>CM053027.1:592947414-593547414 GCA_028564925.1 Lithobates sylvaticus
CAGCTGGAAATTTGTGTCAGGGTGGGTGCTATAAATAGATTAGCAGAGAGCTTGTCTATTCACTGCACAGCTCTGCAAGTATCTTCGTTCCTCTGCCTATGTGGAGGTGGGGGTGTGTGCCTTTCCTCCAATCAGCTGTCACACAGTGTATGCCTAGACTCCACTCCCACTGCTGGAAGAGGAAGAAAAAATTCTAACACGATGTGCACTTTCTAAAGAATATACGGCAGATATACATGTAAAACTTATGTAGGGAGATTTGTTTCATCGCTGTGTATCATCTAAAGCTGTTCACTTCACTGGGTATAGAAGAGGGTTTACATCCACTTTAACCGGTTCCCGACTGACTCACGTCTATATACGGGGGCAGAATGGCTCCCCTGCACGAAACCACATACAGGTACAGGGTTCCTTTAGGAGCCGCCAGAGGGCGCATGCACTCCACCGGAGGGGTGGGCGCCAGCTGCACGGCGGGGGACCCGATGCGTGTGGCCAGCGGTCGCGATTGCATGCACAAGCACCAGTCAGAGGAGAGGAGACATGTCGCTTGTTCCTATTATGTAGGAACAGCGATATGTCTCCTCTCCTACTCAGTCCTATCTCCATACAGTTAGAACACACTGAGGGAACACACATTTAACCCCTTGATAGCCCCCCTACCAGTGTCACTTACACAGTAATCAGTGCATTTTTATAGCACTGATCGCTGTATAAATGTCAGTGGTCCCAGAAATGTGTCAAAAGTGTCCGATCTGCCTGCCGCAATGTCGCAATACCGCTAAAAATAGCAGACCACCATTACTAGTAAAAAATAATAATAATAAAAATGCCATAAATCTTTCCCATAGTTTGTAGACGCTATACATTTTGCGCAAGCCAATTAATATACGCTTATTGCGATTTTTTTTCACCAAAAACATGTAGAAGGATATATATTGGCCTAAACCGATGAAGAAATTTGTTTTTTAAAAACATTTTTGGGCATATTTATTATAGCAAAAAGTAAAAATTTTTTTTTTTTTTTCAAAATAGTTTTTTTGTGTATAGCGCAAAAAATAAAAACCGCAGAGGTGATCAAATAGCACCAATAGACAGCTCTATTTGTGAGAAAAAAAGGACGCACATTTTGTTTGGGTACAGCATTGCATGACTGCGCAATTACCAGTTAAAGCGATGCAGTGCCAAATTGTAAAAAGTGCTCTGGTCAGGGAGGGGGTAAAACCTTCCGGGGCTGAAGTGGTTAAGGGGGAGTGCCTTCAGGCAAACCTGCCCTTAATTTATCCACTGCTATATATGCTCCAGTTTGGAGACTCTCAAAAATGTAGGGTTAGGACCGCAGTATACAGAGGAACCTTTGACATGGGCACTGCAGCTTGCACATATATTTACAAATGTGTGCAACTAAACCCTCTGTTTTTACTGTGAATTGTTAGACAGGGACAATTTGGTTTGTTTTTAGATGTTTCATTTACAAGCATTTTTAGTTTTTGTCTATTTAAAAAAAAAAAAAAAAGTAATAAATAAAAAGACGCTTCTAAATGCAAACGTGGCTAAAAGCGGCATGTAAACGCGGCAAAACAGATGTTTTAAACGTGGGTTACTATCTGTCAAGTAAAAATGTCCCGTGTACATTTAAGCTGGCCATACACTTTACAAAAAATCGGCCGAAAAATCGGTCAAAGAACATTCTTTCCATTTTTCGGCCAGTTAATGGACACAAAATCGATAATCGTTTGGACGTTTTTGAGCCGAAAAAACGAAGGACAAGTTTGGAATTTTTCTGCCGAACGAACGATAAATTGAAAGGTTAATGTGTTTCATGTCCGACCTGTCTGCACTAGGTATATGTAAAAAAACGAACATAATTTTTTTTTTTTTATGTTCACTGAACGATTTATCGGCCATTATATGATGGCACCATCGTTTGCGCTCGCGGCCGAACGTTCGTTTTTCGAAAATGGGTTCGGCCGATTTTTGGTATAGTGTATGGCCAGCTTAAGCCTAACTGGTAAGTGTGTTGGGAAATTTTTGTTTGTTTGCATCCACAGTCCAATAGCTTGGCATGGTCCTGCAATGTAAAATTGCTGCTTACCAATAA
Source organism: Lithobates sylvaticus (assembly GCA_028564925.1). Classification (NCBI taxonomy): domain Eukaryota; kingdom Metazoa; phylum Chordata; class Amphibia; order Anura; family Ranidae; genus Lithobates; species Lithobates sylvaticus. The sequence goes on from CM053027.1 coordinate 592,949,513, forward strand.
GATCAAAAATGTAATTAATAAAAGCTAAAAAAAACAAACAAAAAAAAAAAAGGTATCAAACAGAGGCAATATTATCTCCTTAAAGGAGAAGTCCAGGCAAAACCTAACTAATGCTAAACCTGCTCTGTGACACATTCTAAGCCCCCGTACACGCGGTCGGAAATTCCGTCAGGAAATGTCTGATCGGACCATGTTGTCGAAAAAAACGCCCGTGTGTAGGCTCCATCTGACTTTTTCCGTCGGAACGTCCGACGAAAAAAATTTGAGATCCTGCTCTCAAATTTTCCGACAACAAAATCCGATCGGACTTTTTTCGATCGTGTGTAGAGAATTCCTACGGACAAAGTGCCACGCATACTCAGATCAAATTACGAGACCAAAGCTATTGGCTACTAGCCTCTACGTAGTTCCGTCGTACGCAACGAACGTCACCACGTTCAGAATGATCGGATTTTCCGACAACTTTGTCCGACCGTGTGTATGCAACACCAGTGTCGGACAAAAGACAGTCGGAAAAAATCCGATGGATTTTGTGGTCGGAATTTCCGACCGTGTGTACGGGGGCTTAGCCTAATCTATCTAACCCTGTAAAGCAAAACTCGCTGTACTTACCTAATCTGCACCCAATCCGGGTTGGTCTCCAGTGCCGAATGATGTGTGCAGGAGAGGGCTGACAACGGCTGTGAAATGAATAGGAAGTGACGTCACCCACAGACTTACTATGGGGCTTCCATTGTCGGATGCCTCTCCTGCACTCGCCTACACAGGCGAAGCCGTGGTTGACATCTGATGCTGGGACTAGTCCAGATTGGCTGCAGGATAGGTAAATACAGTGATTTTTGCTTTACAGGGTTAGATAGATTAGGTTTAGAATGTGGCACAGAGCAGGTTTAGCGTAAGTTCGTTTTTGCCTGGATTTCTACTATTACTAGCTACTGCTCGCAACAGTCCCTACTCTGTCCCTCCTCGACAGGAACCTGACCCTAAGCTGATCGAACTGTCCCTAACCAGCAGGAGATCTGTTTATGGCCTACCCACTACACAGAATGCATGCAAACCCGAAGTGGACCGTACCTTTTATAAGCACTGCCCTCATCAAAGATGGCCACCAGATCAGTCAGGGCAGCAGCGTTCAATTGGACAGCTGCTTCCCTGATGACACCTACGGAGGCCTTGGAAGAACCTGGTTTCCCCCTTGTCCTCCAACCTCCCTGCACGACACTCTTGCAGGGAGGCTAAACTACGTCTGCCTACAAGGAGTACTATGTTATCAAAATTATCATAGTTTACAACTGAACTTTGAGTCATAAAATAATAAGCATGCCCCTATATAACCCTATGACTGCACGTGAAAGCAATGAGCAGAGATTCTCAGCACCAGATACCTCTCAAGAACCAAGTAACCCCCCACACGCACCCATACACCCGCAACCCTATGCCAAGTGCATTAAAGCAAAACTTTACGCTTAACAGTTTGATAACAATTAATCTATTAGAGCTGACGCCTAATAAGGGGTATAGTATTCCGGGAGGCTGCCACATGATGGGAAAGCTCCCATTGGCAAGCAGCAAATGGGAGCTTTCAGTTAGCCGCCGGTAACTGTGTGCTCTCGGCATAGTTCTGCTGGCACTATTTACATAGTTACATAGTTACATAATTAGTAAGGTTGAATAAAGACACCAGTCCATCCAGTTGTCCCTATCCCTGTACATTGTGTCTCATTAAGATGCTCATCTATTATATTATTATTTATTTAAGGTACCCATATAGCGCCGTCAATTTACACAGTGCTCCACACATACATCGCACACTCACATTGGTCCCTACCCTCAAGGAGCCCACAATCCAAGGTTCAGAACTCACATTCATATACTAGGGTCAATTTTGGACAGAAGCCAATTAACCTACCGGCATGTCTTTGGAGTGTGGGAGGAAACCAGAGAACCCGAAGGAAACACACACAAACACAGGGAGAACATGCAAACTCCAGGCAGGTAGTGTCATGGTTGGGATTCAAACCAGCAACCCTTTCTGCTACACCTCTGTGCTGCCACTGCATGCAAATATGAGGCCAATTGGTGCCAAGGCTGGGTGTTGAGTGACCGCATATTTGCATGTGCTTGGCGCCAAGGGGTTAATGTTCTTACACAAAGGAACAAACACATACCTCCCAACTTTCTGTGATGGGAACGAGGGACACCTACTAGCAAAAGTATGTAGCATAGGACACACTCCCTGCCATGACACTTTAAAGGAGAATTCTACAAAAAAAATGATTGGTTAAATCCATGTAGCGGGGTCGTACCCCTTTTAGGGGAAAAGACTACATTCCCCATAATCCCCCAGGCTCCCGGGCTGCTTGTTTCCGCCCGAGAGGCTGCTGGGGGAGGTTATAAAAAGGAGGAGGAGAGACCGCCTCTTCCTCTTCTGATGCCTGCTCTTCTGATGCCGCGTCTGACTGGGACGCCTCTCCTGACTGAGCTGGTGACGCGGAGACTTGTTCCTGAGGAGACACCTGTGCGGACCGGGACTGCTGAAGGCCTGAAGCCTGGGCCTTGCAGCAGGTGGAGAGAGAGACTCTCATCCCTCAGAGTCAGCAGCAGCGGAGCGGAGACTCTTCCCTACAATCGGTCGGTCGGAGCTGAGGACCGGAGCTGAGGACGGTACCCCAGGATTGGTGAGAGAGCTGGAAGGCTCATCCTGCATTACTATACACACGTTTATGCCTATTGAACTGCCTAGGCACAATTCACCTCAGAGCAGCAAATGTTACTTTCTGTGGATTACAAATACACCATATAAAGCTACATGTGCACCACCTCTACAGATCTATTGCCGGTGAAGAACACTGTACTTATTCAAGGACTGAGCTCTATTGCTAGGGATCAGGCCTGGTCCGTTAGGTAGGCGCAGATAGATTTATTGCACCTCAGGGGTGCATAGCAGACGGTCGCCACACTTGGCGCTCCGTTTCCCCATTGTTAGTTTGTTACATATATGTGTACATGTTCAAGTGCATATTGCAGGGACCTGCTAAAGTATTGTAAGTCATATGTTTAAATGCATGTTACTATTTATTTTCCTTACTGCCAAAGTAAAGCCAGTTATTCTTATCTCAGCAGTCTGCTTGTGAGTTCATACCCACTACACTTAGAGTATAAGTGATATTTATATGTGCATAGATACCTACCCCTTTACTAACTGTGCCAGAGCGGGTAGAGCAAATTGCCGGGGGTTGGTGGAGCTGTACTCAGGGACCCAAAACAAACCAGCGGCCCTCTTAACTGGGGGTATCGCTACACGTGGGGGCTCGTAATCCGGGATCCTGAGTCAGCGGGAAAAGCCGCCAGAAGGTACCGGCATGGACCCAATAGAAGTGGGACGGTGGTCCGCAACATGGGCCACTGACCCAGCCGCAGCAGCAGTTATTGAACTGCCAGGGATATGGCAGAGAGAGGCAGTCAAGCAGCTCATAATGTCCCTATCCCCATGCCAAAAGTCATGGATAATGGACATGAGAAATGATGCTGGGTATACATACGCCCTAATAGAGTGGCAGGAAGAGACTCCAGAGCAGTTCAGGAGCCAAAGCATACAGGCACCGAATGGTCAGGCCTACCAAGTGCTGCATGCGCTGCCGCGCAAGGGAGACGGTTCTCCTGTGAAAACTATGCTATCCCCAAAGAAGGAAGGGCAGAAGGGCGCGGAAAGTCCCGCACCCGCACAAACTACTCTTAGTGCAGAACTGTGTGCTGTCCTAGGGGAGATTGTGACTCAGTGCAGAAGAGACCCCGGGGATTACCCAATGTCGGGATACAGGAAACTCCGGATGTTTTCAGGGAGGACACCTGTACCCTCGGGAGAGGAGAGGTTTGAAGAGTGGTTAGATGGTGCCACGCAGGCCTTAGAAGAATGGGAGGTCTCAGAAGGCAGAAAGAAGCAAAGGATTGTTGAGAGCCTAAAAGGGCCTGCCTTAGAGGCCATACGCAATCTGAAGACAAGCAAGAAGGATTGCACTGCCCAGGACTACATAGACATCCTGGAAAGTGTGTTTGGTGGGACAGAAAAAGTCACAGAACTTACCTATCAACTGGAACACTGTTACCAGAAGACAGGGGAGAAGCTGTCAGAGTACATGGGACGCATAGACAAGATCCTGCATAGGATTATCCTGAAGAAGGGATAGATCCAGGGAAGGTAGATGAAGCCCGTGCCCAGCAGGTGGTCAGGGGAGCCCAACCCCTAGACCCTGTCGCACTAATACTACGCACCCGGCAGGATGGGAAGAGCCTGGACTACCCTGATCTCATTCGGATGGTCAGAGAAGAAGAGGCCATGTTGGAAGAGAAACGGGAAAAGCAGGTGATGGGGTCTACAAAACTTCCAGTGGCCACGGTCAGGTCGGCCTTAACCCCTGAAAGAGAGACAGAGGTAGATGCCCTGAAGTTGCAGATGTCCCAGATGATGGAGATACTGACATCTCTAGTGGCGAAAGAGACGCCCAGTCCCAAGAAAGAAACAAGCAGGAGGGAATTGTTTCCAGCTGTTTCAGCACCAGCATCCCCACCTGACTACGGTGAGATGATCTGTTTTAATTGTGGAGGAATTGGTCATATTGCAGCTGTATGTGCCAGTCCCAGGAAGAAGAAAACAGATAGCCGCCAGCCGGCGGGAAACGCCAAAGGGCCCCGGTGAAGGAGTCAACCGGGTGCCCATCACCTTCAGTGAGCTCCAAGAAGTATAACGTGAAGAGAAAGCGAGGAGATCAAACCCCTCAAAAGGGGCCCAGGGATCCTCGACCAAGGTACACTCCAGAGAAAGGGGGCAAGACCCCTCCGAAGAGACACAGCACTCCTAAACGAGAACCCTTAAAAGTGAGAGATAACAATGTCCCTCAACGGGTTCACACTCCCACTAAGAGGGAGAAAATTAATGCATACCAGGCTCAAGAAAAGAGCAAGTGCAGATCAAGTGCTGGCAAAGAAAAGAGTCCAAAGAAGAGGACAGCATCAACTCGGCCCTACCCAGAAGAGCTAGTTGGTCCATCCCCTACTGTACCTATCCAAGTGGAAGGAATATACACGAAGGCTCTCCTGGACACTGGAGCACAAGTGACCCTATTGTACAGGGACTTCTATGACAGATACCTGAGTCATCTGCCAATACAGAAGATAGAAGAGTTGGAGATAAGGGGATTGGGAACTCAGAGTTTCCCCTATGATGGATACCTGCCCATACGGTTGACCTTTGACCCATCCGTAGCTGGGAAGACTGAAGTGTTTGACACCTTAGCAGTGGTGTGTCCCCGCCCACCAGGAACCAGCAAGACGTCCCTGATTATAGGGACGAACACGGACCTAGTCAGAAGGCTTCTGACCCCCCTGGTGAAGAAAGAGAATCTTTCAGCTCCCAAGATCCATCCCATGCTGAAGGCAGCCTACCAGCGGTTGGTCCTAGAGCAGAAGACCCCAAGTGAGGGGATAGGAAGGGTATGGAGGCTTGGAAAAGAAGGAGCAGTGTTACAGCCTGGAGAGGTGACCTGCATGAGAGCCACGGTGAAACTTAATTGGGAGCAGCCTGGCCCCTTTGTAATGTTGGAGCCTGACCCAATGGAGGGTCACTCAGGTCTGGAAGTGATACCAGAAGTAATTTCATTGAAGGACCTGAAGAAGGCAAGAGGAAGAGTCCCTGTCAGTGTGAGGAACCCCACGGAGCGGCCCGTGGAGATCCCTGCCAGGATGCTTCTGGGACAGGTGAGTCCTGCTGTCCCAGTTGGCTGGTCAGAAGTGAAGGGGACGGGTGAAGGAGAAGATGTTTGGAAGAAACTCTCCATGGAAAACCCAAACCTACCTGGAGCTTGGAAAGAGAGAGCCAAGGCCCAGCTGACCAGATGGGAGAAGATTTTCTCTAAAGATGAGTTTGATGTGGGGTGTGCGAGGAGTGCCACCCACCGAATCCGCATGCAAGAGGACAAGCCATTCAGAGAAAGAGTGAGGCGAGTCCCGCTAGCAGATCTGGAGGATCTGAGGGAGCAGCTTGCGGAACTGAAGAAGACGGGAGTGATTCGGGAGTCCAGAAGCCCCTATGCCTCCCCAATAGTGGTAGTCAGGAAGAAGAATGGGTCATTGAGGCTCTGCATTGACTACAGAACTCTCAACAGGAGGACCATTCCTGACCAGTACACCACGCCAAGGATAGAGGATGCCTTACAGAGTTTATCTGGAGCTAAGTGGTTCAGTGTGATGGACCTCAAGAGTGGGTACTATCAAATCCCCATGCATCCAGAAGATAGAGAAAAGACTGCCTTCATAACCCCAGTAGGGTTCTTTGAGTTCAACAGGATGCCTCAGGGCCTATCTGGAGCTCCTGCTACGTTTCAACGCCTAATGGAAAGGACAGTTGGAGACATGAACCTCATAGAAGTCCTTGTGTACCTGGACGATGTCATTGTCTTTGGAAAGACTTTGGAAGAGCATGAAGCCAGATTGGAGAAAGTACTGAAGAGGCTCAGTGAAGAGGGACTCAAACTTTCTCCCGAGAAGTGCCGGTTCTATCAGTCTTCTGTGAACTATCTGGGACACATAGTGTCTGAAAAAGGAGTGGCTACAGACCCTGAGAAGTTGGAGGCAGTTACTTCGTGGCCAAGGCCCACAACAGTTACAGAACTTCGGTCTTTCTTGGGGTTCTGCTCCTACTGCCGCAGGTTTGTGGATGGATTTGCCCGCATTGCCAAACCCCTCAACGAGCTGCTCAAGACAGAAGGAGAGGGAGATGGGTTGGGGCCTAGGAGGCCTGGTGAATCGGTCCAAGACCAATGGAACTCAAGGTGTGAAGAGGCTTTCAGAACCTTGAAGAGAAGTCTCACCACAGCCCCAGTTTTGGCCTATGCTGACCCCACTAGACCATATGAGCTACATGTTGATGCCAGCCATGAGGGCCTAGGTGGAGTACTCTACCAGGAGTATGAAGACCAGCTACGACCAGTGGCCTATGTGAGCCGGAGCCTGACCCCCTCCGAGAAGAACTATCTCACCCACAAGTTGGAGTTCTTAGCCCTCAAATGGGCAGTTGTTGACAAACTGATAGACTATCTTTATGGGGCCGAGTTTACTGTCAAGACAGATAACAACCCCTTGACCTACCTATTCACCACCGCCAAGCTGGATGCAACTGGACACAGATGGTTGGCGGCGTTGTCTGGATTCAATTTCAGCCTCAAGTACAGACCAGGGGCTGGAAATAGGGATGCAGATGCCCTGTCCCGAAGATCCCATGTCATGGTCGATGACTGGGAAGACTGGACCCAAGTGGCACCAGAAGGAGTGTGAGCCCTTTGTCAGGGGGCTGAACTCCAAGCCAGAGGAGGATCCAGAGCTGAAGAGATAGGAGTTACCACAGTGGGAGTCCCAAAGTGTTACTGTGGGGTAACTCAACTAGAAGAAGAGTGTCTACCGAAGCTGTCCAAGAAGGAGTTAAGGTGTGACCAATTGGAAGACCCCATGAGGAGATTGGTCCTGGAAGCCCTGGAAGACAAGAGTCCAGAGGGACTTCGCCTTCACCCTTCCAAAGAAGCTCGCCTACTGAGGAGAGAGTTGGACAAGTTACAGGTGCATCAGGGGGTAGTCTACCGAAGGGGCCCCTCTGATAGCCCAGAAGATAAGTGGCAGTTGTTTCTCCCAGAAAAGCATCGAGAGACTGTGCTGATTGCCTTACATGACCAGCATGGTCACTTGGGAGCAGAGAGAACCTTCCAACTTGTCAGAGACCGGTTTTATTGGCCCTGCATGAGGGCCGAAGTGGAGGAGTATTGCCATTCCTGTGCAAGATGCATTCAGAGGAAGACTTTACCCCATCAAGCTGCCCCAATGGGCCATCTACAGAGTCAAGGCCCAATGGATCTGGTATGCATTGATTTTCTCTGCCTCGAACCCGATTTGAGTGGATTGGGAAATGTTCTGGTGGTAACCGACCATTTCACCCGTTATGCTCAGGCTTTCCCAACCAAGGACCAGAAGGCCTCTACAGTAGCCAAGGTACTTTTGGAGAAGTACTTTGTTCATTATGGACTACCACAGAGAATCCATTCAGACCAAGGAAGGGACTTTGAGAGTCGCCTGATCAGGAAGCTACTAGATTCTCTGGGAGTAGAGAAGACTAGAACCACACCATATCACCCTCAAGGTGATGCCCAGCCTGAAAGGTTCAACAGGACCCTATTGAATATGTTGGGGACTCTAGAAACAGAGAAGAAGCAACATTGGAGTCAACACATATCAGCTCTAGTGCATGCCTACAACTGCACCACAAGTGATGTGACAGGTTTTTCCCCTTACCGGCTTATGTTTGGGAGAGAAGCAAGATTGCCAGTGGATTTGGCCTTTGGCATTTCTTTAGACCATGCCTCTGCTGCCTCCCACAAAGGATATGTGGACAGATTGAGGCACAGTCTGAAGATAGCTTATGAGAAAGCTCAAGCGGCCTCTAGCCAGAGAGGGGCCCGAAATAAGAGGAACTTTGACCTGAAAGTTCGAGTACAGGACCTACAGCCTGGGGACCGTGTACTGTTACGCAACCTAGGGATCCCTGGGAAACACAAGATTGCTGATAGATGGAGATCAGAACCATATATCATCTGTAGAAAACTACCTGGATTGCCTGTCTACAAATTGAAACCAGAAGGAAGAGTGGGGCCTGTGAAGACCTGGCATAGGAATCATTTGCTCCCACTCACTGAAGCAGTCAGAATACCTCCAGCAAGAGACGTACCTGAATCTGTTTCCATTCTGGATACCCCCAGGCCTAATACTAGGTCTCAGACATCCCAAGTTAGGGGTGGACAGGACCTCCAACCAGAGGAAGAAAGAGGAGAACTTGAATGGCTATGGCCTTCCTCAACTCCAGGAAATTCCGCCATAGACCTTCCACCTACTGAAGATGTGGAAGATGGAACATTGAACCCAGAAGCCACAGAGTTTGTTCCATTCAGTGTTGTGCCCGAGTGCTGGGAAGATATCCCTGGTCTCTACTCAGAAGAAGAAGAAGTAGATGTTCCAGAACCAGAGATGTTGCCAGAATGTGTTCCTGAAGAAGTCCCAAGAGAACAGAGAGCTCGCAGAAGTGTGAAGCCTCCCAAGAAGTTAACTTACCCCAAGATGGGAGAAAGTTCAGAGGACTCTGTTACCACAGCAAGGAGAAGTGCTGAAGGCCCTGACCCATCCACTGTTCATTTGGTGGAGGGCAACCCCAGCTCACTCTCTGGCACAGTTAAACAGGTCGCCCACACTGAAGTGACCTGTAGACAGGACAGCTCCCCATCTTATGATAGTTGGTGGGAAGCTCCCCTGTCCAAATTATGTGAACGTGTTGTTCCCGAGAAAGCTTGTAATTTGAACACTGTCTTTGGGGACCAAAGATTCAAAGTGGGGGGAGTGTGTAGCGGGGTCGTACCCCTTTTAGGGGAAAAGACTACATTCCCCATAATCCCCCAGGCTCCCGGGCTGCTTGTTTCCGCCCGAGAGGCTGCTGGGGGAGGTTATAAAAAGGAGGAGGAGAGACCGCCTCTTCCTCTTCTGATGCCTGCTCTTCTGATGCCGCGTCTGACTGGGACGCCTCTCCTGACTGAGCTGGTGACGCGGAGACTTGTTCCTGAGGAGACACCTGTGCGGACCGGGACTGCTGAAGGCCTGAAGCCAGGGCCTTGCAGCAGTTGGAGAGAGACTCTCATCCCTCAGAGTCAGCAGCAGCGGAGCGGAGACTCTTCCCTACAATCGGTCGGTCGGAGCTGAGGACCGGAGCTGAGGACGGTACCCCAGGATTGGTGAGAGAGCTGGAAGGCTCATCCTGCATTACTATACACACGTTTATGCCTATTGAACTGCCTAGGCACAATTCACCTCAGAGCAGCAAATGTTACTTTCTGTGGATTACAAATACACCATTTAAAGCTACATGTGCACCACCTCTACAGATCTATTGCCGGTGAAGAACACTGTACTTATTCAAGGACTGAGCTCTATTGCTAGGGATCAGGCCTGGTCCGTTAGGTAGGCGCAGATAGATTTATTGCACCTCAGGGGTGCATAGCAGACGGTCGCCACACTTGGCGCTCCGTTTCCCCATTGTTAGTTTGTTACATATATGTGTACATGTTCAAGTGCATATTGCAGGGACCTGCTAAAGTATTGTAAGTCATATGTTTAAATGCATGTTACTATTTCTTTTCCTTACTGCCAAAGTAAAGCCAGTTATTCTTATCTCAGCAGTCTGCTTGTGAGTTCATACCCACTACCAGAGCCGATCGGCCCTATAGGCACACTATGCAAGCTGCTTAGGGCCCCGCCACTGTGGGGGGGCCCCCAAGACCCAACATCCCCCCCTGCACCTCTGGCTGGCCGTTTAGAGTGCAGTGAGGAGAGGTGGGAGGAGGTGGAAGGTGGCGATCGGCAGCTCTATGGTGCCTGAGTGGGCGGCGGGATCTCCCTGGGGTTTGTAGCATTCTCAGTGTATACAGTGGAGAAGAGAAAGGAGGGGCCTCTGACCCAGGCAGGTATCAGTTTCACTTTCACTCTGCTTGAACACTGTTGCTGATGCCCGGGTCAGAGGCCCCTCCCCTCTCCGCTGTATACATTTGGAGATAGAACTACTAGCCCCAGGGAGATCCCCCTGCCTGTGAACACCATATAGCTGCCGATCGCCGCCTCCCACCTCCACCAGCCAGGTACAGGGGAACCTCTGCAAGGGGGGGAGTCAGCTGTTTGGGGGCCCAAATGTAAGAGGGGGGTTTTCTGGGGACACTAATGTAAGGAAGGGGGGCCTCTGGGGACACGAATGTAAGAGGGGGGCCCTCTGGGGACACTAATGTAAGGACGGGGCCCTCTGGGGACACTGATGTAAGGACAGGGCCCTCTGGGGACACTGATGTAAAGACGGGGCCCCCTGGGGACACTAATGTCAGAGGGGGAGGGCTCTCTGGGGAACCTGTGTAAGGAGGGGCTCTCTGGGGACCCTGTGTAAGGAGGGGCTCTCTGGGGACACTAATGTAAGAGGGAAGGCTCTCTTGGGACACTAATGTAAGGGCAGGCTCTCTTGGGACCATGGTGTAAGGGGGGGCTCTCTGGGGACCCTGGTGTAAGGGGGGCCTCTCTGGGGACCCTGGTGTAAGGGGGGGCTCTCTGGGGACCCTGGTGTAAGGGGGGGGCTCTCTGGGGACCCTGGTGTAAGGGGGGATCTCTGAGGACCCTGATGTTAGAAGGGGCTCTCTGAGGACCCTGATGTAAGGAGGGGCACTCTGGGGAGCCTGGTGTAAGGGGAGGCACTCTGGGGACCCTGGTGTAAGTGGAGGCTCTCTGAGGACCCTGATGTAAGGGGAGGCTCTCTGGGGACCCTGATGTAGGGGAATACCCTCTGGGGACCCTGATGTAAGTAGGGAGGCTCACTGGGGACCCTGATGTAAGGAGGGGCTCTCTGAGGACACTGATGTAAGGGGGGCTCTCTGGGGACCCTGATGTAAGGATGGGCTTTCTGGGGACCCTGATGTAAGGGGAGGCTCTCTGGGAAACCTAATGTAGGGGGAGGCTCTCTGGGGACCCTGATGTAGGGGAGACTCTCTGAGGGCACTGAGGTAAGGGGGGCTCTCTGGGACCCTGATGTAAGGAGGGGCTTTCTGGGGACCCTGATGTAAGGGAATGCTCTCTGGGGACCCTGGTGTAAGGGGGGCCTCTCTGGGGACCCTGGTGTAAGGGGGGGCTCTCTGGGGACCCTGGTGTAAAGGGGGGCTCTCTGGGACCCTGGTGTAAGGGGGGGCTCTCTGGGGACCCTGGTGTAAGGGGGGCTCTCTGGGGACCCTGATGTTAGAAGGGGCTCTCTGAGGACCCTGATGTAAGGAGGGGCACTCTGGGGAGCCTGGTGTAAGGGGAGGCTCTCTGGGGACCCTGGTGTAAGTGGAGGCTCTCTGAGGACCCTGATGTAAGGGGAGGCTCTCTGGGGACCCTGATGTAGGGGAATACCCTCTGGGGACCCTGATGTAAGTAGCGAGGCTCACTGGGGACCCTGATGTAAGGAGGGGCTCTCTGAGGACACTGATGTAAGGGGGGCTCTCTGGGGACCCTGATGTAAGGATGGGCTTTCTGGGGACCCTGATGTAAGGGGAGGCTCTCTGGGAAACCTAATGTAGGGGGAGGCTCTCTGGGGACCCTGATGTAGGGGGAGACTCTCTGAGGGCACTGATGTAAGGAGGGCTCTCTGGGGACCCTGATGTAAGGAGGGGCTTTCTGGGGACCCTGATGTAAGGGAAGGCTCTCTGGGAAACCTAATGTAGGGGGAGGCTCTCTGGGGACCCTGATGTAGGGGGAGGCTCTCTAGGGACCCTGATGTAAGGGGGGCTCTCTGGGGACCCTAATGTAGGGGGAGGCTCTCTGAGGACCCTGATGTAAGGGGGCTCTCTGAGGACCCTGATGTAAGGGGGGCTCTCTGGGGACCTCATTCTGTTCTATATTGTTGTACTTATTCTTTGACTGTTTTGTTTAAAGGAGGGAGGATTGTTTTGGGAGCACTGAAGTGTCAGGTGTGACTCTGTGGCAATGGCAAATGGTGTACATAGCTCACGGCATCACGGGTCAGGTAGAGGGCCCCTTAGCAGAATTTTGCTTAGGGCCCCAGGGAGGTCAGGATCGGCACTGCCCACTACACTTAGAGTATAAGTGATATTTATATGTGCATAGATACATACCCCTTTACTAACTGTGCCAGAGTGGGTAGAGCAAATTGCCGGGGGTTGGTGGAGCTGCACTCAGGGACCCAAAACAAACCAGCGGCCCTCTTAACTGGGGGTATCGCTACATCCACAAGTGCATTTTTTTACCACTATTATTCCTTTAAATTAGCTTTTGAAATTTACAAATGCAGCAATTTAGAAATTGGATGAAAGGTTTAGCGCTGGGAAACACTTTTTAAAAGATAAATAGTGCATTTTATACTATAGAGATCAGACCAAATTGAGGGACAAATGAGGAGGAAAGAGGGATAGAGGGACTTTGTTCCAAATCAGGGACAGTCCCTCGAAATCAGGAACAATTGGGAGCTATGCAAGCATCCCACATTAAAAATGATACTACCAAAATTAGTGTGCGCTGTAAATTGGCTTCAGCATTACTCCTGTTTCTACTTAAAGGAAGTTGCCATTTTGTTGAAGCCCAAAGCAGTCACTTCCTTACTGGAAACTCTCCCCCTCTCTTTGGTCTCATAAACTATACAGTATATTTATTTCTGTAATTAAAATATGTACATTTCCAGACTTGATTGTAGGTCTTGGCTTAGCTAGAGAGAAAAGCTGACAGAAGCTTTACAGTGCTGAAGTTCACAGGCTACCAATGATGGAGCACTTCGTCTTTTTTTTTCCCCCTCCCGATTGACTTTACTGGATTATATATGAATGCTTTTTAACACATTCTTGTTTACAGTTTTTGATATATATGACTGTTTACTTGATTGATTAATTGTTATGAATTTATGCACTTCATATTGATAGCACAACAAGTTTTTTAGTAATATTAAAGTGGTTGTAAACCCTTACAAACCACTTTGACCTACAGGTAAGCCTAGATTAAGGCTTACCTGTAGGTCCTATACATATCTCCTAACCCTACATGGTTTAGGAGATATTTAGAAAAAAACAGGCATCGCTGTCTATGGCGCGCGCAGGCGCACTGGTCATGCCGAGATCACGGCGATATGCCGCTCTCGTGCGCATGCGCGGGAGTGACGTCATCGCCGCTCCAGCGAATGACAGTGCTGGAGCAGCGAGACCCGGAAGTCACTCCGGGATTGATGGCGGTGGAGGAGGTCGTGGACAAGGGTCGCTTCGGGGGCTTCGTTCTCAGGTAAGTTATTCATAATGAGCTAGTATGCTATGCATACTAGCTCATTATGCCTTTGCCTTGACCACTTTTTCCTAAAAGGACTGGTTTAAAGCGGTTGTATAGAGTTTTTTTAACTTTTACCTACAGGTAAGCCTTGTTATAAAAAATATCTCCTAAACCTGTATGGTTTAGGAGATGCACAGGGCACATGCGCACAGGGTATTCTCGGCTGAAGGCCCGGCAGCCACCAGACCCTGCCGGGAGGAAATCGTGGCTCCGGCCAGGTGACAATATCGTGGCTCCGGCCACTCACAGCACCGGAGCCACGATACCCGGAAGACCCGGAAGACACGCCAAGGGCACACGTTTAGAAGATATTTACAGTACCTATAAGTAAGCCTTATTATAGACTTACCTATTGGTACAACTTACACAGGGAGGTTTACAACCTCTTTAACCACTTCAGCCCCAGAAGGATTTGCCCCCTTAATTACCAGACCGTTTTTGTGTCATACGGCACTGCGTCGCTTTATCCGACAACTGCACGATCGTGTGACATTGTGTGACATTGTACCCAAACAAAATTGATGTCCTTTTTTTTCCCACAAATAGAGATTTCTTTCGGTGGTATTTGATAACCTCTGCGGTTTTCTATTTTGTGTGCTATAAACAAAAACAATTTTGAAAAAAAAAACAACAATATTTTTTACCATTTGCTATAATAAATATCCAAAAGTAAAATAAAAAAACAAAACAAATGTCTTCATCAGTTTAGGCCAATATATATTCTTCTACATATTTTTGTTATTAAAAAATCGCAATAAACGTATATTGATTGGTTTGCACAAAAGCGATAAATGTGTTCCCTGGGAGGTGTTTCTAACTGTGGGGGGAGGGGACTTACTGGAGGAGGAGAGAAATCGCTGTTCCTAATCACTAGGAACAGCAGACCTCTCTACTATCTGTCAGAACAGGGATCTGTCTGTTTACATTGACAGATGCCTGTTTTGGTTCTCTGTGGAGCGATTGCGGGTGGCCGGTGGACAACGGGGCCGCTGGCTGAGCGGATCGGCTCTGGCGGCGCGCCCCTTATCGCTCTTAAAGCGGTCAACTTACACCTACGGCGATTCGCCCAGGAGAGCTGACCTGCCGCAGTATTATGACGACGATTGGTCCTCGTACACATGATCACATTTTCTGATGGGAAATGTGTGATGTCAGGCTGTTGGCGGAAAATCCGACCGTTTGTACGCTCCATCAGACAATTGTTGGCCAACTTTCCACGGACAAATGTTGGATAGCAGGTTTCTAAATTTTCCGCGGACAATGGTCTGTTGTCGGATTTTCCGAGCGTGTGTACACAAGTCCGTCGGACAAAAGTCCAAAGTACAATCACGCATGCTTGGAAGCAAGGACGAGCCAGAAGCGGTCGGTCTTGTAAACTAGCGTTCATAATGGAGAATTAACATTGGTGACATGGCAAATTATGAAATGTCAAAATGCAGCGCACATTTCTCTTCTTCTTTAATGGGATAATAATGAAGCTGCTTTGCTGGTGATACTGATGGAGTTCTGCCAAATGTTTTTTCAAATGCCGCGTACACACGGTCGGAATTTCCGATGGAAACAGTCCGATGGGAGCTTTTCATCGGATTTTCCGACCGTGTGTATGCCCATCGGTCTTTTTCTGTTCAGAATTTCCGACAGACTTTGGATTGAGAACCTGTTCTCAATTTTTCTGACGGAAAACCTTTCTACAGGATTTTCCGATCGTGTGTATGCAATTCCGACACGCAAAATTCCGACGCATGCTCAGAAGCATTAAACTTCCCTTTTATAGTGCAGTCGAACGTTTTTTTAAGGCGTGGTGTTATTGACCGTCGGAATTTGGTGTGACCGTGTGTAGGCAAGACAGTTTGAGCGAAATTCCGTCGGAATTCCGACGGGAAAACCATCAGAGCTTTTTCCAACGAGAATTCCGACCGTGTGTACGCGGCATAAGGCTTTTTTTTTTCTAGTGATATCAAGAATAATGTTATTATGCTTGTTTTTTTTTTATTTTGGCAAGTTACCACAACACCTGTAGTTTTTAAGATCAAAGATACAACTATGTTGGTGTCCCTTGTTAATTTTACATTGTATTTTTTTAAATGTAACTGCTACTCCCAAAATGTCATTTGAAGTAAAACAAATAGCCAAGTATTATTCTCCACAATTTTTTTTATTGTGCATTAAAAAAAGAAAACAAATAAAATTAGACATGCTACCCGCCAATAGAACTTAACCAAAAATTGCATTCTATGCATCCAAAAGTATAGAAAATATACAAATTCAAATCATTATTATTCAACCAAAAAATAAAATAAAAGCCTCATGCATGTGTCCTGCTTCTTAATATAGGGGGTCAACAATGCCAAGAGTTGGTGAAAGCAGGGGTCCGTCATCCAGAGATAATTCCGAAAATCATCCGGATTATTCTCCTGGAGCTCCCGCAGCAAAGGCATATGACATAATTGGTCACGATTAATAAAGCAACCAATTTTTGGTCCAAGAAATCCTCCTCCTCCTGGACTGGACTTGGGTCAAAGCAATAACTCCAAGGCCAATAATAAATAACACGTTATCTCCTCCAATTCCGCAACATGACTGGTTGACGAACGGCTGTTCAGAAACAAACTGAAAAGCGTGAAATGAAAAGCATGAAAGGAAAAGCGCAAAATGAAAAGCGCTAATCAACACTCACCAAACATCTAATAACACGAAATTAGCAGAAGGAGCCCAAAGGGTGGCGCCTGACAATTGAACTTCCTCTTTGTAGTCTCGTAGTACGTTTAATACGTCACTACGTTTGTGTTTGTTGGGCGACAATTCCTTGCCGTTTGTATGCAAGACAAGTTCCTGGCCAACGCCCTTCGGACAAAAGTCAGAGGCTTTGTCTGCGGAAAATCCGATCGTGTGTACGAGGCTTTAGGCCTCATGCACACTGGATGTTTTTTACAGCTGCTGTTTTAGGCTTCAGCTGTTTTTTTTTTCTGCAGCCAAAAAACTCTCCAGCGTGTTATCCTATGTGTCCATGCACACATAGGCTGTTATCAGGCATTTTTTGGCAGAGACGTTTTGTGGTGTTTTGTGGCACTTGGTAAAGAATAACAAATAATAGATAATAAATAGTATATAATGTTTATTAAGGACAAAAAATATATATATACAAACAATAAATCTTTAAAATCCTTTACACCGCAGTTTAACAAGCTACTGGCGGGTTCCCCCGTAGAGTTTCAATTTAAAGAGAGGTATACAAAATTTCCTCTACCAGTTTCGCGGCGAACCGCTTCTTCAGGGGGATAGTCTATAGAGAAAATAATATATTTAAACAAGACATAATCAACAAAGCAGACATATATAAATGTAGCAAGAAATTTACAATCAATATTAAACTAAGGAGACCAGCTCACCCACACGGACGGAAACAGCAGACCACAGGACCCATCAATTCCCCCCGCGGCGGATACAGGGGATTGTAATTAACAGACTCTGATTAGAAAATAATGCTAAGGTTAAGATTATATTATAGAAAAATTTAGTACACACACAGGTGTGACCAGGTGGCGAAGAAACCAAATGAGTGATATCATGAAAAAGGGGGGGGAGGGGAAATAGCACGGGCATAAAGATTAGGAACTAGAAATAGGTAAGGAATGGACAATGGAAGGTTTGCCAATGGGGAAAAACGTGAAGGGGTAGGGGTAGGGGGAAAGGGGGAAAGGGGGAAAGGGGGAAAGGGGGGGAATAAGGAGGGGGAAAAGGGAAAAAAAGGAGGAAGAAGGGGAAGAAAGGAGGGAAGGGAGAAAGAGGAGGATGGGGGGGGGGGGGTTGACCAGGAGAAAGAAGGGGGAGGGAAGGAGAAAGGGAAGGGGTTAAGAATGGAAGGGGAAGGGAGGACGGCGGGGGGTAAGGAATAGGGATGAGGAAGTAGAGGGGAAGGGAAAAAGGGGGGGGGGAGGAGTTTTTCAGCTGTAAATATGCTCTAGCTCTGATAAAAGCTTAAAAACTATGAAAAACTCTAACAAAATGCTGAAAACGCATCTATTCTACGTTTTTCAGAATTTTTGAGCCATACGTTTTTGTGGGAGTATAGTTTTGCTAAAAAGAAAAAAAAAAAAGCTAAAAAAGTGCTACTGAAAATAAAGCCGCAAAACTCATTCCACAGCTACAGCTTTCTACAGCTAACGCTACTGGCGTTTTTATAACGTCCAGTGTGCATACACTTACTGCCTTACTATGAAAATGATCAGGTAGGAACGTCAATGGTTGATACTAGTCGATGTGACAATTCTCACACGGTCGGAATTCTCGTCGGAAAAAGCTCTGATGGTTTTCCCGTCAGAATTCCGACGGAATTTCCCTCAAACTGTCTTGCCTACACACGGTCACACCAAATTCCGACGGTCAGTAATACAGCGGCATAAAACACGTTCAACAGCACTATAAAAGGGAAGTTTAATGCTTCTAAGCATGCGTCGAATTGTTTCCGAGCATGTGTCAGAATTTTGCGTGTCGGAATTGCATACACACGATCGGAAAATCTGATAGAAAGGTTTTCCGTCGGAAAAATTGAGAACAGGTTCTCAATCCAAAGTCCGTCGGAAATTCCGACAGAAAAAGACCGATGGGCATACACACGGTCAGAAAATCAGTTGCAAAGCTCCCATCGGACTGTTTCCATCGGAAATTCCGACCGTGTGTACGCGGCATTACAGTATGTCTGTTTTCATCTTTTGATGCTAGGTTCTCAGACAAGGCTGATCCTGAGAAATATCCTGTACAAATATACATTAACTGTACCTACACAAAGAAGATAAGCACACACAAAAGATAATACAGCACAGCAAACAAGGCCTTCCTGTCCCATTTGTATTGTTTCTAATCCATGTTTACTTTCTGTCATCATTGTGCAATAAAAGGAAGGAATCACGGTGTGTTATAATGCAGCCTGTAAATAATAAAGAATGTCAGATCCAGCCTGCTGACTATCTATGGCCAAGAAAAGGTGGTTTACATTTGTCATACATGTGGTTGCCCACGGCTGGTATTTCACTGGGCCGGCCATGAAAAATGTGACTTGCTGCCAATGTTATTATTATTTACAGGAGATTGGAAAGGCTAACCAGTTTACAAAAGAATGCCTTGCGATGAATTGATATCAAGAGCGTTATTATTCCTCTACAACAGACATTGGATTTATGTTACGTCCGGTTTACACTGCCGAGACCTGAAAGTCGCGCAATTTACAGTGTGACTTTGCCAGATGACTTCCTGGTCATTTGCTGGCAAATTCAGTACTACTTCATAGCTCCCAACTGTCCCTGATTTGGAGCAATGTCCCTCTGTCCCTCTTCCCCCTTCATTTGTCCCTCATTTTCGAAGGCGGCTCTCTAATTAGGCAAATTAGGCGATTGCCTAAGGCCTCACACTCCTAGGGGCCTCACGGCCGCCTAATTCGCCTGATGTGTGTGTTACAGTTGAAGGGAATATCATGCAATTTATATAGTTAATTTCTATTGCTTTAATAATTTTTTTCCATTTTGGGCATGAGTGGGGCCTCATGTCTAAGATTTGCCTAAGGCCTCACAAAGCCTAGAGCCGCCTCTTCTCATTTTGGTCTAATCTATATAGTTGTATATAAAATGCACTTTTTATCTTTGAAAAAGTGTTTCCCAGTGCTAAACCTTTCATCCAAATTCTAAATTGCTGCATTTGTAAATTTTCAAAGCCAATATAAAGGAATAGTAGTGGTTACAAAAAAAATTCCCTTGTGGATTCCAACTTTTTTTTTGGTCAATTCTCCTCTAAGGGGGTGTAGCAGGGGGCGTGTCCTATGACTACATACGTTTGGTAGTAGGTGTCCCTCACTCCCATCTCAAAATGTTGGGAGGTATGCGACTTGATGTGACTTTGAAGAAACTTCCCTGGGTAATCTTCCTGTGATGTCAGATCCAAATAACATCAATATAGATGAGGATCCGACTGGAGGCGACTTCCAATAAAGTTTATGGGCACAAGAGGGATAAAAGTCGCCTTGAGGCTGGGTTCACACATATGCAAGTGCG
This sequence comes from Lithobates sylvaticus, assembly GCA_028564925.1. Lineage (NCBI taxonomy): Eukaryota > Metazoa > Chordata > Amphibia > Anura > Ranidae > Lithobates > Lithobates sylvaticus. Next base: position 592,969,480 of record CM053027.1, read on the forward strand.
GTTTCCTGCCTGGGATTCTGGTGCGTTCCTGTACAGCGGGTTCAGATGCAATTCAGGTCAGAATTTTAGCCTGAATTTGCACCTGAACCAGACCTAAAGACGCACCGGACCCTTTTTCAATCGGGACCGAGGCTGCCCCAGACATGTGTGAGCCGGCTCCATTGAGAGCCGGGTCACACTTGCTTGTCATGCGAATTGGATGCGGAGAAACCAGCATCCAATTCGCATATGTGTGACCCCGGCCTGAAGTAGTACAGGAACCTTTTCTAAAGTCGGAGCGACTTCAAAAGTCCTTATTTAGGCTGGATTCACATATGTGCAAATACAGTATCTCACAAAAGTGAGTACACCTCTCGCATTTTTGTAAATATTTTATTATACCTTTTCATGTGACAACACTGAAGAAATGAAACTTTGCTACAATATAAAGTAGTGAGTGCACAGCTTGTATAACTGTGTAAATTTGCTGTCCCCTCAAAATAACTCAACACACAGCCATTAATGTCTAAACCACTGGCAACAAAAATGAGTACACCCCTAAGTGAAAATGTCCAAATTGGGCCCAATTAGCCATTTTACCCGGTGTCATGTGACTCAATAGTGTTACAAGGTCTCAGGTGTAAATGGGGAGCAGGTGTGTTAAATTTGGTGTTATCGCTCTCACTCTCTCATACTGGTCACTGGAAGTTCAACATGGCACCTCATGGCAAAGAACTCTCTGAGGATCTGAAAAAAAGAATTGTTGCTCTACATAAAGATGGCCTAGGCTATAAGAAGATTGCCAAGACCCTGAAACTGAGCTGCAGCACGGTGGCCAAGACCATACAGCGGTTTAACAGGACAGGTGGACTCAGAAAAGGCCTCGCCATGGTCGGCCAAAGACGTTGAGTACACGTGCTCAGCCTCATATCCAGAGGTTGTCTTTGGGAAATAGACATATGAGTGCTGCCAGCATTGCTGCAGAGGTTGAAAGGGTGGGTTTTTAGCCTGTCAGTGCTCAGACCATACGCCACACACTGCATCTAATTGGTCTGCATGGCTGTTGTCACAGAAGGTAGCCTCTTCTAAAGATGCACAAGAAAGTCTGCAAATAGTTTGCTGAAGAAAAGCAGAATAAGGACATTACTGGAACCGTGTCCTGTGGTCTGATGAGACCAAGAGACCAAGATAAACTTATTTGGTTCAGATGATGTCAAGCGTGTGTGGGGACAACCAGGTGAGGAGTACAAAGACAAGTGTGTCTTGCCTACAGTCAAGCATGGTAGTGGGAGTGTCATGGTCTGGGGCTGCATGAGTGCTGCCAGCACTGGGGAGCTACAGTTCATTGAGGGAATCGAGCCAACATGTACTTGACATACTGAAGCAGAGCATGATCCCCTCCCTTCAGACTGGGCCGCAGGGCAGTATTCCAACATGATAACGACCTCAAACACACCTCCAAGACGACCACTGCCTTGCTAAAGAAGCTGAGGGTAAAGATGATGGACTGGCCAAGCATGTCTCCAGACCTAAACCCTATTGAGCATCTGTGGGGCATCCTAAAACGGAAGGTGGAGGAGCGCAAGGTCTCTAACATCCACCAGCTCCGTGATGTCATCATGGAGGAGTGGAAGAGGACTCCAGTGGCAGCAGTTTAGACATTAATGGCTGTGTGTTGAGTTATTTTGAGGGAACAGCAAATTTACACTGTTATACAAGCTGCACACTCACTACTTTACATTGTAGCAAAGTGCCATTTCTTCAGTGTTGTCACATGAAAAGATAGAAGAAAATATTTACAAAAATACGAGAGGTGTACTCACTTTTGTGAGATACTGTACATTTCGCATAACATGTAAATGGGATCGGCTCTCAATGGAGGCAGTTCACACATGTCCAGGGCGACCGCGGTGCGGTTTTGAAAAGGGTCCTGTGCGTTTTTGGGTCCGGTTCAGGTGCAAATTCAGGCAAAAACTCGGACCTGAATCGCACCTGAACCGGTGAACAGAAACGCATCGGACTCTGAAAACCGCAGCCGGACATATGTCCCAGCCTAATGCCGCGTACACACGGTCGGAATTCTCGTCGGAAAAAGCTCTGATGGTTTTCCCGTTGGAATTCCGACGGAATTTCGCTCAAACTGTCTTACCTACACACGGTCACACCAAATTCCGACGGTCAGTAACACAGCGGCATAAAACACGTTTGACAGCACTATAAAAGGCAAGTTTAATGCTTCCAAGCATGCGTCGAATTGTTTCCGAGCATGCGTCGGAATTTTGCGTGTCGGAATTGCATACACACGATCAGAAAATCCGATGGAAAGGTTTTCCGTCGGAAAAAATTGAGAACAGGTTCTCAATCCAAAGTCCGTCGGAAATTTCGACAGAAAAAGACCGATGTCGGTCGGAAAATCAGTTGAAAAGCTCCTATCGGACTGTTTCCATCGGAAATTCCGACCGTGTGTACGCGGCATAAGACAGCTCTCATTGACTAACATGGGATTTCACATATCACGCAACTTGGGGTCTCACAAACAGCAGCATGATATGAGCCTTACTGAATGTGTCATTTTTAAATGTTGCAAGTGTGATGACCATGATGTGCCTTTACCAGAAGATTTACCCCCCTTCATGACCAGGCTATTTTTTGCTTTTTGGTGCTGCGTTAATTTAACTGACAATTGCGCAGTCATGCAAGACTGAAATTTATATCATTTTTTTCAAATAAATAGAGCTTTCTTTTGGTGCTATTTGATCACCACTGGGTTTTTTATTTTTTTGCGCTATAAATGAAAAAAAAAAAAAATCTAATTTCTTCATCAATTTAGGCCAATATGTATTCTGCTACATGTTTTTGATAAAAAAATCCCAATAAATGTATATTGATTGGTTTGTGCGGAAGTTATTCACAGAGCTCTTTCCTATCGGCCTTTTTGCCGATCAGCGGGTGCTGGCGGTCAATCATTGGCTGGGACCTGCTGATCAGCTTGTGCTGTGACTAGTCACAGCACAGCTGGCGCAGCAGGCAAGCGCCCCCCCCACCTGGAAGTGCTGGTTCACCTATTAACCACTTGCCGACCGCTGCACGCCGATATATATACATCGGCACAATGGGAGCGGTGGGCAAATGGGTGTACCTGTACATCCACTTTAATTGGCGGGGCTAGCAGACGCGTACAGCTTGACCACGCCCGCGGTCTCCGGGCGATCGTGTCACAGAACCGCAGAACGGGAAAGTGCCTATGTAAACAAGGCATTTCCCCATTCTGCCTAGTGATATGACAGAGATCAATGCTCCCTGTCATCGGGAGCAGTGATCGCTGTCATGTGACTTGAAGCCTTTCCCCCCCTACAGTTAGAATTACTCGCTAGGACACACTTAACCCCTTGATCGCTCCCTAGTGGTTAACCTCTTTCCCTGCCAGTGTCATTTACACAGTAATCAGTGCATTTTTATAGCACTGATCGCTGTATAAATGACAATGGTCCCAAAAATGTGTCAAAAATGTTATCAATGCTATTTAAATACATTGATTCCTGTATAAATGACACAGGCAGTGAAAGAGTTAACCACTAGGGGGCGGGGAGGGGTTATGGTCTGTGACGGTGTGTTTTTTTTTTACATTAGGGGGCGTGGCTGACGTCTGACGTCACTGATCAGCTTTCCCGATGACAGGGAACAGCGGATTAGTGACAGGCAGTGTAGGAAGCGCGGGGAGAGGTTTGTTTACACAGACCTCTCCCCGTTCTTCAGCTCTGTGACCCGATCGCGGGACACCAGCGGCGATCGGGTCCGCTGGTCCCGCGGCCGTGGTCACGGAGCTCCGGGACCCCACGGCTAGGCAATTAAAGGGGACGTATATATACGTGCTTTTGCCTAGCCGTGCCATTCTGCCGACGTATATGTACAGGTGGCGGTCGGGAAGCGGTTAAGGTATGCAAAATGTACAAACAAGTACACAGGTACAAAAAAGGAAAACAATCACTGACAGCCACTGTTGGTATCCAATCATCGCAAAAAAAAACAATAGTATAAGGTACACAACAATACAGTGGCATGCTGCACATAATGTATGGTGTCATGGCAAACACTCAACGGAGCACTGCAAATTCTCAAGCGCCTGCCAAGGGAAAAAAGTAGGAGGGAGTGTGGAGAAAAGGGGGGGGGGGGGGAGGGGGGGCAATAGTGACAAGAGGGGAGGGAAAAGAGGAGGAAGTGACAATAAAAATCGAAACCAAGAAAACCTACAACCTAGGTTCTCCGAGTGTACAGTTGAAATACAAAGTATACAGTATACATTGTGCACCAACCCGACAATTACACATTTTATCAAACATATGAGAGCAATTCCTACTAGCATATATAAGTTTGTACAGAGCTAGAATATTATTTCCCTTCTAGCATAAAACGCCGGAATAGAACACAAAGAGCCTTTTGTGTCAGGTTGGCACCACACCGTCCACAAGGCCCAGCAACCACAGGGTAGGGTCCAGCAGGAGGGAAAGGTTACCCACAGTGTTAACAGTGTCTACAACTTCCCGCCAAAAGTGCTGCAGCTCAGGGTAAGGCCAAAAAACACGAAAGAAGGAGCCAGTATCAAGCCCACATTACATATCAGGACTGCCAGGATAAATAAGAGATAAACGCTGAGGGGTGCAATAGACTGAGAGAAACTGATCCCTGGAAAAAATCATATTCTTCAAAAATTTAAGTAGACAATCCTCCCAATCATCTTCTGTCAGGGCGGGAATGTCAGCATGCCACTTATGATACAATGCAGTCATTTTGGGCAAGGTCTGAGGTATCTATTGGGAGTATATCGCCAACGGGGGCTTAGGCAAGTCCTGGCATGATAACAGTGTCTCCAGCTGGTCGGATAATAGAGTAATCGCATCGGACGTGGAAACTGTGTTGAGGCCGCATGGCGAAGTTGTAAAAAAACAAAAGAACATAGTGTTGGATAGGTGGTAAGCATCCTGAAGCACATTAAAGTATAATAAGGTGCCCCTTGACCAGGGTGGATAAAAATCAATACGGTAATTTAAAAAAAAAAAAAAATCAGATTTTTTTAAATTTAATTCTGATTTTTTTTTTATTTAAATCGATTTTATTGATTTTTTATCAAATTTATTTTAATAAAATGCTTCTGGAGTAAAAATCGATCTAAAGATAGTTTTCTATTTAGGATACATTAATAATTTAGTTTATTCAGCATGAAATGAAACTTAGTTATGTAGCATGCGGCTGTATATTCTGCAATAATTACATTTTTGGTAAATTCATTCAAAGAACGATGCATTCACACAATTTCACAGTAACCATGAGATAAAACAAAGTTCAGGAATATTCCTGTAGCACCCACTACCTTGGGTAGGTGCTAGAGTTAGCTGGCCAGTGCAGGTAAGCTTGTTTTTGATCTGTGGGGCTGGGAGTGGTTTAGAGTAGGCTGGTGACTCACAGGCAGTGTCACTTCTTGGTTACCTCCCTCTGGCTCTCAGAAGATTCTGGAAGCAGAGGATGGGAAGAGAGGTGGAGCTGTCTGGGGTGTGGTAAGCAGCCCTGACCAATCCCCAACTAGGATTGGCAGGGGGCAGGCCTCCTTAAATACCTTAGGTCAGCCCAGCTGGGGAGGAGTTGTTGGGTGGAAGAACTGAGAGATAGAGTGTTAGGCTGTCTTTCTGGGTGGGGTGACCGTGGGCGAGTGGCTCAGAGCTGTGAAGGAACCCCACACAACCCAAGGGGTGTCCTGAACAGGAGCAGGAGAGGACAGCGGGGAACACTGCTGGGCAAGTCTTCAGGAGGGATCCACCGGGTGTAGGTGAGTGACAGGCACAGTGTGGAGATCTGGAAGAGACATTTCAGGATTGGATGTGAAGCCAGAGGGAGAGACTGTGATGTTACTGGTGTTGAAGTCAGGCTGCTGCAGCCAGGAGGGCTGGCAGAGTCTGCACAGGACTGACTGGGACCAGTAGTCCACCTTTATACAGGTAGCACTAAAGACTTTGTTTTCTACTGCTATCGGTTGCTACACCAAAGGGACCCGCGGTCCCTGCCAGTAAATGGCAAATCTCTAAAGTTAGGCTTAAAGCGGGATTCCACCCTAAAGTGGAACTCCCGCTTTTCGGAACCCTCCCCCCCTCCGGTGTCACATTTGGCACCTTTCAGGGGGAGGGGGGTGCAGATACCTGTCTAGGACAGGTATCTGCACCCACTTCCGGCATAAACTCCCGTGGGAGTTTACGCAAGTTCCTGTCCCGGCGCGCTGTCTGCTGGGACACACACGTGTCCCGGCAGACAGCGCTGAAGATTCTCATTGCGCCGCGCGACTCGCGCATGCGCAGTAGGGAATCGGGAAGTGAAGCCACTTCCTGATTCCCTCACCGAGAATGGCGCCGGCTACAGCAGAGAGCCGAGCGAGCGATCGGCCTCTGCTGCCGACACCGCTGGAACCAGGGACAGGTAAGTGTCCATTTTTTAAAAGTCAGCAGCTGCAGTATTTGTAGCTGCTGGCTTTTAAATTTTTTTTTGTCAGTACAGTCCCGCTTTAACTCAGAGTTGGGCCTAACATGTGCTAGCTGTGCCAGGAACCAAGTATTGCACAGGAGAGAAAGTAACAGTCTACAAATAAGCGTTGTGCTGGAGAAGTCTGGAGCTTTAGAGGATGTGAATAGAGGTTCCAATCAATCATTTAATCATTTAATACTATTGATTCTGGGCATCCCGTAACCCCTTTACCCCATCCAAGTTTAATCCCTCAATAAAACAACAAAAACAAAGCTAATGGACTGTTCATTGTCTGGAGAGTGACTGGAAGTGAATGCCAGGCTGGGCAGGGTGACAGGCAGAACTACTACACTCGGTGGCCCCACGAGGGTACGGCTACATTCCTTTATCCCATTGTTTTTCAAATCTATGTACACTACAAACTGTATTATTGAATTGGTGCTGATATCGCTGTTTTACTAACCTGACAGCTTATTATTCTAAATTGGAAACCTTCATTTTGTTTGCAAATATTAAAGATTCTTACTACCAGCAAGAATAAGTCCTTACGTTTAAAGAGCACCTGTTATTTCAGATCCATCATGGCAGCACCTGTTAGCGGGCATCCACTCACCTGCTGCCACCACTTCTAGCAAAAGAATGATGATTTTTACATGTAGGAAAGAAGAGTCAGAATTGGCCTGGGTGGCAAGGGGTTAATTAAGTAAGTAATTACAAATAATTATTATATATTGTTTTTAAGGCAATTTACTATATTTTCAAAACTGTACTCAAGCAGATGGCTTAACGGATAAATTACTGAAGTTTGAAGATATAACTTCCAACCAGTAATTTCACAGTAAATAGATAAATATTAAATTATGATGTTATAACATACAGTATAGCATAATAATATATGATTTAGCTTGATTAAAACAGTACCTTTTCAGCAGGCAGCAGATTCTCCCTCTTAACTGTTTGAGAAAAACATGGGATTGTGGGTAAACCTTATAACCATAAACCCATGTTATTTCCTTGTAGTTAAGAGGGCTGCGCTGGAAAGGAGCCTGTGTCTTTTAGACACATGTGCCCTTCTATGACACTGCAGTGAGAGGCGTGCCTCCACTGCAGCATTTTTATTGGACAGCTTGTTCCAATGGTGCTTTACCATTGGTCCACGGCTCCAAGCTGTCCATTGAGCTCAGTGCCTCTGACAAGAAGTTAGGAGAGGCACTGTGAGCTCATCCTCTCAGTCTGCTGCAGAGTGTGTCAGCTTGTATTTAAATTGGCCGCTCTGTATGTAGCTTCCGACAGGCTGCGCAATGAGCCCTGTTTCTCTGGAAACATAGGTGTCAGGAGCCCCACCAGTGGTGGGGTAGGACTTCAGCTACCTACCCCCCAAATTTGGGGTCTCTGTGACCCCAGGTCGCTGAGCTACGATACTCGTAGCTCAGTAATTTTTTTTCTTTGTTTCTGTTATTCAATTTTGCAAATAAGTGATTTTTCCTCTTCACTGATGTTCGCTGATGAGGCTGCACTGATGGGCACTGATAGATTGCACTGATGGGCTGCATTGAGGCTGGGTTCACAACTATGCGAAATTGGTTGCGGGTTTTTGCCCGCTTCCAATTCGCATGACAGGAGGGTGTGACCAGCTCTCAATAAAGCCGTTTTACACATCTCTGGGGTGGCCGCAGAGCACAGCAGAAGGGTCCTGTGCGTCTTTGACTCTGTTTCAGGTTTGAATTCAGACAAAAATTCTGACCTAATTCAGACTTAAAATGGTGAAAGGGGACGCAGCGGACCCCCCACTGTACCCCACAGCCGCAAATAATGTGAACCCATCCTGATGAGGCTGCACTGATGGACACTGATGAGGCTGCACTGATGGGCACTGATGAGGCTGCAACTGATGGGCACTTGTGAGGCTGCACTGATGGGCACTGATGAGGTGGCACTAGTGGGCACGGATAAGCTGCACTGATGGGCACTGATGAATTGCACTGATGGGCAATGATGAGGTGGCACTACTGGGCACTGATAGGCTGCACTGATAAGACGACACTGATGGGCACTGATAGGCAGCACTGACAGGCTGCACTGATGGGCACTGATATGCTGCACTGATGGACACTGATATGTTGCACTGATGAACACCGATATTCTGCACTGATGGGCACTGATGGGGCTGCACTGAAAAACAGGGAACTGATAATCAGTGCCCTGATTATCAGTGTAAAGGTCCCCTGTAACTGGAAAGCTGGTTATCGGCTTTCCTTTCCTCAGACACTGACAGCGTTGAGGAAAGGTAATGTTTACATGTGATCAGCTGTGATTGGACATGGCTGATCACATGGTAAAGAGCCTATGTCATCGGTTAGAACGGTAAAGCCCCCGCCCAGCCGTCAATCTGCTATAGGCCAGGCAGGAAGGTGTTAAGACCTTGAGCCTTTAGAACCACTTTAATTTCAAATATCTTATATTAGCATAGATATTTCATATGTGGCTACAGGTCCCTGAATGTGTCTCTGGATACACCTGCCACACTAAGCCCTATGTACTTATAGGTGAGAGATCCTCAGCTTGATCTCTGCTAGGCTACAACGAGTTCCTGAAATACACGGCAGGTATTTGGCACAGGCTAAGAGGTGGCTTCGGGTCACTTGCCTTGTTTATTATGCATGATCATTTCCCAACTTTTTATTAACACACTTTGCGCAAGAACACAGGACATTTTTCAAGGACAGAAGTTCATTGCAATTAAGTGCTTAAAGAAAAAAGTTCAGCACTAGTTTTCTGCCATGTTATCACAAATGGTGTGTTGGTCAGCATATAGGATAACTAAACCCAAGAACAAAAATGTAATATGTTGCAGCTTCCAGTCCTTAGATGTTGTGGCTGCATTAGTTTCCTTTTATTTTTTTGAAGAGCATTTTCAGCAAGTACAGAAAGTGCCTGTTGTGCCAGAAAAGATGTGTCCCTGTCACTTCATATGAACAGAACCAAAATATTATCTTCCTTCCTAGCTATCTTCTGAAAACTTCAAATTACCCTTCATAACCCATGTAATGGAGCTGAAGAGACATGTTTATAGTCTGTTTCAGAACAGCCTTGGGTGACTGACAACCATGTCTCTCTTCATAGATACAGCGGAGGAGTGGTGTGGCCCTCCAGGGACAGGTAGTGTGTTATTTTCAAGATTACCAGGTGAAAATAATGCAAAATAAGTTTGGAAAAAATGTATGTAGCCACCACACCGTGCAAAATCTTCAATATACTGTATATACTCGAGTATAAGCCAACCCGAATATAAGCCGAGGCACTTAATTTTACCACAAAAAAATGGGAAAACGTATTGACTCCAGTATAAGCCTAGGGTGAGAAATGCGCAGCTACTGTAAGTGGCAAAGATGGTCAACAATTCCTATTTGCAGCCTCACTGTGCCCATTTGCAGCCATAGGTATCCCGAACTTTAAACTCGGTAGTTAAAGTGGTGTTTCCACCAAAAAAAAAAGAAATTGTTTAAAAATCATAAAAAAAGAAGAAAAAAATAATTGGAAAAAAATATTTTTTTACTCATCTCTAAATGCCTGTTGCTAGGGGGTCCCTCGTAGTCTGCCACCTTCAGTGCCCGGGCACTGACATCACTTCCCCTCGGCGCCGCACAGTCACCTGGGACCTGTCACGTGTCCCAGATGACTGAGCGTCGTATCACGAAGCCACAGCCGGGTGCCCACAGTAAGGATGCCGGCGCTGCGAGCAGAGCGGGGAACGAGGGGGGGGGTTCGTTCCCCCGCATCGCTGGACCCTGGGACAGGTAAGTGTCCGATTCTTAAAAGTCGGCAGCTGCAGTATTTGTAGCTGCTGACTAAAAAAAAAAAAAACATTTTTAATGGGCACTACTCTTTAAGGGTTCCTAGATGCCCCCTAGCTGCAGCCAAAGGGTCCCGAAATGACATTGCTGCAGATGGACACAGTTGACCAACTTTGGGGCCCCGTATCTCGGGGCCACTTAGTGCTAGGAACCCCAAATTTGGTGTGCAAACCCAGCTAGCACTACAACATATCCAAAGCTGGGGTTCCTAACATCAAGTGACCCCGAGATACGGGGCCCCAAAGTCGGTTCGGAAAATGTCAAGCACTTTTCTGCAGCAGAGAATAACATTTTCCGAACCGACTTTGGGGCCCCGTATCTCTTGGTGCTAACCCCAGCTTTGGATATGTTGTAGTCATAGTTCCATTGGGTTTACACGCCAAATTTGGGGTTCCTAGCACTAAGTGGCCCGAGATACGGGGCACCAAAGTCGGTTCGGAAAATGTAATTTCCTGTGCAGAAAAATCCTTGACTCGAGTATAAGCCGAGGGGGGCATTTTCAGCACAAAAAAATTTACTGAAAAACTCGGCTTATACTCGAGTATATACGGTAATACATTTTCTGTTTTGGGTTTAAAAAAACTTTAATCCAATTGAGTGACTCATTCCAGTGCATATAAATAACAAAAGTTGCTGCTCTAAGCAATCAAAATGATACAAATTATAAAAAAAAGTGTCCATAGAAGAAAACAGTTCATGTTGTTCTCCAAAAGAAAGAAACCGTGATTTAAAACCAAGTCTCTAGATAGGTTCCCAACTTAAGTGAACAAGTAATTTGTGAGAACCGATCACCCAAGTGCACCTCCACCATAGATCACATAAAATGCATTCTTACCAGAAATATAAACTCCAAATTATAAAAGTCCACAAACATGGGTTGTATACACAAAAGATGTGATCTATTCTCTATGTTTAAGCTGAAGGGGATGGTATCATGGCTGATGGTAAGAATCGCTCCATAGCAAAGCACATAGGAAAAAAAGAAGGAAAATTATGCTAAAAACTCACAGAAATCCAGATAAAATCCAGTATATAATAATGAAAAGTTCCCGGGACCTGGTATAGAAGAAATAAAAAATACAGATAAAAATGATATAAAAAATATAAAATATTTTTACATTAACATTTTTATCTATATTTAAGAATCTATAGAAGCTATATTTAAGAAGTTGGGAATCTATCTATTGGTTTTAAATCACGGTTTCTTTCTTTTGGAGAACAACATGAACTGTTTCCTTCTATGGACACTTTTTTTTAGAATTTGTATCATTTTGATTTTTTTGTATCATTTTGATTGCTTAGCTTGGAAACGTTTGTTATTAATATATATACATTCTTTCTTGGTAGATAATGGGATCCCCTATATCCTCTGATTCTGTCTGGCTGTTTATACCAGATGGCCAAATAGTCCCGGTATGACATTATTAACAACTGGTTACAGTATAAGATGTCGCATTCAATTAAATACAAGCTATGTCATTATTTTTTATAACCATTACTGGTCACCATTCTGGGCTTTAAAATCGATATTTGATCATACAGCTTTTCTCTCATTTATGGTCTAGAGCCCTACGGACGAAACGAGTAAAGATGACATACAGGATTAACACAAACTTACCAACATGAAATGGACCTGAAAGTGTGCCTTGGTCCCTCGTACGGTACACCAAAATAAGGGGGCATACCCTAGATAAGGAGTGATGGAAATGATGTGAAATGAGTATTCTGTTTGGAGTAAGAACACTTGAGAAATGCCCTAAAAAAGGGGAAGGGAGGGTGGGTATCTCACACAGGAAACCAACAAAGACAGGCAGGAAGTGGGATGGTTAAATACCCACCGGGCTCCTCCCATAACTTCAGGCCAGCATACCGGCCTTCCAATTTATGGTCTAGAGCCCTACGGACGAAACGAGTAAAGATGACATACAGGATTAACACAAACTTACCAACATGAAATGGACCTGAAAGTGTGCCTTGGTCCCTCGTACGGTACACCAAAATAAGGGGGCAAAAACCTTCAGGTAGGGAATAGCTTAATTGGCGGGGTGAATTACTGGGTAAGCTTGGCCAACGCCTGGGCCATTCCACATGTGGATTAGGTATACAGTGGGATAAGCAGGCTGACCCCCATCAACCTATATCCAAGATGATGTGGACCGGGATGCCCTGCCGGGACGTTGTTGTGGTAGCCCCGGTCCGGATAAAGTCCGGAATACCGATTGAGGTTCAGGGGTAGGCTGCTGAGGAGAATCCGGGTAGGTGCCATGAACAGGGACGTGTTGAGTAACTCCACTGGGAAGGCAGAAGAGGGCTGATGTCTGGTTGACCGGACATAAGTGTGGCCGACTGGCTCAGTGTGGTGACTGGGCACCAGTTACTGTGGTTCTGAAGAGGTGCCTTGCGGGTATTGCCGGAGCGTGACGCGCTGACGAAGTTGGTAGCTTATGTTAGGTGCTGAGTTACACCAGGGCCAGCCGTGACCAGTCCGAGGTAGTGACCAACCGGGGACTGACTACAGGCATCTGTCCGAAGAGGGATGCCGAGCTAAAGGGGGAGGCGGCTCTGCTGCTAAGTTGCGCTTGCCCGGAATGGATGAACAATGGATGTTAACCTGACGCTGAAGGGACAGCTGGCAGTTACCCCTCCCGAGACTAGACTAGACTCCAGACCCGCCCCTGATACAATCCCATATACAAAATCCTACACCCACAGTTGATCCAGAGGAAGGCGAAAAACCCAGTACAGCCTGATCCAATTCGCCACAGCCGGGAAAAAATTCCTTCCTGATCCCCCAAAAGGCAACCGGGTGTACCCTGGATCAACTTACCTGTAAGCCTACGAAGGAGGGGCATGACGGGCCTGGACTTGGACCTGCCTAGCTGATGATCTCTGCTATGGCTAGGTTGTCGGTTGTAACGCTCTGACCTGCCCGGAGCCGCTGATGCCCTATAAGTGAGCAGCTGCCATGATGGGGCAGAGCTCAAAGAGGCAGACGTTGTGACAAAGCCGGATGTGGCCAGTGCCTGTGAAGGCCAGGGGGCTGTAGACCAAAAATGGCGACACCCTGTGGAAGCCGCCGCCTCTGTCACCACCCGTGGTGATAGGGGGACACCGAGAGAATGAAGAGTGAGACGCCTTTCCAGTTAGACAGGGACTCCTCCCACATGGCCAGGTCTGCCACTGCTGTGGCAGCCCGTTAGGATGCCCTGGGGTTGTCCCGGGGCGGTTCCCTCAGCAGGAAGACGTCCAGATAGTGGGCAACCTCCTGGCACTGTGCCTCCGCAGGAGGACCCACGTGAGGGTCTCTGCAACGTGTTCAAGCCAGGGGCTACTATTGGACCCGAAGGTCGATTCGGTAGCGAAAGCGATGTGCCTCCTTTGATACCCTGCCAGCGCCGAAGGGAGGTCCGTATGGGCCACCACTCAAAGGCATCAGATATCTCACACAGGAAACCGACAAAGACAGGCAGGAAGTGGGATGGTTAAATACCCTCCGGGCTCCTCCCATAACTTCAGGCCAGCATATCGGCCTTCCAATTTAAACCGAGTCCTCTTTTAATACGAGGCTTGAGCATTCACAAACTAATATTATAATCTCAGAACAAGGCTTGGTATTTGGAATTAAAACAAGACCCCCAGCCAATCTAGCCATCGAAAAGGGTTGGTTGGCTGGAGGTCTTTTCTTCCTTCTGTTTATACCCATTATATCTTGATCCCCCTTTTGTGTTTTTTTTGTGTTGTTTTGGTTGGGTGCTTGTCTTGTTTTGTCATAGTTGGAGGTCACATTATGTAAAGAGTAAAAAGGTGTTGTCTAGACATAGAGGGAAAAGAGGACGAAGGCAAGACAGAATATGGACTACTCAATATAAATAGCTGTTGCTGTATTTGAGATAGGAGTAATGGTATAATTTAGTTTGTGAAGGGATCTGCTTGGTTCCTATATGTTTGAAATATTTGATTTATGAATGGTTAATTAATCTCTGTATTGGACAACTTAAATAAAGAATAAAATTGTAAAAAAAAAAGGAATTAAAACGAGGCTTGATTGTCCTCTGGTGGCCATTTTGTCTTCAAACCGTGGCTTGGCCATCTGTCCTAACCTACTTGCAGGAAGATTCATTACTATAGATTGGCAGGGACGGCTGTGCCCTTTCTGCTTCGAACAGTATATATTTGTGTGGTGACGGACATGGACTCCATGCCCTCGATGACGTCAACTCTGACTAAACGCGTAGGTCGAAGTCCATGTCTGTGATGTTAACACACACACACCGAACCTGTTCGCATACGGACCAGTTCCCAGGAACTTTTGATTATTATATGCTGGATTTTATCAGGATTTCTGTGAGTTTTTATCATACTTTTCCTTCAATAAATTGTTATACAGTTTTACACTATGTGGGCAATTCTTTTTTTTTCCTATGGGCTTTGATATGGAGCAATCATTACCGTCAGCCATGATACCATGCCCTTCAGCTTAAACAGAAGGAATAGCTCAGGTCTTCTGTGTATACAACCCACGTTTGTAGTCTAGATTTCTGATAAGGAGGCATTTTATGTGATCTATGGTGAAGGTGCACCTGGGTGATTGGTTCTCACAAATGACTTGTTCACCTAATTTGGACACCTATCAAGAGACTTGGTCTTCAATCACTGTTTCTTTCTTTTGGAGAACAACATGAACTGTTTTCTTATATGGACACTTTTATTTATTTATTTGGTAAGTCAGTAAACCTTTTTGAGATACCAAATTGTTGGGTGTTCACCATCTCTAAGTCATAATTATCCAAATTAAAAGAAAGAAATGCTTTAAATATATCACTCTGTGTGCAACGAATCTATATAATATATGTTTCACTTTTTGAATTGATTTACTGAAATAAATAAACTTTTTGATGATATTCAAATTTTTTCAGGTGCACCTGTATTTTCTTTGTACAGGGGGTCCCCGAGTTACGAACATCCGGCTTGCGAACGACATCGGAAAACATCAGAAAACATTGGTAAACGACGTCAGAATACAGCGTAAAACATTGGAAAACATCGGAAAACTACGTTGGAAAACAGCGGAAACGCCATTCTGCACATGCACGTCTGGATTACGAACAAATCCGACTTCAGAACATACAGGCAGTCCCTAACCTTTTCGTAACTCGGGGACCCCCTGTAATGAAAATGTACATCTCTGTTAAAAAAAAAAAGTACCTGTTTTTACTATATCTTATTTGGTTTCTGGCTCTGGTTTCTAGTCCTACCTAAATAATAATGTTTTTACTTTTGCTACATTAATGGGACGATGCCTTTGGGAGCTTAAATAAATATGTTGTATTGACTTATTGGATGTTCCACTCCCATACTTCTTTATTTTGTATTTGGAACGTAGCCACCCACTTTCACTCGCTCCTAAGGACTATGAATTATGGGATTTGTAGTGTGCATAGAGCAGTGCCATTGACTGCAACTAACGTGCACTGCTCATACCAAACATATGGAACTGAGGGGTGCGGGAGCTCAGGAAATACATTATAAAGAGTCAGAATAACACAGTAAGAAATGATTTAATGAAAAATGAATTATAAATCCATTAAGTAGTGGATGTGTATGGATTATTTTTGGATGATAATGTTATACTTTGGTGTCATTTTAGTGCCCCTTGCTATGGGGGCTCGCGCCTGAGCAGTGCTCCTGTGGACATTGTCTATTCACATATGGAACATGGCTTGGCCCTGCCCTGCAGCCTGCTTTCTCCTTATTGGCTCACTGGCTGTGATTGACAGCAGCAATGGCTCCCGCTGCTGTGTGAGCCAATGAGAGAAGAGAGACACGTGAGAGCTGATGCTCTAATGCACATTGCTGGATCGAGATGGGGCTCAGGTAAGTATTAGGGGGGGGCTGGCGAGGGAGCTACATACAGAAGGTTTTTTACCTTCATGTATAGAATACATGAAGGTAAAAAACCTTCTGCCTTTTGAACCAGTTTAACCACTAGACAACCTTGGACACAGCCAATCACAGATCGCTGTAAACGGCCAATCACAGCGGCCGTTTACAGCGCGATCGGCGTGTCCAATGGGAGATGATCTCATATGTAAACATATGAGATCATCTCTCAGCGCCGCTCTCCCTCCACACACAGAGACAGCGTGTGAGGAGGGCGAGATGAACGGCTGCAGCGGCCGTAAGTAGGAAAAAATAAAAATAAAATAAAGTGCCATCTGCCACCACTGCCATCTGTCCCCAGTGCCATCTGCCAGTGCCATCTGTCCCCAGTGCCATCTGCCAGTGCCATCTGTCCCCAGTGCCATCTGTCAGTGCCATCTGTCAGTGCCACCTGTCCCCAGTGCCATTTGTCCCCAGTGCCACCTGTCCCCAGTGCCATGTATAAGTGCCATCTGTCATCAGTGCCACATCAGTGCCACGTGTCATCAGTGCCACATAGTGCCACCTGTCAACAGTGCCATATCAGTGTCACGTGTCATCAGTGCCACATATTAGTGCCATCTGTCATCAGTGCCTCGTATCAGTGCCATCTGTCATCAGTGCCACCTGTCAGTGTCACGTGCCATCTGTTATCAGTGTCACCTGTCATCAATTCTAAAGCCCCATACACACGGTCGGACTTTTTCATCAATTTGGTCCGATCGGACAAGGTTGTTGAAAAATCAGACCGTGTGTATGCACCATCGGACAGTGTTCGTCGGTTTGTCCGTCGGACAAAGTCTTATCTCCTGCTGGAAAGATTTCCCGTCCACCCGGTCCGATCACACCAAATCCGAGCGTGTGTACGCTTGTCCGACGGACAAAGTGCTACGCATGCTCAGAAGAAATTCTGTGACGGAAGCGCTCGGTCAGGTAAAACTACCTTTCCTAATCGACACAGCACATTCGTCACGCTGCAATGTTAAAATGTCTTTAATGCAGCGCATTCTCTTTTTCTTTACAATGCAACAAGAATGACATGTTTTAGCTGCTCCTATTCACCCGCACTTCTCACAAACTTACTTCTTTATTACTTTGCAGCATTTATACACTACATGTTTATTTTTACTCTGAACGGAAAAGAATCTTTGTTATTTTTTTACCATTTTTTGTTTTTTTTTTTTTTTTTTTGGGGAATACATATTTGAATTTTTTTTTTTTTTTTTTTGGAGGGGGGTTGTGTGTCTCAAATTACCAAAAACACATTATTTACATTTGTATTTCTTGCTTAAATTTACTAGGAGGTTGTTTGTTGTTGGTGCCCCTTGTTAATGCTACTTTAGGATTAGTGAAATGTACCAGCCTACTCAAAGAAAAACTGTCATTGTAGCAAAGTAAAACACAATAGTCAATGATTATTTCAAATCAAAAAAACCTTTATTTAGGTCACACCAACAAACCAAAGAGGAACGCAGCCATGGTGAAACTTGGGGAATTTGCAAAGTCTTGGCCCCCCACGGCAACCATCATTGTCCAAGCGTAGAAAATTGGGGGCCTGAGGAGTACGTATATTAAGGGGAGTGCAATCTGGTCGTGAAGTCCAAAGTATCCGGAACTGCAGCAGATGCCATCTAGGTCCCCAGGCTCTGGTACTACAAGAGGCTCCATCTTCTCTCACACCAGACTGATTGCAGGTCGTCACTCTCAGGTCTTCCTTCCACGCTTCCTTCCACGCTGTGGCTGTCGTGCTGGTGGGGTGGCAGAAGGAGGAGGAGGAGGAGGAGGAGGCGGAGCATGGTAACTATGGCAAACATGTGTGAGTGGGGTCATCTCCCCAGCCCTACCCTTATTTAGGACATGGAGGATGAGCCCCTCACACATGTTGCGTTGCCCCACCTCCATACCCATCATTTTTGTGACAACCACCGAGCCAAAGGTCTCCTCGTCGGCGGGTGTGGCATGTAGGGAGTCTGAAGCCTCTCTGATCATCCGGAGCGCTGACTGTGCCGCATAACCCCCCCTTCTCGCCCTTTTGTACGGAGGGCGGAGGGGAGGGGTTTGGGTGTCAGTCAGGCTCCGAGGCCTAGCCCCCTCTTGGCTGCCACTACCCAGCTGGTGGCTGCCACTAACCCCTGCCTCCTCCTGACTGCCACCTTCCACAGCCACCTCCTGGCTGAGGTCTTCCTGTGTAGGAAAAAGGGACATAGTTTCAGTTATTTGTTCATCAAACACACACAATTCTCATCTAGTGACTGGTGCAAAATGTTTACAAATAGAAAACCATACAATTCTCAGCCCAGCAGTTTAGATTCTGGCCCCAAATGTCTCCCACACCACTGTCTGTTGATATGTCAAACACGTTAGGAACTAAGCAATTGGCGATCCTGAATTAAGTGAACATCATTCATTATTCCCATAAATGGTAACAAAACTACTATACCTGGAACCAGCTGGGCTCCTCCACATCTTCCATACTGGAAGGCCCAGGTTGCTCCTCGGAAGCCTCATCAGGGGTGGGCTGTGCGCAAGGAAGCGTGGAAGGAGGAGTTGAGGTTGGCTCCGTGACATCAGCCTGGTCCTTCAGAAAATGGAGACTCTGATAGTACCAGAGCTTGGGGACATAGACCTCATCTGCTGAAGTTGCAGTTTCCTCAGACTTCACGACCTTCTTCCTCTCCCTGATATACGCACTCCTCAGGCTGCCAATTTTCTTTCTAATATCATCAACAGTTGCCGTGGGGAACCTTGGCTTGACAAATTCCACAAGTTCCTCCAGGGCTGCGTGCCTCTTTGGTTTGTTGGTGTAATGTGGGTGTATACCCTGCCACAATATGGGAAAATCCCTGTATTTGGCAATGAAGAGGGGGAGAAAACTCATGTCGTTGAATCCCTTCATATCAATCTCTGCAAGACACAACAACACACCAAACCCTATAAATTATGTCAGGCTAAACTCTCCTAATCTTCTCCATAAAGAAGCCTCAAGTTCAAATCAGTCTAGGCTAGTTATGTACCAACGTTAAATTGTACCTTCGTTTGTAGCGATCGTCTCGTGTGAGTTTTCTCTCCCCTCGTCTCCCAGATCGTGGCTACGACACAGGCGTGTGACGTTTTATATACACTGCGCATGCTTCAAACTCCGCCCGCCCCTGACGATCTTTCTCGTCTATTCCCCACCCCTTCTCTTTACGGCGTAGTGGGGAGAGCACATGGCGGGGACACAGCAGGTGCGCCACAAATATCCCACCAACGAGGAGGAGGACGAGGAAAGTCCGGAGGCAGAAACGTCCCGATCCCGGAACCTGAAATTCAAGGCCTCCAATATGTCATTTGGAGAAATGTTGGAGATGGTGGACATATTAAAGAGGAGCGACTATGATGGGAAGTATGGGCCTTACCTCAACCCCAATGTCCGCAAGGCCAAGATCATGTCTAAAGTTGTGAGAAGGCTGTACAATAATTTTGGGGTACAACGATCCAAGGAGCAACTCAGGAAACGCTGGTCAGACCTGAAACTGAGGGAGGCCGATCAGTACAGAAAGATCAAGAGAATTCTTCAAAAAAGTAAGTAGTTGTGTTTTGTGTTTGATTTCTTGCTTGCATACTGCTCCATTGTGTTTTGATTTTTACCAAGTTGTACATTCCAAAATGGCCACTTTCAGGTTCGTCTGTGCATTCGATCGTACTCAGCCTCGATCTTTCTGCCACTGTCATGGTCGTGTGTGTGTGCATTCGATCGTACGCAACCTCGATCGTTCGGCCACTTATAATACGATGTTTGGTGTTTTTTTGGGGAAAGGAAGTTTGTTCTCACTAGAAATGTCATCAAGAATGTAAAGCCAATTTATTCAATGTAAAGGAGAGGTCACTCAGTAGCTGTTTACCCATCTGGACTCTAGAGCACTAGTGCTGGGACACCCAAACCCCCTTTTTATTATGCTTTTCCACACATGTGCTCCAGTGGATACTAGAGGGGGGTCTCCATCACACAAACTTCTACCAAAAAGCTAGTCAGTTTAGCACCTTTACAAAGTGACTTCATTCATGTAGTTGACATTTGTAACTGGCCAAACTAAAATAGTGTCCGTCACTTTCAAGCAATGTTTGTCATTTCCTATTTCTGCCCTCAATAGCTTGTGTTGCTAAATCTTCCTTTTGGACATTCTCATAGGGGAGCGAAAACTTGGGCCGTCTGAGGAAACCCCCAAACCAACACCTACCAAAAAAGGGGAAAGAGCAGAAGCAGAGGAGGAGGAGGAGGAGGAAGGAGAGATCATCGAACTTGGAGAAATTGTCACCACAACAGGTGAGTGTGGGAGAACACAGCTACTGGTAAGCTAATCCATGTATGGCTGCCTCATTTCCAACACCACATTTTTGTTTGTTTGTGGTTTTTAGGTGACGTGGATGTTGTGGAAGAAAAATCGCACTTTACCACAGAGAGTGCCCACGTACTCATCGGAGAGATAATGGTCTGCAATAGAGATCTAGATTACATAAAGCAAAACATCAATGATGTTCAACAAAAATTGAAGAACATCATTGATATTTTAGGAAAAATATGAAAACGCACCAAGTAATTAACACACATTTGTGCCAGCTTCAGAACACATTTGCAACTTAAAAACTGTCTGAAATTTGGAACATGCACACATTGTGTCCACATGTGCTAGCTCCCACCATGGTGGATGAATGGCAACGTTTTTTTGGGGGTGCAAACACTTTACGAACTACGAAAGTGGTTGTGGTGAAGGGGTTGCACCCCCAAAAAACGTCCATTCATCCCCATGATGGAAAATGGCACTTTTGAAGCTTCTAGGCATGTGTTTTACCATCTAATGACCATTTTCAGTCCCAAATTGTGTGCATGTTCCAAATTTCCACTTTTCGGGGGTGACCCCCCCATGTGATGAAGGCAAGATCAAACACACTTTGAACATATAGTCATGTCTGATCTTGTCTTCACTTTACAAAGTTGAACTTTCCAAGTTCCTAGGTTCTGTTTTGCTCCATGCCTGGTTTTACCAATTGCGGAATGTTTGTAAACAATGTTGTAAATAACCAAGATGTTGTCATTTTTGGCGTGAAGATTGTAAACGCACTTGGGAATGTTTTCCTAGTAAACTTTTATTTTTCTAAATGTGTGGCTTCCTTATTTAAAAAACACAATGCATTATGTATGTAAAATGAAAAGGATATGGGGGGCAATGGGTGTTATTTACTAAAGGCAAATCCACTTTGCACTCCAATTTTCTTTCCCGGGGAACTTTTTCAATGCACTTGTAGAGCATAGCGGATTTGACTTATGTAAATGACACCCACAGTGCTTTGTACGAAAACACGGAGCACAGCATTTTGGAGAATACACACATGTCAGACCTGGTGATGAAAAGGAGTATTTTGGGTGTCAGTTATGCAGTACAAACCTTCTCTAGACCAAAGATTAGGTAGCAAACACACAACATGAGAATAATCTTTTTGGGAAGAAGAGACTGTTACCTCCTTTTGCCCAGAAAGTGCATTCCCACTGTCGAAGGCAAAGGGAAAAAATGTCAAAGTAAAATAAGCTAAAAAGAAGACTGAAATGACATGAAATCATAGGTTGGTTAAAATATCAGATTTATTAAAAAATGCCTCTCACACATCGTCAGGCAGAGCAATGGCCCCCCTACCCACAAAGTACTGCATATATTGGTCCCGGACCACACGGGCATTTAGAGGGGGCAAGCCTGGACGTGCCACTCGAAGGGCTGTGAGTTCGGCATTTGGAGGGCCCTCCACATCTGGGCCAACGGGCACCACATAGTTCCTGTTATGTCTTTTGAGGAAGTTGTGCAATATGCAACAGGCAAGAACTATGTGGTTCAGTTTGTATTCCGCCAAGTTAAATGCCGTCAGGAACAGGCGGAAGCGGCTGGCCAGGATGCCAAAAGCGTTCTCCACAACTCTTCTGGCTCTGGACAGCCTGTAGTTGAAGACCCTCTGGTCCGGGGTGAGGGTCCTCATCGGGAACGGCCTCATCACATGGGGAGTCAACGCAAACGCTTCATCTGCGACAAAGACGAAGGGGAGTCCTTCGGCATTCTCCTCTGGAGGTGGCAAGCACAGACTGCCACTTTGGAGACGCCAGTAGAACTCCGTGTGCGTAATGGCCCCACCATCCGATATCCGGCCGTTCATCCCCACGTCCACATACATAAACTCGTATGTTGCCGACACCACCGCCAACATCACTACACTATTAAACCCTTTATAATTATAATAGTAGGACCCCGAGTTGGGCGGTGGGACGATGCGGACGTGTTTCCCATCAATTGCCCCTCCGCAGTTAGGAAAGTCCCAACGGCTGGCAAAGTGGGAGGCCACAGTCTGCCATTCCTGTGGCGTGGAAGGGAACTGTGGAGTGAAACAAGAAAAAAAAATTAGTCACTTTGCACCTAAACATTGCAAGCAGATTAGACAATCAACATCTTGGAACAAGAGCATTGTCTAAAATTGGAGGCTGGAAAGTATTTGCACAGAAAAGTAGAGGCTCCCCTTCACAGATTACTCACCCCCCCATCAATCCCCCCACTTCTGATGGGCCATTGGCAATAACTAGGGGTTTGGGGGGGGGGGGGGGGGTGGTGGACAGCTAACCCTCTGCACTTCATTGATTGGCAAATGGCTCAATAATGTGGGCTAGTTTGGCCAGACCCTCTGTACTTAACACTATTGGCAGGCCACAGGAAAGATCAAATAACATTTCAACCCCCCCCCCCCCCCCCCCCCCACCAAAAAGGCAGGCACAGTGTGACATTATTACATTACCAAGCAAGCTAATAGGAGGGAAAGAAGACAAAAAAATAGGAAATGGAATGTATGGAGGCAGTCCCTTGCACTACATGCTTTGCTGAATTCATCCCTAAAGATGCGCACTATAAAGAGGTAGGTATATAGTGTGTATGGACCTTGGGAAAGCCAGCAGATAAAGGATTGGTACCATCTGACAGAGCAGTTGGGGGAGGGGGTTCCTAATGAGTTTGCCCCCCCCCCCCCCACCAAAACAACAAAAAAAGGGGGCTCTACATGAAGTAAACCACACAGCAAACATTTGTGCATATTTTAGGGGGTGTTTTGGGGCAAACAATACTATGCAGCAGACAAAAGACATTGCTTAAGTGACTAGGCCATAGGTGTCTATTGGGGCAGAAGAGCATGCTGGTGAGGTAAGTGAAGGGAAAAATGCATGAAGGAGAAAAGGGGCACAGCATATTAGAACATATTGCAATCATGGTAATTAGGGAAGGAGGTCAAAAATACAAGTCATTAGCAAACAGAGCATACATAGAAGGGAATAGTAAAGTAGAAATGTTACCTTAATATAGTCCTCCTGCAGGACCTGAATGATGGCAGAACAGGTCTCTGGAATAATGATTCCCAGGGCCTGGGGAGAGATACCTGAAGAGAACTTCAAATCCTGAAGACTTCTCCCTGTCGCCAAGTACCTCAACGTGGCAACAAGCCTCTGCTCCGGAGTAATGGCTTGTCTCATGCAGGTATCCTGCCGGCTGATAAAGGGGGTCAGCAAAGCCAAAAGACGGTGAAAATCGGGGTCCGTCATCCTGAGAAAGTTCCTGAAATCATCAGGATTATTCTCCCGGATCTCACGAAGCAAAGGCATGTGCGAGAACTGGTCACGCTGAAGCAACCAATTCTTGGTCCACATACTCCTCGTCACTCTGTTCATGGACGGGTCTTGGGTCAAAGCTAAAAGCCCGACACCAATTCCGCGTACAGCACGAACTCGGCGACGAGTACGCACGGGAAACATCGCTCAGAAGGTCACAAAAGGTCGGCTGGTCAGAACGGACAAACAGAAAGCACCGATAAACAGCAAGGCCTGAAAGAACGAAGTGAATACCAGCAACGAGCAGACAATAAGCAGTGCAAATCAAAGCGTCCTATATCAAGATATAGGCCGCAATGACCAACAAATGCGAACTGACTACACGCACTAATAAACAGATACGCACGACAAGCACAAACTGAAGAGCAGTAACGATCTGAGTCAGAAAACTGAGAAGCGCGAATCTTAAGTCACCAAACTTCCACTAACTCTCGATAAACACGGGATCAGCAGAAGGAGCCCAACGGGTGCCTGACGTGGTGCTGAACTTCCCTTTTCTAATCTCGTGGACGACGACTTACGTCACGACGTTCTTCCGGACCGGATATTCCGACAACTTTGTCCGACCGTGTGTACGCAACGCCAACATCGGACAAAGTACGTCGGACAAAGTCCGACTGACCTGGTCCGCGGATTGTCCGAGCGTGTGTATGGGGCTTAACAGACAGAAGTCTAATCTAAACCCAAACATTCCGAATCATCCATCTGACTTCTATTTTTAAACTATAATCTCTGGAATTTTAAGTGTAAGTGAGAACAGGCTACCAGGAACCAGCTTCATCCCATTAAGAATTAAAAAATACACAGCATAATCAGGGACTTCCACCTAGTTATCGTCTCCAAAACAAAAGGGACCAGTACGTGTAAACTATGACATCATACTCATTTTGACCTATAGGACATAAAAACATGTTATAAAATCTTTTAAAGTAATTGCAACACTATTCATTTATTTCAAGTAGATGTAAACACTGAGTGCCTGTTCACACATAGCTGCGTGACTGCAATTTTTCCACCAGTGGAAAAAACGCCAATCACTACTAGGCCGCACAGAATACAATTGTTTACTATGTGCCCCATTCACACTGCAGTGCAGCCTGGAGATAAAATCCAGACATGATGAATTTTATTGCGATAAACAGGAAGGAAAATACAGAGGAAGGTACTGAATGCACAGCAAGTAAAGCACATTGCGCTGCTGCGCAGTGACATGAATGAGGTGCACTTCAAATAAAGTTGGCAAAAACAAAAACTGTAACGGTGTGATGCAGTGAAACCCGCATCACACCACCCCCTACCACCGGCTCACTGCAGTTGAAACTGACAGCTGCCAGCACACTAAACTGATCTGGTTATTCTTCTCCCAAAGCCTCACCCAATCTTCTGTGACTCCCAGGCTGGGTCCCTAGCAGTGTCTGCTGGTGCGGTCGGTAGGTTGGTCGGTTGCAAGTGCTCTGCGCCCCAAGCCCATCCTTTTTTAAAGGCAGTTAGAGCCTCTGGCTCTAATCACAAGCTTCTAAAAACAAAAAAAAAAACCATTGGAATGCAACGTTTCGTCGTTTGTCTTTACTATCCACTAACATTGGTGAGTGATTTAGATCTGCTACTTACACTTGTTGGATTGAACATAGTTTCTTTTGAACTCTATTTTTTGTTATACACAGTTTTGTTTTTTGTTTTTAACTCTTTTTTTTGATACACATGTTCACTAATAATAATATTTTTTGGCTACAGTTTTTTGGCACTAATACTTTGAGACTTTTATGGACTTTTTTTTGTTTGTTTTTTGGCTATATATATATAGACACATATAGATTGAAGTGGATCTTTTATGTGGGTTTGGTTACCACTTTTTCATCACATATTGGTGTGGTCACACATCATATTATATTAATTAGATTAATTATTTTGTTTATTTTATTATCACCAACTCTGATAGAGATTATATCATTATTACTAGTTTAGATAGAGATTATAGTATTGTGTTGGGTCACTCTATATATTTCATATGCACACTATTTTAGGATAGATTACCTTGATACACATTTGGCTAAGCGCTGTCTTTCTTCATTCATCATCATTAGTGTGCCAGCAAAGAACAAGGAAGAAAATGCCAGCCACCAACGAAGTTATCTTTTAAAAATGACGGCATGAAATAGGAGGAGGGGGAAGAGTGGCACATTGGCTGGTGGGATAGAGCCAAAGGAGGAGGCATGATTTGGGCTTTAAATGCTTATTACATACATATAGTATACAACATACTCTAAAATATATAAACTAGTACTGAGGGCAGGTGAGACAGAGGGGAGGAGGTCCATTTTAAAGAAAAATGGGATAAAAAAACATATGGGATAAAGGAAGGTATAGGGAAAGAACTGAGCAGGCCCAGAGATGGACCCTAACTTTTTTTTATGATAACGGATCCCCAGTGAATTGCCCAATATATCCCCATAACCCCTTTGCCAGACTGTCAAAATTATCATCATCATTACCAGTCTTATTAGGTACCTGTATAAGTTCAAAAAATGTCAATACCTTCTTTACATATGAGTCACTAGCTGAAAGAAAATTATAATGATTTTATCCTTTTGTTCTTTGATTTTACTGTTTGTTTGTTTTTTACAAGTATTCTGAGATCCAGTCCCATCATACCTTTATCATAATTGGTTGACATACTGTAACTCTCCTGTACTATTGGATAGTGAACCTTTCAAACCCTGATTGTACAGTATTACGGAACAGGCCTCCAAGGGTTACAGTAGCCTTATCCAAATACATGTTAAAAGCCAGGGCACAACGATAACAATTAGGTCCCCAAACAGGAAAAATCAAACACAAGCCTGGATCATAAGGGAGCAGTGATGCAGGAAATAGTTTCTCAGTAAAGACAAGAGATAATGTCAATAAACTTTACTGAGCAAAGTCTGAAGGTCAGCAAAGAGCTGATATGGGCTGATCCCAAGTATGACTGGTCAGAAGTGATCAAAAGCGATTTCCAGGAATTTGTTATATCGCATTACTGTTTTGAACCACACAGGAACCAACGTTTTCCTATACCCACAGACATTCTGATAGAAGAACTTGGTATTACAGAATTTGCCTTCAGCATATCCTGTTGGTGCAGTTGTAGCAGTGAACTTTTACTTCTACCATACAGAGTTGATACGTGAAGTTGTATAACTGATTTCTCAGAAGAGTCATTAAAGTACTGTATATCCAAACCCAAAACTTAAAGCAGTAGTAAACCACAGCCTTTCAAAAAAATAAAAAATAAATCTCCTGCAAGGCAATGGCATAACACGCTAGTATGCATCACATACTAGCACATTATGAAATACTTACCCTAGAACAAAGTCCTCCATAGGAGCTCTGTCACCGCTGACAGGGCTTCTATTTCCCCCCCGGTCTTCCTTCTGGGTTTGCTGGCTCCGATCCTTTAAATAGCTAAACGGCAATTACGTAATTCCCGCGCATGTGCACGGGAGTCACGGTTTAGGGCACAGAGCTCTGAAGGGACGGCACAGGTGTAGTGACATCACCAGCTGCATCCAGTGTGAATATCTCCTAAACACAGCAAATTTAAGTTATTCACTGTACCTACAGTTAAAGCGGAGCTCCACCCTAAGTGCTCATCACAACCCTCCGGTGCCACAATTGGCACCTTTCAGGGGGGAGGGGGGTGCAGATACCTGTATAATACAGGTATCTGCACCCACTTCCGGGCATAGATAGCTGCAGAATCTACAGGTATTCACGCCACTTCCTGTCATCCCCCCCGCTGTCTGCTGGGAAACACACGGATCCCAGAGACAGCAGGGAGCATCCTTATTGCGCAGCATGACTCGCGCATGCGCAGTAGGGAACCGGGAAGTGAAGCCGCAAGGCTTCACTTCCTGCTTCCCATACCGAAGATGGCGGCACCCGAGAGCCGATCGACAGATCTGCTTTCGGGTGCCGACATCGCGGGCGCACTGGACAGGTGAGTGTCCATATTTTAAAAGTCAGCAGCTGCAGTATTTGTAGCTGCTGACTTTTTAAAAAAAAAAAAAATAATTTGCCGGACTCCCTTTTTAAGCCTTATTATAGGCTTACCTGTAGGAACAAGTTCAAAAGCAGAGTTTACTACCACTTTAAAGGGAAGATGAAATGTAGGTATGGCAATTTCAATGTAAAGAGCATTCTTCCCACTGACCACCAATGTAAGGGACATTCTTCTCACTGATCACCAATGTAAGGAGCATTCTTCTCACTGATCACCAATGTAAGGGACATTCTTCCCACTGATCACCAATGTAAGGAGCTTTCTTCCCACTGATCACCAATGTAAGGGCATTTCTTCCCACTGATCACCAATGTAAGGGACATTCTTCCCACTGATCACCCATGTAAGGAGCATTCTTCCCACTGATCACCAATGTAAGGAGCTTTCTTCCCACTGATCACCAATGTAAGGGCATTTCTTCCCCACTGATCACCAATGTAAGGGACATTCTTCCCACTGATCACCCATGTAAGGAGCATTCTTCCCACTGATCACCAATGTAAGGAGCATTCTTCCCACTGATCACCAATGTAAGGAGCATTCTTCTCACTGATCACCAATGTAAGGGACATTCTTCCCACTGATCACCAATGTAAGGAGCTTTCTTCCCACTGATCACCAATGTAAGGGCATTTCTTCCCACTGATCACCAATGTAAGGGACATTCTTCCCACTGATCACCAATGTAAGGGCATTTCTTCCCACTGATCACCAATGTAAGGGACATTCTTCCCACTGATCACCCATGTAAGGAGCATTCTTCCCACTGATCACCAATGTAAGGAGCTTTCTTCCCACTGATCACCAATGTAAGGGCATTTCTTCCCCACTGATCACCAATGTAAGGGACATTCTTCCCACTGATCACCCATGTAAGGAGCATTCTTCCCACTGATCACCAATGTAAGGAGCATTCTTCCCACTGATCACCAATGTAAGGAGCATTCTTCTCACTGATCACCAATGTAAGGGACATTCTTCCCACTGATCACCAATGTAAGGAGCTTTCTTCCCACTGATCACCAATGTAAGGGCATTTCTTCCCACTGATCACCAATGTAAGGGACATTCTTCCCACTGATCACCCATGTAAGGAGCATTCTTCCCACTGATCACCAATGTAAGGGACATTCTTCCCACTGATCACCCATGTAAGGAGCATTCTTCCCACTGGCCACCAATGTAAGGGACATTCTTCTCAATGATCACCAATGTAAGGAGCATTCTTCCCACTGATCACCAATGTAAGGAGCATTCTTCCCCACTGATCACCAATGTAAGGGACATTCTTCCCACTGATCACCAATGTAAGGGACATTCTTCCCACAGACCATCAATGTAAGGAGCATTCTTCCCCACTGATCACCAATGTAAGGAGCATTCTTCCCACTGATCACCAATGTAAGGGACATTCTTCTCAATGATCACCAATGTAAGGAGCATTCTTCCCAACTGATCACCAATGTAAGGGACATTCTTCCCACTGATCACCAATGTAAGGGACATTATTCCCACTGATCATCAATGTAAGGAGCATTCTTCCCACTGATCATCAATGTAAGGGACATTCTTCCCACTGATCATCAATGTAAGGGACATTCTTCCCACTGATCATCAATGTAAGGAGCATTCTTCCCACTGATCATCAATGTAAGGGACATTCTTCCCACTGATCATCAATGTAAGGAGCATTCTTCCCACTGATCATCAATGTAAGGAGCATTCTTCCCACTGATCATCAATGTAAGGAGCATTCTTCTCACTGATCACCAATGTAAAGATTATTCTTCCCACTGATCATCAATGTAAGGGACATTCTTCCCACTGATCATCAATGTAAGGAGCATTCTTCCCACTGATCACCAATGTAAGGAGCTTTCTTCCCACTGATCACCAATGTAAGGGCATTTCTTCCCACTGATCACCAATGTAAGGGACATTCTTCCCACTGATCACCCATGTAAGGAGCATTCTTCCCACTGATCACCAATGTAAGGGACATTCTTCCCACTGATCACCCATGTAAGGAGCATTCTTCCCACTGGCCACCAATGTAAGGGACATTCTTCTCAATGATCACCAATGTAAGGAGCATTCTTCCACTGATCACCAATGTAAGGAGCATTCTTCCCACTGATCACCAATGTAAGGGACATTCTTCCCACTGATCACCAATGTAAGGGACATTCTTCCCACAGACCATCAATGTAAGGAGCATTCTTCCCCACTGATCACCAATGTAAGGAGCATTCTTCCCACTGATCACCAATGTAAGGGACATTCTTCTCAATGATCACCAATGTAAGGAGCATTCTTCCCAACTGATCACCAATGTAAGGGACATTCTTCCCACTGATCACCAATGTAAGGGACATTCTTCCCACTGATCATCAATGTAAGGAGCATTCTTCCCACTGATCATCAATGTAAGGGACATTCTTCCCACTGATCATCAATGTAAGGGACATTCTTCCCACTGATCATCAATGTAAGGAGCATTCTTCCCACTGATCATCAATGTAAGGGACATTCTTCCCACTGATCATCAATGTAAGGAGCATTCTTCCCACTGATCATCAATGTAAGGAGCATTCTTCCCACTGATCATCAATGTAAGGGACATTCTTCTCACTGATCACCAATGTAAAGATTATTCTTCCCACTGATCATCAATGTAAGGGGCATTCTTCCCACTGATCACCAATGTAAGGGACATTCTTCCCACTGATCATCAATGTAAGGAGCATTCTTCCCACTGATCATCAATGTAAGGAGCATTCTTCCCACTGATCATCAATGTAAGGGACATTCTTCTCACTGATCACCAATGTAAAGATTATTCTTCCCACTGATCATCAATGTAAGGGGCATTCTTCCCACTGATCACCAATGTAAAGCCCCATACACACGCTCGGACAATCCGCGGACCAGGTCGGTCGGACTTTGTCCGACGTACTTTGTCCGATGTTGGCGTTGCGTACACACGGTCGGACTACGTTGTCGGAATATCCGGTCCGGAAGAACGTCGTGACGTAAGTCGTCGTCCACGAGATTACAAAAGGGAAGTTCAGCACCACGTCAGGCACCCGTTGGGCTCCTTCTGCTGATCCCGTGTTTATCGAGAGTTAGTGGAAGTTTGGTGACTTAAGATTCGCGCTTCTCAGTTTTCTGACTCAGATCGTTACTGCTCTTCAGTTTGTGCTTGTCGTGCGTATCTGTTTATTAGTGCGTGTAGTCAGTTCGCATTTGTTGGTCATTGCGGCCTATATCTTGATATAGGACGCTTTGATTTGCACTGCTTATTGTCTGCTCGTTGCTGGTATTCACTTCGTTCTTTCAGGCCTTGCTGTTTATCGGTGCTTTCTGTTTGTCCGTTCTGACCAGCCGACCTTTTGTGACCTTCTGAGCGATGTTTCCCGTGCGTACTCGTCGCCGAGTTCGTGCTGTACGCGGAATTGGTGTCGGGCTCTTAGCTTTGACCCAAGACCCGTCCATGAACAGAGTGACGAGGAGTATGTGGACCAAGAATTGGTTGCTTCAGCGTGACCAGTTCTCGCACATGCCTTTGCTTCGTGAGATCCGGGAGAATAATCCTGATGATTTCAGGAACTTTCTCAGGATGACGGACCCCGATTTTCACCGTCTTTTGGCTTTGCTGACCCCCTTTATCAGCCGGCAGGATACCTGCATGAGACAAGCCATTACTCCGGAGCAGAGGCTTGTTGCCACGTTGAGGTACTTGGCGACAGGGAGAAGTCTTCAGGATTTGAAGTTCTCTTCAGGTATCTCTCCCCAGGCCCTGGGAATCATTATTCCAGAGACCTGTTCTGCCATCATTCAGGTCCTGCAGGAGGACTATATTAAGGTAACATTTCTACTTTACTATTCCCTTCTATGTATGCTCTGTTTGCTAATGACTTGTATTTTTGACCTCCTTCCCTAATTACCATGATTGCAATATGTTCTAATATGCTGTGCCCCTTTTCTCCTTCATGCATTTTTCCCTTCACTTACCTCACCAGCATGCTCTTCTGCCCCAATAGACACCTATGGCCTAGTCACTTAAGCAATGTCTTTTGTCTGCTGCATAGTATTGTTTGCCCCAAAACACCCCCTAAAATATGCACAAATGTTTGCTGTGTGGTTTACTTCATGTAGAGCCCCCTTTTTTTGTTCTTTTGGTGGGGGGGGGGGGGGCAAACTCATTAGGAACCCCCTCCCCCAACTGCTCTGTCAGATGGTACCAATCCTTTATCTGCTGGCTTTCCCAAGGTCCATACACACTATATACCTACCTCTTTATAGTGCGCATCTTTAGGGATGAATTCAGCAAAGCATGTAGTGCAAGGGGCTGCCTCCATACATTCCATTTCCTATTTTTTTGTCTTCTTTCCCTCCTATTAGCTTGCTTGGTAATTTAATAATGTCACACTGTGCCTGCCTTTTTTGGGGGGGGGGGGGGGGGAAATGTTATTTGATCTTTCCTGTGGCCTGCCAATAGTGTTAAGTACAGAGGGTCTGGCCAAACTAGGCCACATTATTGAGCCATTTGCCAATCAATGAAGTGCAGAGGGTTACCTGTCCACCACCCCCCCCCCCAAAACCATAGTTATTGCCAATGTCCCATCAGAAGTGGGGGGATTGATGGGGGGGTGAGTAATCTGTGAAGGGGAGCCTCTACTTTTCTGTGTAAATACTTTCCAGCCTCCAATTTTATACAATGCTCTTGTTCCAAGATGTTGATTGTCTAATCTGCTTGCAATGTTTAGGTGCAAAGTGACTCATTTTTTTTTTCTTGTTTCACTCCACAGTTCCCTTCCACGCCACAGGAATGGCAGACTGTGGCCTCCCACTTTGCCAGCCGTTGGGACTTTCCTAACTGCGGAGGGGCAATTGATGGGAAACACGTCCGCATCGTCCCACCGCCCAACTCGGGGTCCTACTATTATAATTATAAAGGGTTTAATAGTGTAGTGATGTTGGCGGTGGTGTCGGCAACATACGAGTTTATGTATGTGGACGTGGGGATGAACGGCCGGATATCGGATGGTGGGGCCATTACGCACACGGAGTTCTACTGGCGTCTCCAAAGTGGCAGTCTGTGCTTGCCACCTCCAGAGGAGAATGCCGAAGGACTCCCCTTCGTCTTTGTCGCAGATGAAGCGTTTGCGCTGACTCCCCATGTGATGAGGCCGTTCCCGATGAGGACCCTCACCCCGGACCAGAGGGTCTTCAACTACAGGCTGTCCAGAGCCAGAAGAGTGGTGGAGAACGCTTTTGGCATCCTGGCCAGCCGCTTCCGCCTGTTCCTGACGGCATTTAACTTGGCGGAATACAAACTGAACCACATAGTTCTTGCCTGTTGCATATTGCACAACTTCCTCAAAAGACATAACAGGAACTATGTGGTGGCCGTTGGCCCAGATGTGGAGGGCCCTCCAAATGCGGACCTCACAGCCCTTCGAGTGGCACGTCCAGGCTTGCCCCCTCTCAATGCCCGCGTGGTCCGGGACCAATATATGGAATACTTTGTGGGTAGGGGGGCCATTGCTCTGCCTGACGATGTGTGAGAGGCATTTTTTAATAAATCTGATATTTTAACCAACCTCTGATTTCTTGTCATTTCAGTCTTCTTTTTAGCTTATTTTACTTTGTCATTTTTTCCCTTTGCCTTCGACAGTGGTAATGCACTTTCTGGGCAAAAGGAGGTAACAGTCTCTTCTTCCCCAAAAGATTATTCTCATGTGTGTTTGCTACCTAATCTTTGGTCTAGAGAAGGTTTGTCCTGCATAACTGACACCCAAAATACTCCTTTTCAGCACCAGGTCTGACATGTGTGTATTCTCCAAAATGCTGTGCTCCGTGTTTTCGTCCAAAGCACTGTGGGTGTCATTTACATAAGTCAAATCCGCTATGCTCTACAAGTGCATTGAAAAAGTTCCCTGGGAAAGGAAATTGCAGTGCAAAGTGGATTTGCCTTTAGTAAATAACACCCATTGCCCCCCATATCCTTTACATTTTACATACATAATGCATTGTTTTATTTAAATAAGGAAGCCACACATTTTGAAAAATAAAAAAGTTTACTTGGAAAACATTCACAAGTGCGTTTACAATCTTCACGCCAAAACTGACAACATCTTGGTTATTTACAACATTATTTACAAAGATTACGCAATTGGTAAAACCAGGCATGGAGCTAAGCAGAACCTATGAAGTAGGAAAGTTCAACTTTGTAAAGTGAAGACAAGATCAGACATGACTATATGTTCAAAGTGTGTTTGATCTTGCCTTCATCACATGGGGGGGTCACCCCCGAAAAGTGGAAATTTGGAACATGCACACAATTTGGTTCTGAAAATGGTCATTAGATGGTAAAACACATGCCTAGAAGCTTCAAAAGTGCCATTTTCCATCATGGGGATGAATGGACGTTTTTTGGGGGTGCAACCCTTCACCACAACCACTTTCGTAGTTCGTAAAGTGTTTGCACCCCCAAAAAAACGTTGCCATTCATCCACCATGATGGGAGCTAGCACATGTGGACACAATGTGTGCATGTTCCAAATTTCACACAGTTTTTAAGTTGCAAATGTGTTCAGAAGCTGGCACAAATGTGTGTAAATTACTTGGTGCTTTTTCATATTTTTCCTAAAACATCAATGATGTTCTTCAATTTTTGTTGAACATCATTGATGTTTTGCTTTATGTAATCTAGATCTCGATTGCAGACCATTATCTCTCCGATGAGTACGTGGGCACTCTCTGTGGTAAAGTGCGATTTTTCTTCCACAACATCCACGTCACCTAAAAACCACAAACAAACAAAAATGGGGTGTTGGAAATGAGGCAGCCATACATGGATTAGCTTACCAGTAGCTGTGTTCTCCCACACTCACCTGTTGTGGTGACAATTTCTCCAAGTTCGATGATCTCTCCTTCCTCCTCCTCCTCTGCTTCTGCTCTTTCCACTTTTTTGGTAGGTGTTGGTTTGGGGGTTTCCTCAGACGGCCCAAGTTTTCGCTCCCCTATGAGAATGTCCAAAAGGAAGATTTAGCAACACAAGCTATTGAGGGCAGAAATAGGAAATGACAAACATTGCTTGAAAGTGACGGACACTATTTTAGTTTGGCCAGTTACAAATGTCAACTACATGAATGAAGTCACTTTGTAAAGGTGCTAAACTGACTAGCTTTTTGGTAGAAGTTTGTGTGATGGAGACCCCCTCTAGTATCCACTGGAGCACATGTGTGGAAAAGCATAATAAAAAGGGGGTTTGGGTGTCCCAGCACTAGTGCTCTAGAGTCCAGATGGGTAAACAGCTACTGAGTGACCTCTCCTTTACATTGAATAAATTGGCTTTACATTCTTGATGACATTTCTAGTGAGAACAAACTTCCTTTCCCCAAAAAAAACACCAAACATCGTATTATAAGTGGCCGAACGATCGAGGTTGCGTACGATCGAATGCACACACACACGACCATGACAGTGGCAGAAAGATCGAGGCTGAGTACGATCGAATGCACAGACGAACCTGAAAGTGGCCATTTTGGAATGTACAACTTGGTAAAAATCAAACCACAATGGAGCAGTATGCAAGCAAGAAATCAAACACAAAACACAACTACTTACTTTTTTGAAGAATTCTCTTGATCTTTCTGTACTGATCGGCCTCCCTCAGTTTCAGGTCTGACCAGCGTTTCCTGAGTTGCTCCTTGGATCGTTGTACCCCAAAATTATTGTACAGCCTTCTCACAACTTTAGACATGATCTTGGCCTTGCGGACATTGGGGTTGAGGTAAGGCCCATACTTCCCATCATAGTCGCTCCTCTTTAATATGTCCACCATCTCCAACATTTCTCCAAATGACATATTGGAGGCCTTGAATTTCAGGTTCCGGGATCGGGACGTTTCTGCCTCCGGACTTTCCTCGTCCTCCTCCTCGTTGGTGGGATATTTGTGGCGCACCTGCTGTGTCCCCGCCATGTGCTCTCCCCACTACGCCGTAAAGAGAAGGGGTGGGGAATAGACGAGAAAGATCGTCAGGGGCGGGCGGAGTTTGAAGCATGCGCAGTGTATATAAAACGTCACACGCCTGTGTCGTAGCCACGATCTGGGAGACGAGGGGGAGAGAAAACTCACACGAGACGATCGCTACAAACGAAGGTACAATTTAACGTTGGTACATAACTAGCCTAGACTGATTTGAACTTGAGGCTTCTTGATGGAGAAGATTAGGAGAGTTTAGCCTGACATAATTTATAGGGTTTGGTGTGTTGTTGTGTCTTGCAGAGATTGATATGAAGGGATTCAACGACATGAGTTTTCTCCCCCTCTTCATTGCCAAATACAGGGATTTACCCATATTGTGGCAGGGTATACACCCACATTACACCAACAAACCAAAGAGGCACGCAGCCCTGGAGGAACTTGTGGAATTTGTCAAGCCAACGTTCCCCACGGCAACTGTTGATGATATTAGAAAGAAAATTGGCAGCCTGAGGAGTGCGTATATCAGGGAGCGCAAGAAGGTCGTGAAGTCTGAGGAAACTGCAACTTCAGCAGATGAGGTCTATGTCCCCAAGCTCTGGTACTATCAGAGTCTCCATTTTCTGAAGGACCAGGCTGATGTCACGGAGCCAACCTCAACTCCTCCTTCCACGCTTCCTTGCGCACAGCCCACCCCTGATGAGGCTTCCGAGGAGCAACCTGGGCCTTCCAGTCTGGAAGAGGTGGAGGAGCCCAGCTTGTTCCAGGTATAGTAGTTTTGTTACCATTTATGGGAATAATGAATGATGTTCACTTAATTCAGGATCGCCAATTGCTTAGTTCCTAACGTGTTTGACATATCAACAGACAGTGGTGTGGGAGACATTTGGGGCCAGAATCTAAACTGCTGGGCTGAGAATTGTATGGTTTTCTATTTGTAAACATTTTGCACCAGTCACTAGATGAGAATTGTGTGTGTTTGATGAACAAATAACTGAAACTATGTCCCTTTTTCCTACACAGGAAGACCTCAGCCAGGAGGTGGCTGTGGAAGGTGGCAGTCAGGAGGAGGCAGGGGTTAGTGGCAGCCACCAGCTGGGTAGTGGCAGCCAAGAGGGGTCTAGGCCTCGGAGCCTGACTGACACCCAAACCCCTCCCCTCCGCCCTCCGTACAAAAGGGCGAGAAGGGGGGGTTATGCGGCACAGTCAGCGCTCCGGATGATAAGAGAGGCTTCAGACTCCCTACATGCCACACCCGCCGACGAGGAGACCTTTGGCTCGGTGGTTGTCACAAAAATGATGGGTATGGAGGTGGGGCAACGCAACATGTGTGAGGGGCTCATCCTCCATGTCCTAAATAAGGGTAGGGCTGGGGAGATGACCCCACTCACACATGTTTGCCATAGTTACCATGCTCCGCCTCCTCCTCCTCCTCCTCCTCCTTCTGCCACCCCACCAGCACGACAGCCACAGCGTGCAAGGAAGCGTGGAAGGAAGACCTGAGAGTGACGACCTGGAATCAGTCTGGTCTGAGAGAAGATGGAGCCTCTTGTAGTACCAGAGCCTGGGGACCTAGATGGCATCTGCTGCAGTTCCGGATACTTTGGACTTCACGACCAGATTGCACTCCCCTTAATATACGTACTCCTCAGGCCCCCAATTTTCTACGCTTGGACAATGATGGTTGCCGTGGGGGGCCAAGACTTTGCAAATTCCCCAAGTTTCACCATGGCTGCGTTCCTCTTTGGTTTGTTGGTGTGACCTAAATAAAGGTTTTTTTGATTTGAAATAATCATTGACTATTGTGTTTTACTTTGCTACAATGACAGTTTTTCTTGGAGTAGGCTGGTACATTTCACTAATCCTAAAGTAGAATTAACAAGGGGCAACAACAACAAACAACCTCCTAGTAAATTTAAGCAAGAAATACAAATGTAAATAATGTGTTTTTGGTAATTTGAGACACACAACCCCCCTCCTAAAAAAAAAAAAAAAAACATTCAAATATGTATTACCAAAAAAAAAAAAAAAAAAATAAAATCATGGTAAAAAAATAACAAAGATTCTTTTCCGTTCAGAGTAAAAATAAACATGTAGTGTATAAATGCTGCAAAGTAATAAAGAAGTAAGTTTGTGAGAAGTGCGGGTGAATAGGAGCAGCTAAAACATGTCATTCTTGTTGCATTGTAAAGAAAAAGAGAATGCGCTGCATTAAAGACATTTTAACATTGCAGCGTGACGAATGTGCTGTGTCGATTAGGAAAGGTAGTTTTACCTGACCGAGCGCTTCCGTCACAGAATTTCTTCTGAGCATGCGTAGCACTTTGTCCGTCGGACAAGCGTACACACGCTCGGATTTGGTGTGATCGGACCGGGTTGACGGGAAATCTTTCCAGCAGGAGATAAGACTTTGTCCGACGGACAAACCGACGAACACTGTCCGATGGTGCATACACACGGTCTGATTTTTCAACAACCTTGTCCGATCGGACCAAATTGATGAAAAAGTCCGACCGTGTGTATGGGGCTTAAGGGACATTCTTCCCACTGATCATCAATGTAAGGAGCATTCTTCCCACTGATCATCAATGTAAGGAGCATTCTTCCCACTGATCATCAATGTAAGGGACATTCTTCTCACTGATCACCAATGTAAAGATTATTCTTCTCACTGATCACCAATGTAAAGATTATTCTTCCCACTGATCATCAATGTAAGGGGCATTCTTCCCACTGATCACCAATGTAAGGGACATTCTTCCCACTGATCACCAATGTAAGGGACATTCTTCCCACTGATCACC
The DNA here is from genome assembly GCA_028564925.1 of Lithobates sylvaticus. NCBI lineage: Eukaryota > Metazoa > Chordata > Amphibia > Anura > Ranidae > Lithobates > Lithobates sylvaticus. The sequence goes on from CM053027.1 coordinate 593,008,247, forward strand.
AATGTAAGGAGCATTCTTCCCACTTACCACCAATGTAAGGGACATTCTTCCCACTGATCACCAATGTAAGGGACATTCTTCCCACTTACCACCAATGTAAGGAGCATTCTTCCCACTGATCACCAATGTAAGGAACATTCTTCTCACTGATCACCAATGTAAGGAGCATTCTTCCCACTGATCACCAATGTAAAGAGTATTCTTCCCACTGATCACCAATGTAAGGAGCATTCGTCCCACTGATCACCAATGTAAAGAGTATTCTTCCCACTGATCATCAATGTAAGGGACATTCTTCTCACTAACCATCAATGTAAGAGATATTCTTTTCATTGACCACCAATGTAAGGAACATTCTTCCTACTGACCACCAATTAAGGGACATTCTTTCTACTGACCACCCATGCAAGGGATATTCTTCTCAATGTCCTCCAAATGTAATGGGCATTCATTCCACTGACCACCAATGCAAGGATGCATTCTTCCCCCTAACCTCCAATTTATAGGGTATTTTTCACACTGTCACCAGATGATTTGATTTTAGCAGCACCTCCCTGAGACCTAAACATTTTTTCAAAAGGTTCCTATTGAGAAAAAAAGTTGAAGAATTTGTCTAGTACTTTGTTACTGCACATCATCATTGTGGGCTGCATTGTCATATGGAACCCCAATGATCCTCTTTACTTTTATTAGCAATGAAAAAGTAGCACAATTTCCCTGAACATGTAATATTGCTTAGATGCAAGGATAAACCTTATGCTGCAAATGATGTTTATTCATGAACCTGGGAAGACAGTATCTTAGCCGTGTTTCGTTCTGCTTTGATTCTGGTATGTTGTGAAATTAAGAAGTTCTGAACTCAGGAGATCTATATTTAACCTGAACGTCATTCAGTGACTAATATGTAACTGGTAGCTGCCTCGCCAAACCACAGGAAACACTGGGAATTAGCAGCTTTCAAAATACTTTCTTTTGCCTGAGGAACATTCCCTCCCATCATGTACCTTCTACTAAACAAAGACTTCCGATGGGTGGATTATGCGTATAAATATTCTGGTTAAAAGGCACACTTGTATTCGCCATCTGCTAGACGCGGCAAAGGCCTGCATTCCACTCTGCTGGAAATCTGCTCTCCCACCGTCCATTGACCTCTGGCTTTAAAAAGTGGAGGAAATAAGGACGATGGAAGACCTTATCCTAACCGAACAGAAGAGACAGGAGACATACACCAAGACGTGGCAGCTTTGGTCTATGTTCATTTTTTCAGAGGAGGGGCAGGCTCTGAGAAGGTCGGGAGACGTCACTTAAACAAACGAATTGTTGGCTATGTCCCGTGTGGTCTGGGGTATATGCCACTACAAAATAGATCTCACTCTCCGACAATACTCAAACAGCGCACCATGGTCGTGGGGTGTATTCCCCCCCCCTATGTCCACCCCACTCCCCCCCCCTTACCCGCCCCCTCTTCTTCCCCCCTCTGGTTTCCCTTTCTCCCCCCCTCTCTCTAACTAACCTTTTTCTCTAAACTGACTCCCCCCCCCCCCCCCAAAAGGGGGAGATAAAAAAAAAAAAGGAGCCGGACCCGTGGGACCAACACGTCCAAATCCATGCATACTAATAGACAAACGTAGATTGCACTCAAGGATGAGATACGCACCAAACTCTTCATATACAAAGGCTTTCAATAAAGACCCAAATTATAATAACCTGCTCTGTTCCAAAGCGGAACGGGACAGGTACTACATTACACAATGCAACATTAGTATGGGACATCATCAGATATCTGTTAGCTACCAAAGAAATATATATATATATTTTTTTTTTTATGACTCAAGATATTATGTTATGCGTGTTATAATGAGAAGTTTATTTCTGTTTTTGTATTGCAATCGTATTATGTTGTAACCTGTTGGTCCATATGGGACCCGTTCCTGTGTGAAAAAAAAATTTTTTTTTTAAAAAAAAGGCACACTTGTTACTGTTACAGATGTTGCACAAAATGAATTTTGCAACAGAATTTCACAATTTACCAGTTTAGCAATCGGAACCATTAAAGATACATTTTTTATTGCTTGCTGCAGGTTATTGTGCTTTTTTTTGGCCTTTCTGAATAAAGCTGGACATAGTTGAAATCGAAATTCAGCCAGTTCAGCAGGGACCAGCTGAATTTCAATCCATTCATGTGTAGACAGGTGCAGACTATTATCTCCACTGCAGGTGGCGCTCAACCACAGCATCAGTGCAGAGGGAGAGAAAGTCAGGAGGAACATGGTTCCTCTATGGTATCCTGGGTCAGTGGGGCAGTGATCCGATTGGATGCTGACAGCCCAAGTGACTCAGACAGCCATTTTGGGTCAGGCAGAGTCTGTTTAAGACCCTGGTTCCTGGGTTTTTTAATTGAAAAAAATGAACTGATTTCACCATCCACACAAGCGAGGATGATAAAAAAAATCCCCCACCCCCTCTGCTGTGGTATTGTATTCTGGCAGTAGGGACTCCTCTGCTGTCAGAATACACTGATCAGCACTGCAGCCGACTGGCTGCAGCCACTGAATGAAAAATGTCCAACATTCTTCTGTTGAGTGGGAATGGCCCATAGGAGGATTAAAATTCAGCCAGTCCCGGCTGAACCAGCTGAATTTTTATCTATCTATGGCCAGCTTAAGATGGATGAAGCAGGTGCAAGCAGTACTGTAGCATCCAATTGTCTCCTCTTTCCTTCAAAACAAGTTTCTTTTAAAGGGGAGTTCCTACTAAAAAAAAATAATAATAAAAGTCAGCAGCTACAAATACTGCAGCTGCTGACTTTTAATATTCGGACACTTACCTGTCCCATGGTCCAGCGATGTGAGGGAATGAAGCCCTGCTCTTCTCCCCCTCCTCTCTGCAGCACCGGCATTGTCACTGTGGGCGCCCGACTGTGGCTTTAAAGCTGGGCACGCACTGCGCATGAGCGAGCCACACCGTGACTGGCCAGGCAATCATCTGGGACCTGTGACGTGTCCCAGATAATTGCAAAGAGGGAGGGGGGAGAGGTGAGCTTACTTCCGGCACCGCGGTGCCCAGGGAGGAAGTGAGAGCTGGAACCCTCTAAAAAAAGGGTTTCCGCCCCCCCCTCTACCCAAAAAAAATGACATGCCAAATGTGGCATGTCAGGGGGTTAACTTCCCTTAAAGCGGAAGTTCCATTTTTGGGTGGAACTCCGCTTTAAGTGCACACATGCAATTAGAATGGGGGGTTTGAAGATCAGTGAAAGTTGATTGGACGAGGTTGAGATCATGATGTCACCACCACACCTTTCCACTTCGTCCTATTAGAGAATGCTTTGCATTTTCTTTGAGAAAATGCAGTGTCCTCTCAATGGCACCCATGCCAAGTGAGAAACCCACATCTGAGGCTTCTTCTACAGGTAAGGTGTTCCAAAAGATAGAAGCACTTCTCATCGGTCAGGGCAGTCACGCAGTCATGATGACCAATGAGCGCTTGTCATTGCAAGCATTATGTTGAATGCTCACTCCAGGGCTGTGTATTAAGGTGCATGGTGTATAAATTGCCACACTGTAAGTATGGGGCATCACAGCCGCTATTTGATGCAAGGTCCAAAGGGAGTGGCCAGGATATTTGGAGTTAGTTCACCTTTTCATTTTTGTGAAAAGGTGAACTTACCCTTTAAAGTGGAACATTACCCAAAAGGTGTAGTTCTGCTTTTCTTCCTCCTCTACAACTTTTGGCACATCAGTTTTTTGAGGGAGCGTGGGTACCTTGTTTTGATAGGTACCCACTCCCACTTCTGGTCGGATTGCCTAGGTTAGGGGTCTTCAAACTATGGCCCTCCAGTTGTTCAGGAACTACAGTTCCCATCATGCCTAGTCATGTCAGTGAATGTCAGAGTTTTACAATGACTCATGGGATATGTAGTTCCGCAACAGCTGGAGGGCCGTAGTTTGAAGATCCCTGGCCTAGGTGATCGGAAAATGAAGTTCAGTTCCCCCACCACACGCAGCCTCTTGGGACACGTCACAGGTCCCAGCAGGCTGCAGGCGGGACCATTTAAAAAGTGAAGCACGGTTTGCGCATGGGCAGTGGGAAGCCAGTTGGGATGCCGCAGTCACAGCCGGTTTCTCACGCTTAAATTGCTAGCATTGGGTCCCGAAGAACAGCGAGGAACCAAGCCGGGTGAGGACAGGATCCTTGGACAGGTAAATGTAATTTTAGTAAAAGTCAGCAGCTACAGTATTTGTAGCTGATGACTTTAAATTTTTTTGTTCCTAGGGTGAAGATCCTCTTTAAAGTAGATTTCCAGTTTTTCAATTCACTTTGAATAGTTTTTTCGACCAAGCTGGCACAAATTAAATATTTCCATTACAATGGCCCATAGGAGGATTGAAATTCAGCCAGTCCCGGCTGAACCAGCTGAATTTTTATCTATCTATGGCCAGCTTAAGATGGATGAAGCAGGTGCAAGCAGTACTGTAGCATCCAATTGTCTCCTCTTTCCTTCAAAACAAGTTTCTTTTAAAGGGGAGTTCCTACTAAAAAAAAATAATAATAAAAGTCAGCAGCTACAAATACTGCAGCTGCTGACTTTTAATATTCGGACACTTACCTGTCCCATGGTCCAGCGATGTGAGGGAATGAAGCCCTGCTCTTCTCCCCCTCCTCTCTGCAGCACCGGCATTGTCACTGTGGGCGCCCGACTGTGGCTTTAAAGCTGGGCACGCACTGCGCATGAGCGAGCCACACCGTGACTGGCCAGGCAATCATCTGGACCTGTGACGTGTCCCAGATAATTGCAAAGAGGGAGGGGGGAGAGGTGAGCTTACTTCCGGCACCGCGGTGCCCAGGGAGGAAGTGAGAGCTGGAACCCTCTAAAAAAAGGGTTTCCGCCCCCCCCTCTACCCAAAAAAAATGACATGCCAAATGTGGCATGTCAGGGGGTTAACTTCCCTTAAAGCGGAAGTTCCATTTTTGGGTGGAACTCCGCTTTAAGTGCACACATGCAATTAGAATGGGGGGTTTGAAGATCAGTGAAAGTTGATTGGACGAGGTTGAGATCATGATGTCACCGGTTTCTCACGCTTAAATTGCTAGCATTGGGTCCCGAAGAACATCGAGGAACCAAGCCGGGTGAGGACAGGATCCTTGGACAGGTAAATGTAATTTTAGTAAAAGTCAGCAGCTACAGTATTTGTAGCTGATGACTTTTAATTTTTTTGTTCCTAGGGTGAAGATCCTCTTTAAAGTAGATTTCCAGTTTTTCAATTCACTTTGAATAGTTTTTTCGACCAAGCTGGCACAAATTAAATATTTCCATTACACACTGCTGAGCCCGTGGTGCGCTATAATGTGCAGCAGTATGGGCAACTTCCTTTCTGCTGCTGGCATTAAATTGAATTGGGTGTAGTTCTTCTCCACCATTCAGGTAAAGCCTTGTGTTTTTATCAATGCATACAAGGCTTCCTCTGATTGGCTAAAGTGGAAAACGTGCCACCATCCGTATTCCTGGCCCAAACAAATCATTTAAAGTGACAGGAAACATGGACTTAGGCTTTAAAGTGCATGTAAACCCTCACCTTGTAAAACAACCAATTTAAAGGGGTTGTAAACCCTTTGTTTTTTCTAAAATAACAAACATATACTTACCTCCACTGTGCAGTGTGGCCCCCGAACCTTGCCTTCTGGGGTCCCCCCCGGGGGCGCTCGCGGCGCCTCCTCGCATCGGTAAACCCCCTGGGAGAAGCACTCTCCCTAGGGGTTACCTTGCGGGCGCACTCCCGAGAGCCAATGGCTGCGCTGCTATCAATCTATCCAATCAAGAGCCGAGAACCCCAGCCAGAGAGGTAGAGCGCATTTCCACCGAGGGAACGAACGGGCTCAGGTGAGTAAAACGGGGGGGGGCTGGGGGGCTGGTCAGTGTCAGAAGTTTTTTCACCTTAATGCATAGGATGCATTAAGGTGAAAAAACATGAGGGTTTACAACCCCTTTAAAATAGAAATTAAAGGCAAAACAATTGTGTATAGATATAAAAAAACACATTATAAAAAAAAAAAAAATTCCCCTTTTTTATAAGTGATCTCATTACCTCTGATCTTTTTAGTGAAAGGCTGTGTAAGGGAGGCATGTCAGGACAAGTCTGATCATTGGAGGAGAGCAAGCTGAGTTCCTAGCACAGCTAGACAACTGACCACGGTGTGTTCTCCTGCCTAGTGTGATCAGCTTTTAGTAAGAAGACAGATGGACTGGCAGGAACACCAGGATTTCACACAAAGGAAGCAATACAAAGAGAACCAGATACCCTTTCATACAAGCACATGGTACAGTAGACACATATCAGGAATATGAAATGTTGAGTTTACATATTCTTTAAGGTGTAACCATGGCCAAAGTAGAAAAATTACATAAATCAACCAATGTCAGCCAGGGTTTCATGTAATCTTTGGGTTCCTCCAGGAGTTCCTAGTGGTTCCTTGACAAGTTCTGTATATCAGATAACTTTCCACTGATAAAATTGATCTTTTCAGATGTCTATACTGGGAACTTTTCAGTGGTCATCAATGGAAGACAGACATTTTCAACCAGGGTTCCAAGGAGCCCTTGGGTTCAACAAGGGGTTGCTAAGGGGTTCCTTGACAATTTGTGCATCTCAGATATATAACCACTAACAGGCAGGTGGCAGATGATGTCATGATTTCCACTGAAGAGGAAGTCTTGTAAATAAATGCTAAAAATATGGAGTGGAGAAGCACTCAGCCCAGCTATATTTAATGCCGGCAGCAGATGGGAAGTCAGTACTGCTGCTGGGACAGGGCACCACTTGCTGTATGTAGATAATGATTCTACGGTATATTAAAGCACACCCAGCAGCCACATGAATGTACTGTAATTGCAATAGTTTGTTTGGGCCAGATTGAAAGCTAGGATTCTACTCTAATGAGAGTCTGTGGGCGTGCATGTAGGGGTACTATTGTCAGAAACCATGAATCAGAACGAGACAGAAGTACAGTTAAATCACACTTGTTTAATAATAAAAGTAAATAGAACAAACATAGTCAAAACATAGCCAAAGTTCGGTAACCGGAACGGATAGTCAGACAAGCCAGAAAGTCAGGAAGCCAGGGAGCAGCATAGTGGAACAGCAAGCAGGATCTGGAGCCAGAAGGAATGTCAGCGAAGCAAGTCTTTAACAGGAACGCAGGAGATAGTCTCTGTGATGTTGACCAGAGCAAAGGCGGAGATCATCTGAGCATCAACAGGTGAGTCACTGTGGAGAGATAGGAGCTGGCAATTAGCCGACAGCTGAGCGGCCAGCTCAGAGAAGGAAGGGCTAAGCCCAGCCCTGACAACTATTCAGTGATCATCAATGCCCGGGACTGAGGTGATTTGAAGAATCTAACATTAAGGCAGTTCCCCCACTTAGAGATGAGCTTCCACACTTTGCACAGTAAAAATACTGAGTTCCTCTGAAAAGTGCTGTCCCAAGTCACTACTCACTGTATCATATGTATGTTGCATTAGAAGGGATGTGCAGAGCCTGGGCACATTCCACCAGTCCAAAGTACCTCTGTTACCTCGGGTGCCGCTGAGCACCTAGCATGGACCTCATGCATGCTTATTAACTCTTTCCTTCCTGTACCTAGTGATCAGGCCATAGATCTCCATAACGCATGTTCAGATCCGGTTGCTATTGGATACCAACCGCTATGGAAGAGCCAGATAATGCCCCCCTCGCTACCAGAGGACCTGTCACCATACCATGTAGCACACATAAGAACTGGTTGCTTGAAGTCTTAAACGTATGCTTGGTTACTCTTAGCAACGGCTTTTCTCTCCCTTGTCTTGCTGAGTTAACCCTTGTGTAACGGTGTTACTACATACCCCTTTGTGCTTTACAGACCCTGGTTCTTTTAGATATGCCAGAACAAATACGCACCCCTTTGAACAACTTCAGACCAGGCTCCGAGCAGTTAATGTAACTTTACTGAACAAGTTGCCACATTACAGTTCAAAATGACTTTATTCCTAGTCTAACTACAGTTGTGTGGCTGCCCAGGCATACCTCCATGAGGTGATAGTCCATCTTGGTATTCTCCATGACTTGGATGTCTTCCAAAAATCCCGGTGCCTTCAGCGGACTGCAAGACGCAGCAGTCTCGATACCACGCACCGTGAGCGTGAACAGACCCAACCAAGGACTGACCAAAGACCCTGGACCTCAGCACTTTCCCCTTATATAGCACAGGTGGGCTGGCTGGGGCCAAAAAGCCTGGGAACTGAACTCACATCACTTAACCCTCGGCCTGGGTCAGCTGCCAACTCACTAATGCAGCTTTCTGTCAGGGTATGCTAGGAAGGGCATATTCCTGAATGTCTGTATATTGCATACAAAAACATGAATTTTGGTACAGGAAGATCCATTTTAAGTAAAAATTTAATTCTTTCCTATGTGGCTGGTTCATGTCTAGACCAGCTATTCTCAACCAGGATTCCTTGGAACCCTAGGGTTCCTCCAGAAGTTGTTAGTGGTTGCTTCAGCTGTGGCTGATTGACCCCTCAGTTAGTGGTGTCGGCAAAGGTTCCTGTGGCCGGTGCTACATGGCAGAACCAGCTGCATGACACCAATAACCAGAGACGTAATTAGATCCTTCAGGGCCCCGGTGCAAGAAACCATGGAAACCATGGAAACCATGAAGGGCCCCCCAACCCCCCTTTCCATTCAAGCACTGGCTTCCAGTTCTGGAAAGGTGTCCATGGACATCCTCCCAGAACGCTACCTCCTGCGTGAGGTGAGCATCCAGCATCCAGCACACTCTGTGACACAGCTGATCACAGATCACGTAAAGGGCTAACCACAGAGGCCCTTTACCATGTGATCAGCTGTGGGGGGGCTGTGTGCGTCCGTATCGCTGGCCGCGCGCGCGGGGGGGGTCACTGGATGAGTCCGCTAGCGGGGGGATGGTTGGTTGACTGCCACCCCCCCCCCCAAAAAAACACAAACTGATGTTGACCCTCAAAAGTCACATGAAAGTCGTACCTGAATGTTATACACATGTTATGTTATAATGTGACAGTTATTGTTATATACAGTATATAACTTTATATATAATGTTATACAGTATATATGTGACAGTGGTGCAATAGTGGTTTCCACTTTGCAGAGGGACAACAAGTCACATTCAAGTCTCACCCATCCAAATTTGGGTCAAAATTGCACCAAAGTTGCACTGCAAAGTTGAGTGACTTTGGAGTTGTACCAGTGTGAATGGAGCCTATATGAAAATAAGGATTGCGCTAACTGTTGCCCCCAAAAATCTCTTATGATAAAATATAGATATAACAGACGTAATTATTTGTGCTAATTTAATCAAAAATTACTTTTGGATTTTTTCTATGCTATGCCTATGCAATTATATACCATCAGCCTATTCATGTAAAAAATAATAATAACTGACCACCAAGTGCATCTCAATGAACAATAATCATTAAACATTAATCATTCAAATATTGCTCTGTGCAAAAAATAAAAAATTAAAATAAAAAATTAAAATAAGCATAAAAATAAAAAAATAAATATAAATTTCTTCTCTATATCAATAAATGTCCACCGTGAGTAATCACTTATGTGTTGGTCTATTTATATTTATATTAAAAAGTGCTCCTTTGATCATTAAAGTGTTGCTCCGTAAAAAAAATATAATAAAATTATTTTGCTTTGTTACGCTGACTGTCCACAGTGAGTGATCACTTCTGCTGAAAAAGTGTTTCCTCATCCACCAAGCAAAAAATATATTTCCTGACAGACTCCATGGCAGCCTACGTATGGGTTAATCCCGCCTCTCCTACCTCATAGGACCCCACTCCCATAAATCTTTGCTCCCAGCTAGGTACCGTGTTCCTTTTTTGTCCTCCTCCTTAGGACTAAAGAGGTAGTTCTTACCTTAAGGAGTAGTGGTCCAGTCCTGGCGTTTCCCCTTGCGTTGGCGGTGAAGAGATGGCGGTATTGGAAGTCCAGTTGCCCAGCTATTAGCAGGGTGGACACGGGTGATGTTGTGGTGCCCTGAAGAGCTTACTATCCAGTCATTGACTGGCAAGCGGCAGTTTGGCCAATCGTCCTCGCTATTAGCAGGAGGCCTTCCATTTGATGCCCGGTCGTGCCCGCCTGTGTCGTGCGCTTGGAGGGTCAGGTTGGATCGTTCTTTCATACTGGATGGGTATCGTATTTTCATTCTTACATATTCTATGGCAGCCGGTGTTTATATTTGTCTGTTTTGTCTGTGTATGTCCTCAGGTATGGCGGCTGGAGCGCATTTGCGTTCCAGTCTGCCGCTGTTTGTCCCTATGGCGCGTGCGCACGGCCCCGAGCCAGATCGAGGCTTGGCTCGTGCATGCGCGGTCCGGGCGGAACAGCGGTGGCCGCGCATGCGCGCGGACGTCGTAAGGCGGCGCACGATGACGCTCGGAGCGCCGTGACGTCATCCAGGGCGGCAGATTTAAATAGCTGTCAGATACAGCTATGCCCTGGCTTCCAGAGGAATCTGCAGACGCCGGTTCTTTTGTTCCTAATAGCGACATTTGTGGAAGGTAGGCTGAGCCCCCCTTTGTTTTATGCAGCAATGTGTTACTTTTGCTTCTGCTATTATTGGGTGCTTATGTATTATGTCTTGCCTGCAGTCTCTGCTGTTTTCTATTGCCATGGATGTGTCGTCGCCGCCTAGTGGTCAGCCCTTATGCCGCAGGTAGGACGGAATATTTTTCCTCTACCTGTTTTGCATGGTTTGTCAGGGTTATTGGGGGATTATAAAATATTTTGTTTCCTGTTCTTTTCTCAGCCCTTCTAGGTCCGATCATCATCCAGTAGCACGTGAAGAGAAATCCAGGTCACAGCGTGACCAATCAAAGTCAAGATCTTGCTCTAAACATCACACGGACAGGTCAAGGTCCGGCTCTAAACATGATTCCCGCCGCCATTCCGGTCGCACGGAGAAAAAAGCCTGCTGGGGGTGTAGGGCTCATGTCCTGGAGGACAGATCTCTCTGTGAAGCATGCTACTCCAGAGCTGCGAAAGAGAGAGGTGCAGGTGACCAGCAGGTGGAAGCACTGGTCAGGAAGGTTGTGCAAGAATCTCTGAGCAGGACAGAGTCAGCCAACATAACCATTCCCCCTTCAGCACCAGCCTCAACTGCGGACGCAGTCGAACTTGAAATTCCAGGTCCCTCTCATGACTATCTCTCGTCAAATGGATCCTCAGATGAGGAAGTTGAGGTGGATGAATATGGAGCGGGATTCGACTTCTCTCAAGTCCCTCATTTGGTCAGGGCAGTTAAAGATGCGCTAAAATGGGAAGACCCAATAGAGATGCCCTCCAAACAAAAAAAGTATTTTAAGCATCTGAAAAAAGAGCGCCCGAATTTCCCTTTCTTAAATGAGCTCGGTGAAATCATATCTGATGAATGGGGGAAGGTTGAAAGAAAGAACTCTTTAATCTCCAAAGTGGCAAAAATGTACCCATTCAGGAGCGAGGAGGTGAAATATCTGGATTCAGCCCCCCTCATTGATGCGGCGCTCATGAGATTGGTGAGACATGTCACGCTTCCACTGGAGGACACAGTGTCATTCAGAGATGGTTTGGAAAGAAAGATCGACACTGATCTCAAACGAATATATATCACTGCAGGGATGGCCTGCAAACCGGCTCTAGCCCTTGCGGCTTTGTCAAAAGCCATGGAATCTTGGACAGATGACGTGGGTGCAACCCTGGGAAGTATATCCAATGCCGTGGTCAGGAATTCCCCAGTGCATGAACTGAGGATGGCATCGGCTTTTCTGGGTGAGGCATCCCTGGACATTATCCGGTTGGTATCGCGTGTCATGCTATCTTCGGTCACAGCTAAACGGGCCCTGTGGTTACGTCCATGGGTAGCGGATCCTGCCTCCAAACAGGCATGGTGCAAAATTAATAAGAAAAAGTAGACGGCCACTGATAATGGCTAGTCAAGCTCCGCGCTTAGGATAGTTACCAAGAAATATAGTCAGTGCTATTGTTATTAGCATAGACCCAGTACAGCTGCTCCCTATAGAAATCTATAAGATTTGATTGATAGTAGTTTGGTATATAAGGGGCGCTAGTATCAATACAAAAGATCCACTTAAAACAAGGGGTTAATTAAATGTATGTTCTGAACTTTCCATTAAAAAGTGAGCTATTGATAAAGGGTATGAAGGCACAATATAGATCTACTACGAACTCTGCTAATTAATATCTGCATATAGTGACAGTAATAAACATAACTAATTGCTCATACATCACAAATAATATTTTGTGTCAATAAATTCAAAAATTGTTTTGTTGTGTCAATATAAACAAATAATTATTCATATCAAATATACACCTATGCGTGACCATTAAAGGTTTTGAAATGTTGCCTAAACAAAATAATATAAAAAAGAGAGCTGCCAAAGCCCTATTAAACAAAGTGAATAAAACAACACAGATATATGCTGACCAAGCCTAATATCGTATAACAAAAAGTGTACATATAACTAGATAGAAAATAAAAAATTGAAAATTGACACTAGACCAAGCACGTATGCCCAATCTTATATATAAAGTGCAAAATAACAAGTGATCCCAAATATATGCTTGGGTGCATTCAATACTCGTGACAAAGATATTATAAATAATAAAAAATAAATGTTTAGTGAAACTCCATATAATGCAAAGTTCATATAGTAGTCCTTGCTGGGAAAAAAACCGCATTCAATTCTGTACATATAGCTTGTGTCAATCACGAAACGTACGTCGGTAGGCGGTACCTGATCACTTTTACCCTTTGGACGTACTGCTGCTGGACTTCCTGTGAGACTGGTCCTGGTTACTGGCGAGTGGAACGCACGCCGGAAACGCACACCACGAGGGAAGGATCCGCCGCTCCATCTAACTTTTAATCTTTTGCAAGCAGCCTCAGTGCCGGGTAGGCACCGGAAAATGTAAGTGAGCAATTGGCTGCTGTATTTTTTATGTTATTTTTAAATAAAGACGTTATTACGCTATGAGGTGCGCCTCTCTTTATATCCCCATCTATGTTTCCATTCCATTTTATCTGAGCTGATCTGTTGGAAGGAAGAGAGTCTTTGAGTGAGGGTGTGTCACTCAGTGTACAGGCACAATCCTGTGAAAGCGCATTTGATTACTCTTAACAAAGTAATCAACTCCATTTGGTAAGAGGCCATTTATTACCATTGGTTCTCACACTGGGTGGATCAAGAACTTGTTTGGTGATGGTGCACAAGCTATATGTACAGAATTGAATGCGGTTTTTTTCCCAGCAAGGACTACTATATGAACTTTGCATTATATGGAGTTTCACTAAACATTTATTTTTTATTATTTATAATATCTTTGTCACGAGTATTGAATGCACCCAAGCATATATTTGGGATCACTTGTTATTTTGCACTTTATATATAAGATTGGGCATACGTGCTTGGTCTAGTGTCAATTTTCAATTTTTTATTTTCTATGTAGTTATATGTACACTTTTTGTTATACGATATTAGGCTTGGTCAGCATATATCTGTGTTGTTTTATTCACTTTGTTTAATAGGGCTTTGGCAGCTCTCTTTTTTATATTATTTTGTTTAGGCAACATTTCAAAACCTTTAATGGTCACGCATAGGTGTATATTTGATATGAATAATTATTTGTTTATATTGACACAACAAAACAATTTTTGAATTTATTGACACAAAATATTATTTGTGATGTATGAGCAATTAGTTATGTTTATTACTGTCACTATATGCAGATATTAATTAGCAGAGTTCGTAGTAGATCTATATTGTGCCTTCATACCCTTTATCAATAGCTCACTTTTTAATGGAAAGTTCAGAACATACATTTAATTAACCCCTTGTTTTAAGTGGATCTTTTGTATTGATACTAGCGCCCCTTATATACCAAACTACTATGGTGCAAAATTCCCTTTGAGGGCTCTTCCCTCTTTGGGAACAAGCTGGACTCGGCCATCACACGCGCTACCGGGGGTAAGTCGGGTTTCCTACCCCAGGATCGTCGTCTCTTGAGTCAGAGAAGAGCTCAACCTAGACAGGATCAGGAACGTGCTAGAGACGCACGTCGTTACAGACCTGGCAGGGAATTCAGAAAAAAATGGAGAAGAAACCAACCTTCAGGACAGAAGTCCACAAAGGCCACATCCAGATGCGACTAAGTCCTTTTGATATGGAGCCTGTCCAGGTGGAGCAGGTAGGAGCACGATTACTCCGTTTCCAGCACGTCTGGGCAGCCTCGGTCCAAGATTATTGGACAGTCAAAACTATCTCTACAGGTCATACCTGGACTTTCACCGACCCACCTACACACCGCTTTATTCCCACAGTTCTACCACAGTCAGAAGAGAAAAGAAAAATTCTATTATCCTATACAGACTCCCTGATATCTCAAGGGGCCGTCATTCCGGTACCAGTGGAAGAAAAATTTCAGGGAGTATATTCCCCCCTCTTCATGGTCCTCAAAAAGAACGGGTCATGGAGGCCAGTCATCGACCTAACATATCTGAACTCCTTCATCCAGAAGGAGAGGTTCAAGATGGAGACTCTCTTGACCATAAGTCAAACGATTCAGCCAGGCAGGGCCGGACTGGGAATAAAATTCAGCCCTGGAAAAAATTTCATACCAGCCCCACAGCATTATTATACCAGCGCAACAGCATAACGTCATTATTTTCTGGTTCATGAAAGGGAAAACCACACATTTTAAAGCACATTTGAAGACTGTATTATATACAGAAAAGACAGATATGAAATCACATAGGGCTTTATACATATATATATATATATATATATATACACACGGGGGTGCTGAAGAGCACTGGGGTGGGGGCTGGAGAGCACTGTGGGGGTGGGGAGCACGGGGGGGGGCTGGAGAGCACTGTGGGGGGTGGAGCGCACTGTGGGGGTGGGGCTGGAGAGCACTGTGGAGGGTGGAGAGCACTGTGGTGGGATCTGGAGACTGATGGGGAGAGCTGGAGAGCACTGGGGGCAGACAGAACAGGGGTGGGAGCACGGGGGGCTGGACAGCACTGTGAGGGGTGGGGAGCACGGGGGGGCTGGACAGCACTGTGAGGGGTGGGGAGCACAGGGGGCTGGAGAGCAATGTGGGGGGTGGAGAGCACTGTGGTGGGAGCTAGAGACTGATGGGGAGAGCTGGAGAGCACTGGGGGCAGAAAGAACAGGGGTGGGGAGCACGGGGGGCTGGACAGCACTGTGGGGGGGGGGGCTGGAGTCGGGGAGCACCGGGGGCAGAAAGAACAAGGGTGGGGAGCACGGGGGGCTGGGGAGCATGGGGGGGGCTGAAGAGCACTGTGGGGGTGGAGAGCACTGGGGTGGGGGCTGGAGAATGATGGGGAGAGCTGGAGAGCACCGGGGGTAGAAAGAACAGGGGTGGGGGGGCTGGAGAGCACTGTGGGGAGTGGAGAGCAATGGGGTGGGGGCTGGACAGCACTGTGGGGGGTGGGGAGCACTGGGGTGGGGGCCGGACAGCACTGTGGGGGTGGGGAGCACGGGGTGGGGGCTGGAGAGCACTGTGGGGTGTGGAGAGTACTGTGGGGGTGGGGAGCATGGGGGGGCTGGAGAGCACTGTGAGGGGTGGAGAGCACTGTGGTGGGAGCTGGAGACTGATGGGGAGAGCTGGAGACTGATGGGGGCAGACAGAACAGAGGTGGGGAGCACGGGGGGCTGGACAGCACTGTGAGGGGTGGGGAGCACGGGGGGCTAGAGAGCACTGTGGGGGTGGGGAGCACAGGGGGCTGGAGAGCAATGTGGGGGGTGGAGAGCACTGTGGTGGGAGCTGGAGACTGATGGGGAGAGCTGGAGAGCACTGGGGGCAGAAAGAACAGGGGTGGGGAGCATGGGGGGGCTGGGGAGCACTGTGGGGGGAGGGGCTGGAGTCGGAGAGCACCAGGGGCAGAAAGAACAGGGGTGGGGAGCACGGGGGTGCTGGGGAGCATGGGGGGGGGCTGAAGAGCACTGTGGGGGGTGGAGAGCACTGGGGTGGGGGCTGGAGAATGATGGGGAGAGCTGGAGAGCATCGGGGGTAGAAAGAACAGGGGTGGCGGGGCTGGAGAGCACTGTGGGGGGTGGAGAGCAATGGGGTGGGGGCTGGACAGCACTGTGGGGGGGTGGGGAGCACTGGGGTGGGGGCTGGACAGCACTGTGGGGGTGGGGAGCACGGGGGGGCTGGACAGCACTGTGGGGGTGGGGGGCTTGAGACCACTGTGGGGGGTGGGGAGCATGGGGGGGGGGGGGCTGGACAGCACTGTGGGGGGTGGGGGGCTGGAGAGCACTGTGGGGGTGGAGAGCAATGGGGTGGGGGGTGGACAGCACTGTGGGGGGCTTGAGACCACTGTGGGGGTGGGCTGGACAGTACTGTGGGGGGTGGGGGGCTGGAGAGCACTGTGGGGGGTGGAGAGCAATGGGGTGGGGGCTGGACAGCACTGTGGGGGGTGGGGAGCACTGGGGGGGGGCTGGACAGCACTGTGGGGGTGGGGGGCACGGGGGGGGGGCTGGACAGCACTGTGGGGGGGGGGGGCTTGAGACCACTGTGGGGGGTGGGGAGCATGGGTGGGGGGGGGGCTGGACAGCACTGTGGGGGGTGGGGGGCTGGAGAGCACTGGGGTGGGGGCTAGACAAGGACCTGGAGAGCAGGGGAGGCAGAAATAACAGGGGTTGAGAGAACTGGGGGGGGGGGGGGGGGGGGGGGGGCTGGAGACAGTGGAGAGTGTGGTGGGGGAGGAGAGCACTGGGGGGAGCACAAGGAGAACTGGGGCGGGGGGGGGGGGGGGGGGGGGGGGGGGCAGTAAAATAATTTGGATAGGGGGATCGGCGGGGGCAGCATACAGAGGATATGAGCTTTCTATTATTCCTCCATGCAGCCGCTGAATGCTTTATTCTCCTCCTCTCCCTCCTCCAAGCATTCAGCGTCTGCATGGAGGAATATAGAAAGCTAATCTCCTCTATATGCTGCCCCCGCCGATCCCCCTATCCAGGCACACAGTTAGGGCTGTACTGGGTAGTACTCACAGCCATCTCTCCTCCTGTAATCTCGGAGCTGGCCGGGGCAGTGGTGGGCGGCCGCGCACCGCGCTGTAACATGGTCCCGCCCCCCCAGACCGGCTGTGTGATAGGTGGAACACTGATTCTAGATACTATCACACGAGCCGTTCTAGGGGGGCGGGACCATGTTACAGCGCGGTGCGCGGCCGCACAACACTGACCCGGCCAGCTCCGAGATTACAGGCGCATGAGAGTGGAGACAGGGGAGCACTGTAGCCGCAAAACGGCCCCAGGGCAGGCAGCCTACCGGGAAATATCCCGGTATCCCGGTAGGCCAGTCCGGCCCTGCAGCCAGGGGATTGGATGGTCTCAGTAGACCTGAAGGACGCGTATTTTCATTTTCCAATCGCGAAGAATTTTCAGCAATACCTCAGGTTCGCAGTGGAGCAGAGACATCTCCAGTTCACCTGTCTTCCTTTCGGGCTGACAACATCGCCTCGAGTGTTCTCAAAAGTACTACTGGCAGTGGTAGCCCTAATCAGGGTCAAAGGTGTCCGGTTACACCACTACCTGGACGATCTACTCCTGCTCTCGCAGGACAGAGACCAGCTTCTTTTACATCGGGACCAAGTCATCTCGGTCTTGACGGAGTTCGGCTGGTTGTTGAACAGGGAGAAGAGTCAGTTGGATCCGACCCAGTCCCTGATATTCCTAGGGGCACAGTTCGACACGGTAAAAAGTACCATTTCCTTACCCATGGAGAAGATCCCAGTAATTCAAGACAGGATCCGGCTCGCCCTGGCATGTCCTCGCCTCAGGGCATCATATTGCCTCAGAGTTATCGGCACCATGGTGGCCACAGCTCCCATGGTAAAATGGGCACAGTGGAAGATGCGGCCCTTCCAAAAGGGTTTTCTTCAACAATGGATCCCAGAGTCACAAGATCACTTTATCAGAATGACCCCGTCCATGAGGGAGTGTCTTCCATGGTGGCTTCATCAGGAGAATCTCCTCAAGTGCCACTCTATTGGACCAATCTCCTGGATCACGGTGACGACGGATGCCAGCAACAGCGGCTGGGGAGCCCTCTGTCTGTCAGAAGTAGCCCAGGGGAAATGGGACTTCCCATCTCAAGGGATAGTGTCAAATGTCTTGGAACTCCGAGCTGCCTTTCAAGCTCTTCAAGCCTTCCGTCACCTGATTTCAGGAGCTTCGGTTCTGTTGAGGTTGGACAACACGACTGTGGTAGCATACATCAAGAGACAAGGGGGCACACGCAGTCTAGACCTACTAAAAGAGGTCAGTCCGATTATGGTCTGGGCCCAGGCGAATTTGTCGAATCTAACGGCAGTTTATCTCCCCGGAGTCCAGAATGTCCAGGCGGACTTCCTCTCAAGAGTAGCCTTGGACAACAACGAGTGGTCCCTCCACACAGAAGTGTTCAATTGGATTCTGTCTCTAGGAGTAACACCGGAAGTGGACCTCTTTGCATCACCCTGCAATGCGAAACTCGAGAGGTATTACACGAGGAATCGTTGTCCCCAGGCTTATGGGATAGATGCGTTGACGGACCAGTGGAGGTTTCTCAAGGCGTATGCCTTTCCCCCAGTCCTGGTCATTCTCCGTTTTCTATCAAGACTCCGCTGGGAAGAAGCCGAAATAATAGCGGTAATTCCATACTGGCCCAACAGGCCATGGTTTCCTCTCCTGACGCAGCTCAGTTGTCGGGACCCAGTCCCTCTTCCTCCCAGGCCAGATCTCCTGCTACAGGGAGCATCGCTTCACCCATGTCCATCCCATCTCCACCTGATGGTCTGGTGGTTGAAAGGGAAAGGTTGACAGCCTTGGGGTGTCCGAACACAGCAATTGAAACCCTGATGAGTGCCAGGAGAGAGGGTACTAACAGAGTATACCAAAGAATTTGGGCAAGATTCGTGAGTTTCATCCCTACTGTTGGAGGTTCATTCAAAGACCCAAAAATATCGGACATTCTGGGTTTCCTGCAGACAGGCCTGGAGTTGCCCTTGGCCGTTAGCTCTCTTAGAGTTCAGGTCTCTGCAATTTCTGCATTCACAGGCGTTGCTTGGGCAAAACATCATCTCGTCAGGCAATTCTTCAAGGGTGCAACAAGACTTAGACCTCAAAGGAGGCCAAGATTCTCCAAGTGGGATCTTCCCCTCGTTTTGGACTTCTTTTCAGGAGAAGAATTTCGGCAAATGGATCAATTGTCCATCAAAGATCTTTTTCTCAAGACAGTATTCCTGGTGGCCATAACATCTGCCAAAAGGGTATCTGAGATCAGCTCTCTGGGTTTCAAAGAACCCTTTATCACCTTTTTTTCCTGATAGAGTGGTCTTGATCCCCATGTTGGGATCAAACCCCAAAGTGACGTCCGTCTTTCATGAGAATCAAGAAATAGTTCTCCCAACATTCCATTCACCTGACAATTCTAGCATCCATCCTCTAGATGTCGGAGAAATCCTAAGATTCTATTTGGAAGCGACGGCTCCCTTACGGAAATCGGATTACCTTTTCATCTACTTCCAAGGGAAGAACAGAGGATTACGTGCTTCCTCCAGATCCATATCAGCCTGGATTGTCCAGGCTATTCAAAGGGCATATACGGCTAAGGGTCTGGTCCCTCCAGAGGCAGTGACGGCACACTCGACTAGGAGTGTTTCAACGTCTTGGGCAGCTTTCCCCCCCAGTTCCCCCCCCCTGTTTTACTTACCTGAGCCCGTTCACCTGCTGCGCTCGCCCCCGATGTTTTCTTCGCCACTCACCCTGGCCATTGATTGGCTAGAGTGGATGGATTGAAAGCAGTGCAGCCATTGGCTCGCACTGCTGTCAATCACATACAATGACGCGGTGCACCGGGGGGCAGGGCCGAGTGATACAGTGAGCGGCTATAGCCACCGGCCGTATCACGGAATAGCGAACATATTACAGCGCACACATTCAAGAATGACATTTCCTGCAGGGCTAGTTAAAAAAACACCTGAACATATTCAAAAGATACGGGCGTTTGGTCACACTATATGGTTATATAGTGCTAAGCCCATTTACTGCAACAAAGTACCCAGAATTAGTGGGTCCTACCCTAGTAATAGAATGAAAGATCCTGCGTCTCAACCATGGGAGCCAAACTCCTCTATGTGGGAGAACTGAAGGGATTCCTCCTATGCACTGGTGGCCACTAAATAAGAGGTAATGAAGAGGGGGAGGGGTGCTCTAACCCAAAAAAAACCTGGTCAGGGTCTATTACAATATACAAAAACATATTTGGGAAGCACACCCTAATGCGTTTAGATTCAAGATGGTGCTGCTATAAGACCAACAAACAATAGCGAACATATTACAGCGCACACATTCAACAATGACATTTCCTGCAGGGTTAGTTAAAAACACCTGAACATATTAAAAAAATACAGGTTATATGGTTATATAGTGCTAAGCACACTCACTGTATCACGGAAGCGCGCCCGCAAGAACTAACCACCATGCGAGAGACTCGCATGAAGGTGGTTAGTTCTTGCGGGAGGAGCTGAGACAGCCGCCGAGGGATCCCAGAAGACCAGGTTCGGGGCCACTCTGTGCAAAACGAGCTGCACAGTGGAGGTAAGTATAACATGTTTGTTATTTAAAAAAAAAAAATAATAATTGTCTTTACAACCCCTTTAAAAGTAATATCCTTCTAGTTACTTCAAACAGACGCAGTCATTGTTTACTGACTTAATTTGGGCCCACAAACGTCCACGTCTACATAGAAGACTACTTTCACTACCCAAACAACATGGGGGGTTGGCAGTGCCAGACATACAAAAATACTACCAAGCAACACACTTGGGTAGGCTCATTAACTGGAGTCGACACCAAGCTCTGGCCCCAGTTGGAACAAGCTCAAAGTGAGGTGCCTCTTCGCAGAGCACCTTGGTGGTATCAATCGCTGCCCAGAAATATGAAACACCACCCCCTTATTGGACCCATTGCACGACTTTTCTCACATCTTTTCACCCAAGCCTCTCTCTCTCCTCTCAAAACTCACCACTATTCCCCATATTAGGGAACCCACTGTTTAAACCAGGCTATCATGATGTAACCTTCCAAAATCTGTTAGACTCAGGCCGCTTTGAAGCCTTTCACTTCCTGATAGCAGAGATCTGGCTGTCGATAACTGCCCTTACAAACTCCTCAGGTACATTCCAGCTAGACTTTTGGAGAGCTCTCCAACTTCATAATTTCTTAAAGTCTATACTGCCCCCCGGTAATTTTAGTCAATCCCTCATTACTCTTGAAGACTACAGTTCGGACACTGGACACTGTACTCTCTACCGCTAATAAATTGTTGATTACACCCCCATTAAACCACAAGCCTCCCTGTCTAACTAGATGGGAACAAGACCTGTACTGTAAATTCAGTCCAAACCAACGACAACACATCATTCGGTTTACATACAAATCCTCCATCTGCACAAGAATATAAGAGACTAATTTTATAATTCTGACAAGGTGGTATCGTACAACGTCACGATTACATAGATTCTTTCCCTCGCCCTCAGACTGCTGCTAGCGATGCCAGGAGCAGCGAGGAACTCTCTTGCACATCTTCTGGTCATGTCCCAAACTCACGGAACGTCCAATCCCAGACGACCCAGCTTTCTTTCTTCTCCATGCCTCCGCTAGTCCAAAAAACATTTATAAGAAGTCTGTTATCCGCCACCTTCTTGACGCTGCCAAAACGTGTATTCCTCTCAACTGTAAATCTCCACACCCACCGACCATTGGCCTTTGGCTTAGAAACATAGAAGAAATTAACAAAATGGAAGATCTTATCCTTTCGGCACGGCACCAACATGACAAAACTTGGACATTAGGAAATATGTTTTTCTTCTCTGACGAGGGACAAGCTCTCTTTATGTAGCGCTGGCCCCTGACGAGCAGGCGCTATTATTTTTCAAAAATTAAGTTGCCGGAGGCCACAGTTGGGCTTCAGGCTAATTTCTCTAAATTACTGGTTTCTGTACCAGTCCAGCTGGGTTGCACTGGGTTCTCCTTGACCGCAGGTGTCGCTTTCACTGCTGGCAAGAGTAGAAACGCAGCTTAGCTGGATGCATTGAATGTCACCTATTGCTCGGAACCAGCCCAGTGGGAGTGTTTTCCTGCTGTGCTTTCTGGGGGGTGGTATTTAAGGTACCGACGCCAGGTTGGCGGGAGCTTTTAGAGCTTTTGGCTTTTCGCAGTTGTTCTGGGTCCCTCTTGACCCAGACCCCGTGGCCCTCCTGGCCTGGGGTGCATAACTATGTATCCTGTGTCTCGGGCCGGCTGGCTCGAGGCAGCGTAACGGAGAGGATAGAGCCGAATGAATCTCGGGGCCTATTGATCCAGGGATGGTCCGGTGCCGTCTCGCTTGAAGAGAGAGGCCCAGAAACTGGAGGACTCTTTCAGGAGAAGACCCTGTGCAAGGCTGGTATCTCTGAAGGAGCCTGGAGACTCAGTTGAAGAACGCAATCCAGATCACTATACCTACAGTACCGCCGGTTCGGCTGAAAGAGACTGGTATTGTATGGAAGTACTCTTAAATTTCTCAGTGACGCTTAAGTTTAAATCCACAAGTCTGTGGCAGAGACTGTGTCAAATACCCCACCGGCTGCTAGGTCCAGTGAGAGGGGCTTATCCGGTGGTGGCTGGATCTAGAGAGTAGATGTCAGGGCTCTAGCCGCCCTGGGCACCCTAGCCGGAGGGTGCGCGGGCACCTGGGCAGCCCTGGTCCCTCTGAACGCCGGCGCGCGCGCCCGCCGGACTCGTGCGCGCGCTCCCGTGCGCGAATAGCGGCCGCGCGCGCCCCCGTGCGCGTGCACGTGCGCGATCGGCGCCGCTTTGGCGCCAGTGGCCTTATTTAAAGGGGACAGCTGCCTGCATGCGGCGCTGTCCGTCTCAGCTCCCACCCGTGACCCCAACCTGAACCTGTCTGAGCTTCCTACCTGTGACCCGGCTTGTCTGACTCCGCTGCCTTCTCCGTTCTTTGACCCCGGCTTGTTTGACCCTGCTCTGGACTGTGTTACTGTTGCTGAACCCCTGGCCTGCCTCCTGACCATCCTTCTGCCTGCCGTCCTTGCCTGTCTGCCTTACCTGTTGTGACCCGGCTTGCCTGACCATCCCTGCTCCAGTGTCCCTGCACAGGTCCTCGCTGCTGCCGTCATCTGCTGATCTACTGCCGTTGCTGTCAGCTACTTCAGCCGTCTGCTGCTGCCGTCATCTGCTGATCTACTGCCGTTGCTGTCAGCTACTTCAGCCGTCTGCTGCTGCTCCCGTTGCCGGTCTGCCTCCTGCCTCCTGGTCTTCTGCCGAACCTTCATCTGCAGATCTACCCTCCGAGCAAGACCTGCATCTACCCAGCATCAGCCTGCTGCATCCATACGGACACTCCTACCCGCTGTGTTCAGAGGCTACGCTGTCCCCAATCCAGCAGGCCCTGAACCAGAGCTGTAAGAGAGGTCTCCAACCACCAAGTCAGGCTCAGCACTACCAGGTACCTAACAGTACGGACAGCCAATATGACTGAGCCTGCGGATGGAGCCTCAACCATGCGGGAAATGTGCTCCCACCTGGCAGCCCTTACACAAGCCGTGAAATCCCTGCAGGAGGGATATACCAAGCTGGAAGGCCAAGTCCAACAACTTGCCAGCCCCATGGCTGCTGCACCTCCTCCACCACCAGTGCAACCTGCTTCCCAACCAACAGTGGTGATGCTTCCCCCCGAACCTAGAGTACCTGTCCCAGAAAGGTTCTCAGGCGACCGGTCCAAATTTCAAGCTTTCCGAGATGCCTGCCAGCTTTACTTTGCCCTGCAACCCCGGACCTTCTCCCTGGAGGTCACCAAAGTGGGATTCGTGGTGTCCCTTCTACAAGGAGAACCCCAGTCCTGGGCCCACCGTCTTCTGGGAGCCAACAGTGTCTTGACCCAGTCCCTAGCCGCCTTCTTCCAGGCAATGGCACAGTTGTACGACGACCCTCAACGCACGGCTACAGCTGAATCTGCCCTATCCGCGCTCCAGCAAGGCCGCAGGACGGCTGAGGACTATATCACGGACTTTAGGCGTTGGAGCGCGGATACTCAATGGAACAATGCAGCTCTCAGACACCAGTTCCGCATGGGCCTCTCGGAGGGGTTGAAAGACGAACTGGCCCGTGTAGGAGTTCCTGAGGATCTTGAGGACCTTGTCACTCTGACAATCCAATTGGACCGTCGCCTGCGGGAGCGCCGAGCTGAACGCTCTGCTTTACCCAGCCGCCCAGCTTGGATGGTCGCTAGGGCTCCTGTTCCTGCTACCCGCTACCTACCTGCTCCTTCTACACCTCCCGTGGGACCTGCTTCAGATGGTTCCGAACCGATGCAGATCGGTCTTCTACGTGCCCCCTTGACGCCCGAGGAACGGGCCCGACGTCGCCAGTTGAATCTGTGTCTGTACTGTGGGGGCTCTGGACATTTCGTGAATGGTTGCCCTGTCAAGACGCGTAAGTGCTTGTCATCCGTTTCTCCTCTCTCTGCACCCTGCCCAGCCAGTACCATTCACCTTACCCTTCCTCTGTCGTTGCAGTGCCAGGGAAGGACAATCCTCACCAGCGCCATCATTGACTCCGGGGCGTGCAGCTGTTTCGTGGATGCCACCTTCGCCAACACTCACGCCCTGCCGCTCCAGAAGAAGACCCAAGGACTTTCTGTGTTCCTGGCGGATGGGTCCCGCATTAAGTCTGGCCAGGTGACTCAAGAGACTCTGCCTTTACCCGCTACTATTTTCCCTCAGCATCAGGAGCTTCTAACCATGGACGTGATCTCCTCTCCCCTGTTCCCAGTCATCCTGGGTATGCCATGGCTCCAGGCCCATAACCCGCTGATCCATTGTTCCCTGGGGAGGTAGAATTTCAATCCCAGTACTGCCAGGAACACTGCCTACCTGCAACCCCCGGAACATCCTCTACCTTGCTTTGCCTAGACGCGGATCAAGACCTGCGCCAGTCTGTACCCCAACCTTATCATGACTTTCTGGACGTTTTCAGCAAGCGGGGGGCAGACTCCCTTCCGCCCCACCGTCCCTATGATTGCCCCATCGAGCTCCTCCCTGGGGCTGAAATCCCCTTCGGTCGCATTTTTCCTCTCTCCGAGAAGGAACAGGAGGCCCTGAAGACCTACATTTCCGAAAACTTAAAGAAGGGGTTCATCCGCCATTCCACCTCTCCTGCTGGCGCAGGCATCTTCTTCGTCACCAAGAAGGATCAGTCCTTGAGGCCCTGTGTGGACTACCGGGAGCTCAATAAGGTGACGGTCAAGAATCGGTACCCCCTGCCCTTAATCCCCGAGCTCTTTCAGAAGCTAAGATCAGCAACGGTTTTCACCAAATTGGACCTCAGGGGTGCATACAATTTGGTCCGCATTCGGGCCGAGGACGAGTGGAAGACGGCTTTCCGGACTCGCTTCGGCCACTACGAGTACTTGGTCATGCCCTTCGGGCTCTGTAATGCCCCGGCCACGTTTCAGCATTTCATCAATGATGTACTCAGAGACTATTTGGACATTTTTGTGATCGTCTATTTGGACGACATCTTGATTTTCTCCCAAACCCTAGAACAACATCGTGGGCATGTGGGCAAGGTACTCCTTCGACTCCGACGGCACGGCCTGTATGCAAAGGCCGAGAAGTGCGAATTTGAGCAGCAGGAGATCCAGTTTTTGGGACTTGAAATCTCCCCGGCAGGCATTAGAATGGACCCTCAGAAGGTGTCCGCCGTTCTTGACTGGCCAGCACCTGTGGATAGGAAAGGAATCCAACGGTTCGTAGGATTTGCAAACTTCTACAGGAAGTTTATTAAGGGGTTCTCTGCTATCATCACCCCCATCACCCAGCTGACCAAGCAGGGCACACGCTTCCACTGGGGCCCGGAGGCTCAAGGGGCCTTTGACCAGCTTAAAAGACTGTTTACCTCCGCCCCTATCCTCAGTCACCCCGACCCTGCCCTCCCTTACATCTTGGAAGTCGATGCATCTGAAGTGGCAGTTGGGGCAGTCGTGTCACAACGACAGGGCAATAAAGACGCCATGCACCCAGTGGGGTTTTTCTCTCGGAAACTTTCTCCAGCCGAGAGGAATTATGATGTCGGGGACCGGGAACTCTTGGCTATCAAATCGGCACTAGAGGAATGGAGGTACCTCTTGGAGGGAGCTAATCATCCAGTACTTATCTACACTGACCACAAGAACCTTGAGTACTTACGAACTGCCAAGCGACTCAAGCCCCGACAAGCCCGCTGGGCTCTGTTTTTCTCAAGGTTCTGCTTTCATATCACGTATCGTCCCGGTTCCAAGAATGTTAAACCTGACGCCCTTTCCCGGATGTTTGACAGTCCCAAGGACTCCACCATCCCAGACACCATCCTATCTTCCGGAAACGTTCTACTTTTACAGCCAGATCTGCTATCTCAAATCCGGGAGGCATCCGCCAGTTCCCAGGGACCCCATGGGGTCACCCTAACTTCCAGTGATGGACTTCTCTGGAGGGGGAGTCAAATCTTCGTCCCCGAATCTGTAAGGGTGAAGGTCCTGACCCTTCTACACGATCACCCACTGGCAGGACACTTCGGGAGCCGTAAAACTGTGGAGCTGGTGCAACGCACCTTTTGGTGGCCCAAGCTGAAGGAATTCTGCAAGTCTTATGTTGACTCCTGCTCTGTTTGTAACCGCAGCAAGACGTCTAGGAACCGAGCTTGGGGACTTTTGAAGCCTCTTCCTGCACCTGATCGACCTTGGCGAATGTTGTCCATGGACTTTATAGTCGAGCTTCCATGCTCAGAGGGGTGCTCTGCTATTTTTGTAGTAGTGGACCGGCTGTCCAAAATGGCCCACTTTTTGCCTTTAAGGGGAACACCATCTGCCACAGAGACTGCCCACCTTTTTATTAAGGAGATAGTCAGGTTACACGGGGTTCCGGCCAATATAGTCTCAGATAGGGGGGTCCAGTTCACGTCCCGTTTCTGGAGGGCCCTTTGTGAGATCCTTAAGATTGAGCTGGCCCTTTCTTCTGCATACCACCCCCAAACTAATGGGCAGACGGAACGCACCAACCAGACTTTAGAGCAATACATAAGGTGCTTCACGTCCTTTGTGCAGGACGATTGGGTGTCCCTATTACCCCTAGCAGAATTCTCCTATAATAATGCCAGCCATTCTGCCACAGGACAATCCCCATTTTTTGCCAACTACGGTTTTCATTTGTCTTTTCTCCCTGACTTTCTCCCAGAATCTTCAGTCCCGGCAGTCCAGGATACAGCTTCGTTCCTCAGCCGCAACAACAAGATCCTTCAGGAAGCAATCACCAAGGCACAGGAGGACAGCAAGAGGTTCTTCGATCGGAAGAGAAGGGGTGAGCTGAACTTGCAGGTGGGCGACCAGGTATGGCTAGCTACAACTAACCTTAGACTTGCTTGTCCCTCTAAGAAGCTTGCTCCCAAGTTCTTAGGACCTTTCCCTGTGAAGAGGAGGATCAATGAGGTTTCCTATGAGCTGTCCCTGCCCGACTCTATGAGAGTCCACCCAGTTTTCCACGTCTCCCTCCTGAAACCCGCTGTGCCCGATCCCTTCCCTGATAGGGGTACAAACCCACCCGGACCTGTCCTGGTCCAAGGTAATGAGGAGTACGAGGTGGAGGCCATCCTTGATTGCAGGAGACGTAGGGGGGAGAGGCAGTTCCTGATTAAGTGGAAGGGGTATGGGGCCGAGAGTAATTCATGGGAACCAGAATGCAACCTTCATGCCAAGAGACTAATCCGCACCTTTCTTTCTTCCCATCCAGAAAGACAACGCCTAATGGGCACCCGGAGGTTGCCCCTTGTGAGGGGGCAATGTCAGGGCTCTAGCCGCCCTGGGCACCCTAGCCGGAGGGTGCGCGGGCACCTGGGCAGCCCTGGTCCCTCTGAACGCCGGCGCGCGCGCGGGCGCGCGCACGCGCCCGCCGGACTCGTGCGCGTGCACGCGCCCGCCGGACTCGTGCGCGCGCTCCCGTGCGCGAATAGCGGCCGCGCGCGCCCCCGTGCGCGTGCACGTGCGCGATCGGCGCCGCTTTGGCGCCAGTGGCCTTATTTAAAGGGGACAGCTGCCTGCATGCGGCGCTGTCCGTCTCAGCTCCCACCCGTGACCCCAACCTGAACCTGTCTGAGCTTCCTACCTGTGACCCGGCTTGTCTGACTCCGCTGCCTTCTCCGTTCTTTGACCCCGGCTTGTTTGACCCTGCTCTGGACTGTGTTACTGTTGCTGAACCCCTGGCCTGCCTCCTGACCATCCTTCTGCCTGCCGTCCTTGCCTGTCTGCCTTACCTGTTGTGACCCGGCTTGCCTGACCATCCCTGCTCCAGTGTCCCTGCACAGGTCCTCGCTGCTGCCGTCATCTGCTGATCTACTGCCGTTGCTGTCAGCTACTTCAGCCGTCTGCTGCTGCCGTCATCTGCTGATCTACTGCCGTTGCTGTCAGCTACTTCAGCCGTCTGCTGCTGCTCCCGTTGCCGGTCTGCCTCCTGCCTCCTGGTCTTCTGCCGAACCTTCATCTGCAGATCTACCCTCCGAGCAAGACCTGCATCTACCCAGCATCAGCCTGCTGCATCCATACGGACACTCCTACCCGCTGTGTTCAGAGGCTACGCTGTCCCCAATCCAGCAGGCCCTGAACCAGAGCTGTAAGAGAGGTCTCCAACCACCAAGTCAGGCTCAGCACTACCAGGTACCTAACAGTAGAACCATTGCCTTCTTGATCTTAAAAAGAGATCTAAAACCCGCAGTACCAGGTGCCTGAACTCATCCTTAACCCTTTGACCCTTTTATTGAAAGACTTAGCTTTTATTCCGAATAAACAATCTATCTAAAAAAGGATTAAGTGTTGGAAATTCACATTCTTTGGGCCACTTTCCACGGGATCCCCAAGACGGACATGTAAGCAGGTGAGGTAACGGTAAGCCCAAATAAAACCAGCAGCTCCTTCGGGGGTCAGTGCTACATTTAAAAAAGGGATACTGCCGATTGAATTCAACTTAGAGCTCTCATGTGAGACTCAGCACTCAGCACTCAGATTAGACCAACATTGAACTTTTTGGCCTAAAGCAAAACCCTATGTGTGGTGGAAAACTAACACTCCCACTATTATCAGTGCTATAGTGTACGACCCGACAACAAGATGCGGAAACGTGCGGTTCCCCCCCCCCCTCATCTGCCCTCCCCCCCCCCCTCCATCTTGATCTTTTCTGAACTGTGCTTATTCCTTCTCCTTTTCTTGCTTCTTCTCTCTCATACTGCAATCCAGCTACTTACAAGAATAGCCTACCAGTTGAGACCAAGGTAGATAAACCCTCCCTAGGTCAGATACCAACGATATCCAGGAAATTCATGTAATAATGGGAGGTTAATGGGTTGATACAATGTAAGGCTGATGACTGTGAATTGAACCCGGGAGGCTGCGACCTCCATTGAAAATATGTGATTGTAAGTTCTGTTGGGGCCTCAGCCTCTTTTCTTGTTTTTTCTTTGAAAATTAATAAAACTTTATATTTGAAAAAAAAGAAAACTAACACTGCACATCACCCTGAACACACCATACCCACCGTGAAACATGGTGGTGGCAGCATCATTTTGTGGGGATGATTTTATTCAGCAGGGACGGGGAAGCTGGTCAGAGTTGATGGGAAAATGCATGGAGCCAAATACAATGCAATATTAGAAGAAAACCTGTTAGAGTCTGCAAAAGACTTGAGACTGGGGCAGAGATTCACCTTCCAGCAGGACAACGACCCTAAACATACAGCCAGAGCTACAATGAAATGGTTTAGATCAGGGATCCTCAAACTACGGCCCTCCAGCTGTTGCAGAACTACACATCCCATGAGGCATTGTAAAACTCTAACATTCACAGACATGACTGGGCATGATGGGAATTGTAGTTCCTGAACAACTGGAGGGTCATAGTTTGAAGACCCATGGTTTAGATCAGTGGTCTCCAAACTGCGGCCCGAGGGCCAGATGTGGCCCTCTGCTTGCCTTTTTCCGGCCCTTGGGGTACTATTCCTCCCACTGATATGAGACACTACACTGTCACCTGACACCAACATTGGTGCACCATTTCTCCCACTAACACCAAAAATGGGACACTATTCCTTCCCATGAAACCAATTATAGGGCACTATTTCTCCCCCTAAAACAAACAAAAAAAAAATTCCACTCCCGCTGGCCAGTCCGGCCCTCCTGAAGTCTGAAGGATAATAAACCGGCCCTTTGTTTAGAATGTTTGGAGACCCCTGGTTTAGATCAAAGCATATTCAAGTGTTAGAATGTCCCAGTCAAAGTCCAGACCTAAATCCAATTGGGAATCTGTGGCAAGACTTGTAAACTGCTGTTCAGATGCTCTCCATCCAATCTGACAGAGCTTGAGCTATTTTGCAAAGAAGAATTGGCAAAAATGTCACTCTAGATGTGCAAAACTGGTAGAGACTCCCCAAAAAGACTTGCAGCGAAAAGTGGTTCTACAAAGTATTGATTTAGGGGAGCTGAATACAAATGCACGCCACACTTTTCAGATATTTATTTGAAAAAAAGATTAAAAAACATTTTTAATTTTCGTTCCACATCACAATTATGTGCCACTTTGTGTTAGTCTATCACGTAAAATTCCAATAAAATCCATTTGCGTTTTTGATTGAAGCATCACAAAATGTGGATCATTTCAAGGGGTATGAAGACTATGAGTACAAGCAAATGTACAGAAAGTTAAAAAATTTGTATTAAGAAGTAATTTGTTACATGTGATAACTGTGATGTTATCTAATCATATTCCTCCCTGTATAATCTCTGAGTCACTTCTAAGTATTAATACATTGTAATCAGACAATCTATTATTCAAATATGTACACTAGATAATTCTCTCTCACCGAGTACCCCAAATGTACACAGGCATGAGACAGAATTACAAGGTGTACAGTTTCAGATTAAAGAACCACAAAAGCATAACATTCAAATTGTATTAGGTAATTCAAATAGCAATAACATTGATTGTTACATTATATAGCCAAAAGTATGTGGACTCTCCATCAAATTATTGAGTTCAGGTGTTTCCACTGAAAGGTACTATTAATGCTACATCACACAAAGACATCTTAGACAATTGTGTGCTTACAACCTTGCGGTAACAGTTTGGTGAAGCCCCTTTTCTGCTCCAGCATGACTATACCCCTCCAGCTCCACAAACACATGGTTTAATGAGTTTGGCGTGGAGAAACTTAAGTGGCCTACACAGAGCTGGGACCTCAACCCTACTGAACACCTTTAGGATGAATTGGAACACCAATTGCCTGCCAGATCGTCCAACAGTACCTGACCTCACAAGAGCTCATTTGGCTGAATGGGCACAAATTTCCACAGATGCACCCCAAAACCTTTCCAGAAGGGCAGTGGCTGTTATCAGAGGGAAGGGTGGGGAGAAAAAGTCTCAGGAATGGGTTGTCCAACAAGCAGTGGCGTCACTAGGGGGTGGCTATTGAGGCTGGAGCCCCGAATCTTTGGCCCATAGTCACGAGTCCAGGGCCAGCCCTACCGTGAGAGTGTCCCAGGCTGCCTGACACAGCGCAGCACTCTCACTGAGTCTGCACTCCGTGCTTCAGTGACAGACATAGCCAGGAGATCAGTGTGTGTGTGAGAGTGAGTCTCCTCCCTTGCTCCACCCATATCATAGTCGGGAGGAACTTTCTGAGCAGGTGGGTGCAGACCATGGGGCAGGGGGGAAACTGTACTACCCAGCCTCTCTGTACAGTATATACACCAGACTCTCTGTATATACACCAGCCTCTCTGTACAGTATATACATCAGCCTCTCTGTACAGTATATACACCAGCCTCTCTGTACAGTATATACACCAGCCTCTCTGTATACACCAGCCTCTCTGTACAGTATATACATCAGCCTCTCTGTATATACATCAGCCTCTCTGTATATACTCCAGCCTCTCTGTATACACAGCCTCTCTGTAAATACACCAGCCTCTATGTATATGCACCAGCCTCTCTGTATATACACCAGCCTCTCTGTATATACACCAGCCTCTCTGTATATACCCAGCCTCTCTGTATATACACCAGCCTCTCTGTATATACCAAGCCTCTCTGTATATACACCAGCCTCTCTGTATATACCCAGCCTCTCTGTATATACACCAGCCTCTCTGTATATCCAGCCTCTCTGTACAGTATATACACCAGCCTCTCTGTGTATACACCAGCCTCGCTGTACAGTATATACATCAGCCTCTCTGTATATACTCCAGCCTCTCTGTATACCCAGCCTCTCTGTATATACACCAGCCTCTCTGTATATCCAGCCTCTCTGTATATACACCAGCCTCTCTGTATACCCAGCCTCTCTGTAAATACACCAGCCTCTATGTATATGCACCAGCCTCTCTGTATATACACCAGCCTCTCTGTATATACACCAGCCTATCTGTATATACCCAGCCTCTCTGTATATACACCAGCCTCTCTGTATATCCAGCCTCTCTGTATATACACCAGCCTCTCTGTATATACCCAGCCTCTCTGTATATACACCAGCCTCTCTGTATATACACCAGCCTCTCTGTATATCCAGCCTCTCTGTATATCCAGCCTCTCTGTATATACACCAGCCTCTCTGTATATACCCAGCCTCTCTGTATATACACCAGCCTCTCTGTATATACACCAGCCTCTCTGTATATACACCAGCCTCTCTGTATATACACCAGCCTTTCTGTATATACACCAGCCTCTCTGTATACCCAGCCTCTCTGTATATACACCAGCCTCTCTGTATACCCAGCCTCTCTGTATATACACCAGCCTCTCTGTATACCCAGCCTCCCTGTATATACACCAGCCTCTCTGTATACCCAGCCTCCCTGTATATACACAGCCTCTCTGTATATACACCAGCCTCTCTGTATACCCAGCCTCTCTGTATATACACCAGCCTCTCTGTATACCCAGCCTCTCTGTATATACACCAGCCTCTCTGTATACCCAGCCTCTCTGTATATACCCAGCCTCTCTGTATATACACCAGCCTCTCTGTATATACCCAGCCTCTCTGTATATACACCAGCCTCTCTGTATACCCAGCCTCTCTGTATATACACCAGCCTCTCTGTATATACACCAGCCTCTCTGTATACCCAGCCTCTCTGTATATACACCAGCCTCTCTGTATATACACCAGCCTCTCTGTATACCCAGCCTCTCTGTATATACACCAGCCTCTCTGTATACCCAGCCTCCCTGTATATACACAGCCTCTCTGTATATACACCAGCCTCTGTATACCCAGCCTCTCTGTATATACACCAGCCTCTCTGTATACCCAGCCTCTCTGTATGTACACCAGCCTCTCTGTATACCCATCCTCTCTGTATATACACCAGCCTCTATGGATATGTACCAGCCTCTCTGTATACACCAGCCTCTCTGTACAGTATATACAACAGCCTCTCTGTATACCCAGCCTCTCTGTATATACACCAGCCTCTCTGTATACCCAGCCTCTCTGTATATATATATATATATATATATATATATATATATATATATATATATATATATATATATATATATATATATATATATACACATACACACACACACACACGTATATTATATACATGTGTATGCCCGCCCAAGAGTATGACTTTCTTTACTTCGCTGCTATGGGCTGTAGCCCCAGATCTTTTGTAGACCTAGAAAGCCCCTGCCAACAAGATCATACAGGTTTAATGGTCAGGTGTCCACAAACATTTAGCCATATAGTGTTATATTCATGCCAATGTACTATAGGTGGTGAATGAATTAAGAAATGCTATTTTTTGTAAGGATTATAAGACCTAAGTAAGGCCTTGTTCATTCAGTGCACTCAAGTTTACATCCGTGCGAAGGTCCATGTTGGCCGGGATGCAAAAGTGTTCTGTGCATTCCCATGCAGACAGTATCATTCATGTCTATTGTGATGCAGCGTCCGCATGGACACAGCCGCTGCCCCTAATTTGATATCTGTGCTGGTGCATACATACGGGTAGATATCCCCATACTTACAATGTCTGCATTCAGCAACACGTACTTTCATGCACCCGTGCCCACAAAGATGTTAAAATGGGAGCAGCGCCTGTGTCCATGAAGCTGCTGCATGCCAAAAATATGAAAGGGACTTCCTGCACATGGATGCACGGAACATTTGTGCATCCCGTGTGGACAGCCCTTTGTATGTACAGTATGTACGATTAAGAACACCCGTGTGAATATGGCCTCAGATTGTTTGGTAACGTTTATAGGAGGGAATATCGAGTATCCAATGCACTGTAAAATTAGGGAAGTTGGGTAGGTTCTATATTTTTTAGAACTATACAATAAAAAATACCTAGATCAAGGTTTGATCAAGGTCAGTGCCAGGGTTAGTGTGTCGGTCAAGTAAGGGTCAAAGGTCAGGGTCAGTATATATATATTTTTTTTTTAATTAGCATCAGTGTCGGTGTGTTTTAGGTAGAACAAAGAAAAAAAGTAAAATGCACACTTTTGTTTCTGGGCTGTACCAAGTATGGGTACAAACAACAACTAACATACACATACATTATATTACCAAAAGTATTGGGACGCCTGCCTTTACACGCACATGAACTTTAATGGGATACCATTCTTAGTCCGTAGGGTTCAATATTGAGTTGGCCCACCCTGGTTTAGGAGTGTGTCTATGGGAATGTTTGACCATTCTTCCAGAAGTGCATTTGTGAGGTCAGGCACTGATGTTGTATGTTTTTTTTGCTTGAAAATTTCTTAGAACCCCCAAACATTATATATTTTTTTTCTAACACCCTAGAGAATAAAATGGTGGCCGTTGCAATACTTTCTATGACACCGTATTTGCGCAGCGATCTTACAAGCGCACTTTATTTATTAAATACACTTTTTTGAATTAAAAAATAACAGTAAAGTTAGCCCAATTGTTTTTTATATTGTGAAAGATAATGTTATGCCGAGTAAATTAATACCCAACATGTCGGGCTTCAAAATTGCGCCCGCTCATGGAATGGCGATAAACTTTTACCCTTAAAAATCTCCACAGGCGATGTTTAAAAATTTCTACAGGTTACCAGTTTTGAGTTACAGAGGAGGTCTAGCGGTAGAATTATTGCTCTCGCTCTAGCGATTGCGGCGGTACCTCACTAGTGTGATTTGCACACCATTTTCATATGCGGGCGCTACTCACGTATGCCCTCCCATGCTATGGAGCCAAGCGGGGGCCATCTTCCCCTCACTCGGCAGCCAGGCATCCACGGGAATTTTGTCTGACACTGGTGTTGCATACACACGGTCGGACAAAGTTGTCGGAAAATCCGATCATCCTGAACGTGGTGACGTTCGTTGCGTACGACGGGACTAAGTAGAGGCTAGTGGCCAATAGCTTTGGTCTTGTAATGTGATCTGAGCATGCGTGGCACTTTGTCCGTCGGAATTCACTACACACGATCGGAAAAAGTCCGATAGGACTTTGTTGTCGGAAAATTTGAGAGCAGGAGATAAAACTTTATCCGTCAGAAAATCCGACGGAAAAAGTCCGATGGAGCCTACACATGGTCAGAATTTCCGACAACATTGTCCGATAGGACATTTTCCGTCGGAAAATCCGACCGTGTGTACGGGGCATTACACTTAGCATGTTCTCAATTTTTCAGACGGAAAAAGGTTTCTATCGGAAATTCCGATCGTCTGTAGCAATTCCGACGCGCAAAATTCCTACGCATGCTCGGAAGCACTTCATTTTTTCTCGGCTCGTCTTAGTGTTGTACGTCACCGCGTTCTTGACGGTCGGAATTTGGTGTGACTGTGTGTAGGCAAGACAGTTTGAGCGGAATTCCGTTGGGAAAACCATCAGAGCTTTTTCCGGCGAGAATTCCGATCGTGTGTACGTGGCATTAGGCATGAAGGGGTTAAGATTGAAGATCCTCTTTAAGAATCTAGGTAAAGCACTGCATAATATACTGTGCACAGTCTCTGTATAATATAAGTAGTAAAGAACGCTCCTATTTTTAATGTAAATGCTTACAATGCTTAGGACAGACCTGTAAAACAACATGACTTGGAGCAGAAATATGCGTTGTAAATACATATGGATATTTTTGTATAATAACAAGCTGTGAAAAAAACAGCTATAAATCTAGTTTAGTCAAATTCAAATTCAGGCAGCATCAGATCTGTCTTTATAATAGCTTCCTTTGATTGGTTGTTCAGCAGTAAAGCTGGCCATACACTAATATCATTTTATAGAAAAATACAAACAACGTTGGGTGGACCGTACTTCGTCCCCTCAAATAGAAGTTTGTAGCAGCGCTATATAAGATTTTTTTCAAGTGAATAAAAAAACATTAATATACACACTTAGAGTGGATAACCGTATATCTCACTAGACTATGTATATATAAAAAATAATATATATATATATATATAAAAACATATGAATCAAGTGAGAGTGATAAAATTCCAATAAGTGCATAAAAGAATCAAAGTGAATCAAAGTGAACCATACATATGGTGAAAAAGATGATCAATAAATAAATAAATAAATATAAAATCTGTGTCTCCAGTCCACATAAAACAATGCTTGTCAATCTGACCAAGCCAATCTGCAGAAATCCACCAAGTGACAGTTCCCAGTTGGTATAAATAAACAGTTCAAAATTTGGTGATATTTGAGTGATCCGACCACCATGCGTTTTCACCTTGTGCGAGAATCGCCCCCTTATGGGGCTGCACTCACCAGAACACTGCTTTAAATATGCCTGTAGTTTAGCCAATATGGGCCTTCTCCTCCAACATCAGACCATCCACCAGCGCGGTAATAAGACCAGATCCTCTATCCAGCATCCCCTGATCAATACTCCACCAGCGCGGTCACATAGTGTATGAGAAAACAAATGGAGGGCCACATAGTGTAATACTGCTTAAAAATTATAATTTTATTGAAACACTTCCCCTTTAAAAACGATCCCCCCTAGTAGTAACTGCGTACCACACAATGAAAATTCATAAGCCTTTGGATAAATGTAAAGATCTACTATGCCTGGGTTCCATCCACAGGATGTGGAAAAAACGAGTTCCGCTGTGTGTATAAGCGGCGTTTCTCCTTCCTGGTATTCCTGGAACGCACAGTGGACCGCAAGCGTAGTGACGTCACTTCCTGCTGACCTACGCCCTGACGCGTTTCGTCATTTCCGACTTCTTCTCGAGGGCGTAATCATTGTGTTCTAATATCATTTTGTTCAAAATGTAAATTTTTGGAACGTTCATCGATTATATAATAGTTAGTGGGGTCCTATTGATCATTTTCAACAGTAGTGACCAGAAAATGTCAAGAAGCAAGATGGGAACATTCTTTTTTAACAAAGGTATAACTGTGAATGGGGTTTTCATTTGGGAGAAATCGTACATATTGTAATGCACATGTTCAAAAGGAACCTGTTTTGTAATGCCCCGTACACATGGTCGGAAATTCCGACCACAAAATCCGTCGTATTTTTTCAGACGGATTTTGTCCGACACTGGTGTTGCATACACGCGGTCGGACAAAGTTGTCGGAAAATCCGAATATTCTGAACGTGGTGACGTTCGTTGTGTACGATGGAACTACGTAGAGGCTAGTAGCCAATAGCTTTGGTCTCATAATTTGATCTGAGCATGTGTGGCACTTTGTGCGTCGGAATTCTCTACACAGGATCGGAAAATGTCCGATCGGATTTTGTTGTCGGAAAATTTGAGAGCAGGATCTCAAATTTTTTTCCGACGGAAAAAGTCAGATGGAGCCCACGCGGTCGGATTTTCCGACAACATGGTCTGATCGGACATTTTCTGTCAGAATTTCCGACCGTGTGTACGGGGCAAAAGACTGAAATTCCATTCAAGTTGCAGGTCGGGTGAAATTTAAGGGCTTTTGTTGAATTGACTCAGTGATGGCAGGATCGATTGCTCTGACAAATGATTACATGACATACATCCAGGGCCGGCCCTACAATGGGTCCCAGTGGGTCCATGGGACCCAGGCGGAAATTTAAGAGGAGCGGCAACAGGGGCTCACTGCCCGAGGACCCAAAGCTCCCTCCCTCTAGCGTGCAGTGTCATCCTTGGATTATGCTCCGCTCAGCTCCCCAGCCCTGCCCCACTTGTATTTCTGGGGAGCGGAGCAGGGCGGGGGGTGGAGCAGCTCACCCGGTCCCGGAACAGCCCAGGCTTCAATAGCAGGAGCACCCACAGCCACTGCAGCGCTACTGTCCCTGCATGTTGCATCACTGAGCTGGGAACGGAGCCTAGTTGGTCGGTGGCGGTGAAGAGGAAGGGGGGAGCTTTCGTGGTGCTGCACAATTCATATACCTGTGAGCTGAGCTGATGTTTTTGGGCATGTCTCTTTGCTGGAGGGGGCATGTCTCTTTGCTGGAGGGGGCATGTCTCTTTGCTGGACTGGGCCTGTCTCTTTGCTGGAGGGGGCATGTCTCTTTGCTGGACAGGGGATGTCTATTTGCTGGAGGAGGCATGTCTCTTTGCTGGATTGGGCATGTCTCTTTGCTGGACTGGGGATGTCTCTTTGCTGGAGGAGGCATGTCTCTTTGCTGGATTGGGCATGTCTCTTTGCTGGACTGGGGATGTTTCTTTGCAGGAGCGGGCATGTCTCTTTGCTGGACTGGGGATGTCTCTTTGCTGGAGGAGGCATGTCTCTTTGCTGGATTGGGCATGTCTCTTTGCTGAACTGGGGATGTCTTTTTGCAGGAGCCGGCATTTCTCTTTGCTGAACTGGGGATGTCTTTTTGCAGGAGCCGGCATTTCTCTTTGCTGGACTGGGGATGTCTCTTCGCTGGAGGAGGCATGTCTCTTTGCTGGATTGGGCATGTCTCTTTGCTGAATATATGGGGATGTCTCTTTACTATTGGGGATGTCTCTTTGCTTTATGGAAATGTCTCTTTGCTGGATGGGCGTAATTTTTCTTGGGGGGGGGGGGGGGGCAGAATTTCATTCTTGGACCCAGGTAGCACAATGTCTTGGGCCAGCCCTGCATAGACCGTCCCTTTCCGCCCAGCTATGCCATTCATAGAAGCCGTACCACAAGTTCTTTGAATTAAACGTGATGAGTGGATTATTGAAAGGCTCATTCATAGATCATGTTTCATTAGTAAAATATGTAGCGGTAGCCTCTTGAGGGCTGCTGAGTGTTGTGGTCCTTCTGTCACCCTGCCCAGCCAGGCACACGGTTCTCATCCACCCTCAGGCAGAAAACTAGTGCTTGAACTTTGTTTTGGATTTTTATACATTGGATGGGGATGGGATACTCATGAGATGCCCAAACTGATTGCAGAACAATATATATGAGACCGACTACATACATCTCCTGTATATACAACTCAGATCTTCAACTCCAGCACTTCACTTGCTTGCAGACTATCTCTCCTCAACACCTGCAGCACATCACTTGCTTGCACTTCCCGGACCAGCTAGCACTGATTTGTAGGTCTGACACTGGCTCAGCCGGGCCTAGGGTGAATGCCCTTTGCAGGCAGGGACCACGGGCCCCTTTAGTGTAGCAAAAATATGGTAGTCCTTAGTGTTAGCTGTCCACATGGCTACTGAGCCCAGTACCACTCATACTGACGGAGGCAACGAGCTCGGCGCTCGTATCAGATAAGACATTTTTTTAACTTATGTTTGTGAGTACCGCTCTTACTGTGTGTGAATAAACTTAATACTTGTTGCTAAAAATACTACACTACAGGGGGTCCCCGAGTTACGAACTCGTTAGGGACTGCCCACCTGTTCTTATGTCGGAATTTTTCGTAAGTCGGCCGCGCACGCGCAGACCGACAATTACGGACAATTACGGACATTTCCGAAGTTTTCCGGCATTTTCCGAGGCTCCGTATGGCCTCGCATGCGCAGAACGGCCGGAGGACGGGGAAAAATGGCGGAGGGTCCCCGCAGCGCCCAGTTCGTAAGTAGGGGATGTTCGTAGGTCGGGCGTTCGTAAGTCGGGGACCCCCTGTATACGGCTACCCCTCATTTCTTTCATATACTCCGGCTTTGGCCGTGAGGTCAAGAGAGCATACACCTGGATCCAGGGATAGGAAACCCATCCACCCAGGCCGGCGCTGTGACAAAGGGAGAAGGAAGCTGACACTACTATTCCATTGCTTTTTATGCGGTTAACCCTTTGCCGCAAGGTAAGGGTCCATTGCTTACTTTAGTGTATTTACACAAAGAGGATTTACCCCCACCATTAAGGACACCTCACCGCACAGATTCCCTTTTGTTCAGGGATAGCACACCCTATGCCCATTTCACCGGAAGATAATCACATTATAGACTGCTGATTACACTATAGACTGCTGATTACTCTCTGATGCCACGGACTTGCATGCATGCAGCGTAGTCATTTATGACCATTCATTTGGCAATATCTACTATCATTGTGCTTTACTTTTATATCTGCATTTAGCCTTCTTGTGCACTTTGCATTTGCACTTTGTATTTATTTTATTTACATATGGTTGTCTTCTCTAGTCACGCAGACTAGTTACATCCAGCTTTTTCCTGCATTTTTGCACTTATCGCTGATGTCTGCATTTTTGCACTTACTATTGATTTCTATTTAGGAATTACCTATTTATTATATATCTTTTTCTCTCACTTTATTGCATTATTTGCACATATTTTCGTCTATCACTTATCACACATCTTATAGTGTGATTGCAACAATCGTTTATCTCTTCACTTATCACGCAGTTTTATTCATACGCTGTGCACACTTGCACAAGCACGCCTAGGATATTACTTATATGCACTTTACATGCACTCTTGGATATTTTTGTTCACATTTATTTATATATGTTCACCTATATATATATATTTTTTATGTGTTTCTAGCTTTATATATTTTATGTACCTGCCCATGGTGATTTTATGCTGTTATTTCTATTTTAGGTGCTATTAGTTTTTTATAACACTCTCGTACCTTATTACCTATATTTTTAGTACTATTATTTAGTATTTTACTGGTCTTTATATTTTTAACATTTTTGGGAGATACCCAATCTTTTAAGGACATCGTCTCTCAAGATAGCTCACAAATAGCTGTCTTCTATAGTACCATTTCAGTATAGGGGGTTTCCATTCACCCCCATACTGCCAGTTAGCAGTAGCTACACCACCTTCCCTGGGGAACAGCGCAGCACCACCCCCACTCTAACATATTTAAGAAAACCTGCCCCCTGCCAATCCATTGGGGATTGGTCAGGGCTCCAAAGAGCACCCCAGACAGCACCACCTCCTCTCTCCTCCTTCCTTTCCAGAAAACACTAGAACATTCTGTAAAGGCGTTGGAGGTCTTGGTGATGCTGCCTGTGAGTCACCCAGCTCTACCCTGAGTCACTCCCAACCCAGATCAAAACACAAAAATGTACCTACTCTTGCTAAAGAAATCATGCACTATCCTTCTAGCACACTAGAGGATGCTACAAATATGAAATGGGCAGAAAGGGTGGAAAACTGCTTCCCATGGGGACACTGGACAGAGAGGA
The DNA here is from genome assembly GCA_028564925.1 of Lithobates sylvaticus. Taxonomy (NCBI): domain Eukaryota; kingdom Metazoa; phylum Chordata; class Amphibia; order Anura; family Ranidae; genus Lithobates; species Lithobates sylvaticus. The sequence continues at coordinate 593,049,971 of CM053027.1, forward strand.
GGAGCCAGCAGCGCCAGCGGAGGATCCAAGAAGCGGAGGTTTGCGGAAGCTCTGTGCAATTCTATTGCACAGAGCAGGTAATATTCTAAATCCGATTGTTGTGAAGCGACTATCCCTTGTGAGACCTCTATGCCTGGCCTGTATAAGATATAATCACTGAGGACAATCCTCATCAGATAGTTTGGACTCACTAAATACTGATTCCATCCACAAGATGCTTTTATTCTGAACATCAGGTTACAGCAGATGACAGGATACAAACAGATGAATAGATTGTGGTATTTATGCGGTCAAAAGATGATATTGTCTGTAGCTTACAATGTAGAGTACATATGCACTGCTACATGTGGCTTGTTGCTGCATCCATGACACAGGAAGTACAATAACAGGAAGAAGGTGGAGCATTACATACAAGGAAGTATGTCATAACACAAGGGAAAAAGAACATAATAAACAAGTGCATTACCACAAAAGGTCACTAAATGACAGCATTTGAACTAAATATAAAACGTCCATAGAAAATGGTTAAAGTGGATGTAAACCCAATGTAAACCCTTTCTAAACTACTGTCATAGGGGTTATCTATAAGGATATACATGCCTCCTGCATGTACCTTTACCTGTCAAATGTCTCCCCTCTGTCTGTTATGAGACCCGAAAAACTGCAGATTCTGTGGGTGGGTCTGTTGTCTGCAGCTCGGTTGGTGGAGTCGTGATATCAGTAGACTCCCCGCCCACCTCTACACTCCCCTTGTCAATATGCATTTTCTCCTGTGTATTTCTTACACTGAACTTCTGCTATGATCTCTAACATCCAGTGAAAAGACAGGAAAGTAACCACATGACTTCAGCATGCCCAATTATGTTGAGGTGTGGAACATCTAATACCGACAGAGCAGCAGAAGAAAGGAGTGGGAGGGAATTAAAAAATAATGCATGTCTCTTAGGCTAGTGCACGAGATATGTAAATCACCTGTCACTCACAGCAAGGGGGAGGATTTGACAAAGTTTTTCTTTGTTTGTCAAGATTTATCTCACTGAACAATAAAAGAGGATTGCTCAGAGCTGGATTAACTCTTTGTGGCAAGACTGGGCTCAAATGATAGGAAATCTTATACTCTACATTATGATATAATTTTTTTTTTTTTTTTTTTCGGGTTTACATCCACTTTAAGAAAACAATCTATATCAATTCTATGCCTCATTGGGACAGCAAAGATAAGATTAGACATGTTTGTTATTTTTTATTATTTTCCTTTACAATCTCTTTAATTAATGTTCAGTCATCTGTTCAAGTAAATGTACCCCTAGCGTAGCTAGCTTGGTAAGGGCGCTATGCAGAGAATGCTTTGCATTTTCTCAATGAAAGTAAAGTGTTCTCTGATTGAACAAGGTGGAGAGGTGGGGCTGTGACACCCCTCTCCACCTCGTCCAATCACAGAATGATTTGCATTCATTCAGAGAATGCAAAGCATTTTCTGAATGGTGCCTATGCTGACCTCCTGCATTTGGAATGCAGCAGGCCCACCACTCAGCATGGGACCCTGGAGGCAATTGGAAATAACTGGAGAGGTGGGGCTGTAACCCACCACTCAGCCTGGGACTCAGGCCCACCACTCAACATGGGACCCTGGAGGCAATTGGAAATAACTGGAGTAGCGCTGTCTACTTCAGTGATTTTCAGCTTTCAGGGGCATCGGCCAGGTATTCTTAGGCCAGAATGATATGTCTCAAGTCCTGTAGCCTTCTTGGTTGGCTTCTTCTAGCCTCAGCTCATTCCTCAGGATCTATTAGTGTGGTGTTGTCACTATTCTTTACTGTATCTGTATACAACTTGTTTGTTTTTTCTGTATGCCACCTATTATCAAGCTTGCATCCATATACTTTTATTACTTCATGTTTTAACCTTTTCTAAATAAACTATATTTTTATATCATTTTGAAGACTCCTGCCTCCCAAAGTCCCATAAGAGGAAAAACTGTCTTATTACTTGGTTATTCTTGGAGACCAGACAGAGTGGCTGGAGGACATCTTTCAGAGCTGGCTGTCTGAATCTGGAACAGGCGGTCACCTGAAGAGGACCAAGATAAGTGGCACGAGACCCGGGCTATGCCACCTGAAACAGCCAATTGTAGCAGGACAACACTGGATTCACTGTGCATGTGAGTATGTGTTCTTAACCACTTCCCACCCGGCCAATGTACATATACGGCCGGGTGGGAGCCGTCTACTTCTGAATGGACGTTCCGGAACGTCCTTCAGAAGTAGAGGGATCGCACGCGCGCGTGCCCGCGCAGCGGCGCGATCCCGATGCGGCCGTGTCACCCAGACACGGCGCATCTCGGATCGGCAGGAGGGCTCGATGATTGGCCCTCCTGATCACATGACGGCCGTGACGAATCACAGCCGTCATGTGATGTAAGCAAACAGCCGGTTGCTAGGCAATCGGTGCTCCTCTCCTCACACGGAAGTCGTCGGTGAGGAGAGGAGAGCGGATCGCTGCAGCCGGCTGGTGATCAGTGAGTATTAGCTGTTTTTTTTACAGCTTTTTATTCACTGATCACCAGTGTAGTGTCCCCATAGTAAAACACACATGTCCCCACAGTAAAACACACATGTACCCACAGTAAAACACACATGTCCCCAAAACACACATGTCCCCAAAACACATATGTCCCCAAATAATAAAAAACACATGTCCCTCACATATGTCCCAGTAAAATAACATGTGCCAATGATTATCTGCACACATATGTCCGTGATCACCTGCACACCCCTTTTACATGATCATTTGCGTACATATGTCCGTGATCACGCGAACCAATTATTATACACTTAACGGAATTTTTTTTACAAAAAACATGTAGCAGAATACATTTTGGCTTAAATTTATGACAAAATTTGATTTTATTGGATTTCTTTTAAAAAAGAAAGGAGAAAATATTGTTTTTTTTTCAAAATTTCCGCTATGTTTTCGCTTATATTGCAAAAAATAAAAAACGGAGTCGCGAATAAATACCACCAAACTAAAGCTCTATTTGTGCGAACAAAATGATAAAAAATTCATTTGGTTACAGCATTGCATGACCGCGCAATTGTCACTGAAAGTGCGAGAGCGCTGAAAGCTGAAAATTGATCTGGGCAGGAAGGGTGTTTAAGTGCACAGTAAGCAAGTGGTTAATATAACCCAATAATACAGATGAGTGGGGATTAAAGAACTATTAGAGGAATTAAATTCATATTTAAGAATTTATTTTTGAGTTCTGGTAATATTTGCCACAATCACAGGGACAGATACCTGACGGATCAGGATAGGCTTCATAACAGTCATATGTTGAGGGAAGGACTATAGAACAGACTGGTATGACCAGGTCAGAGACTTCAGACACAAACATCTCTATTGTGCGGAGGTTCTCATGTCTTTCCTTTCAACGTAAGATGGAGGATCATTTCACAATGGTGCACATTGTTGTATTTTGCTACTGGGGATGTGAAAGAGTCCCTGTTATGGGAAAGCGAGGCACGGATCCAACATGTGATGTTCTTTGAACACCTAACAGCACAGAGGAATGTTTATGCACATAACACTGAACACTTGTGTTACAAATACTGTATATGTATTTTATTTATTATTATGGTTTATTTAAAAAATCTTTATTTACAAAATAAATATTTAATACAGGGTGCTCCATTGACACAGGTTATGCAGAGCATTCTGGGTTACCTACGGAGACTGCACAGAAAAACTGAAGATGGAGGTCATGGAGGCATAGTACTAGATGCTGTCACAGCTTTTATAAATATTCAAAATCAAAAATATACCAGAATAACATTTAGCCATTTATGACTATGGGGCCTGGGTGGGAGGGGACCCCATTAGGGAGGCTGTTGAGGCAAAATAAGCTCACTTTTAAAATCTGTGTGCATGTAATGATAACACAGAATTGCACTTTATCATTGGAGGTTTCAGTTGATGCTGACCATGACCCCCTGCAAAGTCTTTATTCTAGAAGAGAAAATGCCATATGCACAGGAGCTGACTTCTGGATTATTGTAAGTCACAGCTTTATCTTGTTTATTCTGCACAGCAAATAGCAATACAGCCCGGAGTAATCTAGTGATAAAAAAAGAGAACCAGAGACTTTGTCAAGTGGAAGAGAGGGTTTGATAATACAATTGGCAGTGCCTCCACTGAGGACAGGGCCTTAGTGAACAAAGGGGATTCCCTTGCTGTTCGTCTGTCTTTGTAATGGAGACCTGAAGATAAGATCAGTGGTCATGGGGAGAATACTCCAACTGTTGTCCGACCAGCCTGGAATGGAACTTCTCACCAGCAGGAACCCTGGTGTAGCACTGGAACTCAGAGTCAGCCTATCTACTCTGCGCTTTAGTCCCTTCCTAGTAGTGTATAACAATCTCTTCTGGCTTGCAACATGGCCAGGACATGTGGCTGAGACTTCTCTCTCCACTTCCTCCTTCCAGGGTTTCAAAAACAACAACTCAGGAGCAGAAATTGCATACATAATATATTTACAGGCATGTACAAATTCAGGTGCTACAGGGAAGCAGATCCCTACACTTATGGAGTTTTAGCAACAATATTTTGCCCAACACATTAGAGTTCAGAGTTAAGAGTTCAGATCATGTTAAAGTGACACCTGGGTGGAAAGGGGTTACAAATGCTGTATTCCTTCCTCCAAACAAATGCCCACCTCTTCAGCTGCTGACACCATTGTCCTCCCCAATCCATCCTGCAGATGGCAGGCCATACCCAGTGCCAAATGCGTGGTCACAGAAAATCCATGAAAGAGCACCCTCGGCCCCCCTCCCTATGTGCGCACACTCTGTCCCAGCTCAGTGTTCTTGCGAGCAAAAAAGTAATTCCAGGCTTACCTCCAGTCTTGCACAGTTGTACAGATTCACCTGCTGTACTGAAAATGCTTACTCTGATTTCACTGCACAGTGTAGGATTCTTACAGTGTGCATTAAAAGCTGCAGTCAGATAGAGCCCTCTCCTCCCCAGCTTTACTGTCTATAGCCAACCTCCTTCAGTCATTGGATTTCAATTTTCCAATTATGGAGGTTCAGCATCACATGTGGGCATTACCTTGGGTAGTCTACATGCAAATGGAGTCTGCCTAGGAACTACCATTCTTCCAGACCAGTTGTGGCACTAATTTCCTTCACTGATGGGCACTGATGGGGCTGCACTGACGGGCACTGATAAGGCAGCACTGATGGGCACCGATGAGGTGGCACTGATGAGGTGGCACTGATATGCAGCACTGATGGGTACACATAGGTGGCACTGATGGGCACTGAAAGGCGGCAAGGATGGGCAGCTATAGGTGGCACAGATGGGCACTGATAGGCGGCACGGATGGGCATAGATGGGCGGCACAGATGGGCATAGATGGGCACTGATAGGTGGCACTGATGTACAAGAGTAAGAGATGGTACTGATGGATGCCAATCAGTGCCAAACAATAATGCCTCCCAATCAGTGATGCCCATTGTGGGCACTGATTGGCATCCATTGTGGGCACTGATTGGAATCCATTGTGGGCACTGATTGGCATCCCTGGTGGTCTAGGGTGGCATACCTGGTGGTGACATCCCTGGTGGTCCAGCGTGGGCATCCTCGGGGGGGGGGGGGGGGGGGCTGCGCTTATAATCAATAAGCACAGACCCCCCTGTCAGAGGAGCAGACGATCGGCTCTCCTGTACTCGCGTCTGACATACGTGAGTGAGGAAAAGCCAATCAACAGCTCTTCCTGTTTACATTGTGATCAGCCATGATTGGACACGGCTGATCACATGGTAAAGAGTCTCAGTCAGAGACTCTTTACCTAGATCAGAGTTGCGGTGTGTCAGACTGACACACCGCAACAACGATCGGCACGATGTGCATCCCCGGGGGCGCGCATCGGCTTGATATCCTGGCGACGTCATATGACGTCCGGTCAGGATATCGAAACCACTTTGCAGCCGTCATTTTGCTATATGGTGGGCGGCAAGTGGTTAAAAACTGTTGTTTTCAGTTTTCGGCCAATTGTATCCTGCATTTTCGGTTTCAGCACCAAAATTTCCATTTGGTGCACCTCTAGTTCCAGACACAATTGTCAATCAACTTGGCAGGTCTTGATAAATGGGGAGGAAGGTCTCAAGATATCTGGCAGGTGCTAAAAATGTGTATGTTTTTGAAATTTGGACGTTTCCTGATGAACCAATCTGAAATTCACTCAGTGGGTGACACTGCTGGATGCCTCCTGCCCGACATCCCTTGATTGAACAATTGAAGGAGCTGGGTGTAGAATTGTCGGCCAAACATCGCCTGCATCCAATTAAATGCAAGCACTGATTGAGTTTTTCGACAGCCCACAAGGTTGGCTGTCAAAATACAATAGACACAGAGGGAGATTTGTCCATCCACAATGTGCAACGCGGATGAAGGAATCTGTTAGCCTGGAGGCTGAACAGAAAAAATAAATCTATATGTACAGTATATGACCAGCTTAAGGTTTTACCCTTCTCACGCCTTCACCTGCAAGTTCAATGAAGACAAATATTGATCAGGATTATTTCATGAACAAAAAGCTTTGAGCAGGACAGTCCTTCACATATCACCGCACTCTGTCCAGGACTTTTTTACTTCTTGGATACTACAGGAACAAAATAAACAGTATTACATTTTACAAGCAATGCAACATTCTTTGCGGACTCCCTCCCACAATGCAAATATTGAGTGAAGGTGAATATTATCAACCCAGCTGTGCTAAAAAAAAAAGGATTAACATTGGCCACTTAGTCACCTATGTGTGGGCAGCCAGACACAGTGAAAGGGACGGACACTACCCTGGGGGAAATGTCACACAAGCGCTACGTAATGTTATACAAGTGACAATTGTGCTTTGTATAACCTCAGGGGAATGTAAAAAAACCTTCCCAGATATGATTTGGAGATTGTTAAAGATGAGTTTCAGGCATGGATACTTTTACATAGTTACCTTGGTCCAGCTTGAACCAATGGAAATATGCATTTACCATACCTGACTGATCCCTGAGGAAGCTGGAAATCACTACAGCAGGCATCTCATTGTAATGACACCATTTCATCCAGTGGCGTCGCCATGGGGGTTCAGACTGCACCAGTGTGACTCCCGGGCGACACCCAAGCCACGGTGCCACTGTCAGTCTCTCCAGCAGGAGCTGGCTGTGGGAGGCAGGGCAGCTCAGGTTAGAGGGCGGGGCAGCCCAAGTTAACAGCTGGTGATTGGTTGTTTAAATGCAGGGCGGTCCCACCAATCTTTAGCTTGCAGCTCCTGCCCTCTGTCCAGACCCACTGTGTCTCCAGCCCTCAAACTGTCTATGTAAGGCAAGACAGAAAGAGGAGAGATGAGGAGGGATGTGGGGGGAGCTGAAGACATCAATGGCAGGATGGGTGGAGCTGAGGACAGTAATGGGGAACTCTGAGGGGGTAGCGGAGTGCTTCCTTACATCTCAGGTGTCACTGTCCCCCAGCCAGCGGAGTGCCTCCTTACATCTCAGGTGTCCCCAGCAGAGTGCTTCCTTACATCTCAGGTGTCTCCAGCGGAGTGCTTCCTTACATCTCAGGTGTCCCCAACAGAGTGCTTCCTTACATCACAGGTGTCGCTGTCCCCAGCCAGCGGAATGCCTCCTTACATCTCAGCTGTCCCCAGCGGAGTGCTTCCTTACATCTCAGGTGTCACTGTCCCCAGCCAGTGGAGTGCTTCCTTACATCTCAGGTGTCCCCAGCGGAGTGCTTCCTTACATCTCAGGTGTCACTGTCCCCAGCCAGTGGAGTGCTTCCTTACATCTCAGGTGCCCCCCCCCCCCCCATTGGAGCTCTTCTATATCGCAGCAGCGGTGTCTCTGCTGCCATTACTGAAGTAAGAGGCCGAGGGGGAATAAAATAGAGGCGGAGCCGGCCGGCTACAATAGAAATTGAGCTGCGGCACCGCTCACCCCCCACAGACCAGGGGCTCTATTCCTATTGTAGCCACTCGGCAGGCTCCGCTTCTTGTTTCTAAGTCTTCTGGTCTTCTGGAAAATGGCGGCCGGCGGTGAAAAATCTGAAAAAAAGGGATTCCTGGGACATTTCCCGGGAAACACTTAAATTGGGAAAAGGGTCTAAATCCCGGGAATGTCCTGGGAAATTCTGGACTATTGGCAACTATGTCATAATTACCTCCACTGTGTAGGTCGTTTTGCACAGAGTGGCCCTGATCATCCTCTTCTGGGGTCCCTCTGCGGCTCTCACAGCTCCTCCCCGCATCAGATAATCCCCTATGAGAAGAACTCTCCCAGGGGGTTACCGTGCGGGCTTGCTCCCGAGTCCAGCATTTACGTCCATAGACACGAATGCCAGACTGGGCCCTGCACCCCCAGCGCTGTGTCATTGGATTTGATTGACATCAGCGGGAGCCAATGGCTGCGCTGCTATCAATCTATCCAATCAAAAGCTGGGACCCCGCCGAGGGGATTACGGGGCTCAGGTAAGTAAAACAGGGGAGCTGGGGGGCCGGTCACTGCCAGAAGTTTTGTCCCCTTAATGCATAGGATGCATTAAGGTGAAAAAACACAAGGGTTTACAACCCCTTTAATGTATGTCAGGGAAGAATCCGGAGAAGAACTGGCAGATATGCTAATATCCAATATGGCCACACCAGTCCGCGCAAACGTACGTAGGCAAAACATCCTAATTACCAGTGTTTGCTGACCTATATAAGGACTCCAGTGGCTCTCACAAATTGCTGGATTATCGTCAGCTCTGTATCCTGTGTTCCTTGCTCCTGTTTGATTACCTGTTAACGACCCGGCTTACCCTAACCTGCTCTGGCTCTTCTCCTGGCTCTGAACCCGGCTTGTTTTACGGACCTGCTCTTGCCTGTTTCAGATTGACTTCCTGTGTTTGACCCCGGCTTGATCTCAACTATGCTTCCTGCCTCTGCTTCTGACTGCCTTCCTGTGTTTGACCCCCCGGGCCTGGCTTCTGACATTGTCTCTGCTCGTCCATCTGTCAAGATCCGCCATTACCCCCAGAGAATCATTGGCTGTGACCACCTTCTCTGCTCCTGGGTGTTCCGCTTCTAGAACCATCATACAGCTTCACCGGCAGGCAACCCGTGCATTTATGGGCATAGTACCCTCTGTCTCCAACTCCAGAGGTGCTATGCACTCAGCCGCAAGGGGAGCCCTCTCGTCACCTCAGCCTCCAGCCTGGTACGTGACAATGTAATTGTCAATTAAAGCCTTTGACACTTATGAAATGCTTGTAATTATACTTCAGTATACCATAGTAACATCGGACAAAAAGATCTAAAAACGCTGAAGCAACAGTCTGTGAAAACTAATATTTGTGTCATTCTCAAAACTTTTCGTGCTGCTGCAGGCATCAGATGGATCGTTGTGGTTTTGCACTTGTTCAAGACTCTCTCCCTTTCATTGGGTCTGCCATACATTGACTTTTGACAACCCTTGAATATTTTGTACATATTCCACACACATCCATCTGCAAACAAATTTCCCATCCTCACCTACCCAGCATATGGTAGGTCAGTCAAAGTCATTGCGATTTTCGGTTGTGGGACGCCCTCTGTGTTTGGTCCTGAAACTGAATCCACGATTCTCTCCATGTAGAGGCTTCTTTACGTACCTGATCCCTGGCGGCAAACTAATTATCCCCATTTTTTCTGGAATTGGATGCCATTTGGTGTTAACCAAGGAACTATACGATACCCATACAATCCACCACTAGACCCTGAAGAAGAGGTTTCATTTCTTACAACCTTGAAACGCGTCGGGCCTTCATGTCCTAGTCAATTGTCAGGACAGTTTTGTGTGGTGTTTTCTGTATTGTTGTATCAAAATCCTTCCTGCTTTGTTACCACTTTATTCATATATGCATCCAAATCTTTTTTTATTATGACTACGTTTTAACTTTTTCTAATAAATGTATACATATTTTTGATACCATTATTGTTTGAAGACTCTCTGCCTTTTAAAGTCCCACAGAGAAAAAAATCTCCCATTGTGTATTCTACTTAGGGATGTGGGCAGAGTGTCTTTTTCCATAAAGCTCTTGGCACCACCTTAATATTTCTCAAAACTTTTAGTTACGGCTGTACAGGATCTATTATATAATACATTGTATACATCCAGGATCCATTATATAACACATTGTATACATACAGGATCCATTATTTAATACATTGTATCTTTATCTCCTCACTAGAGATAAAGTGTGAGAAAAAAAACAATAACGATAAGATAGCTAGATCAGTGTTTGATCTGGGTCAGAGTTAGAGTTAGGGTCCAAGCTCATAATCTGATTCAAAGGTCAGAGTCAAACATCACAATTAGTACTTTAGGTAGGGTTTTAAAACAGCATATTTTTAATTTAGTATCATTGTCAGTTAGTGTAATGCCCCGTACACACGGTCGGAAATTCCAACAGAAAATGTCCAATCGGACCATGTTGTCGGAAAATCCGGCCGTGTGTGGGCTCCATCTGACTTTTTTCGTCGGAATTTCCGACGGAAAAAATTTGAGATCCTGCTCTCAAATTTTCCGACAACAAAATCCGATTGGACTTTTTCCGGTCGTGTGTAGAGAATTCCGACGGACAAAGTGCCACGCATGCTCAGATCAAATTACGAGACCAAAGCTATTGGCTACTAGCCTCTACATAGTTCCGTCGTACGCAACGAACGTCACCACGTTCAGAATGATCGGATCTTCCGACAACTTTGTCCGACCGTGTGTATGCAACACCAGTGTCGGACGAAATCCGTTGGAAAAAATTCCGACAGGATTTTGTGGTCGGAATTTCCGACCGTGTGTACGGGACATAAGTGTGTTTCGGGTAGGATAAAAAAGGGAGAATCACACTATTGTTTTTAGGCTCTACTACGGGTGCATTCAACAAATAACATACACATACAGTATGTGGTATCATTGCAATTGTCAAGAGGAGGAGAATATGTTTTGGGTTGTTTTTTGGTGGTATGTTATGGTAATAGCAAGAAATATGCAGCCACATTTTTAATAAATATATATATCATTGAGGTCACTCAACCCACACCCTAAAACGGCCATATATTTTTTACTATTTTGTGCCAGTTTTCCTTTGATAAAAAAAGCCTTGTATTTTTACGAATGTATAATACAAGGCTTCTTCTAATTGGCTTGAGCTGGAGAGGCAGGTGGATGATGTCACAATCTCTACCTCAGCCAATCAGAAGACGATTTACATTCATTCATACAAATACAAGGCATCCTGTTCATGGTTCAGTTTAGTTCTCGGAATGGGGCGGAAAGTCCCTGATCACATCCGGAACACATCGTTGTATACTGTGTGTACCTGAGGCTACATACAGTTTTTTGCAGCACAAACAGCAACCACATCCCTTAGTAAAGGCCACTATGACCCAATCAAACTATTTAACTACTTCCCGCAAACTGCCATCATTGTACGTTGGTATTTTGACGTAGAATACCGGGGATATAGCAGCAGATAGCTCCCATAAACCCAGTATTTTCTTCAACGTCGGGCGGTTCGCTTTCCGATAAAAGTGGTCTCTGTGGCGGATTCACCGCAAGATCGCGTTCATCGGTGGCGGGAGAGGTCCTCTAACCGGACCCAGCGATCCGATTAGTCCCCTCAGTAGCATGGAGCCAAGGGAAAGATGGCCCCACTCGGCTACATAACATTGGATGACGGATGCAACTTCAAACGTCACTCCCGCCCAATGGTCTTAAAAGGGATTTTTTTTTTTTTAAAACATTTATTTATTGATTATTTTATTGTATTTAAGTGTAAATGTGAGATCTGAGGTCTTTTTGACCCCAGATCTCACATTAAAGGGGTCTTATCATGCTTTTTTTCTATTACAAGGGATGTTTGCATTCCTTGTGATAGGAATAAAAGTGACCCAAAAAAGTTTTTTTAAAAGGACAGTGTAGAAAATAAAAAATAAAAAGTAAAATAAATAATAATAAAAAAATAAATACATTTTAAGCCCCTCGTCCCGCCGAGCTCATGCACAGAAGTGAACACATATGAAAACAATGTTCAAACTGCACATGTGAGGACATTTTTAAACGTTGCCTAAGGAGATTTTGAAGGATTAAAGTTTGTCGCCATTCCACGAGCGGGTGCAATTTTGAAGCATGACATGTTGGGTATCAATTTAGTCGGCATAACATTATATTTCACAATATTAAAAAAATTGGGCTAACTTTACTGTCTTATTTACTGTCTTATGTTTTAATTCAAAAGAGTGTTTTTTCAACGACCGCCATTTTATTCTCTATGGTGTCTGAAAAAAAATATATAATGTTTATGGGTTCTAAGTAATTTTCTAGCAAAAAAAAAAAAAAAAAAACGGATTTTAACTTGTAAACAACAAGTTTGAAAATAGGCCTGGTCCTTAAGTGGTTAATGTAACAGGAAACCTGAAAATAGGCTTTAAAAAAATGTGTAATTCCCAGATTTGCCAGTTTGCCTGGTTTTTACACTATTTTGCGGTTCTTAATTTGGGCACTGTGGAAGTTGAAGATGCCATGCAAGCATAATAGATGATATTTAAGTATTATCATATATTATCTTTTATTTAAATTTTAGTTACACACGGTGGTGCTGGTGTTTTTTCAGTATAATAGAAATGCTATGTACAAAGAACTAATTTTGCTGCACTGCTTGTCCAGAAAAGTTGATATGGGTTGATTTTCCCTGTAAGTAGACTGATCCTCTTACCCTATAATCTAATGTGCTAAAAATGTAAATTGAAGATGCTCTTTAGAGATATATGTTAGCATTCCACTTACAAACAGCTGTGCAGTGTGTGCCAAGCTCTAAAATGAAGATTATCTTCTAACTGACCCGTCACACTGGGCATATTATCTACCGCAAAATGCTGCACCAACAAGCTAGAACTCCACCCTGTTGTTACAGGAAACCACTGACCACCCAACCAACACAACTGAGTCCAATACACAGGACTGCATGGCTCATCTTCCCATGTATGATTATGTGTTTGTGTCAGATAGAAGGTTACAGAATCACCACGTCAGGCACAGTTATATTTTTATGTTTACAGGGTTATTAAACCCAAAAAACGAAATCACACTATATTCAGTGGCGGCTGGTGCTCAATATTTAAACAACCCCCCCTCAACCTGTGTTCAATGCTTGCTCCTCCCCCTACACACACACACCTGGAAAGGGAAGAGTGGCTCCTCTTTTAGTACAGGGATAACACCGTACACAGGAATCAGTGATCCCTATATCTGTATAGGGGATGGGAGGATGAAATGAGCTCAAAGCACACAATGAAGGAAATTCTGACAGAACACAGAAGGTCCGGACACATCATACAGTGAGGAGAGATGAGTGTGGGGTGGAGGAGCCCGGACAGGAGACACGCCAGTACTTACCCAGAGCTCAATGAGTGATGGCGGAAGCTTCTTCCGTCCTCTTCCCGGTACAATCCTCCATACACATGTCTCCTCTCCCCAGTACTATCTGCCATACACATGGCTCCTCTCCCCGGTACAATCCTCTGTACACATGTCTCCTCTCCCAGTACTTTCCTCCATACACATGGCTCCTCTCCCCGGTACAATCCTCTGTACACATGTCTCCTCTCCCAGTACTTTCCTCCATACACATGGCTCCTCTCCCTGGTACTTTCCTTTGTACACATGTCTCCTCTCCCCGGTACATTCCTCCATACACATGGTTCCTCTCCCCGGTACATTCCTCCATACACATGGTTCCTCTCCTTGGTACATTCCTCCGTACACATGGCTCCTCTTCCCGGTATTTTCCTCTGTACATATGGCTCCTTTGCCCGGTACATTCTTTCATACCCATGGCTACTCTCCCCGGTATTTTCCTCCGAACACATGGTTCCTCTCCCCGGTACATTCCTCTGTACACATGGCTCTTCTCCCCGGTACTTTCCTCCATACACATGGCTCCTCTCCCCGCAATATTCGTTTGCACACATGGTGTCAGAGAAATACCGTGCTTCACCGCCGGGCTCCAGGGTTGCGCACACGCGGTAGAGCAGCTCAACGAACAGTACAGGTACGCCGGGTAGCGGGTGCGCATGCGCGTGTCCGTGGCACTCGGGTATCTGACACAGCCCAGCCAGTGCGGCTCACCGCTGTGCGCGGCGCTGACAGAAGACGAGTGCGCATGCGCACTCGTCCGGGTATCCCACCTGAGCACTCACCTGGCCTATAAAAGGCTTCCCCTGTTTTCTCACAATTGCTGGTTTGTTGTCTCTTCCTGAGTCCTGGCTCCAGTCCCTGTATCCTGTATCCTGTATCCTGTACCCTGTACCCTGTATCCAGTACCCGGTATCCTGTACCTGCTTGATTACCTGTGCCGACCCGGAATCTGCTTGACCATTCTCTGAGTTCCTTACCTGTGTTTGACCCCTGGCTTGCTTCCTGGATACCTCTGCTGCCTGATCACCTGTGCTTGACCCTCGGCCTGCCTACTGGATATTCTCTGAGTTCCTTACCTGTGTTTGACCCCTGGCTTGCTTCCTGGATACCTCTGCTGCCTGATCACCTGTGCTTGACCCTCGGCCTGCCTACTGGACATTCTCTGAGTTCCTTACCTGTGTTTGACCCCTGGCTTGCTTCCTGGATACCTCTGCTGCCTGATCACCTGTGCTTGACCCTCGGCCTGCCTACTGGACATTCTCTGAGTTACTTACCTGTGTTTGACCCCTGGCTTGCTTCCTGGATACCTCTGCTGCCTGATCACCTGTGCTTGACCCTCGGCCTGCCTACTGGACATTCTCTGAGTTCCTTACCCTTGTTTGACCCCTGGCTGGGTCCTGGATACCTCTGCTGCCTGATCACCTGTGCTTGACCCTCTGCCTGCCTACTGGACATTCTCTGAGTTACTTACCTGTGTTTGACCCCTGGCTTGCTTCCTGGATACCTCTGCTGCCTGATCACCTGTGCTTGACCCTCGGCCTGCCTACTGGACATTCTCTAAGTTACTTGTGTTCGACCCTCTGCTCGGTGTTCTGGACTTCCAGCTCTCTCATGCTCCTGAGGGTCCTCCTCCAGTATACGTTCTGGTACCTCCATAACTTCTGCCTGATCACGGTCCTGCCAGGTGTATACTTCCAGTGCAGCATCAGCCTCTCCTGGTCAACGTCGCTACTGCACACCACCTGCAACACTCCTGCTGGCAACCCGTGCATCTTTGTGCCCGGTGACCTCTGTACCCACTCCAGAGGCATCGTGCACCTAGTCACAAGGGGAGCAGCTCTCAGCATATCGGCCCGGGTGAGTACCCCTAACAGTACAAACCAGCCAATGTCCGAGGCCGACAGAGCTGGTTCACCCCTTGAGGCCTTATGCCAGCAGGTGACAGCCCTTACTCAGGCTGTACAACGCCTCCAGGATGGATACTTTCAGATCGAGGGACGTCTCCAGCACTTGACTCTCTCTCCGAACCAAGCGGACCAGTCACCCCCTGCAGCCAGCACCTCCACTCTCTCACAAACACCCGGATGTGCTTCTCCTACCTATGTCATGTCTAATCCTGATCCCAGGGTCCCCACACCAGAACGTTTTTCCTGGGACCGAAGGAAATTTCGCTCATTTAAAAATTCCTGTTTATTACACCTGACCCTACAACCCAGGACTTTCCAGTTGGAATCCACCAAGGTGGGTTTTATTATCTCTCTGCTTTCGGATGACCCCCAATCCTGGGCATACCACTTGATGGAACAAAAGAGCCCACAGCTGAATTCTGTAGAGACTTTCTTCTCCGCCATGGCAGCACTCTATGAGGACTCTCAACGCACAGGTACGGCAGAATCCACTCTGCACACCCTATCCCAGGGTAGAAGGCCCGTAGAGGACTATATAGTAGATTTTCGCAAAAATGGGCTGCAGATACAGAGTGGAATGAGTCTGCTCTAAAGTACCAATTCCGTTTGGGGCTATCCGAAATATTGAAGGATGAACTGTCCCGAGGAGAAATCCCAACCACTTTTGCAGACCTCTGCCAACTTGTCACTAAACTTGATCGTCGGTTGCGGGAACGACGGGCAGAGAAGCTCCAAAGCCCCCGGCCCACCTGGATGATGCCCCGGGTTCCTCCGGCACCTGCTCCTTCTTGGAATTCCCGCTCTTCCCCCCATGGGGAGCCTATGCAGTTGGGCCTGGCACGGTCCCCCCTGTCTGCTGAAGAAAGGCTCCGCCGTCGACAAGCTAACCTCTGTCTCTACTGCGGAGGCACCGGTCACTACCTACAGAAATGCCCCGTGAGACCCAGTAAGTGCCCTTCTCGGTCCCTCTTTAGCTCACACACTGCTGGAATTCCGCATTTTCACTTGACTGTTCCACTCTCCCTACAGGTAGCGGGAGAGGCCTTCCAGCTGGGAGCCATCCTTGACTCCGGGGCATGCAGTTGCTTTATGGACTTGACCCTAGCACGACACTTGAACCTCCCTTTAGTAACCAAGAAGCAACCTCTCCAAATCCAGCTGGCTGATGACTCTCCACTCTGCTCAGGACCGGTCACCCAGGAGACCGGTCCCATCCTGACCTGCACCAAGTCGGGCCACCACGAACTTTTACGTTTTGATGTAATCCACTCTCCTATGTTCCCCATCATCCTGGGGTATCCCTGGTTACTGGCCCACAATCCTCGGATTGATTGGATCAACAGAGAAGTGGTGTTCTCCTCCCCTTACTGCCTGCAGCACTGCTTCCCGGATAAATCCACAGGGCCTCTTACCCATCTTGCCATGCAACCCAGTACCAAGGACCTGCAACATGTTCCAACACCCTATCGAGATTTCATGGACATTTTTGATGAAAAAAAGGCTGAAGTGCTTCCCCCTCACCGTTCATATGATTGTCCAATTGACCTCCTACCAGGGGCTGAGATCCCCTTCGGAAGAATCTTCCCCTTGTCTGAAACTGAACTTGAAGCCCTACGGGTGTATATTGATGAAAATCTCGCTAAAGGGTTCATTCAGCCATCCTCTTCGCCAGCAGGGGCTGGGATCTTCTTTGTAGAAAAAAAGGACGGTTCCCTCAGACCCTTTGTGGATTACAGGGAATTCAACAAAATTACTATCAAGAACAGGTACCCACTCCCACTCATCCCCGAACTTTTTCAGCAGCTCAGGACTGCCAAAGTCTTCACCAAGCTCGATCTCCGTGGGGCTTACAACTTGGTTAGAATACGCTCTGGGGATGAGTGGAAGATGGCCTTTAGGTCCAGGTTCGGCCATTTTGAGTACCTGGTCATGCCGTTTGGGCTTTGTAATGCCCCAGCTACTTTCCAGCACCTTGTCAACGACATCTTCCGTGAGTATCTGGATAACTTTCTCATTGTATACCTTGACGATATTCTTATTTTTTCCGACTCTCTAGAAACTCACCGTCAACATGTCCGGAAAGTCCTCCTCATCCTACGTAAGCACGGGCTCTATGTCAAAGGAGAGAAATGCGAGTTCGAGACAGACACCATCCAGTTCCTGGGCTTTATCATCACCACCGGAGGAGTACTGATGGACCCACAAAAAGGGAAGGCTATCCAAGATTGGCCTGCCCCCACAGACAAAAGGTCAGTCCAACGTTTTATTGGCTTTGCAAACTTTTATAGACGGTTCATTCAGGGGTTTTCTGCCATTGTGTCCCCAATCACTCAACTTACCCGTCAGCAAGTCAAGTTCCAATGGACACCCCAAGCGCAAGCCGCATTTGAAAAGCTCAAGGAACTTTTTTCCTCCGCACCCATCCTGCAGCACCCTGACCCTGAACTTCCCTACGTTCTAGAAGTGGATGCTTCTGATTCTGCTATGGGGGCAATCCTATCACAGAGAAGTGGCCCAAAGGCCTTACTCCACCCGGTCGCCTTTGCCTCCCGAAAGTTGAGTCCCCCTGAAAAGAATTATGACGTAGGCGACCGGGAATTACTTGCGATTAAGTTCGCTCTTGAAGAATGGAGATACCTGCTAGAGGGAGCCTCCCAACCCATTCTTATCTTCACAGATCATCGCAATTTGGAGTACCTCAGGGCAGCAAAACGCCTTAGACCCAGACAGGCCCGCTGGGCCTTGTTCTTTTCCCGATTTAACTTCCACATCACTTACCGTCCCGGCTCCAAGAATGGCAAGGCGGACGCCTTATCCCGTATGTTTCTGGACACTGAGTCCTCTAAGGAACCTGCCACCATCCTGTCCGCTCACAATTTCCTCCATGCTATTCAACCTGACTTGACCGTAGCCCTTAAACAAGCCTCCAACCAGTTTTCCTCTCCTACATTACCCTTTCTTGAAAAGAAACAGGACTTACTTTGGGCTCATGCCCGAATATTTGTTCCTCCTCCCGTCAGGCTCCAAGTCCTGCAGACCCTTCACGATCACAAAATGTCCGGCCATTTCGGAATACAGAAAACAGCGGACTTGGTAAGTTGGTCCTACTGGTGGCCGGGCTGGAGAAAGGACTGCCAAAATTATGTACTTTCTTGTAACACCTGTCAGAGGAACAAAGGGTCCAACATCAAGTCCTGGGGTCTGTTACGACCTCTACCCGTCCCGGAACGTCCATGGAAGGAGATCTCTATGGACTTCATTGTAGACTTGCCTCCCTCAGATTCCTTTACCACAATTCTGGTTGTGATAGACCGCCTTTCAAAGATGGCCCACTTCCTGCCCATGAAAGGTACCCCTTCGGCTTCCGCTACCACAGACATTTTCATCAAAGAAGTTATAAGACTACATGGAGTACCAGCTAATATCACCTCAGACCGGGGGGTACAGTTCACCTCCAAGTTCTGGAGAGACCTCTGCAAATCCCTTGAAATTAAAACTTCCATGTCTTCAGCATACCATCCACAAACCAATGGCCAAACTGAGCGCACCAATCAGACTCTTGAACAGTATCTGAGATGTTTTTATTCATACTCCCAAGATGACTGGTCAGGCCTGCTACCCTACGCAGAGTTTGCCTATAATAACTCCTTGCATTCTGCCATTAACCAAACGCCCTTTTGGGCAAACTACGGCTATCACCCCTCTTTTCTTCCAGATTCCATTCCAGACGTCCCTACTCCAGCTGCACAGGAACTAGTCAAGCATATCCAGGACAACTTTCTCCGGATCCAGCAGGCCATGAAGGAAGCACAAAGGGGGTATGAGGTACAGTACAATCGAGGCAGGAAGGAATGTCCACCTTTCCAGATTGGTGAGAAAGTTTGGTTATCAACTGCTAATTTGAAACTCCCCTGTCCTTCTCGGAAACTCGGTCCCAGGTTCATCGGCCCTTTTGAGGTCAAGAGGGTGATCAACCCAGTGGCCTTTGAACTAGACCTCCCCAGTTCCTATAGGATCCATCCAGTATTTCATGCCTCTTTACTGAAACCTGTAATTGCCAATTCTTTCCCTGACAGGCAGATGCCACTTCCTCCACCCATCACCATCCAAGGAGAGGAAGAATTCGAGGTGGAAAAGATTCTGGATCTCCGAAAAAGAAGGGGACAGGTTCAGTACCTAGTCAAATGGAAGGGTTATCCCCCGGAAGACTGCTCCTGGGAGCCATCTGAAAACATCCACGCCCCTCGTTTAATACGAGAATATCACCAAAGACACCCTGAAGTGGGCATCCGGAGGCTGCCCTTAGGGGGGGGCACTGTCAGAGAAATACCGTGCTTCACCGCCGGGCTCCAGGGTTGCGCACGCGCGGTAGAGCAGCTCAACGAACAGTACAGGTACGCCGGGTAGCGGGTGCGCATGCGCGGGTCCGTGGCACTCGGGTATCTGACACAGCCCAGCCAGTGCGGCTCACCGCTGTGCGCGGCGCTGACAGTGCGCATGCGCACTCGTCCGGGTATCCCACCTGACCACTCACCTGGCCTATAAAAGGCTTCCCCTGTTTTCTCACAATTGCTGGTTTGTTGTCTCTTCCTGAGTCCTGGCTCCAGTCCCTGTATTCTGTATCCTGTATCCTGTACCCTGTACCCTGTATCCAGTACCCGGTATCCTGTACCTGCTTGATTACCTGTGCCGACCCGGAATCTGCTTGACCATTCTCTGAGTTCCTTACCTGTGTTTGACCCCTGGCTTGCTTCCTGGATACCTCTGCTGCCTGATCACCTGTGCTTGACCCTCGGCCTGCCTACTGGACATTCTCTGAGTTCCTTACCTGTGTTTGACCCCTGGCTTGCTTCCTGGATACCTCTGCTGCCTGATCACCTGTGCTTGACCCTCGGCCTGCCTACTGGACATTCTCTGAGTTCCTTACCTGTGTTTGACCCCTGGCTTGCTTCCTGGATACCTCTGCTGCCTGATCACCTGTGCTTGACCCTCGGCCTGCCTACTGGACATTCTCTGAGTTACTTACCTGTGTTTGACCCCTGGCTTGCTTCCTGGATACCTCTGCTGCCTGATCACCTGTGCTTGACCCTCGGCCTGCCTACTGGACATTCTCTGAGTTCCTTACCCGTGTTTGACCCCTGGCTTGCTTCCTGGATACCTCTGCTGCCTGATCACCTGTGCTTGACCCTCGGCCTGCCTACTGGACATTCTCTGAGTTACTTATCTGTGTTTGACCCCTGGCTTGCTTCCTGGATACCTCTGCTGCCTGATCACCTGTGCTTGACCCTCGGCCTGCCTACTGGACATTCTCTAAGTTACTTGTGTTCGACCCTCTGCTCGTTGTTCTGGACTTCCAGCTCTCTCATGCTCCTGAGGGTCCTCCTCCAGTATACGTTCTGGTACCTCCATAACCTCTGCCTGATCACAGTCCTGCCAGGTGTCTACTTCCAGTGCAGCATCAGCCTCTCCTGGTCAACGTCGCTACTGCACACCACCTGCAACACTCCTGCTGGCAACCCGTGCATCTTTGTGCCCGGTGACCTCTGTACCCACTCCAGAGGCATCGTGCACCTGGTCGCAAGGGGAGCAGCTCTCAGCATATCGGCCCGGGTGAGTACCCCTGACACATGGCTTCTTCTCCACGGTACTTTCCTCTGTACACATGGCTCCTCTCCCCAGTACTTTCCTCCGTACACATGGCTCCTCTCCACGGTACTTTCCTCCATACACATGGCTCCTCTCCCCGGTACTTTACTCCACACACAAGGCTCCTCTCCCTGGTACTTTCCTCCGTACACATTGCTCCTTTCCCCGGTACATTCCTCGAGTACACATGGCTCCTCTTCCCTGTACTTTCCTCCATACACATAACTCCTCTCCCGGTACATTCCTCCATACACATGGCTCCTCTCCTCGGTACTTTCCTCCGTACACATGGCTCCTCTCCAGGTACATTCCTCCGTACACATGGCTCCTCTCCCTGGTACATTCCTCCGTACACATGGTTCCTCTCCCTGGTACATTCCTCCCTACACATGGCTCCTCTCCCCGGTACATTCCTCCGTACACAAGGCTCCTCTCCCCGATACATTCCTCTGTACACATGGCTCCTCTCTCCGGTACATTCCTCCGTACTCATGGCTTCTCTCTCCGGTACATTCCCCTGTACACATGGCTTCTCTCCCCGGTGCATTCCTCCATACACAAGGCTGCTCTTCCCGGTACTTTCTTCCGTACACATGGCTCCTCTCCCCGGTACATTCCTCCATACACATGGCTCCTCTCCCCGCTACTTTCCTCCATACACATGGCTCCTCTACCCGGTACTTTCCTCCGTACACATGGCTCCTCTCCTTGGTACATTCCTCCATACACATGGCTCCTCTCCCCGGTACTTTCCTCCGTACACAAGGCCCCTCTCCACGGTACTTTCCTC
The DNA here is from genome assembly GCA_028564925.1 of Lithobates sylvaticus. Classification (NCBI taxonomy): domain Eukaryota; kingdom Metazoa; phylum Chordata; class Amphibia; order Anura; family Ranidae; genus Lithobates; species Lithobates sylvaticus. The sequence continues at coordinate 593,071,792 of CM053027.1, forward strand.
TGCACACATGGCTCCTCTCCGCGGTACTTTCCTCCGCACACATGGCTCCTCTCCCCAGGACAATCCTCCGTACACATGGCTCCTCTCCCTAGTACTTTCCTCCATACACAAGGCTCCTCACCCCTGTAGATTCCTCCAAAAACATGGCTCCTCTCCTCGGTACATTCCTCCGTACACATGGCTCCTCTCCTCGGTACATTCCTCCATACACATGGCTCCTCTCCCCGGTACATTCCTCTGTACACATGGCTCCTCTTCCCAGTTCATTACTCTGTACACATGGCTCCTCTCCCCGGTACTTTCCTCCGCACATGGCTCCTCTCTCCAGTACATTCTTTTGTACACATGGCTCCTCCCCCCGGTACTTTTTCTGTACACATGGCTCCTCTCCCCGGTACATTCCTCTGTACACATGGCTCCTCTCCCTGGTACATTCCTCCGTACACATGGCTCTTCTCCCCGGTACACCCGGGGGGCCCGGGTAGGGCTCCTGGAAGTGGCTGTTGCTGCCCCTCCTCCTGCTGCTCCTCGCTCCAGCTTGCCAATGGAAGAACCGGGGCCATTGCTTCTCCTCCCAGCTGAACAGGAAGTGGGTCCTGAGACTCAATTGGCCGTGAGTCCTAAGACTCCCAGGCCAATTGGTTCTCAGGACCCGCTTTCTGATTGGCCGGGAGAAGCAGAAAGACAATATTCATTTGTTAATGTCACACAACTGGGTGTGCTCAGGCTCAGTGCTCTGTGCCTCGAGCCCACCCTTTTTTAAAGCCAATTAGAGCCTCAGGCTCTAATTATGTGCTTCTAAATAAAAAAAACATTGAAATTCATGCGTCCGATGCCCTGTATGAAGATTTGGGGCTGGGCGCATGGATTAGGGGGGCAGTGCCCCTAGTGGAGCGGCCGCCACTGACTATATTGCAGTTTACCAATCCCTAAAGGTAATGGCAGCATAACTTTTTTCTTTTTTTTTTTTCTATTTTTTATTTTCACCTGTTGATCCAGCCATTAACACGCTTCCTGTCTTAGGGTGTCTCTTTAATGGATGGAGGCGCAACAGAGACACCTTTAGTGCAGCTGCATTGTTAATCTGAGGAGTGACATCACACTCTCCACCTTGTCCCACTGTTATTCAAAAAATTGTTGCATTCTTAATCTGTGACGTGACATCATGCTCTCCACCTTGTCCCATTCAGAAAATGAAAAGCATTTACAGCACAGGACCTGGAAGCAAGTGGAGATCACTGAAGTAGCGGTATATACATTGGCCACTGGCTCCAGCTGCTGCCTCCCTGTCCTGTAGGGAGAGAGAGAGAGGAAAGACCCACTGCTCTTAGGTATAGTGTTTTATAGAGGTCAGGCTCAGGTAAGTGTAAGTGGGGGGTGAGGGGGATCCTGTGCACAGAAGGTGTTTTACCTTAATGCAGAGCAAGCATTAACTTAATAAAAATTGCCTTTAGAACCACTTTAGGCAACTTCAGGAATCTCTCCCTATATGCCTCACTCTCTCCCCTCCTTCTCTGTCCCTATCTGCCTTCTTTCTTTCTCTCCCCTCCCTTTTTCTCTTTCTTTTCTCTCCCCTCCCTTTTTCTTTCATACTTAGTATTTCTCTTTCTTTCCCCTCCCTTTTCTCTCTTTCTCTCCCCTCCCCTTTTCTCTTTTTTTCTCTCCCCTCCCTTTTCTCTCCCCTCCCTTTTCTCTCCCCTCCCTTTTTCTCTTTCTTTTCTCTCCCCTCCCTTTTCTCTCCCCTCCCTTTTTCTCTTTCTTTTCTCTTCCCTCCCTTTTTCTTTCATACTTAGTATTTCTCTTTCTTTCTTTCCCCTCCCTTTTCTCTCCCCTCCCTTTTTCTCTTTTTTTCTCCCCCCTCCCTTTTCTCTCTCCTCCCTTTTTCTCTCTCCCCTCCCATTTTCTCTCTTTCCCCTCCCTTTTTCTCTTCCCTACCTTTTTTCTTTCATACTTAGTATTTCTTTCTCTTTCTTTCTTTCCCCTCCTTCTTACTGCTAGGTGAGAGTGCTACCCACTACACTACTTCTTTCTCTCTCTCTTTCTTTCTTTCTCTCTATATAAGTCTGTATAGAAATTTCAGCAATCAAAATAAGGAACAGCAAGCAATAACAACTTGCTTATTAAAAAAAATATAGTGTTTTTTTTTTTTTTAACACATACTTTCCGAGATCCACGCCTATGCTCTTGTATAAATAAGCACTATTATCTTTATTCACGTTTATTGTGGCCATGATCTAATAATATGACAGGCTGTGTTCATCACTCTGCATCATGACAGCCGTGGACAGGAAACAGGAAGCTCCCGGCTTGCCAACAAACTTGTCTTATAGGCAAATTTCCTATACTTTATATTGTGTTCTGCAGATGATACCAGTAATAACCTATCTGCTCTGTGATGGGTGAAATTTTATCCTTACAATGGCCAGATGAGTGAACACAGGAAGAGAAAAGCCTGAAAACAGAATTTATCCTGTGCAACATATTTGCCAGCATTAAAAAAATAATATCCAAGGATGCTCTGTATCTGGAGCAGCATCTAAAATTGTCTCAGTGCTGTCTTGGAGGACTGCAATGCAGCCATGGCATACTGTGTAAACAGGATTACAAAAATACTTTTAGTTTGAAATGCACCAATATGAAGAAAACTTAAACCGTATCATAAACCTAAACCATATTCAGTTTATGCCCAGAAGACATGACTAGGGTAGCTAAGAGTTAATCACCCCAACTGACCAAGTACTCACTCATTGTTACCCCCCCCCCCCCCCCCCCGAATGCCACCCTCTTACTTATATAAAAACCACACAACACATGGGGTGGGGTTAAATGGCCAAAATCGACCTTTTATTAAACAAAACCTTTATTTCAACTAACATAATAATAAATTGCTTATTCCAGATACAGTGATTTGGGATCCTTGACGGTACCATATACCCCTAACCAGGGCTGGTGCAAGGATTTTTGACACCCTAGGCGAAACCTAATTTTGCCGCCCCCTCCACTTGGCCCCACCCCTGACTCCACCCACTTTCCCATGCTCATGTATACGGTGGAGGTGGCGGGTGGAGATTTTGCGGCGCCTCGATACTGTTTCTTCAGCCGTGCTCCGCAGGCCCACACCTGCACCCCTGGACCCGGTCTAAAGACAAACAGTGGCGACACCAGCACGCTTGCTCACACCAGCCTTGGTCCAAAGGTGTATAGACAGGCCAGGGTAGCATATGGACAGGCCAGGGGGGTATATGGACAGGCCAGGGGGGGTATATGGACAGGCCAGGGTGGTATATAGCCAGGGTCACAGGGTGGTATATAGACAGGCCAGGGTGGTATATAGACAGGGTCACAGGGTGGTATATGGACAGGGTCACAGGGTGGTATATGGACAGGGTGGTATATGGACAGGCCAGGGTCACAGAGTGGTATATGGACAGGCCAGGGTGGTATATAGCCAGGGTCACAGGGTGGTATATAGCCAGGGTCACAGGGTGTTATATAGACAGGCCAGGGTGGTATATAGACAGGGTCACAGGGTGGTATATGGACAGGGTCACAGGGTGGTATATGGACAGGGTCACAGGGTGGTATATGGACAGGGTGGTATGTGGACAGGGTCACAGGGTGGTATATGGACAGGGTCACAGGGTGGTATATGGACAGGGTCACAGGGTGGTATTTGGACAGGGTCACAGGGTGGTATATGGACAGAGTCCCAGGGTGGTATATGGACAGGGTCACAGGGTGGTATATGGACAGGGTCACAGGGTGGTATATGGACAGGGTGGTATGTGGACAGGGTCACATGGTGGTATGTGGACAGGGTCACAGGGTGGTATATGGACAGGGTCACAGGGTGGTATATGGACAGGGTCACAGGGTGGTATATGGACAGGGTGGTATGTGGACAGGGTCACATGGTGGTATGTGGACAGGGTCACATGGTGGTATGTGGACAGGGTCACAGGATGGTATGTGGACAGGGTCACAGGGTGGTATGTGGACAGGGTCACAGGGTGGTATGTGGACAGGGTCACAGGGTGGTATGTGGACAGGGTCACAGGGTGGTATATGGACAGGGTGGTATGTGGACAGGGTCACAGGATGGTATATGGACAGGGTGGTATGTGGACAGGGTCACAGGGTGGTATGTGGACAGGGTCACATGGTGGTATGTGGACAGGGTCACAGGGTGGTATGTGGACAGGGTCACAGGGTGGTATATGGACAGGGTGGTATGTGGACAGGGTCACAGGGTGGTATATGGACAGGGTCACAGGGTGGTATATGGACAGGGTGGTATGTGGACAGGGTCACAGGGTGGTATATGGACAGGGTGGTATGTGGACAGGGTCACAGGGTGGTATATGGACAGGGTGGTATGTGGACAGGGTCACATGGTGGTATGTGGACAGGGTCACAGGGTGGTATGTGGACAGGGTCACAGGGTGGTATATGGACAGGGTCACAGGGTGGTATATGGACAGGGTGGTATGTGGACAGGGTCACAGGGTGGTATGTGGACAGGGTCACAGGGTGGTATATTGACAGGCTAGGTCCTAGCCTAGTGGGGGAGAGAATGAGGGAGAGGAGGAAGACGAGAGGTGTAAACAAAAGAGGGGTGGGGTAGAGAGAGAAAAATAAAGGGGGAGGGGGGAAGAAGGTGCAGAGCATAAAGTGGTGGGAACAGAGAGGGGGTGGTTCTGGGGATGGAAGTCACACTCACCAATTACTGTATGTCTCCCCCATTCAGTCTGGTGTCCCTCAGGGCTTTAACAGCTATGGTTTTAAAAGTGCCGCTCAGCTGTTCACAAAACTCCTCTCGCAGCACAGAGCAAGTGCATGGCATGCATGTGGTTGGAGGGTGGGCGGGCACAAATCTGAGGCGGAGTATCGGATTGGAGAAGCAGCAGAGTGAGGGCGGGGGTTAGGAGGAAGGTGGAGACAGAACACAGCCCGACTCCTGTGTAAGCTTTCCCCGCTCTCACTGTGCAATTACTGTGACAGTATACTCTCCACACTACAAGTCATGCTGCCTGGGGGAGAAGACGCTCGTCCCTCAGCGACCCACACAGACTCCGCCCCCTGTTCCCCCCGCGCTTGTTTATCCTTATCCCTGCCTGTGACCTGTCTCATCCTCTGGCTTGTCACCCAGCATACCGCAATAGAGCGTCAATCTGCTCTATGCGGCGGGGGTGTAATAGCAGGGAGCGGTGCGGAGTCACTTGGTCAGCAAGGATTTTACCGCCCCTCCCATTCTGCCACCCTAGGCGGCTGCCTGACCCGCCTAATGGTTACGCCGGCCCTGCCCCTAACGTTTTTGTGTCTGAGGCACCAGCTAGCTTGTTGCAACCCCAGCCGCAACCCACTGACTCTAGGCCTAACCCAGCTGACCTCAGCCACCCAGGGTTCTTAACACTACCCGGTCACTATGCAGTGAACCGTTTCCACTCAAGGATACCATACCTCAGATGGTTCCCCAATCTCCACCGTTTACCCAATGACCAGATTTAGACCACCATCAAGGACCCCAAACCGCCGACACAGAAATTAAAACATCTATAACTATCGTAACCACATTAAGGGTGGGAGGGATGTTAGTCCAACGATTTCTGTTCTGGAACTGCTGAAGCCCCACCTACCCAGCAACTAATACTTTCTAAGCTCCCCCAACCCCCTTCTCTTTGGCCAATATACCTTTTGTTAACCCCCCGTTGACTGGATACCCTTACCACCCTGTCATGTATCCACTCCGCTGAGTACGTGCCTACTCAGCTTCAGTCCTGTCTTTGAAGTTTGGATGCCTAGGTCAAATATAGTTGCAGTTATAATTTCATGACTTATCTGCCTTCCTAAAAATGTTTTATTTTTATTTTTAAGGTTCAGGATTTATATGACATACCGTTTCAATAAAATCCCTGCTTTTATTACAGGTTGTAGAAAAGTAGAAGGATAAACATTTAATGAGATATATATATTTTTTAATATTATAATTGTATCAAACAATTACAGTATTAAACAGGAGCACACTTGCATTCACAGTTACATTTGCCTCGTAAAGCTGAAGCCATTTTATATGTTTTTTTGTGGGCAGAGCCAGGACAAAGGGTGGGCAGGAGGGAAGGCTGCACTGTGGTATCATGTGAGGTTCAGGGGCACCACAAGGTGATTGGAGGAAGGGGATTTGTGTTGGGAGGGGAAAACTGGAGGTGGGTTTGTGTTGAGAGGGGAGATGGGGTAAGAGGATTAGTGCTAGGATGGGGGATTCGGGGGGGGGGGGGTTGTGCTAGAAAAGGTAATATGGTGGGGGGGGGAGGCAATTTGTGCTAGGAGAGAACTTTTTTTTGGGAGGCAGATTTTTGCTAGTAGGGATGATTGGGGAGCATTTGTGCTAGGGAAGGAAATTGGGGGGGGGGGGGTTGTGCTAGAATGTGGAATTGGGGAATCCATGCTAGTAGAGGGGATATGGAGTAGGGGGGGAGGGTTAGTGCTCGGAGGGGAAATTGTGCTAGAAAGGGGGAATTTTATTTGGGGGGGGTTGGGCTGGGAGCATATGTGGGATTAGAGGATTTGCACATGCAGATTGCTCAATTTTTTTTTGGGGGGGGGGCGATTTTTGCTCACACATAATGCTCATACATCTTGGGGTGGAGGCCCAATTTGGCATGTTCTCCCTGGGATCCAGGTGACCTTGTCCTGGAACTGTTTGTGAGGACACCCAGAGTCAGCCTACATCCTGGGAGCATGGGATAGAGAAGAAAACTGCTGGCCGCGGGGGAGTGAGGAATAAAGTATTTACCATGCTTATTTTAATCCCCGAAGGCAAAACGAGCAAGACAAAATGAGCTGGCCCCACTGTGAGGTGAAATTTTAGCTACCCGATGTACAACTTTAGGCTGATTTCAAACTGCTACTATGCGGTTTGGCTGCAGTACAGGTGTACCCACATTTTGTGTGGTCAACCAATGGTTTCCTACAGACTTTCTATTAGGTCGCGCATTTTTGGTGCATTTTCTGAAAGCGCACCAAAGATGAAGAAACCTGGACTTTTGGTGCGCTATTAGAACACACGGCAAAAACGCGCAAACTATTTGAAAGTCCATGGGAAACCACAGGTTAACCACACGAAAACTGTGCTGCGGCCAAACCACAGTGCAGAGCGTGACACTGGCCTTAAATAGGGTGTTCTCCTTTTATATAGCGCACTCTATGCTAAGTATGCTATAAAAGAGAGACTGGAGTTGAACTTTAATTAAAAGCGTTACTAAACCCAGTAATATGAAAATAGTTCATCCCCCCTCCAGTGCCCACAGCTAATAAATCTTCTTTTTGCATTAAAATACTGCCACTATATACCTTTTTGGATGATCTGGATACCACAGTTACATAATAAGCTGCACAGTTTGTCCAGTGCTGAGAGTACAGGTAGGAGGAGATTTCCACTATAGCCTGTATACATGCCTACATGTGTGATGTCAATATCATGTGACCTGGCTATCTCTGAGAACATGAGTAAATGTTCTCTCCAGCATACCCATGCTTAGATTATAGGATTGGGTTGAAGTTAGATTTAGTTTTTTTTTTAGTTTTTTGTAGTAATTTAACATAAAGTAAGCTAATGTTTTTCTTCCATGAAGGACAGAGCAACAAGTGTGGAACTTATAACAATGGGCTTGGGACTTGTGTAGATAATATTAGTTTGAAATGCTTCTGAGTTCATTCATTATTCATGGACAGGTGCATATGACCTCATTTGAATCACTATGCTTTTTTAATGTTAATACTTCTTTGAAACTGTGACTATTACCAGAGACAACATTTTCCAGCTTTAAATCTCCAAAACCTGGAATTCAGGAACAGTTGATTAGCAGTGTTGGTCATCTTACTTTAAAAAAAGTAATTAGTTACATTACAAATTACTTCTCCCAAAAAAGTAATTGAGTTAGTAACTCAGTTACTACATTGGAAAAGTAATTAGTTACTCAGAAAAGTAACTGTGATTTTTTTTTTTTTTTATATTCTTAGGGGCGGGTCTAGTATTACTGTAAGCAAGGGGTGCGTTCCCCCCTGCACATCTATTTCCCCTCTGTACCCCCCTGCACGTCTGTTCCCCCCCAACACATATGTCTGTTTCCCCTCTGTACCCCACTACACATCTGTCCCCCCCACACATGTATATCTGTTCCCCCTCTGTACCCCACTACACATCTGTCCCCCCCCACACACGTATATCTGTTCCCCCTCTGTACCCCACTACACGTCTGTCCCCCCCTACACACATATATCTGTACCCCACTACACATCTGTCCCCCCCACACACGTATATCTGTTCCCCCTCTGTACCCCACTACACGTCTGTCCCGCCCCACACACATATATCTGTTCCCCCTCTGTACATCTGTCCCCCCCCAAACTCACGGATCGGATCGTTGCTCGGATCAGAGTCACGGATCGGATCATTTTTCGGATCAGCAAATAATAATTGAATTTGCAAAAAACCTGTAAAAATTCCACCACCATAAAGCCCCCACTGTAATATCCATAATCTCACCCACTGTAATATCCACGTAATCTCCTCAACTGTAATATTGGCTGAGTATGGCTGGGTACGGCTGAGCATGGCTGGGTACGGCTGGGTATCGCCGAGTATGGCTGGGTATTACCGTGTATTGCAGAGTATGGCTGGGTATTACCGAGTATTGCAGAGTATGGCTGGGTATGGCAGAGTATTGGCAGGGTGTTGCAGAGTATTGGCAGGGTGTTGCAGAGTATTGGCAGGGTGTTGCAGAGTATTGGCAGGGTGTTGCAGAGTATTGGCAGGGTGTTGCAGAGTATTGGCTGGGTATCGCAGAGTATTGGCTGGGTATTACCGAGTATTGCAGAGTATGGCTGGGTATTACCGAGTATTGCAGAGTATGGCTGGGTATTACCGAGTATTGCAGAGTATGGCTGGGTATTACCGAGTATTGCAGAGTATGGCTGGGTATTACTGAATATTGCAGAGTATGGCTGGGTATTACCGAGTATTGCAGAGTATGGCTGGGTATTACCGAGTATTGCAGAGTATGGCTGGGTATTACCGAGTATTGCAGAGTATGGCTGGGTATTACAGAGTATTGCAGAGTATGGCTGGGTATTACGGGGTATTGCAGAGTATGGCTGGGTATGGCAGAGTATTGCAGAGTATAGCTAGGTATTACGGGGTATTGCAGAGTATGGCTGGGTATGGCAGAGTATGGATGGGTATTACGGGGTATTGCAGAGTATGGCAGAGTATGGCTGGGTATGGCAGGGTGTTGCAGAGTATTGGCAGGGTGTTTCAGAGTATTGGCAGGGGGTGTTTCAGAGTATTGGCAGAGTGCAGAGTATTGGCAGGGTATTGGCAGAGTATTGCAGAGTATTACCTGGGTATTGGCAGAGTATTACCTGGGTATTGGCTAGTATTGCAGAGTATTACCTGGGTATTGGCTAGTATTGCAGAGTATTACCTGGGTATTGGCTAGTATTGCAGAGTATTACCTGGGTATTGGCTAGTATTGCAGAGTATTGGCAGGGTCTTGTGCTGGCATCCGATCCGATCTCTCCCCTCCACTGTACAGATCTGTACACAGAGGGGAGAGAGGAACCGGCGCCATCTTGACGCCGGTTTGTTTACAAGTGATCGCTCCGTCATTTGACGGAGCAATCACATTGTAAACGGCCGGTACACCAAGATGGCCGCCGCTCCGGAGCTAGGCCGAAGCCGCGGCCTTTCCTAAGGCCGAGGCCGCGGACGGCTCCGTGGATCGCGGCGAGTAATTGCGGTAACGCCGCCCCAGTAATGGGAACGGCGTTACCGCAAGGGGAAGAGTAATCAGTTAGATTACTCGTTACCCTTTAAAGTAACGGCGTTACGTAACGCCGTTTACTTTAATCGCATTACTTACAACACTGTTGATTAGAGTATTACAGAATAAATGGCTGTCTTGTATTCCTCTTACATATAAAAGTTTACAAAACAAAAGCGTTGCTGATAATATCCTTATGAAACAATCATTGTACACCTCGGAAAATACGCCTTTGTGTGCCAGTTCCATGTAAATACAAATATCAGGAGTATATAGCAGAGGTCACTATGTTAAAGAATACAGTGCCTTGAAAAAGTATTCACACCCCTTTAAATGTTCCACATTTTGTCATGTTACAACCAAAAAGGTGAATGTATTTTTTTGGTATTTTATGTGATAGACCAACACAAAGTGGCACATCATTGTGAAGTGGAAGAAAAATTATAAATGTATTTCAAAATAAATAAATAAAAAAATGTGAAAAGTGTTGTGTGCCTTTTTATTCAGACAATACTTTGAAGAACCACCTTTTGCTGCAATTACAGCTGCAAATCTTTTTGGGGATGTCTCTACCAGCTTTGCACAACTAGAGAGTGACATTTTTGCCCATTCTTCTTTGCAAAATAGCTCAAGCTCTGTCAGATTGGATGGAGAGCGTCTGTGAACAGCAATTTAATAGTCTTGCTGCAGATTCTCAATTGGATTTAGGTCTGGACTATGACTGGGCCATTCTAACACATGAATATGCTTTTATCTAAACCATTCCATTGTAGCTCTGGCTGTATGTTTAGGGTCGTTGTCCTCCTGGAAGGTGAACCTCCGTCCCAGTCTCAAGTCTTTTGCAGACTCTAAAAGGTTTACTTCTAAGATTGCCCTGTATTTGGCTCCATCCATCTTCCCATCAACTCTAACCAGCTTCCCTGTCCCTGCTGAAGAAAAGCATCCCCACAACATGATGCTGCCACCACTATGTTCCACGGTGGGGATGGTGTGTTCAGGGTGATGTGCAGTGTTAGTTTTCTTCCACACATACCGTTTTTCTTTTAAGCCAAAAAGTTCAATTTTGGTCTCATCTGACCAGAGCATCTTCTTCCACATGTTTGCTGTGTCCCCCACATGGCTTCTCGCAAACCGCAAATGGGACTTCTTATGGCTTTCTTTCAACAATGACTTTCTTTGTCTCACTCTTCCATAAAGGTCATATTTGTGGAGAGCACGACTAATAGTTGTCCTGTGGACAGATTCTCCCACCTGAGCTGTGGATCTCTGCAGCTCCTCCAGAGTTCCCATGGACCTCTTGGCTGCTTCTCTGATTAATGCTCTCCTTGCCCGGCCCGGTCAGTTTAGGTGGACGGCCATGTCTTGGTAGGTTTGCAGTTGTGCCATACTATTTCCATTTTTGGATGATGGATTGAACAGAGCTCTGTGAGATGTTCAAAGCTTGGGATATTTTTTTTATAACTTAACCCTGCTTTAAACTTCTCCACAATTTTATCCCTGACCTGACTGGTGTGTTCCTTCGTCCTTATGATGCTGTTTGATCGCTAAGGTTCTCTAACAAACCTCTGAGGGCTTCACAGAACAGAAGTATTTATACAGAGATTAAATTACACATAGGTGGACTCTATTTACTAATTAGGTGACTTCTAAAGGTAATTGGTTCCACTAGATTTTAGTTAGGGGTATCAGAGTAAGGCAGAATTCAAACCTATGCATTTTTAGTGCTTTTTGCAGATTTGCACTACAGTCCATTTAACATGGTTTCCTATGGAACACGTTCTGTAGTGCAAATCTGCAAAATGCAAAAAGCACTAAAAATGCATAGGTGTGAATCAGGCCTAAAGGAGGCTGAATACAAATGCACGCCACACTTTTCACATATGTATTTTTCCTTCCACTTTACAATTATGTGCCACTTTATGTTGGTCTATATAACATAAAATCCCAATAAAATACTTTTTCAAGGCACTGTCTCTAAACCCAAGAACAAAATGTAATATATTGCAGCTTACAAGTCCTTCAATGTGGTGGCAGCATTAGTTTTCTTACAGAAAATACCAGATGATTCTGATGGAAATCCAGTGTCCTGATAACGTCTCATACACTAAACTAAAAAATCACACAATGTTATTAGCTTTCACAGCTATCTTCTTTGAACTACAGGACAACTCCTTCCTATGTAATGGATAACGGGAGAGGGGAAAGTGTTTGCAGTCCAAATCAGATCAGCCTACTGTGACAATGCTGTTCTTCAATAAATATATAATTACAGCAGGTAAGCATTGTCACTCTAGGACAAGTGTGTTACTGGCAAGATCACCAAGTGAAAATAAATAATAATAGAATGCATGAAGGTAAAAAAAAACTTCAGCCTTTAGAACCATTTTAAGGGATAGCTCCAGCCAAAGCTTTTTAACATATTTCTGGATGGAGTTGGGAAGAGTTAGTTTTTAATGTTGTCTGTGTCTTTCCTAATACACTTATATGTTAAAGAGGAAGTAAACCCTAATGGGTTTACTTCCTCTTTGTTTCCCTGCAAAGGTAAAGCATAATGGACTACTATGGGCACTATCCCTCACTATTCCACTGATACCAATGATGGGGCACGATTCCTAAAACTAACACCAAAGACAGGACACTATTCCTTCTCCTACTGCCCACAGGTGCTATGTATTTTGTTTACCATCAATGAACACCAAGCCTGAGGCATTACTTACTGATGCCAGGGCATATTTACTCCCACTGGCCCCAGTCCAGTCCCCCTAAAGTCTAAGGCACTGGCACTTTATTTTGAAAGTTTGAAGACCCCATGTGTAAACAGACTATAAACTACTGGTGTAAACAAACTAAATTCTGGAATATGACTATCTCTACCCAAAAGAAACCTGGGTTGCCATAAAAAAAAACATGGCTCCAAATCTGGGACAGATCAATTAACCCCTCCTTGGTGTAAACTGACTATAAACTTTTATTATATTGGTATATGGTTCCTCAGAAGTTGGAATGATGGGACTGTCCATAAAAACATCAGCTAATCTCTTGAACCAGGCAACAAATAAAGCTAACATTGGCTCGTGCCTATCCTTTTTGACCCTGTTCTAATATTACTCACATAAGAACATAAAATTTCAGTTTTGGTGGTTCCTGTTTCATAACTGCTCAAACCAATAAAACAGCGCTGGCAAACAAAAATTGTGACAAAATAATAAATGATCCCACAAAATTGACAAACATCAATAATGTGTGTGAAGTGGTTACATGTCTGACACAAACCAATCCCATAAAAAATAAACTAGCATCAAATAATATGTGTGATAAATTATTACATAAGTGACATGATTGAATAATAACCATAAAATTATTTCATAGATACCAAAATTGAATAAGTGATCAATGTGGTAAGAAAATATATAAAAAAAAAAAAAAAAAAATAATGTGAGTAAGTCCAGTTATTGTCCCAAAAAAACAAGAACCAAAATAAATGTACATATGAGCTCCTTCTTGGAATAGACTCACCGGGCTAGCAGACAGACAGAGCAGCAAAGCAGAGGGCAGATATGCAGACAATCTGTGGTTCGGCAAGTAGGCACAAAAGCAGAGCTGAATAAACAAGCCAGTGGGATGAGAGGATCCAGGGAGCGATGCATGCACACAAGGCACAGTGATGTTCTTGGAGATATTGTACCGATAATAGAAGAGAGCAAATTTTAAAGTGTTGTAGAAGGATTTTTAAAATGCGCGCTCTGCGCTACTTACAGGATGCATAAAGGAAGGCAAACTTCTCAGATACTTCCGCGGTTGCAGCTGGTTTAGCGTGCGCTCCACGGGAACAGGAAGTGGCGTCAGTGGTTAGATCCTTGGCCGGAAATTACATCGCTCCCTGGATCCTCTCATCCCACTGGCTTGTTTATTCAGCTCTGCTTTTGTGCCTACTTGCCGAACCACAGTTTGTCTGCATATCTGCCCTCTGCTTTGCTGCTCTGTCTGTCTGCTAGCCCGGTGAGTCTATTCCAAGAAGGAGCTCATATGTACATTTATTTTGGTTCTTGTTTTTTTGGGACAATAACTGGACTTACTCACATTATTTTTTTTTTTTATATATTTTCTTACCACATTGATCACTTATTCAATTTTGGTATCTATGAAATAATTTTATGGTTATTATTCAATCATGTCACTTATGTAATAATTTATCACACATATTATTTGATGCTAGTTTATTTTTTATGGGATTGGTTTGTGTCAGACATGTAACCACTTCACACACATTATTGATGTTTGTCAATTTTGTGGGATCATTTATTATTTTGTCACAATTTTTGTTTGCCAGCGCTGTTTTATTGGTTTGAGCATTTTTTGAAGGTTATAGCACTTTCTTATCAGCAGCTGCACATTTTTTGTGTTTTCTTTTTCTCGTTCAATATTGCACACGTCTATTCCAGCGCCGTTTCTTTGTTTATATACTGTTTCATAACTGTTTCCTACAGCTTAAACATGTTATCCAATGTATCTCTAATATACTCTTCTATTCTGGAATCTATCTCTACCCACCTGTGAACGTTACCAGGTGCGAAAGAAACCTGGGTTGCCAGAAAAATGAACTTTGGCTTCAAATATGGAATCCTACGGTACATGTATCAATGAACTCTTTCCTGGTGAAAACTAACTGTAACCTTTTATTACATTGGTATATGGTCCCTCAGAAGTTAGAATGATACACCAGACCAATATTGTAGAGGGTGTAAAGTGTCAGGTACCCTTAAACATACAGTAAATGGTGGGACTGTCCATATAACATCAGCTAATCTCTGGAACCAGGCAGCCAATACAACTAAAACTGTCTGGCACCTATCCTCTTTGAGCACGTTCTAATGTACTACAATGAAGTATCAGTTGTGGTGGTTTTTTCCTTCAGAACAGTTTTGCTACCTACAGCTTAAAAATGTCTCTCAAACTTCCTAGACATAATACTAAATAAATATGGCTTTAAGGGAGAATTTACCCATGCATTTCATGCTCTCTATCACAACCCCTCCACCAGAATAAGATTACCAGGTTGTAATTCTGACTTCTTCAGAATAGGCAGAGGCACAAGACAAGGCTGCCCTCTTTCCCCACTACTCTTCGCCCTCACAATTGAACCCCTAGCAACAGCAATCCTTCTAAACCCAGACATTAAAGGCTATTCAAGAAACACTGCCACATATAAACTTAGTATGTACGCTGATGACATGATCCTCTTCCTTACACAACCAAATATTGCCCTACCGAACCTCTTACAAACCCTTAATATTTTTGCTTCTTTATCAGGCCTTACAGTAAATGTCTCCAATCTATTGGTTTACCAATTAACATCCCGCCACCCCAACTAGAATCCCTGCGCACCTCCTTTAGTTTCTCCTGGTCATTTGAATCACTCTCATATTTAGGTATCTTCCTTACCCCCAATATAAATGAACTTTCTTCCAAAAACTATATTCCCCTAATGCAAAAATTAAGATCGACACTAAAAATGTGGAAATCCTTCAAAATATCATTCTTAGGCAGAATCACAGCAGTTAAAATGACCATCTTACCCAAAATATTATACCTCTTTAGGGCACTCCCAATTAGACTAAATAAAATAATGATTACCAAATTCCAATCAGATATCAATAAATTCATATGGCTAGACTCTCACCCACGCTTACCAAAAACGGTATTATTCAATCCACAAAGATGCGGAGGTCTCGGCCTCCCAGATTTTTGGCTATACTACCTATCAGCTAGATGGTCTCAAATTGCACAATGGCATATTCCCAATCCCAAAATTCCATGGGTTAGATTCGAAAGAGATTCCATCAAACCCTATTCCATCTCAGGCTTATTATGGGGAAACAAGATCGCAAACCACACCATCGAGGCCCTCAATAAAATAGTCTCACAATCGTATCATCTATGGAAACTATATAGTAAAAAATTCAACCTTATATCTAATTCTCCCCCACATGCCTCCTTCATAGGTGATCCAAAATTTTCCTATAATTTTAACGACCTAGCTGACTTTTCATGGTGGATTAATAATAACCTGACATCCCTTACAAATTTCATAGATAACAATAATTTTACCTCATTCTCTTCTCTAAAGAGCAAACACCAAATTCCTAACACTGAGTTTCACAAATTCCTGCAGATCAGACATTTTTTTAACACATACTTTCAAACAACAAATTCTCTGCCTCCCTCATTTTTCGAAAACATATGTCTAAAGTCCCCAAGAAAATCCGGCCTTTTATCAGAGATTTATTCGAACATAATTAACAACACAGAAACAAACAAACTACCATACATGCTCAAATGGGAACAAGAATTAAACATCTCTTTCTCTGTCCAAAACTGGGATACATGCATTAACAACTTACATAAATGCACTAGATCTATCACAGTTAAGGAGACAGCATTGAAACTATTCACCAGATGGTACTATACCCCAGTCAAACTACACTCCATATTCCCCACAACACCACAAACATGCTTCAGGGGATGTGATTCCCCTGGTTCATACATACATATTTTCTGGGACTGTAATAAGACTTCACATATATGGAAATAGCTAGAAAGATTTGCCTCTATAATCTCAGATAACAACATTGTCCTAACCCCACACAGCTGTCTCTTATTCGCACCTGTTACTGGTCTCTCAACGCACAATACCAGATTAATACATACAATCTGTGTTGCAATTCACTGGTTAATTGCATATCATTGGAAATCCCAATCAATTCCTTTAGAACATTTGAAAACCAGAATTAACAACGTCAATCTCATGGAAAAAATATTTCATACCATTCAGAACACATCACATTTATACAATAAAAAATGGGATCCTTGGTTTAAACATTCCATATCCTTCTTCAATCCAACCTGAGAATGTCTGCACATAAAACATCAGTCTATCCTTTATAATGTACTATAGACCATATTCAAAACTTTTGTACCTTTGTTTAGAATTCCTACCTAATTATTTGTACCTTACAGTGTTACATATGTAAAACATATGATTATTGTCAAGTTTCAACATATTTTTGTACTCTTTTTGTACCACCTTTTGCACTCAATAAAATAGTTTGTAAACAAAAAAAAAATGTCTCTCAAACACATGTATTCACCCCTTTCTATGGCACCCTTTAATCACCAGTGTTCAGGTACTCCACTTGGAAAATGTACAGTGTCTATTCTGAAATCTGACTATATCTACCTGTCTGCAAATGTTACCATGCTGTGAAAACGACCGGGGTTCACAGGTTCCCAACCCCTGCTTTACACCAAAGCCCTTTGAGCACCAGTGTTCAGGTACTATGCTTGGGAAGGGTAGAATGTCTCTAGTATATTTGGAATCTGCCTATCACTACCTACCTACATACATTACCAGATGTGAGGGAGACCTGGGTTCCCAAGGAAAAAGAACATTGGCTCCAAATCTGTGACTCTACGACACACGGATCAATTACCTCTTCACTGGTTGAATCTGACTATAAACTTTTATTAAGTTATGGTCCCTCAGAGGTTGGCTAGGTACCGTAATGATATATCAGACCAATGTTTTAGAGGTTATAAAGATTTAGGCATCCTTAAACATAAATGGTGGGACTGTCTGAAAGGTAACACTTTTGGATCTCGGTTTACCAACTAATATACTAAGAACTAGGCAGGGACATGCGCACAAATTCATATGAGGCCCTCCTCAATTTACGTGTTGAAGTTTGTACAAAACACCAAAGTAAAAATGCTCACTTTTATCCTTACAGCAGCTAAGCAGTGGCTAAGGCTTGGCTACCAACCATAACTCAAGAAGTCAAGAATAAAGTAACTTGGTACCTAAGTAACAAAAAAATGTTGGCCATACTGAGGGACTCTATGAAAGGTTTCCAAAATGTTTTGTACCTGTGGATGGCTCACTACCTTTTGTCAGATTTCAATAGTTCTCTATTGCCTACTTTACATCGCCTATCTTGATGCCTCAAGTATTTGGGGGGGGGGGGGGGGTTGGGTGATTCCCAGGTCCTGAGGTACTCTCCCCCATCCCTATTGTATCCCCTCCTGCTCACATGTGTGCTTTTCTTTACCTCTTCCTTATTCTTCCTTGCTTTCCTGTTCTAAGACTTAAGCTGACCATACATTAATAGATTTTTGAATTAACGTTCATATGAATATTCGTACAAACATTTGTACAATTTTCAGTACATTGAATGACTTGGTGAATCTTCGTCAAAAGTATTTCAAAATTGAATTTGCTTTTGACATTTGATTTTGATTTTGAATGTAATTTCCAGAACTAAAACCACTTTAAAAAAACGTAGTCATTCAAAATTTGAATCTACTAACAATTAGAAAATCAAGTTAGCGCTCTTATGCCGCGTACACGCGATCAAACTATCCGGCGGACTTAGTCCCGCGGACAATCCGCCGGACTTTCCAGCAGAGGTCCGCCAGACTTTCCGAATGAGCGGACTTGCCCTCACACGCCCGGACTTTTCTGGCGGACTAGATCCGGCGGACAATCCGCCGGAGTTTTGGCGCAGGTCCGCCGGACTTTTGAAATGAACGGACTTGCCCACACACGGAGTAAAGTCCGTTCATTTTTAACGTGACTCCAGGTAGACGGGACTAGCAAAGGAAGTCAATGCCGCCGCCTCCATTGGCGAGATTGACACCTTGCTAGCCCAGTCGCCTGGTATGGATTTAAAGGGGAATCCCTACGCCGAAAAAAAAAAAAAAACGGCGTGGGGGTCCCCCCCAAAGTCCATAGCAGACCCTTATCCGAGCACGTAGCCCAGCCGGTCAGGAAAGGGGTGGGGACGAGCGAGCGCCCCCCTCCTGAGCCGTACCAGGCCGCGTGCCCTCAACATGGGGGGGGGTGCTTTGGGGAAGGGGGGCCCTGTGGCCCCCCCACCCCAAAGCACCTTGTCCCCATGTTGATGAGGACAAGGGCCTCTTCCCAACAATCCTGGCCGTTGGTTGTTGGGGTCTGTGTGCGGGGGGCTTATCGGAATCCGGGAGCCCCCTTTAATAAGGGGGCCCCCAGATCTTGGCCCCCACCCTATGTGAATAAGTATGGGGTCCATAGTACCCCTACCCATTCACCTGAGGGAAAAAGTGTTAAAAAAAACTCACAACACAGGTTTTTAAAGTACTTTATTAGACAGCTCCGGGGGTCTTCTTCCGACTTCGGGGGTCTTCTTCCGACTTCGGGGGTCTTGTCCCGCTATTCGTTTCTTCTGCCGGGCCTCGGCTATCTTCTTGCAGCTCTTTTACTAGCAATGGCCCGGTTTTCTGGTTCGTCGCTGTTGTCGCCGCTGCCGCCGCCTTCTGCTTATTCTTCTTCCTTCTTCTCCCGATGTTGACCCCGACAACAAATGACCAGGGTTGTGGAGGCCCTTGTCCTCATCAACATGTCCGCCGGATAGTCCGATCGTGTGTACGCGGCATTAGAAGAAAAAAGTTTGAAGAAGATGATAGAGACAGAATATCAACCAAAAATTCACCGGATAATCCGATCGTGTGTACGCGGCATTAGAAGAAAAAAATTTGAAGAAGATGATAGAGACAGAATATCAACCAAAAATCCAGCAAAAACATATGATACGAATGTTATAAATTAAGTTGCAGTTCAGTGAGTAAAAAAAGTATTTCATCCCCTACCAACCAACAATAATTCTGGCTCCCACAGACTGGCTACAGTATGTGCTCATGTGGTACCCATATTAGTTCTCTTAATTTTAGAAGGTGCTCCTGACGACAACTCGTTATGTGTATAAAAGACACCGGTCCACAGAATCTTTTTCTTCCATTCAAACCTCACCATCATGGGCAAGACCAAAGAGCTGGCAAAGGATGTCAGGGGCAAGATTGTAGACCTGCACAAGGCTGAAATGGGTTACAAGACCATCAGCAAGAAGCTTGGTGAGAAGGAGACAACTGTTGGAATGATTATTCGCAAATGAAAGAAATACAAAATTACCATCAATCACCCTCGGTCTGGAGCTCCATGCAAGATTTTGCCTCATGGGGGGAGGATGATCATAAGAAAAATGAGGGATCAGCCCAGAACTACGCGGAAGGAGCTTGTGAATGATCTCAAAGCAGTTGGGACCACAGTCACCAAACAAACCATTGGTAACACAATACGCCACCATGGATTGAAGGCCTGCAGCACCCGCA
The DNA here is from genome assembly GCA_028564925.1 of Lithobates sylvaticus. Classification (NCBI taxonomy): domain Eukaryota; kingdom Metazoa; phylum Chordata; class Amphibia; order Anura; family Ranidae; genus Lithobates; species Lithobates sylvaticus. The sequence continues at coordinate 593,091,813 of CM053027.1, forward strand.
AGGTCCACCTCCTCAAGAAGACACATGTACAGGCCCGCCTGACGTTTGTAAATGAACAACTAAATGATTCAGATAAGGATTGGAAGAAAGTGCTGTGGTCAGATGAGACCAAAATTGAGCTCTTTGGTATTAACTTGGCTTGCCGTATTTGGAAGAAGAAAAATTATGACTATGACCCTAAGAACACCATCCCTACAGTCAAGGACGAAGGTGGAAACATTATGCTTTGGGGCTATCTCTCTGCTAAAGGTACAGGCTGACTTTGCTGCATTGAGGGGCCAATGGATGGGGCCATGTACTGTAAAATCCTGGATGAGAACCTTCTTTCCTCAGCCAGAACACTGAAGATGGGAAGTGGATGGGTCTTCCAGAATGACAATGGCCCAAAACATACTGCCAAGGCAACAAAGGAGTGGCTCAAAATGAAGCACATTAAGGTCAGGGAATAGCCTAGCCAGTCTCCAGACCTTAATCCCATAGAAAATTTATGGAGGGAGCTGAAACTTCGAGTTGATTTAGAGAAAATCTGTAAAGAAGAGTGAACCAAAATCCCTCCTGAGATGTGTGCGAACCTGGTAACCAACTACAAAAAACTTTTTACCTCTGTGCTTGCCAACGAGGGTTTCTTCACCAAATACTAAGTCATGCTTTGCTTGGGGATCAAATACTTATTTTACTCACTGAACTGCAACTCAATTTATAGCATTTGTATCATGTGTTTTTTTCTGGATTTTTGGTTGATATTCTGTCTCTATCATTTACAGTGGTTCTCAACCCTGTCCTCAAGTACCCCTAACATGCCATGTTTTCAGGTTTTCCTTTATCTCTCACAGGTGCTTTAAATCAGAGTCAATGGATTGGTATTTTGGACAGCTATTTTATCTAAGAGAAATTCCCAAAACATGGCCTGTTGGGGGTACTTGAGGACCACTGATTTTAAATACACCTATGATAAAAATTATAGACTCTTACTTTCTTTGTAAGAGGGCAAACTTACAAAATCTGCAAGGGATCAAATAATTATTTCTGCAGACTGTTAGAATCAATTTCATTTTTTTTTTCAAAGTCGGGTCGCAAAATATTTTCGAATCCGTTTGAAATAGTATCAACATGATTTGAAATTATTTCAACTGCATTTGAAATTATTTCAACTGCATTTGAAATTATTTCAACTGCATTTGAAATTTTTTCAACCGCATTTGAAACTATTTCAACCGGATTCGAAAATATTTTGTGACCCGACTTTGGGTCCACGTATCTCGGGGTTACTTGGTGATAGAAACCAAATTTGGAGAAGTTGTAGTTCTAGTTCTAATGTGTTTGCATACTAAATTTGGTGTTTCTAGCTATAAGTGGCCCCGAGATACGGGGCCCCAAAGTCGGGTCGCAAAATGTCAAGCACTTTTCTGCAGCAGAGAATGACATTTTTCGACCCGAATTTGGGGCCACATATCTCGGGGCAACTTGTAGCTAGAAATCCCAAATTTGGTATGCAAACACAGTAGAACTAGCACTACAACATATCCAAAGTTGTTGTTGTAGTTTCTATCGCTAAGTGACCCTGAGATACGTGGACCCAAAGTTGGGTCGCAAAATATTTTCGAATTCGAAAATCGGTCGAAAACGAAACGAAATCCGAAAACAAATTTAACAAATTTAACAAATCTAACTAAACGAAATTAATTAATTAACGAATTAAAACGAAACGAAACTAAACAAATTTTTTCCTTTTGCACATGTCTATATATCGGCGATTTGACTGATGTGGTCATATGCTAACTTGGGGGAGTAAAGGACTTGGTCTGTGATTGTATTTTAGACTAATGGCAGTTCTTTTGCTGTCTCTGTGATCAGCTAATGTTTTGTAACTTGTAAAACTTCAATAAAAATCTATTGAAACAGAAATATCAGGTTTGGTGGAGTTATCCTTTAAAGGGAAACTGAAGTTTAATTTCACCATCAGAACCTTATATGGGAGGCCTGCCCCCTGCCAAAACTGAAAGGTAATTGGTCAGAGCTCCTCACATGAGCTACCTGCCACTCAAACCTCAAATCCAACCTCTGTTCCAGAACAATCTTCCTGAAAGCAGGGGAGGCGCTTCTGAGTCAGAGCACAGGTGGTAACACCCAGCACTACACTAAACAGTCCCAATCTCAAATCAAAACAAACATGCCTAACTTACAGCACAGACCTGTCTAAATTTGCCTACACTGATATCTTTAACCACTTCAGCCCCGGAGGATTTTACCCCCTTCCTTACCAGAGCACTTTTTGCAAAACGGCACTGACAATTGCGCGGTCGGGCGACGTTGCACCCAAATAAATTGACGTCCTTTTTCTCCCACAAATAGAGCTTTATTTTGGTGGTATTTGATCACCTCTGCGGTTTTTATTTTTTGCGCTTATAAACAAAAGAAGAGCGACAATTTTTAAAAAAACTCATTATTTTTTACTTTTTTGCTATAATAAATATCCCATTTAAAAAAAAAAACAAATTTTTTACTCAGTTTAGGCCGATATGTATTCTTCTACATATTTTTGGTAAAAAAAGTCCCAATAAGCGTATATTGATTGGTTTGCGCAAAAGTTATAGCATCTACAAAATAGGGGATAGATTTATGGCATTTTTATTTATTTATTTTATTTTACTAGTAATGGCGGCAATCTGTGATTTTTCCGTGACTGTGACATTATGGCGGACACATCGGACACTTTTGACACATTTTTGGGAATATTCACATTTACACAGCGATCGGTGCTATAAAATTGCACTGATTACTGTGTAAATGTGACTGGCAGGGAAGGGATTAACACTAGGGGGCGGTGCAGGGGTTAATTATGTTCCCTGGGAGTGATTCTAACTGTGGGGGGAGGGGACTCACAAAGGGAGGAGACCGATCGGTGTTCCTCTGTACTGGGAACACACCATCGGTCTCCTCTCCACTGACAGGACGTGAATCTGTGTGTTTACACACACAGATCCACGGTCCTGCTGTGTTCCCGGGCAATCGCAGGTGCCAGGCGGACATCGTGGGCGCCGGGCACGCGCACCGGGTGCCGAGCGATGCGACGCCCCCTAGTGGCCGCAAAGTTAGTGCCGTCATATCGACGGCGGGCCGGAACAAGAGATGTTTCTTGCCGCCGTCATATGACGGTGGGCGGTCTGAATTTGGTTAAAGGGAAACTGAAGTTTAATTTCACCATCAGAACCTCCCGGGCAGCATGTGACCCCAGCTTGAAAGCAGGGGAGGCGCTTCTGAGTCAGAGCACAGGTGGTCACACCCACCACTACACTAAACAGTCCCAATCTCAAATCAAAACAAACAGGCCTAACCTACAGCACAGGCCTGTCTAAATTTGCCTACACTGATGTCTTTAAACCCAGAAAAATCCTATTCTAGCACCTACCTTCTGGTAGAGGGTGCTACATTATATTCTCATAATAGCTAACACATGAGAACAGTGAAGGTGTTCCCTTGCAAATGGGAGCAAATTGCTAACATCTATTGCAAGGTACTAAACGACCAGCTAAAACATGTTCAGTACCTTAACGCGGACCGGCAGTAATGATTGTGGTTTGTCTTTCATCCCCAATGCCTTTGAGCTACTGCCAAAATTAAAATTCCACTGCCAAAGAAGACTGCTGCAAGAGAAAACATCTGATCTCTTAAAGCAGGAGCAGACATCCAGCTTCCCGAAGATTTCGAAGTAAGTCTTTCAATAGGACGGAGTGGGGTAATTGCGGCGTAATTGATTTTGCTGCAAAATTACTAATTTCACACAATCTGAAACTCTGTTTCTTTCATTGTGCTACTTGGACAAGATGTCCTTTGAAATAAAAAAAAATGTATACCGTATATACTCGAGTGTACGCAGAGTTTTTCAGCACATTTTTTTTTGTGCTGAAAGTGCCCCCCCTCGGCTTATACTTGTGTCAAGCACTTTTCTGCAGCAAAAAATAAAATTTTCCAACCCGACTTTGCGGCCCGTATCTCGGGGCTACTTGGTGCTAGGAACCCCAAATTTGGTGTGCAAACCCAGTGGAACCAACACTACAACATATCCAAATTTGGGTAAGAGGCATCTAGGAACCCTTAACTACCAAGTTTGAAGTTCAAGGGACCTATGGCTGCAAATGGGCATTGTTGACCCTCTTTTTCCACTTACAGTAGCTGCGCATTTCTCACCCTAGGCTTATACTCGAGTCAATATGTTTTCCCAGTTTCTTGTGGTAAAATTAGGTGCCTCGGCTTATATTCGGGTCAGCTTATATTCGAGTATATACAGTATATGCTTTTTTCTTTATTATAAAGGTTTGAGTGTGAGTTTTGACTGGTGAATTTCAGGTAGTTTAGTTTAATCAAGATACAGTTCTTTGTATTTGTGTTTTTTTTCCCCCATTTTTGCATACATTTAGAAGTGGAAGAAAAGTCCAATTATAAGAATTCTCAAAGTCGTTCTAAAAGCAGAAGGTTTTTTTTTTTTTTATCTTAATACAGTCTATGATAGGGATATGCAATTAGCGGACCTCCAGCTGTTGCTAAACTACAAGTCCCATCATGCCTCTGCCTCTGGGTGTGATGCTTGTGGCTCTCAGAGTCTTGCTATGCCTCATGGGAATTGTAGTTCTGCAACAGCTGGAGGTTCGCTAATTGCATATCCCTGGTCTATGCATTAGGGTGAAAAACCTTCTGGGTGAAAATTCCACCCCGGCTGCCCCTTATACATACCTGAGCCCCATCTTTATCCAGCGATGTGCACGAGAGCAGAGTCTCTCCAGGCTTTCTCTCCTCACTGGACATGGAGGCAGCAACGGAAGCCTTTGGTTCTTGCTGCTGTCAATCAATCACAGCTAGTGAGGGGGGAGGGGCCGAGCCGACTTCTGTGTGTTAATGGACACACAGAGTCAGCTCTGGAGTGAGCAATCACAAGTGCCTCCATAGCTTACTATGGGGGCCCTCAGCAGAGGGAAGGAGCCAGGAGCACCAGCGGGGGGACCCCAGAAGAGGAGGATTTTGGCTACTCTGTGCAAAACTATTACACAGATATTTTTAAAATTTATCTTTAGAATTACTTTAAACCCTATTTGTAATCCTCTCATGTGATCCTACAGCTCTGGCTCTCCTGTGTCATGGAGCATTTGACAACGTCTGTGAATTCCAAGAGCCATGATGTCACCCATAGGCTCCCATGGCCCAGTCATTGTCAGCATTCCCTGCTCTCCCCTGCAGCAGCCGCTCACTGCCACAGGGTAGCAGGAGCTATGGGATCATGTGAGCAGACCAGATTAAAAATAGGTAGGTACACACACCTTTTTTATACAGGTTGGGCAGAATAGGTAGGAAGAGAGGGATGGAGTGTTTTTTTTTTTTTTTGAAAAGTTTTATTTATTGCTTTTTGAACATAACATCTACATACAAGACCCAAGGGGCCGCACACAAAAAAAAAAAAAAAAAAATACAAAACTATTTACAACTCTTCAGCATTGACTCTTCCTCCTCTGTCCCCACCCCCGCTCCGTAAAAATCAAAACATTTATTACTAAGGCCCCCTTTTCTCAAAAACGTTCAATAGGAGCATTTACATATGGCAGATAATTACATGCATGTCACAAAACCCATCGCCAGTGCATACCATTATGTATCTCTCAATCCGCCACCGTGGTTTCACTATTCATCCAACTGCCCCACACCTTATCAAATTTTTGTGGTATACCCCTGCTACTATATGTAGCCTTGTAGAAGGGTGCGGCCCTATTTACCAAACCCTTCCACGCCGATACAGCTGGAGGATTAGGCTTTTTCCATGATAACACTATCATTTTCCTAGCATAATAGATTAGGATCGTCAGCAAAGTACGAGTTACTCTTTTTGGGGCTAGATTATCCACCAGTCCCAACAGGCACACCTCTATTGTAGGCTGTATATGAATAGCTGTTACCTCTGTTATACACTCCGTGACCCCCTTCCAAAATGTTTGAATGTTCGAACAATTCCAAAAGATGTGCATGAAATCAGCAGTGAGGGAACTGCACCACCAGCAATCAGGAGACTAGGAATGGAACATCTTAGCCAATCTAGCTGGAGTAAGATATATGCGATGCAGGAATTTAAATTGTATGAGTTGGTCCCTGGCAGAGACCAGTCTAGTGAAATGAATGTCCCATACATCGTCCCAGTTATCCCCATCCATCTGGGGGAACACCTCACCCCACGCCGCCCTACACTTTGCAAGGAGATCTCCTCCCTCACCAAACAGTTGTTTATATATTGTAGACAAGGCCTTGTCCAAATTGTCTTCCCTCAGCAGAGACTCTACATCACTCATTTTCAGAGTAATGCCATTGTCTCCAAATTGGGGACTGTATGCATGTCTGAGCTGAAGATACCGGAACAAGTGAGTGTTGGGAAGATTAAATTTAGTTTTCAGGGCGTCAAACTGTAGAAGTTTCCCACCACCCACTATGTCCTTCAGCGTCTTAATACCAAATTTAGTCCAAATGATTGGGTCAGGGTACTCGTAAAAGTGTGTTAATGTAGGATTCTTCCAAAGTGGAGTGTGTGGAGAAATCTTAGAGGCGCTACCCATCTTAGACACTGCTACCCATGCCCTACTAGCTGCACGCATGGATATCGTGAGTCTATACGGAGCCCTGACACCCCGATATGGGAGATGTGCCAGTGCTTCATACGAACCAACAACAGCCGCTTCTAGCGTATTGGCGGGATGGAGTGTTTTTATGATTAGATATACAGTATCTCACAAAAGTGAGTACACCCCTCACATTTTTAAAAAATATTTTATTATATCTTTTCATGTGACAACACTACAGAAATGACGCTTTGCTACAATGTAAAGTAGTGAGTGTACAGCTTGTATAACAGTGTAAATTTGCTGTCCCCTCAAAATAACTCAACACACAGCCATTAATGTCTAAACCGCTGGCAACAAAAGTGAGTACACCTCTAAGTGAAAATGTCCAAACTGGGCCCAATTAGCCATTTTCCCTCCCCAGTGTCATGTGACTCGTTAGTGTTACAAGGTCTCAGGTGTGAATGCGAAGAAGGTGTGTTCTCTCACTCTCTCATTCTGGTCACTGGAAGTTCCAGTGGCACCTAATGGCAAAGAACGCTCTGAGGATCTGAAAAAAAGAATTGTTGCTCTACATAAAGATGGCCTAGGGTAAAAGAAGATTGCCAAGACCCTGAAACTGAGCTGCAGCACGGTGGCCAAGGCCATACAGCGGTTTAACAGTACAGGTTCCACTCAGAACAGGTCTCGCCATTGTCGACCAAAGAAGTTGAGTGCACGTGTTCACTGTCATATCCAGAGGTTGTCTTTGGGAAATAGACATATGAGTGCTGCCAGCATTGCTGCAGAGGTTGAAGGGGGGGTCAGCCTGTCAGTACTCAGACCATACGCCGTACACTGCATCAAATTGGTCTGCCTGGCTGTTGTCCCAGAAGGTAGCCTCTTCTAAAGATGATGCACAAGAAAGCCTGCAAACAGTTTGCTGAAGACAAGCAGACTAAGGACATGGATTACTGGAACCATGTCCTGTGGTCTGATGAGACAAGATAAACTTATTTGGTTCAGATGGTGTCCAGCAAGTGTGGCGGCAACCAGGTGAGGAGTACAAAGACAAGTGTGTCTTGCCTACAGTCAAGCATGGTGGTCGGAGTGTCATGGTCGGGGGCTGCATGAGTGCTGCCAGCACTGAGGAGCTACAGTTCATTGAGGGAACCATGAATGCCAACATGCACTGTGACATACTGAAGCAGAGCATGATCCCCTCCCTTCGTAGACTGGGCCACAGGGCAGTATTCCAACATGATAACCACCCCAAACACACCTCTAAGACGACCACTGCCTTACTACAGAATCTGATGGTAAAGGTGATAGACTCGCCAAGCATGTCTTCAGACCTAAACCTTATGGAGCATCTATGGGGCATCCTCAAACGGAAGGTGGAGGAGCGCAAGGTCTCTAACATCCACCAGCTGCTTGATGTCTTCATGGAGGAGTGGAAGAGGACTCCAGTGACAACCTGTGAAGCTCTGGTGAACTCCATGCCCAAGAGGATTAAGGCAGTGCTGGATAATAATGGTGGTCACACAAAATATTGACACTTTGGGCCCAATTTGGACATTTTCACTTAGGGGTGTACTCACTTTTGTGAGATACTGTATACTTCTGGCTGGGTTGGAGGTAGCTCAGTCTTTGGTGGAATAAAATGTAGTAGTATACACTGCAATTCGTCAGAAGGAGAAAGTTCCAGCCATCAACCAATCAGATTCCATCTGTCAATTTTTATTGTGTATATTTGAAAATTAAAAGGAAGATTCCATTTGAGTGTTACAGCTTCTTTCATTGCCTATAGAATACTTGTGTACGTAGCAGCAATGATGATGGGGTTAATACTGAATGAATTCGGCTAATCTCAGAGACATGGGGTGACTGGAATTACAGCTCACAAAGACGTAGTTTACAGAATCTTTATTAGTGTAGAGACTGGCCATGAAGTAAAATATACGATGGAATGTTTTTGTTGGTATAACAGCATCTAACTGTGAACTTGCTGATTACCAGGGCGGCCAATCCCGTAAATGTCTAAGTCAACTTTTCAGTAACTGGATGAATAAATTCCCACCAAGAAACAATACACAACAATAACATATTTCTTAATAAAAGTCTGACCTCCTATCCAAAAACAAAAAAAGAAAACATGAACTTCAGTCCAGTGACTTGGCCCTCGGCTGAGATGATGCCATCTGTCTGCTGCAGGCAGGAAGAAGCCTTTCCTCAGTCTCCACGTCCCCATCAAGGAAGTGATCTGACTGAATCATTGTAGTAGTTCACAAGGTGAGAAGCTGCAGCGGGGGGCTGATCTGTGTCAGACATTTAGGAACGCAGCCTAGAACTGCACAGACATCAGGATCAGTGCCGTTTTTCCCACTGGGCATGCTGGGCAGTTGCCCGGGGCCCCACTTGTCTGGAGGGCCCCATCCAGGGCTGGTCCTCAGTGCTGCAATCTGCTGCTTAAATTGACTGACTGCACTGGTTGCTCAATTCGCCGGCCTCTAGCTAGCAACCAGTGACGTCAATCAGAGGCCGCGGCCGCCCCAGTATTCATAGTGCACCGAGGCTGCCCCAGTGGCTAGAGAACAGGCTCCGCCCACCTCTGCCATGTTCTTCAGACAGCATGGAGAGGGAGCGGAAAGACGGCCCTTTATAGCTGGCGCTGCCTTGCTGCTGTGAGTGACACACTGTACCCATCATACGCTGCCACTGTGCCCATCAAACGCTGCCACTGTGCCCATCAAACTCGTGTTATATTGTCCACATGTTGTGTTAATGTACTGTAAATATTTTATTGATAATTTGCATTTTTATTCTCGTGCGTGATCGTGTAGACAGGGCCCAAGTGCACTGTATTGCCCGGGGGCCTATAATGCTCTTAAGATGGCCCTGATCAGGATCATCTCTGAGTTGGCATCTTAGCCCAGGAAGTAGATTGAAACCCCAGATGATGCCTGAACAAAGGTCCGTCCTTCTGGAGAGAAAAGAAGATGAAGTCATTGTCATTGGGAGTAACATCGCTTACAACTGTCCCTGACTTCGAGGGACTGTCCCCCATTTGGAACAAAGTCCCTCTGTCCTTTCCTCCTCATTTGCCCCTCATTTTGGTCTGATCTGTATACCAAAAGATGTAATACTTACCTTTTCTGTAATTTTCCTTTCATGGTGCCTATCCATGGCAGCATAGATATGGCAAGTTTTCCTCATTGGCACGATGACGTCATCGTGGAATGCGCAGTAGCGCAATGAGACTAGCGGCGGCCATCTTGGTACACCCTAATTAGGGTTATTATATAAACTGCCCTCAGGCAAATAATGGCGCCTTTCCCAGGAGTCAAGGAGGCCTGCTCTGTCCCTCCACAATATGGATCTAGCCCAAGGTACACTTTTTGAAAGATAAAATTTGCAATTTATATACAACGTTCCTGGTGCCTCCATGGCAGCATACATATGGTGTGTTTTCCTCATTGGGGCGATGACGCCATGGCGCATGTGCAGTAGTGCAGTGAGGAGCAGCGGCCATCTTGGTATACCCTAATTAGGGTTATTATATAAACTGCCCTCATGCAAATAATGGCACCTCCCCCAGGAGTCAAGAAGGCCTGCTCTGCCCCTCCACAATAATGTTTTTTTTTACGCTGATCCAGTACCTTGGGCTGGATCCATATTGTGGAGGGGCAGAGCAGGCCTCCTTGACTCCTAGGGAAGACTCCATTATTCGCCCCCGGGGAGTGGTTTATATAATAACCCTAATTAGGGTGTACCAAGATGGCCGCCGCTAGCCTCACTGCACTACTGCACATGCGCGCGGCGCATGTGCAATGATGTCATTGCGCCAATGAAGAAAACACGCCATATGTATGCTGTGTCAGGGCTCAGCCCTTCCTTTTCAGAGCTGGCCGCTCAGCTGCCGGCTAATTGCCAGCTCCTAGCTCTCCACAGTTACTCAGCTGTTGATGATATCCTGCTCGTCAGTCCTGCCTACTTAAGCCGTTCAGCCCAGGGGATCTCTGCCTTCGCCTTGGGCAACATCACAGAGACTATCTCCTGCGATCCTGTTCAAGACTTGCTTTGCTGACATCCCTTCTGGCTCCAGATCCTACTTGCTGTTCCACTACATTGATCCCTGACTTCTGGCTTGGCTGACTATCCATTCCGGTTACTGAACTTTGGCTATGTTTTGACTACGTTTGTTCTTTTTACTTTTATTTTTAAACAAGTGTGATTTAACTGTACTTCTGTCTCGGCCTGATTTCATGGTTTCTGCCATGCTACCATGGAGGCACCAGGAAAGTTGTATATAAAATGCACATTTTATCTTTCAAAAAGTGTTTCCCAGTGCTAAACCTTTCATCCAATTTCTAAATGGCTGCATTTGTAAATTTCAAAAACCAGTATAAAGGAATAGTAGTGGTAGAAAAAGCACTTGTGGGTTTAAATAATCTTTTTTTTTCCGTCGTCTAATTTATCTTTCAGGGGGCGTGGCAGGGGTGTGTCCTATGCCTACATACTTTTGCTAATAGGTGTCCCTCATTCCCATCTCAAAAAGTTGGGAGGTATGAAGTTTGCACTACAATCTATTTAGCTAGCCAATAAATGGTATAATTAAATCCAAACTTCAGCATATTCTAGTAAATCAGCTTTACCCTTTTCAGGGACAACATTCTAGCCACCGTTGTCAGTAGTAAAAAACAGGGAGTTTCCATGGCTAAGGCTTCCAAACGTGCACCTACAGCATCCAGGGCGGCCACCAGTGGGACGCTGTAGTGGTTTTAAAAACTGCCTGCACTGTGTGCGACCAGCAGCAGTTGTCAGATTTGTACTCTGTAGTAATAGAGCCTCTGATCAACCCTGGATGCAGACAGTGTGCGCCCAGGGTCAGCATATCTTACTTTTTTGTTCTGGCCATGCACAAGCTGGCTGCAGCTCATTGGCCAGGTTGTAAGCAGCGATAGCACAGGGTGTGGCTGCATTCACCTCGTCCAATCAGAGAACACCTTGTATTCATTGAAAAAAAAACAAGGTGTTCAGTGAATGGTGCTGAGAAAGCGACCCCCTGTAGTCAAAGGAAACCGCCGATCTGCCGAGAGCCTGAGTCAGCCCCTCCCACCCCCCTCCACAGCCCAGCACTTCAGTGAGCACTGGAGGGGCAAGCAGAGAGCCGGAGACTGACAGTCCGCTCAGAGCGGAGAGGGAGAACTGAGTGATCAGCGGTGTTTGATCGCTCAGTTCTTAGTGCACAGCCGGCAGGGGACAGATGCAGTATCGGATCGACCTCGGTAAGTATAAATGTTTGTTTATACTTCTCCTTTAAAGCGGAGCTTCACCCAAAAGGGGAAGCTCCCCTTGTCTGCCCCCCCCCCGCCACATTTGGCACGTTTAGGGGGAGCAGGTACCTGTTTTTCACCAGCAGTGACAGCTTAGTGCTGGAGGGCTCAGTTTTAAAGGTAAGTGAGTCATAATGGGGCAGCATGTGGTGCATACTGGCACATTATGGCATAACACTGCAGAGGCCCATTTAAAAAAGAAAACGGTGGTAGGTGATTTATTTTATTGAATCATAATAAAAGATGTATGATTTTGAAAAGATACACAATCTGATGTCATATGGACAAGGAAGGAAATGTATCAAAACTGGAGAAGCTGTGCATGGAAGCCAATCAGCTTCTAGCTTTTATCTTCAAAGATTAACTGAACAAGTAGAAGGGAGAAGGCTATTGGCCGCCATGCACAGCTCCACTGGTTTTGATAGGTTGCTCTCTAGGTACCATTCATCGAAAAACTTTGTTCGTGTGCCATTCCCAGGGACAAAACTTCCAAACATGCACTAATCAGGCACTAATGACAGTTCTAATCTATCCATCTAGGAGGCGTCTCCAATCTATGGCCCGCAGGTCACAAGATTTTATCTGGACCGCAGGAACTTGTCCTGTATGTGAAAGGGGGGCTTTGTTGTGGAGAGCAAACTCTAATGTGCAAGGGGGGATCTGATGAGAAAGGGGGACTGATGGTTTGGTGGGGAAGATCTCTGATGTGAAAGGGGGGGGGGGGGATTCTGACATGAAAGGGGGACTTCTGATTTCATCAAGGGGGGATCTCTGATATAAAGGGGGAACTTCTAATTTGATGGACGGGGAGGGGGGGGGGGCTCTAATGTGAAAAAGGAACTTCTAATTTGAATGGGGGGGGGGCTCTGATGTGAAAGGAGGACTTCTGAATTGATGGGGGGGGGGGGGGACTCTGATGTGAAAGGGGGCCTTCTGAATTGATGGGGGCTCTGATGTAAAAGGGGACTTCTGAATTGATGGGGGGGCTCTAATGTGAAATGGGAACTTCTAATTTGATAGGGGGGCTCTGATGTAAAAGGGGACTTCTGAATTGGGGGGGGGGGGCTCTGATGTGAAAGGGGGGCTCCTGATTTAATGGGAAGATCTCTGATGTGATGGAGGGGAATTCTTATTTAATGAGGGGGGATCTCGGATGTGACGGTGGATCTGATGTGAAAGATGGGACTTCTGATTTGATGGGGGGATCTATGATGTGAAAGGGGGGGGGGATTCTGATGTGAAAGGGAGATTTGTCTTATGATGGGGGTAACCTCTCATGTGGAGGGGAGGGGGATCTGTTATGAAAGGTGGAACTTCTGATTCGATGGGGGAATCTCTGATGTGAAGGGGGGAGGTTCTGATGTTAAGGGGGGACTTCTGATTAATGGGGGGATGTGAGGGGGGGGGTTCTGATGTTAAAGGGGGACTTCTCTTATAATGGGGGTACTCTCTGCTGTGAAAGGGGGACTTCTGATTTGATGGGGGAATCTCTGATGTGAAGGGGGGAGGTTCTGATGTTAAGGGGGGACTTCTGATTAATGGGGGATGTGAGGGGGGGGGGGTCTGATGTTAAAGGGGGACTTCTCTTATAATGGGGGTACTCTCTGCTGTGAAAGGGGGACTTCTGATTTGATGGGGGAATCTCTGATGTGAAGGGGGGAGGTTCTGATGTTAAGGGGGGACTTCTGATTAATGGGGGGATGTGAGGGGGGGTTCTGATGTTAAAGGGGGACTTCTCTTATAATAGGGGTACTCTCTGCTGTGAAAGGGGGACTTCTGATTTGATGGGGGATCTTTAATGTGGAAGGGGGCTCTGAACTGGCAGGGGACTTTTGATTGGTTAGCGAATCTTTGATCTAAGGGGGGGAGGTGGGGGATGATTTGGTGGGGGATCTTTGATGTGAAAGGGGTTGGCTTCTGATTTGATGGGAGGATTTATGATACGGGGGGGCTCTGATGTGACAGGGGACTTATGATTAGATGGGGGGATCTTTGACGTGAAAGGGGGGACTTCTAATTTGATGGGGGTGTTTATGATGGGGGGGGCTCTGAATTGGCAGAGGCATTCTGATTTGATGGGGGGATCTTTGATGTAATGGGGGGCTCTTATGTGAAAGGGGGATCTTCTGAAGTAAAAGAGGACTACTGATTTGATGGTGGGGATCTCTGAGGATGGCCAGACTCTGCTGTAAAGGGGGCTCCTCTCATGTAATGGGAGATTCTGATGTAGATAGGAAGGCTCTAATGTGAAAGGCAGGCTATGATAAGAACGGGGGGCTTTTGATGTGATGCGGCGACTCTTAATTGATAGTGGATTTTTGATTTAAAGTTATTTTTTATAGCATATTTATTAATTAATTTAAACACCCGGGAACATCCGTGACCGCCGAGGCCGGGGGACCTGGCGCATCACGAATTGCAGTAAATGGCCGCTGATAGCGGGCGTTTACCACGTGATCGCTCTGTCAAATGACGGAGCGATCACTTGTAAACAAACCGGCGGCATGTCTTGATGCCGGTTCCTCAGTACACAGTGCCCATACTATGCCAGTACTCTGCCATACTGTGCAATACTGTGCAATACTCACCAATACTATGTAATACTCTGCAATAAATTTTAACAGAAATAACACATTTTTTTTTACCGAATTTTCTTGATTTATCTTTTTTTTTTTTGATTTATACCACAATAAATAAAAAACCCAATGGCGATTAAATACCACCAAAAGAAAGCTCCATTTGTGTGAAAAAAAAGGACAACTATGTCATATGGGTACAGTGTTGGTCTGGTTAGGAAGGGGGTTTAAGTGCCCAGTGGGTAAGTGGTTAAAGCAGGGTTAGGTTATAAAAAAATATCCCAAGCTTTGAACATCTCACGGAGCTCTGTTCAATGCATCATCCGAAAATGGAAGGAGTATGGCACAACTGCAAACCTACCAAGACATGGCCGTCCACCTAAACTGACAGGCCGGGCAAGGAGAGCATTTATCAGAGAAGCAGCCAAGAGGCCCATGGGAACTCTGGAGGAGCTGCAGAGATCCACAGCTCAGGTGGGAGAATCTGTCCACAGGACAACTATTAGTTGTGCTCTCCACAAATCTGGTCTTTATGGAAGAGTGGCAAGAAGAAAGCCATTGTTGAGAGAAAGCCGTAAGAAGTCCTGTTTGCAGTTTGCGAGAAGCCATGTGGGGGACACAGGAAACATGTGGAAGAAGGTGCTCTGGTCAGATGAGACCAAAATAAACAAAACGAAAACTAACACTGCACATCACCCTGAACACACCCATCCCCACCGTGAAACATGGTGGTGGCAGCATCATGTTGTGGGAATGCTTTTCTTCAGCAGGGACAGGGAAGCTGGTCAGAGTTGATGGAAGATGGATGGAGACAAATACAGCGCAATCTTAGAAGAAAACCTGTTAGAGTCCACAAAAGACTTGAGACTGGGGTGGAGGTTCACCTTCCAGCAGGACAACGACCCTAAACATACAGCCAGAGCTACAATGGAATGGTTTAGATCAAAGCATATTCATGTGTTAGAATGGCCCAGTCACAGTCCAGACCTAAATCCAATTGAGAATCTGTGGCAAGACTTGAAAATTGCTGTTCACAGACCCTCTCCATCCAATCTGACAGAGCTTGAGATATTTTGCAAAGAAGAATGGGCAACAATGCCACTCTCTAGATGTGCAAAGCTGGTAGAGACATCCCCAAAAAGACTTGCAGCTGTAATTGCAGAGAAAGGGGGGTTCTACAAAGTATTGACTCCGGGGGGCGCTATACAAATGTACACCACACTTTTCACATATTTGTAAAAAAATGTTGAAAACTATTTATCATTTTCCTTCCACTTCACAATTTATGTGCCACTTTGTGTTGGTCTATCACATAAAAATCCCAATAAAATACATTTACGTTTTTGGTTGTAACATGACAAAATGTGGAAGATTTCAAGGGGTATGAATACTTTTTGTACAATGTGGCCTTGAAATGAAAGTTTGGATCTTCTGATCGCTCTCATTGTATCTCATTGTATCTCTTTCTTTTTGTAGAGATATTTTATAACGTTCCTTCCTCGTCCCTCCAGCCCTGACACAAGCCCCTCCCCCTCTCATGGTTGTCACAGACCGGAGCATCCAGCCCGTCCAGTCCTGGCTTCCCTCCAATCACATTCCTGTCCTCATACCTGTGCAGGGTGATCTCCCTCCAGCCAGGTATTCGCCTGCCCCGCCCCCCGGGGGGAGGGCACAGCTGTCATCCAGGTGGATCACAACCGCACCAACTGTTATTAGTCACTCGCAGCCCTGGGGCAGTCCGCTCTCCCATTGGTGAAAAGTTTGATAGGCCCCGCCCCTCCCCGCCCGCTGATCAGCGCTGCGCTCTGCCTGTTGTAGGATTGGGCTCAGTGCGAGGACTGATCAGGGATCGATCATAGAGGATCGCATCATCGCCGCACACTATTGGGTTTATTAGCCGCCTCTGGACGCCGAGAGCCGACATACTGGAGCTACAGTAAGTCCTTCTATTTATAGACACAGCCTCCTATCCATGGATGGCAGACACAGCCTCCTATCCATGGATGGCAGACACAGCCTCCTATCCATGGATGGCAGACACAGCCTCCTATCCATGGATGGCAGACACAGCCTCCTATCCATGGATGGCAGACACAGCTTCCTATCTATGGAGGGCAGACAGCCTCCTATCCATGAACACAGCCTCCTATCCATGGATGGCAGACACAGCCTCCTATCCATGGATGGCAGACACAGCTTCCTATCCATGAACACAGCCTCCTATCCATGGAGGGCAGACACAGCCTCCTATCCATGGAGGGCAGACACAGCCTCCTATCCATGAACACAGCCTCCTATCCATGGAGGGCAGACACAGCCTCCTATCCATGGAGGGCAGACACAGCCTCCTATCCATGGAGGGCAGACACAGCCTCCTATCCATGAACACAGCCTCCTATCCATGGAGGGCAGACAGCCTCCTATCCATGAACACAGCCTCCCATCCATGGGGGGGGGGCAGGGGTAGCCTCCTACCCATCCATGGGGGGGGGGCAGGGGTAGCCTCCTACCCATCCATGGGGGGGCAGGGGTAGCCTCCTACCCATTCATGGGGGGGGGGCAGAGGTGGCTTCCTACCCATTCATGGGGGGGGGGGGGGCAGGGGTAGCCTCCTACCCATTCATGGGGGGGGGGGGGGGGCAGGGGTAGCCTCCTACCCATTCATGGGGGGGGGGCAGAGGTGGCTTCCTACCCATTCATGGGGGGGGGGGCAGGGGTAGCCTCCTACCCATTCATGGGGGGGGGCAGAGGTGGCTTCCTACCCACAGCTGTCATCCAGGTGGATCACAACCGCACCAACTGTTATTAGTCACTCGCAGCCCTGGGGCAGTCCGCTCTCCCATTGGTGAAAAGTTTGATAGGCCCCGCCCGCTGATCAGCGCTGCGCTCTGCCTGTTGTAGGATTGGACTCAGTGCGAGGACTGATCAGGGATCGATCATAGAGGATCGCATCATCGCCGCACACTATTGGGTTTATTAGCCGCCTCTGGACGCCGAGAGCCGACATACTGGAGCTACAGTAAGTCCTTCTATTTATAGACACAGCCTCCTATCCATGGATGGCAGACACAGCCTCCTATCCATGGATGGCAGACACAGCCTCCTATCCATGGATGGCAGACACAGCCTCCTATCCATGGATGGCAGACACAGCTTCCTATCTATGGAGGGCAGACAGCCTCCTATCCATGAACACAGCCTCCTATCCATGGATGGCAGACACAGCCTCCTATCCATGGATGGCAGACACAGCCTCCTATCCATGGATGGCAGACACAGCCTCCTATCCATGGATGGCAGACACAGCTTCCTATCTATGGAGGGCAGACAGCCTCCTATCCATGAACACAGCCTCCTATCCATGGATGGCAGACACAGCCTCCTATCCATGGATGGCAGACACAGCTTCCTATCCATGAACACAGCCTCCTATCCATGGAGGGCAGACACAGCCTCCTATCCATGGAG
This sequence comes from Lithobates sylvaticus, assembly GCA_028564925.1. Classification (NCBI taxonomy): domain Eukaryota; kingdom Metazoa; phylum Chordata; class Amphibia; order Anura; family Ranidae; genus Lithobates; species Lithobates sylvaticus. Next base: position 593,109,765 of record CM053027.1, read on the forward strand.
GGCAGACACAGCCTCCTATCCATGAACACAGCCTCCTATCCATGGAGGGCAGACAGCCTCCTATCCATGAACACAGCCTCCCATCCATGGGTCACCATCTGAAAGCTTTGTGGAACATTACACCTTTTTTTATCTTTTGAGTGCTACACTTGAAAACTCAGACAATTTGTGTCTGTCACTGCATGTTGAGCTCTGGTAATGATATATGGCTTCTGCCATATGACCAAATATCATTGCAAAGAGGGGGAAATGGAGCAGGCAAAGTTGCTGAATCTTTTTGAACATCAGTACAGTAAGCCCCATGGACTGAGACACTTTGACCAATATACACTATATTGTCAAAAGTATTGGGGCGCCTGCCTTTACACGCACATGAACTTTATTGGAATCCCAGTCTTAGTCCATAGTGTTCAATATTGAGTTGACCCACCCTTTGCAGCTATAACAGCTTCAAGTCTTCTCATCCACATCAGTGCCTGACCTCACAAATGCGCTTCTGGAAGAATGGTCAAACATTCCCATAGACACACTCCTAAACCTTGTGGACAGCCTTCCCAGAAGAGTTGAAGCTGTTATAGCTGCAAAGGGTGGGCCAACTCAATATTTAACCCTACGGACTAAGGCCGGCCATACACGGTTCGAATTTCGAAAGAATTTTCTTTCGAAAATCGTATCTAAGAATTTTCGTATGAATTTCTCACCATTAGTGGGCTGCAGTAACAGCCGATTTTTCGTTCGGAAATCAAATTTGAGGAATCGGACATGTTGGAAATTTTTTGAAAAACGACCGATTTTCTAATCAATGATGGGAGAATCGTGCGAGAAATGTAATAAGAAACGAAAATTTACGGAGAGAAAAGAAGATTCCCAGAAAAGAAAATTCTTTTCTGTAGCAACATGAGGTGAAATTGAAGGCTTGGTCGGCCGAATTTCGAAAATCAATGGTGGCACAATCGGATCACAAAAAAAACGAACTTTCTGATTTTGGAAAGAAAATTCGTTCAAAATTCGACCATGTATGGCCTGCATAAGACTGGGATGCCAATAAAGCGGTTGTAAACCCTGCAAGGTAATGTTATGTGCTAGTATGTTAAACTTGTCTTAAAATAAAGCTCTTCCAGCTCCAAGATGTCAGCTACTACAGGTTACCTCCTGTCCTTTAGACTATGTCCGTCTTAATTTGTCACCTCAGTCGCTGTCGCGATAGGGTAAAAGTGTGGCCCAGGCTGAAACTGTATCCTGTAGGCAGGATAAGTCTTATCAAAATGATTTTGATGCCACAGTTGCTTTTTATGTCCTACATAATTCCCCTATGGTTGTCCTGTTGAGAAAATTTTGAATCATCAACTAAATTTTCAGATCCCTAATATGGCATTCTAAACCTGCTAGAGTAAGGCTGGAGCAAGTGCAGCGTCTGAAAGATGCCGGATGGTTGGCGTTACCCAACCCCTGGCTTTATTATTTAGCCTCCCAATTGCAGCACATAGCAAGGGTTCTTCGCCCACTGCAGGACCAACCGATGAACTTACTAGACTCCTCCGCTCGGCTTCTTAGTTTTACGACTGAAATGGGGTTGGCGGATGGATTGGAAGCATTGCATTTTAGCAAGTCTAACAAACTTTACCCTACATATGCCCTTATGCAGAAAATTTGGAACAAGGCTAGGACGATGCATCTGGGTTACAGGGTTTTTAGCCCCACCTGGGACAATAAATATTATCAGGAAATAGCAAAACTACCATATGGTGAAAAATGGAAACCCTATGGTAGCTCGCATATGTCCCACGTTTTCCGTGACGGAAAATGAAGGACCTTTTCAGAGCTTGGAGCGGATTTCAGACTTCCTTTATCCATACATTTCTATTATTTACAACTTCAGCATGCAGTCAGGGCCCAAGGAGGAGTGGATCTGTGGTTTATGCAGCCTACTCCTGTCTTTAACCACCTGTTTGAGGTCACCTCGTACAAAGGGTTTATATCTTGTTGCTATGCCATGTTACTCAATCTTTCTCCAGGACACCCCTCTCAGGGTGGTGTCTCAGTGGGAGATGGATGTTGGGGCCTTTTGAAGAGAAGCAGTGGGAGGAAGCCCTGCAGGCTGTTCCCCAGTGCTCCTTGAATGTGGCTCGGCATCTGTTAAAGCTATATTTAATCCTAAGAGTACATTATACCCCGGCTAGATTGTCCCACATGGGGGTGAGATCGGATCCCACCTGTACCAGATGCTGTAGGGATCATTGGGATTTGATACACCTTCTATGGTGATGCCCAAAGCTACACTTTTATTGGAGGAAGGTTATAGATACTATTAGAAGGGTCTTTTAGGTCCAGAAGACCCAAAACATTGCTTATGGGGTATTTTAGATGTTCTCCCAATAGAGGAAATTCCTGAACAGGCTATTGCCAGGGCCCTCTTTCAGGCCTGTAAAATGATTGAGGCACTGGAAGGCCACATAACCTCCTACAGTGCAGGAGTAGATTACTCAAATGGGTAAAATCATCTAGTACTAAAAAAATGCTAAACAATGCTGGCTCACCTTCAAAAGCACCATTCCGCGCCCAAATCCCAAACGGGTAAAATCTGCCTAGAGAAGCTTGTATATCAACATGGGGGCAAACGTCACAAGTTTGAGAAACTATGGTCCTCCTGGCTAGATGTGCCTGTTTTAGCCCTGGTAGACCTGGTTATGGACCGCATATTATAACAACTGACAGAATACCTGCAAAGCAATTTAAAGACCGCAAAATGGTGATTACCCGGTGGTACTGTATGTTTAGTAAGGCTTTACTTGACTGTGTGGGGGAGAGATATGTCACTGTTTCAAATGTTGTGTACAATGTACTGATTCTTTGTAAGTTAATGTCTAGTCCTTACGGATTTATTTTGCTCTAGAACCTGTCTCATTTCTTGTGCTCCATAAAAACCTTGTCAGTTGCAGACACTCCCATCTCCACCCATCTTGCTTTCGTGTTTGCGGACTCCTGCTCTGTGACTGGCCTGAGCCACAATGACGTCATCCCCCGCGCATGTGCGCAGGAGCCACCGGTCACGGCACAGGGCTCTAAAGGAAACGGTACTGGTGGCCATTCCTTCAGAGCACAGGTTACAGTGCCGTTTAGGAGATATTTATAGTACCTATAGATAAGCCTTATTAAAGGCTTACCTATAGGTAAAAGTTAGTGATGGAAGTTTACTTACACTTTAAAGTTCGTGTGCATGTAAAGGCGGGCATCGTAAAATACTTTTGACAATATAGTGTATATTGGCAGGTATGTCAGGGTAGTAGTGGTTTCCCCAGGAACAGAATGTGAGTGCCTGTGTGTGTCTCTTTTTTTTATCCAGTTAGGGTTTTTTCTGTGTTTTTTTTTTTTTTTTTTTTACTTTTTTTTTTATCTATTTTTACTTTTTTTTTTTATATATATTTTTTTTTACTTTTTTTTTGCATCTCGAAGCTACTGATCTTCGGCTTCCTTTGCACATGCACTCAGCCTAGCATCAGCTGGACATTATTGTTCTGGATTGGCTTCCTGATGGTGACACCAGTGGACCATGCCTGTGCCATGTGTCTGTACAACTGCGTGTAGCCACCCATCAAGGTACACAGTGATTGGCTGATGACCCACTAGCACAATTTGAGGAGACCATTTTCACCCCATTCCAGGAAATGCCTGACTAAAGATCTTTACACCACCCTCTTGATTGGGGGTGACTATTGCAACAAAAGTAATTTTATTTGATCTTATAATGGGCTCTTTATGTTCTATTTTGGTTCTGATTCAAGTAATTTTGGAAATGACATGAACGTTTTCATCTGTTCCGGCATGTCTTCTGTTGTCCAGTGCATTGACCTTCTCTGTTTGTGTTCCAGATGCAGTTCATGTAATCGGCTGGATTGGGAGCTCCCTTTTTAGAAGAGGCTACGTAACGAATCCCTACTTCCAGTCAAATTCAAAGCTGCTGATAAGCTCTACACTTCCACACAAAACGGTACCAGGACGAGCTGTTGGGGGCCGCCAGCAATACGGAAGCTCTCCCTAAGAAGCCAGGGGGTGGGGGTGGGGATGAAGATACAGCAGTCCCTCCCCCCCTCATCCAGTAGCGTGCTGCGGACAGTAGATTGCAGAGAGAGTCCTGTATTTGGCTCTGCTGTGTGAAGTGAAGGGGTACGCACATTTAATTCCCCTGGGCAGTACAAGGGAAAAAAATAAAACACCGAACACTTCTCATCAACCACGCCATCACGTCCTCTCCTCCAGATTTTACTCACGTAGGCCGTAATTGAGGGTAACACTTTCTTCCCCATCTCCACACTTTGAAATATATAAATATATATATATATTCAGTTTGCAGTAGACATTCCTTATGTATTATTTGTATTTATTTATGATTATCAGTTTAACAATTAATGTATCAAACACCTTTATGAAATATGTATGGATGTATACAGTTTTTTTTTTTCATTTTATTTTTTTTATTTTAATTCTGAAAATGATTCCATACCAAGCACTAAATATTTTAAGTCTGTATACTGCTAACAGGGATGGGTCGGGTTTATTTCCATAGTCCCACATCTTACGGAGAGTTTTTAAGATGGATATTTAAGAGATGAATTGTACGCTGCTTTATTTCCGATAGATATGTGCCTAGGAATCTGCAAGGGGGGGTGGGGGGTGTCTGATTAGGACGATCACTACATTTTAAATCGTGTCTTCGGGAATTAATCTTATTGCTTTGTGCTTGGCAGAATATTATTTTACATTGACATGTTAATGCCTTTTTTTTTTTTTTTTTTTAAGAAAATACAAAAAAAAAAGAAGCAAGAAAACAAATGAATGTGAGGAATTGCTTTCACTGTGTGATTTCCTTTTAAACAAGGGGTGAGGAGATTAAAGGACAACCAGTAAAGTTGTCACTAACCCTTAGGGGGTACACAATGCCTTCAGGAGAGTTGAGCCCATGCTGGCTGTGTATTGAATGCGTTGGCTCCACCGTTGGCGACGTCTGGAAGGAGGACGAGGCATACACAAAGCCATGGCTTCTAAAGCGGCATGGATTGGTCTTCTGTGGGTGCTGTGTACTTCAAAAGACTGGTTCTCTTTAGATCAGGGGTCTCAAACTGGTGGCCCTCCAGCTGTTGCGAAACTACAAGTCCCATCATGCCTCTGCCTGTGGGAGTCATGCTTGTAATGGTCAGCCTTGCAATGCTTCATGGGATTTGTAGTTTTGCAACAGCTGGAGGGCCGCTAGTTTGAGACCTCTCCTTTAGATGATCAGTACTCCTGAAACTGATGTTTCAGGTTTGAAGCTGGCAAGATCAATATCCCACTGGCCTAAAGGAGATCTGTGCCGAGGGAAACATTGGAGGCTTCCATTGCTGAACTTCTTAAAAAAAAAAAAAAAAAAAATGCTAGTTGCTTCTCTGAAAAGCTGAATCTTTGATTTCAGCACATTCTGAGTCACCTAACTGGAAGAATCCTGCTGCCAATGAAGTTGGAAATTCCTGATCCTTGTTCCGGGGTCAGTGACTCAAAAACAGCTAAAGACATTAGATCAGCATGGCAGCCAGGCATCTAGCATTGTCAAAAAAATAAGACAATGGCAGCATGCAGGTTTCCTTTTTAATTTCTCTCAGGGTTTTTAGGCAATGAGATCTTCACCAGAGTTCCCAGCTCCACTTACCCATTGTGAGCATGTGCCCGCAGTTGGATATTTGTTGTCTACAAATGAACGGTCGTGTGTTTGTAGGAAAATTGCACAAATGCAACATCTGCCGTGTGTGTGGCACTGCTGGACGTCTTCGGAGTTCAGTTTACCCAGAAAAATATTTCAGCCGAAGGTGAAGGCTCCTGCTGGATTTTTAGATCTGCCGCGAGCGTCACTTATGAGATCTGTGTCAACATTTCTGAGTTTGTGCCTGGCTGCCTTGGGGCCTCGCTGCTCCTGCTTCCAACATAATCTTACTCCTTCAGTGTAGCATTCAGCAGAGTAGTGTGGAGCCCCCTGTGAAAGACTGCAGACCACCAAACCCAGGACTAATGATCTCGCTGCTGGGCTCCTCCAGAGACATGAGGCATTTTAGTTCCTCTGGAACTGTCAAGAATGTCCTTGGCTTGTTCATTGACTGTAGCTTTTTTTATAAAATTGTGGACATCAAGCTTTTGTAAAGCATTTGGCACACTGGGATCGATTTTGTAGAAGCCATTAACCACTTCAAACCTGGGCCATAGTACATTAACGTCCTGATTTTGGGGGGAGGGGATATCTGAATGATATCCCCCCCCCCCCCCCCCCCCCCCAATATAGATATCTGAATGATGCTACAGGCATCATTCAGATATCATTCTTTTCAGCCACCAATTCTGTGCACGATAAGAACAATCATAGCGCCAGTTCCGCCGCCTGATTGTTCTTATAGGTGACGGGAGGGGACGCCCCCCTCCCGCCGCCATCCGGTGCTTCTCCGGGCTCTCCCGTGCTCTCCCGGAGAAGGAATCGGCTGGTGCCGGATGACGACGATAGAGATTACCAGTCATCTCTAGGCCCGTCGGAGGCCCAGGCGCGATGTTATGATGTCACACCCGGGATCCCGGACGTCAACAAAGCCGCGATCGCGGCTGTCAGCATGAAGATCGGTGAATTTTTTTTTTCACAATCTCATGCTTTCCAGCCTGGAGGAGAGATGTGGGGTCTTATTGACCCCACATCTCTCCATAAAGAGGACCTGTCATATAGATTCCTATTACAAAGGATGTTTACATTCCTTGTAATAGGAATAAAAGTGTAAAAATTAAGTTAAAAAAAGACATTTTTTTTAAAACGCCCCTGTGTAGGAGAGAAGTGCCAGAATAGGCCCGGTATTGAAGTGGTTAAAGACAACTTTGGTTCCATTATGGGGATGTTTAATGTTAATGTCAGTGCTGACTCATTATAACCTTGTTGAAAACCTTTTAGCAGCTTGTTTTAAACAAGCTGATAGCAGGCTTCAGTAAGCCGCAGCAGTACTTTAAAGTGACATTCTGCTCTGCCATCAAGATCTCTATGCTGAATTTAGCTTTAAAGGCTTCGAAAAAGCTGTTTAAAACTAGCCAAAAGCTTTGGAAAAGCTTTGCTGTACCTACTGGTCTTATACAAGCCGAAGGCCAATCTGTCCAACAATGCCATACACACTTGACGTGAGAAGGCTTTTTTTACAACCTAAGGAAACAAGGACACAACACAAAGTTTTTTTTAAATTAATTTTTGTAAAAAGATGCAATTTTATTGGCTTTTACAGTTTTACATTGAGCAACAGGCTCTCGTTATAAGAGTCATGTCCCTACTTTTTTTGTTGGGTTACAGACTTTAGTTTGTACAACATACAAATACAGACACCATTGTTCATAACTTTTTTATTTATTCTCTTTTTGGGTACCTTTTAAGTTTCCCTGACTGAAGCTGCAGGGCATCACAAGGAATTCTGGTGACAAGACCTCCCTGCCATGACCCCCCAGTGGTTTGCGAAGCCAGTGTCCATGCAGAATTTTTATTTTACTTTAGGGTGGACAAGTCTGTAAATGTTGATGGGGAGAGCTTTTAGCAATCATCACTTTAAGTGCCATAGCATGTATTGTATATTAGACGTTTGTAATACGGAGAGTGAGGACCCCCCCGCCTTCCTCTTCATAATCTCGCTGTAACCCATTGCTGATGTTGGCTGGTGACACGGATCCTACAGAAGCGAAGTCCGAGCCCTCTGTCATGCAGTGCCTTACAGCCTCCATACACGCAGCACCGTCACACCCTACACTAAGCTCTGTCCGGCCCCTGTGTCCACAAGGAACTCGGGGAAAACCCAGGTGCTGTTGATCAGCACTTCTCGTGTAAATAAAATTAAAAAAAAAAAAATAAGTCTTGTGGAAGGAGCATTGGAAAAGGAAATTCTAAGCATGAAAGCAATTCTGTACATGAATCGTGTACCTGCTGCATTATCTTTGCAGATTCTATTTTTGTTTAAAATATAAATTGTATGTGGTCAGGAATTGGTGGATTTTCAAATAAAATCAGCTTCAACAGGTTTCTGTGTTTTCGTTGTTTGTTTTTTATTTTGTGTGTTGGACCTCTTGCCTTGTCTTTTTCGCCTTACAGGTATTCTGGAGAAATAGCAATAACGGAAGTGCCTGTGTTTGCGTCACGTGGTTTTTGCGTTCAAAGGCAAGTCTATGGGAATGCAAAATCCACTTGAAGGCGGTCAAATGGACCTTTTATCCAAATATTAAACACTTGACAACTGGGCACTTAAACCCCCTTCGTGACCAGACCAATTTTCAGCTTTCGGTGCTCTCACACTTTGGATGACAATTACCGTATATAATCGAGTATAAGCCGAGTTTTTCAGCACATTTTATTGTGCTAAAAGTGCCCCCCTCGGCTTATACTGGAGTCAAGCAGATACGGGGCCCCAAAGTTGGTTCGGAAAATGTCATTCTCTGCTGCAGAAAAGTGCTTGACATTTTCCGAACAAATTTTGGGGCCCTGTATCTCGGGGCCACTTGGTAATAGGAACCCCATTGGCTATGTTATAGTGCCAGTTCGACTGAGTTTGTATACCAATTATGGGGTTCCTAGCACCAAGTGGCCCCAAGATACGGGGTCCCAAATTGTGCCCATCTGCAGCAATGTTATTTCAGGACCCTTTGGGTCCAGAGACCCCAAATTTTGGCTGCAGCTAGGGGGCATCTAGGAACCCTTAACTTCCATGTTTGAAGTTTGGGGGACCTATGCCGGCAAATGGGAACAGTGAGGCATGCAAATGGCCACAGTGAGGCTGCAAATGGGCATTGTTGACCCTCTTTTCCACTTACTGTAGCTGTGCATTTCTCACCCTAGGCTTATACTCGAGTCAATAAGTTTTTTCCATCTTTTTGTGGTAAAATTAGGTGCCTCGGCTTGTATTCGGGTCGGCCTATACACAAGTATATACGGTACTCAGTCATGCAACACTGTACCCAAATGAATTTTTTGTCCTTTTTTTCATACACATAGAGCTTTGTTTTGGTGGTATTTGATCACCTCTGGGTTTTTTTATTTTTTGTGCTATAAATGAAAAAAGAACGAAAAAATTTGGGAAAAGGCATTTTTCTTTGTGTGATTAATAATTTGCAAAAATTTATTTTTTCTTCATAAATTTTGGCCACAATTTATACTGCTACATATTGTTGGTAAAAATAACCCAAATTAGTGGCTATTATTTGGTCTTTGTGAAAGTTAGACTCTACAAACTGTGGTGCAAATCATAAAAATTTATCACACCTGATGTACTGATGGCCTATCATTTCTTGCGACCCAAGCAAGCCAGGAAAGTACAAATACCCCCCAAATGACCCCTTTTTTTGAAACTAGACATTCCAAGGTATTTAGTAAGAGGCATGGTGAGCTTTTTGATGTTGTCCTTTTTTTCCCCACAATTCTTTGCAAAATTAAAAAAAATGTCCCCACAAAATTGTCATTGTAATGGTTATTTCTCTCACATGGCATGTGTATACCACAAATGACACCCCAAAATACATTCTGCTACTCCTGAGTATTATGATACCACATGTGTGTGACTTTTCCACAGCCTGGCCACAGAGAGGCCCAACATGCAGGGAGTACCTTCAGGTGTTCTAGGAGCATAAATTACACATTTAACTTGTTGACTACCTAGTACACTTTTGAAGGCCCTGGAGCACCAGGAAAATGACACGTGACAATGATGACAGAGGCACTTATACGTGGCACTGCACGCATTGCGGAAGTAAACAGGAGGACGTCCTGGCAATTGGCGTCTGCGCTGCAGCCGTCTTTCGGCTATAGCGCAGATGCCTAGTGGTTAATGTAAAGGAAGCCTCTACTGGGGAAGTATGAAGACCTGTTATTGCTGACCTCCCCTTTTTGAAGTTCTATCGCCTTGTCTGTCTGTGCTTTTCTAAATACTTGTAATACATGGGGTCACTGACCCAGAATAAGTTTGAAGATCAAGAGTTCTGTGTTTTTTCTCGACTGTCCTGATCCACATGCTTGTTCCATATTAGTGGGTCCAAAAAAGTATTGAAGAGACGGCATTGACCACCGGGCAACAACCATTTTTGCAAAAAGGTCAATAATGGAATAACTCCTTTAAAACTAGAGTGGTCGCCTGATGCAAGCTCTTAGTTTCCTAGCTTAGTCTTTTCACAGGAATATATCATGCAGGTTTTATGTTATTTGGCTTTAAAGTCATCAGTCATGTTGTAAGGAAGGTAATCGGACAATCAGAAACTTCCCCTCAGCAGAGATAACATGAGGGTTGGCCTTTGGTCAGGTGAACAGCACTGGTGGAAGCCAGGAGTAGCCTTTTCTTCAGAAGTAATGCAGCCCCTCTGTTACTCTATCAGTTCAAGTAATCCTGTTAGTAAACCAAAGTATATATTCTAATATCTCGGGGGGGGGGGGGGGGGGGGGGGGGGGAGGGGGGGGGGGGGGTGGAGTGGAATTGCTTTAACAGTCAGCAGATCCAGAGATACAGGCAGCTGAAATTATAGGCAGAACTTTTTCCTCTAGAAGCTCGGCTCTGGCCCTTTTCCTGCCACCTGAGCTTCCCTATTGGTCCGTGCCGTGCAGCAGCAGTTCTTTGCATTTAGAGTTGGGCCCCTTTCACACTTGAGGGGTGCGGGCATCGGCGGTAGATCGGTGCGTTTCTAACCCCCGCTATCAGCCGAAAAAGGGTTAAAACTGCCGGTATAGCCGCACTGCCTCATTGGTTTCAATGGGTAGGAGCGGTGAATACACTGCTTTTTTCAGGCGCTATACAGGCACTATTTTTTAGCGATGTAGTGCCTTAAAAACGCCTCAGTGTGAAAGGGGCCTAATGGATGACAAGAGTTTATCTGGCTAGCAGTTTCACCACTTGTCAAACTGTCCCCAGCCAATATGTCTGTTGGGGTTTTTTGAGCTGAATGAGCTCCTCTAACGTTTGCACCACAATGAAATATGTTAAAAGCCTCCATTACATGAACTTTATAGACTGTATAAAGCCTGCAGACAAACACTGCATAAATAGCCCATGTTGTCATAGCTTAAAGGACCAATAAGGAGGCTCAGGGTGGTTGAGGCCAAGCTGGAGGTTTTGTGTTTTGCCATTCTCTTGTCCAATGAGGCTCCTCATTAGCCAGTAAGGGTGTTCTCATTGGCTCAGGGAGATGGTAGTGGGTGGAGCTGCAGAACAAAAGCAGCTGCAATAAAGAATCGCAGTTGTCAGTCAGTGGTTACCTATAGAGACCATATGTGGCTTGACACAGACAACATTTTAAAATGAATAATGTAAGTTTATTGAATAACATCCTAAAATAGTTACAAAGTAAAATGCATACAGGGAGACATCTTTTGTCTTCTTGCTAGATTTAGGGTTAGAGTCTCAAAGACTAGCCAATCGTTCCCATTCTGTCCCTGAGGTCCATTCTTCAACGTCACTTACAAATGCCTTCTCAGCAGCCCGAATATTTGCTTTCGTCTTCTGTAATAACTCATCTTGTCTTATGTTCCACTCTTCTAGCTCCTTAGCAGCTTTCTCCTTCCAAAAAAAAAGCTACAAGATCTATAAAATACCCTTCACCACCACCAATAAAGACAACATTGTCTCAACACACAAACATACATATACACTATATTAACAAAAGTATTGGGACGCCGGCCTTTACACAGACACACATGAACTTTCATGGCATCCCAGCCTTAGTCCGTAGGGGTTCAATATGGAGTTGGCCCACCCTGTGCAGCTATAACAGCTTCAACTCTTCTGGGAAGGCCGTCCACAAGGTTTAGGAGTGTGTCTATGGGAATGTTTGACCATTCTTCCAGAAGCACATTTGTGAGGTCAGGCACTGATGTTGGACAAGAAGGCCTGGCCCGCAGTCTCGGCTCTAATTTATCCCAAAGCTGTTCTATCGGGTTGAGATCAGGACTCTGTGCAGGTCATTTCAATTCCTCCACCCCAAACTCGCTTATCCATGTCTTACTGGACCTTACTTTATGCACTGGTCCAAATCATTTGGTGGAGGGTGGATTATGATGTGGGGGTTGTTTTTCAGGGGTTGGGGCTTGGCTCCTAGTGAAGGGAACTCTTAAGGTGTCAGCATACCAAGACATTTTGGACAATTTTATGCTCCCAACTTTGTGGGAACAGTTTGGAGGTGACCCCTTCCTGTTCCAACATGACTGCACACCAGTGCACAAAGCAAGGTCCATAAAGACATGGATGAGCGAGTTTGGGGTGGAGGAACTTGACTGGCCTGCACAAAGTCCTGACCTCAACCCGATAGAACACCTTTGGGATGAATTGGAGTGGAGACTGCAGGCCAGGCCTTCTCATCCAACATCAGTGCCTGACCTCACAAATGTGTTTCTGCAAGAATGGTCAAACATTCCCAAAAACGTGTAGCGGTCAGGACTCCGTGCAGGCCAGTCTAGTTCCTCCACCCCAAACACACTCCTAAACCTTGTGGACAGCCTTCCCAGAGGAGTTGAAGCTGCAAAGGGTATAATATTGAACCCTATGGATTAAGACTGGGATGCCATTAAAGTTCATGTGCGTGTAAAGGCAAGCGTCCCAATACTTTTTCCAATATAGTGTATATAATGTAGCATAGCACATTTTAGTGTATGTAGGCTATCACATGAATATATTCCTCTCGCAGCCACACAAAGTGTCCAACATATAATATATCTCCCTGGAGAAAAAAAAAATGGCTAAGGCAAAAAAAAAAAAAAAGATCTATGCACTTTCAATTATGTCTACAGCACTATACTAGATTTATGGGACTATAACTAGGTTGGGTGGTCCGCCCACTGCCTAATAGGACACGTAAATGTCCATTTATCTCCCAAATAGTATCTGAATGCTGGGTTAGTAAACATAGACGTGATGAGTGCTTGAAATAGTTGAAAGCAAGTAACGGTATTGACGACAATTACAGGTACCGTATATACTCAAGTATAAGCCGAGTTTTTCAGCACAATTTTTTTTGCTGAAAGTTCCCCCCTCGGCTTATACTCGAGTCAATCACTTTTCTGCAGCAGGGAATGACATTTTCCAACCCGACTTTGGGGCCCCGTATCTCGGGGCCACTTGGTGCTAGGAACCCCAAATTGGTGCGCAATCCCAGTGGAACCAACACTACAACATATTTGGGGTTCCTAGCACCAAGTGGCCCCAAGATACGGGATCCCAAAGTCGGTCAACTGTGTCCATCTGCAGCAATGTCATTTCGGGACCCTTTGAGTCCAGAGACACCAATTTTGGCTGCAGCTAAGGGGCATCTAGGAACCCTTAACTACTGAGTTTGAAGTTCGGGGGACCTATGGCTGCAAATGGGCATTTTTGACCCTCTTTTACACTTGCAGTAGCTGCACATTTCTCACCCTAGGCTTATACTCGAGTCAATAAGTTTTCCCATATTTTTGGGGTAAAATTAGGTGCCTCGGCTTATATTCGGGTCAGCTTATACTCAAGTATATACGGTAATAGACTTGGCCAAGGACACATTGGATTGGGATCTTATATAAACATATAGATGTAGTGTGTGGAGCCTTCTAAAGTCTGGGAAAGTCCAAGTTTGTAATAGATTATGGGTTCACTTGAAGGATAACCCCCCCCCCTCCCCCCAGCAAAGGTAATAATACATTTTAAATGGTCGTTCTGCTAAGGGGGGGGGGGGGGGGATTGATGCTAAATCCTAAACTACTCTCTTCCTGTGCAATAAAAAGGAGACTTTTCATTGGGGCACAGACATTTTCCTATTAATGTTTCCTTTTTGAAGATCTCTTCAATGTTTCCTTTTATGTAAATAAGGGCAGAATGCCCATCTTAGGAAAGCGTTCTCCAATCAGAGGGCCACTTTGCTGTTCTGTCTATGACTCACAGTGGAGCTACGGAGACATAATAGACTTTTCCTGCCATTGTCCCACTTGGAAGATCACAAAGATACAGCTGAATGAAATGCACATTTATTCTACATCTAGTAACTTGTTGGAAGAGTAACATTTTAGTTAAGATGGAAAAGCTGATTTTATCATCCTCGGTGTAACTGGCCATTTCGGTTTGTTCTGAGGAGAAAGTCCTTCTTTTGGATCAGAATTTTTGGCCTCTACGCTCTCCTTGTGTAATGGCACAGCTTGTCCGTCGATGCTTAACAATTTTAGCTCCAGTGGGCCCAGATGTAAGTATTCCTGCAAAAAAAAAAAAAAATATATATATGTTTTTAGAGATTCCCTGAAGCGGTTCTGGTAGTAAAAAAAGCAACTTTTCTTCCCAGTGGTTATTAAAGCCTAAATGCCTGGGCTATATGTATCAGTATACATCTGGTAACCTGACTATAAAGCTTTGGTTGTCCACCTTAATCATTTTTGAAGAACATATAAAAATTGCATTTGGTTTACTGTGTTTATAAGCCCTGCTGTTTTTGTTTAAACCCATGGTCTCCAAACTGAGGCCTGAAGGCCGGATGTGGCATTTTGCCTTTATCCAGTCTTTGGAGCACTATTCTCCCACTGATAGACATTATTCTGCCAACTGACATCTACAATGGGCCACTATTCATCCCAATGATATTAATGATGGGGCACTATTCTTCCCAATGATACCAACGATGGGGCACTATTCCTCCCAATGATACCAACGATGGGGCACTATTCCTCCCAATGATACCAACGATGGGGCAATATTCCTCCCAATGATACCAACGATGGGGCACTATTCTTCCCAATGATACCAACGATGGGGCACTATTCCTCCCAATGATACCAACGATGGGGCACTCTCCCCCCCCCCCCCCAATGATACCAACGATGAGGCATTATTCCTCCCAATGATACCAATGTTGGGGCACTATTCCTCCCAATGATACCAACGATGGGGCACTCTTCCTCCCAATGATACCAACGATGGGGCACTCTTCCCCCCCCCCCAATGATACCAACGATGGGGCACTCTTCCCCCCCCCAAAGATACCAACGATGAGGCATTATTCCTCCCAATGATACCAATGTTGGGGCACTATTCCTCCCAATGATACCAACGATGGGGCACTATTCCTCCCAATGATACCAACGACGGGGCACTATTCCTCCCAATGATACCAACGATGGGGCACTCCCCACCCCAATGATACCAACGATGGGGCACTATTCCTCCCAATGATACCAACGATGGGGCACTTTTCCTCCCAATGATGCCAACGATGGGGCACTATTCCCCCCCCCCCCAATGATACCAACGATGGGGCACTATTCCTTCCAAATACCAAATGTGATGTTTACTCCCACTGATGCAAGTAACATTTCTACTCCCACTGGCCTCAGTCCAGCCCCCCCCCCCCCCCCAAAGTCTGAAGGACAATAAACTGGCCCTTAGTTTAGAACAGTGGTCTCCAAACTTTCTAAACAGACAAGTGTACCTCTGTTTAAAACTATACTTATGTTAGACATTTACAGTATTAGACACACTGCTATCTGTAAGCTGAAACCATCTGAATGAAGGCATCAACTTCATTATGTTATAGCTGAAAGTGATCACATGATCGGGAACCACTTTCGACAGCTTTGATCCTCTGTAATGATCGGAAATATAAGCACAGTGTTAAAAATTTCACCTACGATGTATCTAAAACTACCCTTTTAGCTTTGGATTTAGCATAGAAGGGTTAGAATCTTGGTCAGGTTATTTTTGCTCCGTGGACCTACTGTGAAGATCCTCCGTCAATGTGTCTTGGTAACCCATGTCTATAGGATTGGAAGTGAGGGGAAATCCAAAATTGTAATTTGTCACTGGAACAGGAATAGAGGGAAAATCTTCCAATTTGATAATTATGTGGGCGGTTGTTTCCCTTACATTAGAGAGATTTCCTCTCCCTTCCTGTTGCATCTTTTTAGTTTTTTCCCCATAGCTACATTTATTTTTAATGCTTTTTAAAACAAAAACACACAACCATATGTTAATCTTTCTGTAATTTCAATGAATCAAAGCAAAATATGAAAGTACAATACACAAAGTAGGCCTCCGTATAACCTCTATTCATATACAGACTGCTACAATAAAATTTATGACAGGCACCCAGCTATCACTTCCTCTCCTGGCCCATGGCGCCAAAAGGAAGTGCCTCTCCCCCCTCCCTGCAATCTTCTGGGACACGTCACAGGTCACAGAAGATTGCCCGGCCATTCACAACGCGCGGAGAGGAGCGAGGCTTCGGGCACCCGCTTCTCTGGACTGTGGGACAGGTGAGTGTCTGTTTATTAAAAGTCAGCAGCTATACTTTTTGTAGCTGCTGACTTTTAAATGGGTGGAATTCTGCTTTAAGAAGGGTCAAGTTGACCTAGACTTACCAGTCCTCTAATATACAGTATCTCACAAAAGTGAGTACACCCCTCACATTTTTGTAAAAATGTTATTATATCTTTTCATCACTAAAGAAATAACACTTTGCTACAATGTAGTGAGTGTACAGCTTGTAGTGTAAATTTGCTGTTCCCTCAAAATAACTCAACACACAACCATTAATGTCTAAACCGCTGGCAACAAAAGTGAGTACACCCCTAAGTGAAAATGTCCAAATTGGGCACAAAGTGTCAATATTTTGTGTGGCCACCATTATTTTCCAGCACGGCCTTTAACCCTCTTGGGTATGGAGTTCACCAGAGCGTCACATGTTGCGACTGAAGTCCTCTTCCACTCCTCCATGATGACATCACAGAGCTGGTGGATGTTAGAGACCTTGCGCTTCTCCACCTTCTGTTTGAGGATGCCCCACAGATGCTCAATAGGGTTTAGGTCTGGAGACATGCTTGGCCAGTCCATCACCTTTACCCTCAGCTTCTTTACCAAGGCGGTGGTTATCTTGGAGGTTTGAGGTGTGTTTGGGGTCGTTATGCTGGAATACTGCCCTGTGGCCCAGTCTCCGAAGGGAGGGGATGATGCTCTGCTTTAGTATGTCACAGGTACATGTTGGCATTCATGGTTCCCTCAATAAACTGTAGCTCCCCAGAGTCGGCAGCACTCATGCAGCCCCAGACCATGACACTCCCACCACCATGCTTGACTGTAGTCGAGACACACTTGTCTTTGTACTCCTCACTTGGTTGCCGCCACACAAGCTTGGCACCATCTGAACCAAATAAGTTTATCTTGGTCTCATCAGACCACAGGACATGGTTCCAGTAATCCATGTCCTTAGTCTGCTTGTCTTCAGCAAACTGTTTGCAGGCTTTCTTGTGCATCATCTTTAGAAGAGGCTTCCTTCTGGGATGACAGCCATGCAGACCAATTTAATGCAGTGTTCGTTGTATGGTCTGAGCACTGACAGGCTGACCCCCCACCCCTTCAACCTCTGCAGCAATGCTGGCAGCACTCATACGTCTATTTCCTAAAGACAACCTCTGAATATGACACTGATCATGTGAACTCAACAACTTTAGTCGACCATGGCGAGGCCTGTTGTGAGTGGAACCTGTCCTGTTAAACCGCTGTATGGTCTTGGACACCGTGCTGCAGCTCAGTTTCAGGATCTTGGCAATCTTCTTATAGCCTAGGCCATCTTTATGTAGAGCAACAATAATTTTTTTCAGATCCTGAGAGTTCTTTGCCATGATATGCCATGTTGAAGTTCCAGTAACCAGTATGAGAGAGTGAGAGCGATAACACCAAATTTTAACACACCTGCTCCCCATTCACACCTGAGACCTTGTAACACTAACAAGTCACATGACACCGGGGAGGGAAAATGGCTAATTGGGCCCAATTTGGACATTTTCACTTGGGGGTGTACTCACTTTTGTTGCCAACGGTTTAGACATTAATGGCTAAAACATTGTGTTTTTTTTAACCTCTTGGGGACATGCAATGTTCACCAATAGTACTTCAGTGCCACATTAATTTTTCATGAAGTATTTTTTTTTTTTTTTCATGGTAAACTTTTTTTATGGATGTTGACATCACACATACAGACAGTGGTAATGTGCATAGTGCAGTTCTATGGGGGCTCCACTTACTTTGAAATCCTTTTCATCCTCATGCAGTAAGTGTTTAAGATCAAGAAAGATCTGGGAATCTCTGCCCTCGGAGGTGGCGAGCGCCCTGTCCACACCTAGAAGCAGAAGATTAGTGATACACATATCCATGTTCCGTCCTATCATGCTCTCTTCTTTTGTCCAGCCATGTGTAGCTATGATATAGTGATATAATGAATTAAAACAAGAATTTTCCCTTTGAACTAACATAACACCTACTGTACACGCAAAACAGTCCACCAATAAAGAGCCAATGGCTGTAGAGAAGTTTGATTTCTCTCTGGACACACAAAAGTAGCCTTTTCTAAGAGAAATATGGACTTCCATTGCAGATCCCTTCTGCGAATGCCGTTGATCCTTCATTCTCTCTACTCTATGCTTTCTCGTTTGTTTGGAGTGGTCACTGATCCCATCCCAGGATCCTCTTGTATTTTCTGACACTAAGCTCTACAAGATATCAGACATAGTTCCATGTGTTGTTGTGTGTGTGGTAATACCCAAGGCCTTTATTTTCAGCAGAAATGCAGGGGGACGCAGTTCTGACCCCTCCAGCACTACATGTATGTAATGGCAAATGGGGCTTGGGTGTGCTGGAGGATCTACTGTTGCTGTGGGATCTATTGTCACTGTAGAGGTCTATTGTTGCTGGGGAAGATCTTATGCTGCTGAAGGGGTCAATTGCTGCTGGAAGGGATTTACTGTTGGTTGAGGGATGGGTCTATTGTTGCTGGCGGCTGGAGGGTCTGTTGATGCTGACAGGGGTTTATTGTTGCTGGGGAGGTTTGACTGCAGGGAATCTTTTACTGCTTTTCTTGTTATCATTAACAAATTCCATACAAAGCACTTAGCGCCACTAAATCATACTTGGTTCTGTATCTAAAAGAGGTGGTATTGGGAGGTGTGTGGAACCATGGGACGGTGCTTGGAGGTGAGTAGGGCGTGGAGACAAGGAATGACTCGCAGGTGACTTCTCTATGGAAAAAAAGCCCTGGAAATACCTATAAGTAGGTTTGTATGGACCCATATATTTTCTATTTTAAAACACACGTTAAACAGACACAACATTTTTTTATTTTTTACTTGTAGCACCAAATGGAATCAGCCAACCTTCAAGCAGTATATGGCCAGCTTTAAACTGGCCATATACTGCTCAAATTGAAACTGCTGAATCTCCACAGCAGGGGTGTTGCTAGGTCTACAAAAGATCTGGGGCTAGAGCCCATAGCAGTGTAGTAAAGAAAGTCATACGCTTGGGTGGGCATACACATGTATATACAGTAATATACGTGTGTGTATATATCCCCAGAGAGCACCCCTTACATCAGGGTCCCCAGAGAGCCTCCTCCTTACATCAGAGAGCATCCCCCTTGCATCAGGGTTCCCAGAGAGCCCCCCACTTACATCGGGTTCCCAGAGAGCCTCCCCTTAAATCAGGGTCCCCAGAGAGCCTCCCCTAAATCAGGGTCCCCAGAGAGCCTCCCCCTTAAAATCAGGGTCCCTAGAGATCCTCCCCCTTGCATCAGGGTCCCCAGAGAGCCCCCCACTTACATCAGAGTCCCCAGAGAACCTCCCCTCCCCTTGGGGACCCCTGCAGAAACTCGGGGCTGTGGGCCCCATATTCTGGGCCATAGCCCCAAAAGCCACCCCCTAGCGACGCCACTGCTCCACAGTATAGGGACTACTTGTTCTGTAGTTCAAGATAAGAACTGCTAGAATGTCTTGAGAACAACACAGGACAGCTCTGAATTTCTTACAAGATCAACAGTTTTTTCTTTTTTTTTTTTTCTTTTTGCGCTTCTTAAACAGATATAATACTCTCAATGTTATATTTAACAGACCAAAAGGGGGGCAAAAAAACAGAAGATTATTGGAGTTTACATACACTTTATTGACTATTTACTTTACATCTATGACAAACCTTTATCATCAGAGGTTTTGTCCATATCCTGTTTGACCAATCTGTGCTCTATATCTTCTGGTGGATCCAGCCCATCCACCTGCGTTAGGAAGACGTTCCTGAAAGAGATGGGGAAGTAGATAAAATAAACTGTGTTCTGGGTTCCCCAGACAAATTTTATTTAGAAAAATTCCACATCTGGATTATTAAAACTTTTCATTTTCAAAGGATTTCCTTATTCTACACAGATCTGGGCGCTCTGGACCTATATACAGTGCAAAAGGCAACAAGACTGATGAATGAACCTTATCTCATATAAAGGCTCATTTAAAAGAGAGAAGCAAAATGGTAACTGATGGGATCACAGATCACAGGAACAGCTCAACTAGATATACAATGGCGCAAATGCCTATGTATATAAATACACAACCCCACCAATGTATACATGCATGCATTCATATTCTCACACACATACTGTACATACATCAAATAACATATTTACAAATATACAGACATCCATTTTCCCTAATGCCACGTTACACGGGCAACTGGGAACCAGTAAAAAGGGGCAGCTTTGATACCCCCTTCTCAACTGTCCAGCCACGCTATGTGGCTTGGCAAAAATTAAACCACAGGTTGTGTTCCTTCGGCAGTACCCATTCAAATGAAAGGGGCCATGCAACAACCACCCTGCTGTTAACAGTTGGCTCTGAGATGGGGACCCTTTCAGATCATTACACACAATGCAATCAAATAGCTAATTGTCAGTTGTGTGATCCAGAAGCTTTTCTGTGCTGGGAATCACACATTCCTCTAAGGGGTTAATCATTCCAGCATTCAAAGCTCGAGGAATATTTATTCCCCCGCATGTTCACTTAAGAGCGTACCTGGATATTTTTAGATCCTGAAGCCGGCAATTGAAAAGATGACTTATTAATTGCAAATTTTCTTGCTCCGTCTTATAAACAGTCTTCTCCAGATCCT
The DNA here is from genome assembly GCA_028564925.1 of Lithobates sylvaticus. Taxonomy (NCBI): domain Eukaryota; kingdom Metazoa; phylum Chordata; class Amphibia; order Anura; family Ranidae; genus Lithobates; species Lithobates sylvaticus. The sequence goes on from CM053027.1 coordinate 593,130,701, forward strand.
GAATGTCTTTACTGTAAATTGCAACCTGGAGAGGATGAGAAATAACATTTAGGACGCAAAGCCCTAAATGGAAAACCTTTTAAGGAGAACAGGTTTGATGACTGAAGATCCCCCTCATGCCTTAAAGGAGTTCTAAAGGCAGAAGGTTTTTTATCTTTATACATTCTATGCATTAAGATAAAAAAACTTCTGTGTGTAGAAGCTTCCCCAGCACCCCCCCCCCCCCCCAATTACCTACCTGAGCCCCGTCTCTCTCCAGCGATGTCCACGATCCCCTTAGCCATCCAGTACACTCCTCCTGACTGGCTGAGACAGATCAGCGGCACTATTGGATCCTGCGGCTGTCAATCAAAGTCAGTCAGCCAATCAGGGGAAAGTGGCAGGTCAGGTTCCGTGTCTGAATGGATACACAGAGCCACGACTCGGCTTGTATGACCCCTGTAGCAAGCTGCTGGCTGAGGGCACTCAAAGGAGGGAGGGACTAAGAGCAGCAAAGAGGGACCCAAGAAGAGGAGGATCGGGGCTGCTCTGTGCAAAACCAACTGCACAGAGGAGGTAAGTATAACATGTTTGTTATTTAAAAAAATATATATATATTATTTTATTAGATAATTTAAGTAAAAAGAACAGACAATTGGTCCATATAAAAACATATGGATGTGTTTATAACATCAATTACCCCATACACCCTCCCATATACATATTTAGTCATAAAACAAAGTCAAGAAACAAAGTGACTACTGCCAAAAAAAAACGATAGTGGAAGGGGTAATATCCATGGATCCATCCATTTGGATATTATAACTTCCATTATCGTATTTATTGCCAGTAGTCACTTTTTTTCTTGACTCTGTAACAATTGTGTTTATGACTGAATATGTATATGGGAAGGTGTATGGGGTAGTTGGTGTTATGAACACATCCATATCCATTGGATATGTTTTTATGTGGACTAATTGTCCTTTTTTTTTTTTTCACTAATATTCTAATATATCTTTTAGCCCTGGTTCACATTGATATGATTTGACATGTCAAATCGGCGGCAATTGCTAGCAATGGCACCGTCCTAATCGGTGTGACGCTGCATTTGCAGCGCTGGCGCTGCACCGATTTCAAAAATTCGTTTCTGTACTACTTTTTGCAATTTCGGGCTGCGATTTCCATTGACATCTGCACAGATATCTCTGAAATTGCGGCCGAAATCGGGACTGTCAAATGCGGGAGTCAAATCAAGCGAGTTCAGCTGAACTGGCACGGCTTCATTCCCGCAGCTCAGTGTCAACCTGGGCTTAAGAATACCTGTATTTGTGTGTATTTTTCTGAGGGTTATAGGACCATTAAAGTCCCCATTTATCCCTGTTTATTTTATATTTTTTTGCTCATAGGGATGTGGTGCTGAGGTTATCAAATATATCCCTAGTCTTTATATATATATATATATATATATATATATATATATATATATACATACAGTGGGAAAAATAATTATTTGATCCCCTGCAGATTTTGTACGTTTGCTCACTTACAAAGAAATAAAGGGTCTATAACTTTTATTAGATGTATTTTAACTAGCTGAGATCCGCGCTATAGCCAAATGACGGCTACAGCGCGGATCTGTTGTGCCGGGAGCACGTCCTATGACGTCCTCCCCTTCTGTGCACTCTAGGGAGCGCGCACGCGCGCGCGCTCTCGCCGTGTCACTGGGCACCCGATGCGCGTGCCCAGCGGCCGCGATGTCCGCTGGGCACCCGCGATTGCCCCGGTAACACAGCGGGACCGTGGATCTGTGTGTGTAAACACACAGATCAACGGTCCTGTCAGAGGAGAGGAGCCGATGGTGTTCTCTTTACAGAGAAACACCGATCGGTCTCCTCCCCTTGTGAGTCCCCTCCCCCCACAGTAAGAAACACTCCCAGGGAACATAATTAACCCCTCCCCGCCCCCTAGAGGTTAACCCCTTCACTGCCAGTGTCATTTATACAGCAATCAATGCATTTAAATAGCATTGATTGCTGTATAAATGACAATGGTGCCAAAAATGTGTCAAAAATGTCCGATGTGTCCGCCATAATGTCGCAGTCACAATAAAAATCGCTGATCACCGCCATTACTAGTAAAAAAAAAAATATTAATAAAAATGCTATAAAACTATCCCCTATTTTGTAAACGCTATAACTTTTGCGCAAACTAATCAATAATCGCTAATTGCAATTTTTTTTTTACCAAAAAATATGTAGAAGAATACGTTTCGGCCTAAACTGAGGAAAAAAAAAAGTTTTTTTATATATTTTTTGGGGATATTTAGTATAGCAAAAAGTAAAAAATATTGTTTTTTTTTTAATTTGTCGCTCTTCTTTTGTTTATTGCGCAAAAAATTAAAAACGCAGAGGTGATCAAATACCACCAAAAGAAAGCTCTATTTGTGGGGAAAAAATGATAACAATTTCATTGGGTACAGTGTCGTATGACCGCGCAATTGTCATTCCAAGTGCGTCAGCGCCAAAAGCTGAAAATTGGTCTTGTCACGAGGGGGGTTTAAGTGCAAAGTAATCAGGTGGTTAAGTGATGGAATATCATCCAAAAATCAAGAAAAAAAAAACCCATGATACAAATGTTAAAAAAACTAAGTTGCAGTTCAGTGAGTAAAATAAGTATTTGATCCTCTACCAACCAATAATAATTCTAGCTCCCACAGACTGGCTACACTATGTGCTCATGTGGTACACAAATTAGTCCTGTCAATTTAAGTAGGTGCTCCTAACGACAACTTGTTATGTGTATAAAAGACACCTGTCCACAGAATCTCTTTCTTCCATTCAATTCTAATGCTGGCCATACACTATACGAAAAATCGGCTGAAAATTCGGTCATTAGACCGTTTGTTCATTTTTTCGGCCAGTTAATGGACACAAAATCGATAAACATTTGGATGTTTTTGAGCCGAAAAAACGAAGGACAAGTTGGAAATTTTCTGCCGAACAAACGATAAATTGAAAGGTTAATGTGTTTCCCGTCCGACCTGTCTGCACTAGGTATATGTAAAAAAAAAAACACAAAATGTATTTATGTTCACTGAACGATTTATCGGTCATTACATGATGGCACCATCGTTTGCGCTCGCGGCCGAACGTTCGTTTTTTTCGAAATTGGGTTCGGCCGATTTTTCGTATAGTGTATGGCCAGCATTACCATCATGGGCAAGACCAAAGAGCTGTCAAAGGATGTCAGGGACAAGATTGTAGACCTGCACAAGGCTGGAATGGGCTCCAAGATAATCAGCAAGAAAACTGTTGGAGAGATGATTCGCAAATGGAAGAAACACAAAATAACCATCAATTGCCCTCAGTCTGGAGCTCCATGCAAGATTTCGCCTTATGGGGTAAGGATGATCATAACAAAAGTGAGGGATCAGCCCAAAACTACACGGGAGGAGCTTGTGAATGATTTTAAGGCAATTGGGGCCACAGTCACCAAACAAACCATTGGTAACGTAATACGCCGCCATGAATTGAAATCCTGCAGCGCCCACAAGGTCCACCTCCTCAAGAAGTCACATGTACAGGCCCGTCTGATGTTTGCCAATGAAAATCTAAATGATTCAGAGAAGGATTGGGAAAAAGTGCTGTGGTCAGATGAGACCAAAATTCAGCTCTTTGGCATTAACTCCACTAGCCATGTTTGGAGGAAGAAAAACGCTGACCATGAGCCTAAGAACACCATCCCTACAGTCAAGCACAGAGGTGGAAACATTCTTTGGGGCTGTTTCTCTGCTAAAGGTACAGCCCAACTTTGCCGCATTGAGGGGCCAATAGACAGGGCCATGTATTGTAAAATCTTGGATGAGAACCTTCTTCCCTCAGCCAGAACACTGAAGATGGGTCTTCCAGCTTGACAATGACCCAAAATATACCACCAAGGCAACAAAGGAGTGGCACATGAACAAGCTTTTTAATGTCACGGTGTGGCCTAGCCATTTTCCAGACCTTAATCCTATAGAAAATGTATGGAGGGAGCTGAAACTTCAAGTTGCCAAGCGACAGCCAAGAAACCTTAAGAATTTAGAGAAGATTTGTAAATAACAGTGGACCAAAATCTATTCTGAGATGTGTACAAACCTGGTAACCAACTACAAGAAACGTCTTACCTCTGCTTGCCAACAAAGGTTTCTCCACCAAGTACTGAATTATCTTTTGCTTGGGGTTCACATACTTATTTTACTTACTGAACTGCGACTCAATTTATAACATTTGTATCATGTGTTTTTTTCCAGATTTTTGGTTGATATTCTGTCTCTATCATTTAAAATACACAAATTATAGACCCTTTATTTCTTTATGGCTACTTTCACACAGGGGCGTTGAGCGCGCTGGCGGTAAAGCGGTGCTATATTTAGCGGCGCTTTACTGTAGTTTTAGTGGCGCTATTCGGCCGCTAGCGGGGCAGTTTTAACCCCTGCTAGTGGCCGAAAAAGAGTTAAAACCGCCCGCAAAGCGGCGCTGCGGCGCCGCTTTGCAGGCTGGTTTGGAGCGCTTCCCCATTGTTTTCAATGGGAAGGGGTGCTTTAGGAGCGGTAAATACACCGCTCCTACAGCGCTCCAAAGATGTGGCTAGCAGGACTTTTTTGATCGTCCTGCAAGCGCACAGCTCCAGTGTGAAAGCCCTCAGGGCTTTAACATTGGAGTGCATTGAGCGGCTCTTTCAGGGCGCTTTGCAGGCACTATTTTTAGCACTTTAGCGCCTGCAAAGTGCCTCAGTGTGAAAGTGGGCAAACTTACAAAATCTGCAGGGGATTATTTCCCCCACTGTACGTATATATTAGATAACTGCTTGGAATGATGTCTTCCTGTTCATAAAAAAACGTATAATCAAATTAATTAAAAGATCAGACACTGAGCCCCTATTTTTATAAGAGGGATTGGAGGATCATGTGCTCATGGACTGGGCACCAATTAACTATATCAGCATTTTTCACCTGGGGCAGCGTTTGGGCTCTACCATGGTGCCGCAAATATAGGACCCAGTTTGCCCTAAATCAGCATCATGCGTTGCCATGATGCAGGAGGGCCGACCACCATCACCATAACAACCAATATATCTCTGATGGCACTGATCTAGGTAAGGCGGGACCACCCCTAGCAATCAGGAGAGGACGAAAGTCCATCACTGCCCAGACTTGCAATGCCTCCAGCTCATGCTGCTGGAGCTTTAAGGTAAGGCTCTGATGGGAAGAAGGGACTCGGTGATGGGAGGACTCTGATTATGGGGCGTCTGATGAGAGAACTCTAATGTGATGGAGGACTCTCATGTACTGCAGAGCCTTTGATGTATAGGGGGAACCCTGAGGAAAAGTAGGGGGCTTTTGATGTGATGGGGGCTTCCGGTGGGAAGGGAGGCTTCAGATGTGTTTGGGGAACTCCAATGTGTGTTTTTTTTTTTTTTGGATCCTAGTATTATTGCTAATGAAATTCAAATAAGAGTATACAATGATCTTGATCGATTGTTCAAAGATATAAATTTCTTACTATAATATTTAATTCCTCCGTTTGTGGCTGTTTCCATCATGAATGTGAGTATGTGAAGCCCAATCGAGATCGCTTCCTGGAATATCTTTGGAGAGGTGCATGCTGGGTAACCAGCATGCACCTCTCGATCTCGCACATGCGCGATTCAACGGCGGCCGTAGTACTGTACTGCCCACAGACTCCTAGGAAACGATGAGCATAGGCGAGAGAGGAAGTCTCGAGGAGCTCCGCGGGCCAGGAAGTGGCAGATTACGAGAACTACATAGCAACAGGGCGTTTAGGGTAAGTATAAAAATTTTTTCCTCCAAATGTTTGTTTATAGGTTAAAAGGAGTCTTTTAAAGGAAAACATTTTTTTTAGGTTGGAACTCCGCTTTCATTTCATCAAGGTGGTTGTCTGCATTATCCAAGGCTCAGGTTTCCCTTAATTAAGTCACATTTTGTTTTTTACATTTTAGACTGGAGTACCTCAAGATTTGCCATATTGTTAAAGGGTGCCACAACTCAAAAAGGTTAAGAAACACTCATCTATATATTGGTAGGCCATTTTGGAAACATATAATATCATACAGCAAGGCCCTAGTTACCTCTTTCTTCATCCACTCATTCTCTCGGATTTCTTTCTGGCTATCCAGGTCAATATGCTTCGCTGCATCCTAGGAAAGTATTAAAAATTAAATGTTCACTTTTTTCTTCTGTTCTCTGACCAATACTTTTATAACTGACATGATACTTTCATGGCTGAAATCTATTCATGCAGTCAAAGCTGTTAAGAATATATGTGATCTCTCCTGTGTCAGCCAGTAGGGGGTGACAGAGGGAAGGCGGTGTCCTGCCGAGAAAATTCCCCCGCCGGATTAGGACCCCCCTCTACTGCGCAGGCGCAGCGCTTGCGCAGTACGAAGGACTAGGCATCTTCCGAAAATTGCCGAAGCTAAACAGCTGCGAGTGAAGTGTACACCGCGCACGCGCACTTAACATGTCGGTGTACGAGAGACGATGCCGCACGCTCCCGATGCTCGCGCTACTCTGCAAGGGGCGGGTCTGTAACCAAGGGCGACATTTGTTATTATTATTACTGTAACCAAGGGCCAGATTTTTAAGTATTGCAAAACCCGCCTTTCTTTTATTTAAACACTCCTTTGCCCCTTGCTTAGAGTAATAATAGACCCGCCCCTTAGTTAGACTCCCCTTGCAGAGTAGCGCGAACATCGGGAGCGTGTGGCATCGTCTCGTACACCGACTATGGCTGCGCGGTGTACACTTCACTCCCACTTGCTTACCTTCGGCAATTTTCGGAAGATCCCTAGTCCTTCGCACTGCGCAAGCGCTGCGCCTGTGCAGTACAGAGGGGTCCTTATCCGCCGAGGGGAACCATCTCGGCAGAACACCGGATCATGTGACCGGACCAGAGCAACCCTGAAAATAGGTAAGTATGCAGATCTTTCCTATAAAGGTTAGTCAGAGTGGGTATTAGGAGGGGGGAGGGAGCATTTTTAAGAGTATTTAGGTTTTGACCGGAATTCTACTTTAGGATCATTTTACCACAGTCCATACAGAAACTCCAGCAAACGCATTGGTTACTGCAGTTCTACTGGTTATCTTTATACTGTCAAGAATAAAGATACACTATATTACCAAAAGTATTAGGACGCCTGCCTTTACAGGCACGAGAAAGTTAATGGCATCCCAGTCTTAGTCCGTAGGGTTCAATATTGAGTTGGCCCACCATTTGCAGCTATAACAGCTTCAACTCTTCTGGGAAGGCTTCCACAAGGTTTAGGAGTGTGTCTATGGGAATGTTTGACCATTCTTCCAAAAACGCAACTGTATTATTTAACTATTTCAGCCATTCTGTGGGACCAGATTGAGTAGCAGCAGCTGAGAGAGCAGCAGTGTACTTGTATCTACCTAAATTTCAGTGCTTTTACTATGAATCCCATAATGAGCATATGTGAGGAAATGCTCCTGACGTTGCTGTTGATGAGGCTGGAAAGACGTCAGAAATTGTGTGTGGGGACCATAGTTCATCTGGTTCAAATCTAACAACATATGGGTCAAATTTTGGGTCAAATTCCAATTCTACTTCGGATAACAGCAATGCTAGTGGTGTATTGGATTGGATCATGGGCTCATTAGGGGTATATAAATGGTCTATGAAGCATTGCAAGCAATTACAAGTTTTTAAAATATTTTTTTAGTGTTTTTTCATCATTTGCTATCATTTTTAAGTTTTGTAATGTAAAAAAAAAATAGGGTACCTTTAAAAACGATTTTAAACGAAAACGCGGGTACCGCAAAATGTCGGAAACTTTGGCGCCTGAACAAATTTTTTTGCCTTCAAAGAAAAGCCTCTAAACGCAACTGCCTAAAAACGACAGTAAACGAACCTGTGTACATGTACACATAAGATAACATTGGATGAGTTCAGGGGCAGCTGAAAAAAGCATTCAACTGCCTCTGAATGTCCATTTACCAACAGCCGTGTACATGAGGCCTTAGGGACAGGGCTCAGATTGTGGCTGAAGTAACAACTATAATGAAATGCCATGCATACCAATGTGGCCATCTCTCTTGTCAGACCCATCTTCCTCTCTGTCTCTTGATCTATCTTTTCTTTCGTCATCTCCAGGCTTCTTCTGAAATGTTCTGGATGAAGAAGAGAAGAAAAACAGCAAAATCTGCAAGGGGTTTTATGTGCATAGAAAGAAATTAAAATGTATATTCAGGGTTTCTGTTAGAAATCATGGGGGTGCCCCCCAGGCTGGGTGGGTGTGTGGGTGCAGGTGTATGACCCCGAACACAGCTCCAGCCACATGAACAAACCACTCATGTTTGTGGCCAGAGTACCTTTATGAATTAGTCCTTAATTATGTTTTTTAAATAATTTTTTACAATGTTTTTTATTTTTTTCTACATTATTAATAGCCATAGGGGGACTTTGGTGAAAAATCAGGGGTCTAAACAGATCCCTGATTTCTCACTTTTGTGACAGAGAAAGTGATAGAGGACACAAATCCCTGATTCCCTGATCATTTCTCTGCATCCTCAGCTGCTATAGAATGAAGGAACATGAATCACACTATATAGAGGCTCCCTGTTCCTTCATAAACTGGAGCACAGTAAACGCAGGGGGAGGAGGAGGGGGGGGGCACAGGGGTATCAAAGCTGCCAATGATCCTGGACAGGAGAGGGGGCGATTGGATCAGCAGAAGGGGGGACATTCCCTGAAACCACTCCCCCTGCAACAGCTGACAGTCTGCAGGAGGGAGAGGAGGAGAAGCCAGCTGTACTGCAGGGAGGGGGAACTGCCTGCACCATAAAGCTGCCTGGACCCCCCCCCCCCCTGTTGAACTGATGGGGCTTGGGCCCCATACGGAGGGCAAGTGCTACCCCCTTATCAGTGGCCCTGCATATATTACTTGATTCCCTCCAGGTAATTTGGTTTGTTGTATACTGGCCTAGGTATTACCCACTCCTGAGTCCTGTGGCCTCAGTGGGGACATAGAAAGCAATAAAATTTTCACAGAAGGTCTAACTGTTCCCCACTATGTCCAAATTAAAAAATGAAGGAAGTGAGCTGCCATCTAGATAAAGGAAGACCAGTGGACGTGGTATATCTGGATTTAGCAAAGGCATTTGATACAGTTCCCCACAAACGTTTACTTTACAAACTGAGGTCTGTCAACAATTAACCATAGAGTATGTCCCTTAATAGAAAACTGGTTACAGGGCGTGTCCGAAGGGCGGTAATAAATAGAAAGTATTTAGAATGGTTTGGTGTGGTAAGTGGGGTCCTCAAAAGATCTGTCCTGGTACCAATTCTGTTTAATTTATTCATATAGAGGTTGGTATAAATAGCTCAGTCTCAGTGTTTTCTGATGATACAAAGCTAAACTAAGGTGATAACTTCACAACAAGATGTGGAAACCTTACAGGAGGCCCTCAATAAAATAATTGGTTGGGCAAATGAGGTTTAATGTTGAAAAATGTCAAGTAAAGCATTTGGGTGCTAAAAATACAAATGCTAATTTTTAGCTAGGGGAGAACCACTGGGGGAATCCAGGATGGAAAAAGATCTAGGGGTCCTAGTAGATGACAGGCTCAGCAATGGTATGCAATGCCAAACTGCTTCAAGCAAAGCAAAAAATTGGCATGCATTAAAAAGGGGATTTACTCCGGAGATAAAACGATAATTCTCCCGCTCTACAAGACTCTGGTACAGGCCACATCTTGAGTCCAGAGAAGGGCAACAAGGCTAATAAAGGGACTGGAGGACCTCAGTTATGGAGAAGACACTTGAGAGGAGATATGATAGCAATATACAAATACAGTGGGACGAACACGTATTTGATACACTGCCGATTTTGCAGGTTTTCCTACTTACAAAGCATTTAGAGGTCTATCATTTTTATCATAGGTACTCTTCAACTATCAGAGACAAATCTAAAACAAAAATCCAGAAAATCACATTGTATGATTTTAAATAATTAATTTGCATTTTATTGCATGACATAAGTATTTGATCACCTACCAACCAGTAAGAATTCTGGCTCTCACAGACCTGTTATTTTTTCTTTAAGAAGCCCTCCTGTTCTCCACTCATTACCTGTATTAACTGCACCTGTTTAACTCGTTACCTGTAAAAAAGACACCTGTCCACACACTCAATCAAACAGACTCCAACCTCTCCACAATGGCCAAGACCAGAGAGCTGTGTAAGGACATCAGGGATAAAATTGTAGACCTGCACAAGGCTGGAATGGGCTACAGGACAATAGGCAAGCAACTTGGTGAGAAGTCAACAACTTGGCGCAATTATTAGAAAATGGAAGAAGTTTAAGATGCCGGCCAATCTCCCTTGGTTTGGGGCTCCATGCAAGATCTCACCTTGTGGGGCATCAATGATCAGGAGGAAGGTAAGGGATTAGCCCTGAACTACACGGCAGGACCTGGTCAATGACATGAAGAGAGCTGGGACCACAGTCTCAAAGAAAACCATTAGTAACACACTACGCCATCATGGATTAAAATCCTGCAGCGCATGCAAGGTCCCCCTGCTAAAGACAGCGCATTGTCCAGGCCTGTCTGAAGTTTGCCAATGACCATCTGGATGATCCAGAGGAGGAATGGGAGAAGGTCATGTGGTCTGACGAGACAAAAATAGAGCTTTTTGGTCTAAACTCCAATCGCCGTGTTTGGAGGAAGAAGAAGGATGAGTACAACCCCAAGAACACCATCCCAACCGTGAAGCATGGAGGTGGAAACATCATTCTTTAGGGCTGCTTTTCTGCAAAGGGGACAGGACGACTGCACTGTATTGAGGGGAGGATGGATGGGGACATGTATCGTGAGATCTTGGCCAACAACCTCCTTCCCTCGGTATGAGCATTGAAGATGGGTCATGGCTGGGTCTTCCAGCATGACAAAGACCCGAAACACACAGCCAGGGCAATAACTAAGGAGTGGCTCCGTAAGAAGCATCTCAAGGTCCTGGAGTGGCCTAGCCAGTTTCCAGACCTGAACCCAATAGAAAATCTTTGGAAGGAGCTGAAAGTCCATATTGCCCAGCGACAGCCCCAAAACCTGAAGGATCTGGAGAAGGTCTGTATGAAGGAGTGGGCCAAAATCCCTGCTGCAGTGTGTGCAAACCTGGTCAAGAACTACAGGAAACGTATGATCTCTGTAATTGCAAACAAAGTTTTCTGTATATTAAGTTCTGCTTTTCTGATGTATCAAATACTTATGTCATGCAATAAAATGCGAATTAATTACTTAAAAACCATACAATGTGATTTTCTGGATTTTTGTTTTAGATTCCGTCTTTCGCAGTTGAAGAGTACCTATGATAAAAATTACAGACCTCTACATGCTTTGTAAGTAGGAAAACCTGCAAAATCGGCAGTGTATCAAATACTTGTTCGCCCCAATGTACCTTAATGGTGACCCTAACATAGGGAAAAATCTCTTCAGTGAGAGGGAGTTAAAAAGACATGCGGCTATTTACTGAAACTGGAGGAGAATCGGTTTAACCTTAAACTGCGTAGAGGGTTCTTTACTGTCAGAGCGGTGAGAATTTGGAACTCCCTTCCACAAGCAGTGGTATCAGCAGGGAGCTTCGCTAGTTTTGTAAAACTTTTAGTTTGGCATCTTAACAATCGCAACATACAGGGATATGGGATTTAATATTATATAATATAAACTCACACACACCATAGGGTGAACTGGATGGGCTGGTGTCATTATTCAACCTTAACAACTATGTAACTACATTTGTCTAGAGATACAGTTTAATACTCACCTCTCTTGTATTAAGAAGAAGACGCCCATGAAAGAATTTTCAGATTTATGTCCGCAGTGCGCTGAGGTTTCCTCCATCATCCTCTACAACATTGGCTCTCAGCCTTATTGAGACCAGGGCCTGGTGAACTTTGGGGGATGAGGGCTCTCAGGGGGCCCGAGGGAAGTGTGGGAGGTTAAGGTGAAAGATAGGCCACTATTAGAGGTTAGGTGGCACCATGGGAGCTGTAAAGCGCTGTGGGAGTATCTGCAGCTGGCTAGAGGCTTGGGAGAAGGGAGGCTGTGACCCGGTGGTTGAGAACCATTGTTCAACAAGATATAGTTGTGATGCAGGGGCTGGTGGAAGGAACCTCAAAGCACTTGCAGGCCAGGAGTCTGACACGTCTAGTAGTTGTAGACTCAGAAGATTGTTCTCCTCACTGCTGGAGCAATCAGTGGTGTGGGTAGCAGGAGAGGCAATTATTAAACTACATTTTTACTGGAACTGATATAGAACTGACCATTTATCTCTGTGAAGTTCTGTGACATATGCTTGATTTCCTCTTGCAGGAGATGAATCTGTTTGGCATGCTCTGGGCTCCCCACATTCTTATATTCCAGCCAATAATCCCTCTCTGTCTTTGCCACTGTAATCTGCTTCTCCAGATGCAATATTTCGCTGCTGGTCTCTGAAAAGCAAAAATTGAAGATCAAAGAAAACGTTTACAAAAATGTGCTTCTCTTTCCATGTGGAGACGAGTGCCTGAGCTGCCTGTGTAACCCTCTTCTAAAGATGATGCACAAGAAAGCCTGCAAACAGTTTGCTGAAGACAAGCAGACTAAGGACATGGATTACTGGAACCATGTCCTGTGGCCTGATGAGACCAAGATAAAATTATTTGGTTTAGATGGTGCCAAGCGTGTGTGGCGGCAACCAGGTGAGGAGTACAAAGACAAGTGTGTCTTGCCTACAGTCAAGCATGGTGGTGGGAGTGTCATGGTCTGGGGCTGCATGAGTGCTTCCGGCACTGGGGAGCTACAGTTCATTGAGGGAACCATGAATGCCAACATGTACTGTGACATACTGAAGCAGAGCATGATCCCCCTCTCTTCGGAGACTGGGCGGCAGGGCAGTATTCCAACATAACGACCCCAAACACACCTCCAAGACGACCACTGCCTTGCTAAAGAAGCTGAGGGTAAAGGTTATGGACTGGCCAAGCATGTCTCCAGACAAAAACCCTATTGAGCATCTGTAGGGGATCCTCAAATGGAAGGTGGAGGAGCGCAAGGTCTTTAACATCCACCAGCTCCGTGATGTCATCATGGAGGAGTGGAAGAGGACTCCAGTGGCAACCTGTGAAGCTCTGGTGAACTCCATACCCAAGAGGGTTAAGGCAGTGCTGGAAAATAATGGTGGCCACACAAAATATTGACACTTTGGGCCCAATTTGGACATTTTCACTTAGGGGTGTACTCACTTTTGTTGTCAGTGGTTTAGACATTAATGGCTGTGTGTTGAGTTATTTTGAGGGGACAGCAAATGTACACTGTTATACAAGCTGTACACTCACTACTTTACATTGTAGCAAAGTGTCATTTCTTCAGTGTTGTCACATGAAAAGATATAATAAAATATTTGCAAAAATGTGAGGGGTGTACTCACTTTTGTGAGATACTGTATATAAATATAATCTAAAAATCTTTACGATCTAAAACTATATAATTTCCTCTGTATGCTCTCTCGGTTAAAGTCTCTCATCTGCTGGAATAAAGGAACAAGTTCCAGGCTTACTCCTCCGCCGTCGGTTGAATTTAATTGCTCCTGAACTAACAGACTTGCAGCGAGGAGAAGGAACAGGGGAGGCTCGGAGCTCTGGGGAGATAAATGTTAAGTATTAGAGCTGTGCTGTGCTGAGAGAAAAGACAAATATAAAAATAACTTTATTCCCCAGCTAATATCAATGGAAACTCTGCAGAAGAGAGAGGAGACTGCAGAGTGATGCTGTCATGAATTCAAAATATTTCCGACAGCAGGCAGCAGTATATAGGAAATAAATTCCTGGAAATACTCTAAACGGTCTATACAACCAAAAGTGCTATTTTATTTATAGTAGGAGTCTGGCAGGCTAGATCACCTGCAAGCATCTTTTATCAGCACCCACTAGAGAGGTAAGTATGATGAGTCTATTTTTGCAGGTTGCTTGTTTGGATAAGAAATCCAGATAGATATAAAAGACACAAGTAACTATGCGATGTTAGTACAGCGATCTCCTCGCTGTGTTATTGTGTTCTAACAGGGGGACAGGCCCCCGCCCCGCCAGAACGCTCCCATCAGTTAGGGTCGCCACCTCATCCCTTTAAACCGAACACATTAAGTACACAGGTTCTGGTGCTAATTTAATGCAGATAAGGTACTAAGTGAATGTAATTACCACCTTAATCAGCCACAGAACCTGTGTAATTAATATGTGTTCGGTTTTAAAGGGATGGGGTAGCAACCCTACCGTCAGTGCTCACAACCATTAGCTGAGAGTGCTGAACGGATGCCGATCGGCTGCTGGTTTTTCGGCATGCCCGTTCGACAGAAGTGTCCGAAAGTCAACTGGTTTCTACTGTAACGGCTGATTTCGGACGATATTCGGCCCGTGTGTACGTGGCTTTACGCTTTTGCATTTTTTTGCACGTGTTGAAAAAAATAATTTTAGGTCCGAAGATTATGTGAAATCAGACACCCTAGAGAATAAAAAGGTGGTAGATCTAAATTTTTAAGTCGCACAATATTAGCACAACAGTTTATGAAATGCAAGTTTTCAGTAAAAAATACACTAAAACTGAAAATTTCCTATCAAATACTTACTGTAATTTTCCTTTCCTGATGGACTCCATTACAGGCTACGTATGGGTTGATCCCACCCCCTCATACCTCAAAGGACCCCTCTCTCATAAATCTTTGTTCCAAGCCAGAGGCTGCCTTCTTTAACTCCAGCCAATGGGAGGGAACTCCTGCTACCATGGAATCCATCAGGAAAGGAAAATTACGGTAAGTATTTGATAGGAAATGTTCAGTTTTCCTGACAGACTCCATGGCAGCCTTTGTATGGGAAATAACTAGCCATACACACCCAGGTGGGCAAATGCAAATGCTGAAAAATGAAAAAAGGTTGAATTGGCACCGTCAACAGACAGGATATGCAAACCAAAGTTAACAGAAGACAAAGAGGCCAGTTCTACGCAGTAGTGCACCATGAATGTGTTAAATGGAGACCACGAGGCCGCCCTGAAAATCACTTCTGGGGCAACGTATCGGGAAGCCGCCCATGAAGTACAATCGCTTATGGTTGAATGAGCGGTCACCGCCTCTGGATGCATCAAGCCCTTAGCTTTATAGGCCCACTAAATGGCCTGTACAATCCACGCTGCAATAGATCTGGAAAAGGCATGCAAGCCCTTGTTTTTTCCATGAAAAATAATGAACAGATGATCAGACTGGCGAAAAGGAGCTGTGGCTTCTATATACTGTATCAGAGCTTCTCCAATGGATGAACACTAGAGTTTTAAGCTGACCTGAACGTTGGAAGAGTAATCTCCTGATTTTTGTGAAAAACAGATGATACTTTGGGGTTTGAACCCAGCATAGGAATCACTCGAACAGAGAAAAAAATTTGAAATGGCTCCTTGCATCCCAGAGAGCTCATTTCGGAGACCCTCTTGGCCGATGTAATGACCACCAGGAAGGCAACTTTTAGGAAAAGTTCCTTGATAGAGAACCATTTTGCGTGTTCCATCTCTCTTCCTGAGAGAAAACCTGAGACAAGCGGGAGATCCCACTTGGGAAATCTTGGTTTTCTCTGAGGTCTGAGCCTTATTGCTCCTCTGAAGAAATAACTGCTGATTAAGAGGGTCCAGCCCAGGATATGCCCATGAAGGCAGAAATTGTGAAGACTTGAACCCTCAGGGAGCTGACTGATAAGGAAAGAGCCAGGCCTAATTGTAGGAAGCCCAGGATCTATCCTGTATTTTCAGATTACTGCAAGGACCTGCAGTGGTGGAAATTTTGACCAAATCCTTTGGTAGACCTTGTTGGTACCTGCTCTCCTGGCATTCAAAACGTGGAGATGGCTCCGCTTGGACAACCTAGGGCCTCCAGCCTTCCCCTCTCAAGAACCAAGCCATCAGGTGCAGATGGGCCAGGCATGGATGTAGAGTGTCCCCTTGAGATAGGAGATCCAGCCTAGAGGGCAGAGGAACTGGCTCCTGGAAGCTGAGTTGCATCAACAGGGGAAACCATGGCCTGTTCAGCTAGTACGGAACTATTGCTACTATCTCTGCTTCTTCCATACTAAATCTCGACAGGAACTGGAGGATGACAGGAACCAGAGGAAAGGCGTAAGCCCTGTGAAATCTCCACTGGTCCGTCAGGGCATCTACCCCGAAGGCCTGGGGACAACACCTTGAGTAGTACCTCTCCAGCTTGAAGTTGCATGGGGAGGCGAATAGGTCTACCTCCGGGGTGAGTCCCAGGGACAGAACCCACTTGAACACTTCGGTGTGGAGAGCCCATTCGTTGTTGTCTAGAGATACCCTCGAAAAGAAAGTCTGCCTGAACATTCTGGTCTCCGGGGAGAAAGACAGCTGGTAGGTTGGCAAAGTTCACTTGGGCCCAGGTCATGAGAGGCTCTACTTCCTTCAGCAGGGAGAGACTGCGAGTACCTCCTTGCCTTTTGATGTATGAGACTGCTGTTGTCTTCTCCAGTCTTAGGAGAACTGTGGCTCCCGCCATCAAGTGTTGAAAGGCCTGCAGAGCGTAGAACACTGCCAGGAGTTCAAGAACATTCAAGACTAACCTGTGGGATGGAAAACGCCATTTGCCTTGGGCTACTTCTGTCAGGCAGTGAGCGACCCAGCCCCTGTTGCTGGATGTTCGTAATCCAGGAGATTGGGGCGATGGAGTGACAGTTGAGGAGGTTCCTCCGCTGCAGCCACCAAGGAAAGCTCTCCCGCATGGACAAGGTTATTCGGATGGAATGATCTCAGGACCCTGGGTTCCACTGCTGGAGGAAGCCCTTCTGGAAGGGCTGCATTTTCCACTGTGCCCATTTCACCGAAGGTGATATGGCCACCATGGTGCCAATGATCTTCAGATGCTGTGAGGCAAGGAGATGGTGCACCTAAGTGTATTGAATTGTTTCCCCCGAAGAAAATCAGGGACTGTGTAGGTTCTAGGTGGGTTTTCTCCCTGTTCATCAGCCAGCCAAACTCGAGGAGAGTGGAGATGACCTGAGATCTGTGAACTAGCAGTTGCTCCATCCCCAAATAGTAACAGCAGGTCGTCCAAATAATGATGCAGATGAATACCTCCTGATCCTGATCAAAGCCATGACAGCCAATAAGAGTTTTGAAAAGACATGAGGTGATGTCGTAAGCCCGAACGGGAGACAGGTAAACTGAAGGTGGAATTGATCTACAGCAAAGCAAAGACATTTCTAGAACTCTTCTGCTATAGGGAAATGGTAGTAGGTGTCCTTCAGATCTATGGATACAAGCCAATCACCTGGCTGAATTGCCTGATGGATTGTGAATAGTGTCTCCATTTTGAATTTCTATTTCTTGAAGAAAGAATTCAAGTGGGCAGATCTATAACTGGTCTCCAGGAGCTGTTCTTCAGAACCATAAGGAAGGGCGAGTAGACCCCTTGAAATCTTTCACCGGTTGAAACTGGTATGGCAGCACCCGGAGCCACTAGAGAGTCCACATAGGACATAAGGACTTGGTTTTTCTCTTCTGAGTGAGGCAAGGATGTGGGTACAAACCGGAGTGTGGGTGGGCTGCTGAATGTCCAGGCATGTCCTGAGCAGACGGTCCAGTAATCGAGCCCCGACTTGCTCCGTCTGGGCAGACCCTACATCAAAAGGACTTAGAGGCTTCTCGTCCACCGGAAGATGCTCCCTTTGAAAACTTTTGGCCTGATGTCTGGTTTCTCTTCCAGGTCTTCCTGAACTCACGCCCAGGCCTATAGCGGCGAGCGTCCCTCACACGATCCGAACCTTGCCTGGGCTGAACTCTTTTCTGGCCTAGCAGGCGGCTATCTTGGGGTGGGAATCCCAACTTGCCCCCGGTGCACGGGTGATGGCACTGTCTAATTTGTTCCCAAAGAGAGAGGAACACTCAAAGGGAATCCTGCACCATGCCTGCTTAGAGCCTGGGATCCGCTACCCACGGGCGCAGCCACAAAGCACGCTTAGCCGGGATGGATGAGCGCATGACCCATACCACCAGGTGAATTGTGTCAAGGGAAGCTTTCCCCAGAAAGGCTGACGTCAGCTTCAGCTCATGTAAAGGTGAACTCCACGGTAAACAAAAAAGGTGAGGTTTGCGCCAAGTAAACAGATACCCAAAATGTCAAGCCTTAAAGTTGTGTGCACCCGTGAAACGGCGACAAACTTTGGTACCCTATATTTTTCATAGAAGATGGTTTAAAAGCCACAACAGGTCTTCAGTTTAGAACTAACAGTGAATAATGGGCCTAGAATTATTGCTCTCACTCCAGCATGCTCGGAGCTATGTAACATGTATAGTGAAATTGATGTTTTTGTGTCGGTGCCCTTGATGCATACATATACATTCGTACATGTGTGTATGTCAGGATGGGTGCTCAAACATTTGGGGGGGTTAAGTGATTTGGTGTATCTTAAATTTTTTACACTTTTTTACATTTTTTCTTCTAAAGTTTTTTTTCACATAAGGGACAAAAATTCCAACAAATTATACATTTTTGGTGACAGGTTCTCTTTAATGAGACATCAGAGGACTGATGTCTCTTGTTTTACCAGTCCTCCATTGAAGATAATGGATTGCAGATTACACTCCATTAGCGTCTTCCCCAACCATACAGTGAAAAGTGACACTAGGACACGGGTCATTGGTGGGATCTCCCTCCCTTCTCCCCGGCGGCACCCGACATGCCGGTCCTGGGTCTGCCGATGGGCGCGGGGAGCCCAAGGACCATCGCCGGGGCACGCACAAGGGGGAGAGAAGTGACGCATATTGGGGTGCACAGCCGCCGGATCACTTCACAGTCAGTTTGTCAGATTAAGACACCCTCCCACAGACTGCAGTACATACAGCAATGGCAGTAAAAGGGTTAATTCAGAAATGTATTCAATAACATCAGCAAGCGCATCTTTTAAAGTCTAACTAAGCTTTTAATTTAAACCAAGTACTTTAAAACAAAAGGTGTGCAAAGTCTTAGGGCCTGTTTAAATTTTTGTTGGTGCGATGCTGTGCATTATGTCATGCATTGCCATGCGTTGTGGTGCGGTGTGAGGAACAGCATTGCAATGCAGCAATGCATGTGCTGCTACGCGTTGTGGTAACGTGCTTGTTACCACAACACAAAGATGTAAATCCGTCCTTACAGTTTTTTCGTTTTTTTTAAGTCGGTCACAGCTTCAGTAGAAAAGCCTGTCCCCTGCAATAGCTGCAGAGAAGGATCCTTGCTCTCTGTGGGGAGGCAGTGGTCTCTCTGCGGAGGTCCCACACACCCCTTGCTGAGTAGGAACTCTCCAATCAGCAGGGAACATGAGCTTTGCTAATTGCAGAACTATAGATATGTGGAATGTGTTGGACCTCTGCAATGAGTCCACTGCATCCCCATAGCGAGCAAGAGAGAAAGAACTGTAACTGCTGCAGTGCAAAAGGTTGGGGAGGCACAAGACCTGCAAGTGTTAATTAGATGCTTAAGAGAAAGAGTCCTCTTCCCAATCAAACAAGGATGTGCCATGTGGCAGAGCTGTGTAATTCTTAGAACTGGAGAAACAAAAATACAAATCATTTTGCTGGTAATCAGAATCTGACAACTGAGACCAGTTTTTCTTTCTATGCTGAAAGAGGATTTACTGGCGGATGGAATTACATTGAGTTTAGTTGCTATTTTGTCTCTTCAACACCCTGAAGATATTTCCTGCCCTAAATTGAGCATAAAAAAAACAGAAGATAGATATATTTGTGTATTTACTTTGTATATGTATGAATACATTTTCTGTTTTGCTTGGAGCCCCCCTTTAAACACAGCATAATATCTAATTTCTCTGGGATCTCTAACTGCTATTGGTGTATCTGAGCAATGAAGGTAAAACCACTTCCAGGTCCTCCAGGCTGGATGGGACCAGAGAAGCCACCCTCACTGTGCCATGGTGCAAATCTGTCCACACTGGAATGCTCACTCATTGGTGTCACGAGATACCCCCACAGGTTGTGGGGACATCATTTCTGTCCCACTGCAGCAAAGTTGTACTCCTGCTAGATACAAAGTGCACTTTCAGACCTCTGAGGGCACTGTATCATGAAGATATTGCCCTTCAGCTGTGTAAAAGAACTGTATGTTCCCTGTATGTGGATATATTTGAGTAACAGGCTATGATGCTCGGGTTCACAATGAGGCGTGGCTCTGTTTCCTTATTTAAGCGATGATTCAGTGCGTCGCCCGTTCCCTTGACAACGTCTTTGTGAGACGAAACGTATGTCGGGTGGTTGACGTCATCGCTGTGTACCGTTGAGTCTGAACGGGTGATTGCTAGCCGGCCGGCTGGCCATGTTCTCTATGTGAGACATTTTTATTTGCTGTTTTGATGTAAGTGCATCTCTTTTATCTATATTAAATTTGTCCTACTGGTTTACACTATGGAGTGCCCTGTTTTCATTTTTTTTGGGTTCCATTGCATGACCGCTGTATGAGTATCCTGTCTGCCCCTGAGTCCGTCATTTAATGGTTGTGCTGTGACCTCATTTCGGTGGATGTTCCCTCTTTACAAGCTTAATTAAGCTTGCCTCTGGTAAGCGAGCATTTTATGCGGTGGTGGATCACTTTTGGGTGTCGATTGAATTAACTAATTTCACCTCACTGGATCATCATCATTTTTGTGTTTTTTATTTTTACTTCACTGGATAGTTACTTTTGTTTTCTTACTTATTCTTATACTTATTCTTATTCTTAATACTTATTCTTACTTTTCTTTTTATGATTCACATTCATAATAGGCTGGTACTGATTTTTATGTATTTTTATTCAATTATGAAATCTTTATTGCATATACCGTATTTATCGGCGTATAACACGCACTTTTCCCCCCTTAAAATCGGGGGAAAATCGTGGGTGCGTGTTGTACGCCGATCCCCCAAAAAAAAGTGGCAAAAAAAATCAAACGGCACCGAAAAACAGCGACCGCCGCCGAAAAAAAAAAAAAAACGAGCGCCGCCGAAAAAGACAGATCTGTCTGTTCGGCTCCGCTCGCAGTCCCGCCTTGCTGCGCTCGCTTCCGAAACAGAGGCGGGACTGCGAGCGGAGCCGAACAGACGGCTCGGGCTTTTCCGGTGGCGCGGTCTTTTTAGGCGGCAAATTTAAATGTGGGCAAGCTGCAAATGACGCTGGCAAGCTGCAAATGACATTGACAAGCTGCAAATCACACTGGGCAAGCTGCAAATCACGCTGGGCAAGCTGCAAATGACGCTGGGCAAAGCTGCAAATGACGCTGGGCAAGCTGCAAATCACACTGGGCAAGCTGCAAATCACACTTGGCAAATCTGCAAATGACGCTGGGCAAGCTGCAAATGACGCTGGGCAAGCTGCAAATGACGCTTAAATGTAAGTGTTTTTTTTCCCTAAACTTCCCTCCTAAAACTTTTTTTCCTTAAAATGCCCTCCTAAACTTGGGGTGCGTGTTATACGCCGTTGCGTGTTATACGCCGATAAATACGGTATATATATATATATATATATATATATATATTTTTTTTTTTGTAATTAAGTAATTAATTCTATTTTTTTTTTGGGTCACCTAGCGCAGTTCATTGTCTCTATTTTTCTGTGGATATATATGTTGTACCTTCCAGCAGATTCTCCTTTTGCCGGATAAAATCCCATTTCTCTTTCATCAGCTCGTCTACTTGTTCCCGGTTGACGATCTCTTTCTTAGCCAGTTCCCGTTCCTGGGCTTTGGCCTCACTTAGGAGTTCGTTGACATGTCCCGTCTGCTCGGCCTTTAGACGTTCATTCTGGATGCAAAAACACAATAAGATTTATTTGGATGAATTGGAGAGATTCCCACAAGTAGACAAGCATTGGGGACTAGCCCACCAAAAATTAAGTTCCTATTGCAGGGGGTGCCTAACATGTTAATTGTAACTTATTGGGGCCTCCAGGTCACCAGAACTAGTGTCCCCACTGGAAGATTTTCCCTCCATTTCTTTTCTAGGGACAACCCAAAATTTGTGATTTTCTTTTTCTTTCAATTTTAATGATAATGGTAAACAGGGCAAATAGAGAGGAGGAATCTCCTTAACGGGGGCACAGACAGCAATATAAACTGAATCTAATCCCTCTACATTCTATTCAAAACTAAAAAAAAAGTTTTCCTTCACTTATACTTTAATGAATTTAGAAAGCTAGCAGATTCTCTTTAAGTGCATTCCCTTATAATAACACATACCCGTTCCTTGTATCTCGTATTCTTTTCTTCTATTTGTTTCACCTCAGCCAAGAGTTCTTCGATCATAGACTCCTTCATCTGAATTCTGCAGGCAGTTATATAATTATTATTATTATTATACAGGATTTATATAGCGCCAACAGTTTGCGCAGCGCTTTACAACATAAGGGCAGACAGTACACTTACAATACAAATCAATACAGGAGAATCAGAGGGCCCGGCTCGTTAGAGCTTACAATCTAATAAAAAAATGAGGTTCCTGTTCATTGGGAAATTATAGTTATATAAAATTTACCTAAAAATTTATTTTCTTATGATTGTTGCACAAGGTTTATGTGCTTATACTTTATAACATGGTAATATAAAGTTTATATTGTTATATAAATGTGTAGCTACACCTTCTACATCGCTATAGCGCTCCCAACCCACCCCAAAGATGCTGCTTGGAGGATTTTTTCTAAAGTCCCACAAGCGCACCACCCAAGTGTGAAAGCACCCATTGCAATGAATAGGAAGCAGTTTTCAGGCGCTTTTCTGAGGCTATTTCTAGCCTCAGTGTGAAAGGGGTCTTAAGGTCTCAGGTTTTGGGGATCTCTGGTATCTGACTAAGGATGAGCCGAACACCCCCCCGTTCGGCTCGCACCAGAACCCGCGAACGGACCTAAAGTCCGTGCGAGCTTTAGAACCCTATTAGTTATAATGGATGCGAACGTTCGAAATTAAAAGTGCTCATTTTAAAGGCTAATATGCATGTTAATGTCATAAAAAGTGTTTGGGGACCTGGGTCCTGCCCCAGGGGACATGTATCAATGCAAAAATTTTTTTTAAAAACGGCCGTTTTTTCAGGAGCAGTGATTTTAATAATGCTTAAATTGAAACAATAAAAGTGTAATATTCCTTTAAATTTCGTACCTGGGGGGTGTCTATAGTATGCCTGTAAAGGGGCGCATGTTTCCCGTGTTTAGAACTGTCTCTGCGCAAAGTGTCATTTTTGAAAGTAAAAAAGCTATTTAAAATCACTCGCGGCTAATGTTAATTCACGGCTCCCGTAACACAGAGAACAGTGATTCATTGAAACTCATTCATAAAAAAAAGTCATTGATAAAAAAAAAAAAAAAATGAAAAAAAAAAAGCGTAGGGGTCCCCCCAAATTCAATAACCAGGCCCTTCAGGTCTGGGATGGATATTAAGGGGGATCCCAGCCAAAAAAAAAAAAAAAAATGGCGTAGGGTCCCCCTCAAAATCCATACCAGACCCTTGAGGTCTGGTATGGATTTTAAGGGGAACCCTAGCCAAAAAAAATGGCGTGGGGTCCCCCTCAAAATCCATACCAGACCCTTATCCGAGCACGCAACCTGGCAGGCCGCAGGAAAAGAGGGGGGGACGAGAGCGGCCCCCCCTCTCGCCTGAACCGTACCAGGCCACATGCCCTCAACATTGGGAGGATGCTTTGGGGGTCTAAGACCCCTAAAGCACCTTGTCCCCATGTTGATTAGGACAAGGGCCTCTTCCCCACAACCCTGGCCGGTGGTTGTGGGGGTCTGCGGGCGGGGGGCTTATCGGAATCTGGAAGCCCCCTTTAACAAGGGGACCCCCAGATCCCGGCCCCCCCCCTGTGTGAAATGGTAAGGGGGTACAAAAGTACCCCTACCATTTCACCAAAAAAGTGGCAAAAATGGTAAAAAAGACAGGAGACAGTCTTTGACAATTCCTTTATTAAAATCTTCTTTCTTCTTTCTTCATCCTTCGGATTCTTCATCTTCTCCTTCCTTCATCTTCTTCCATCTTCTTCTTCCATTTTCTTCTTCCTCCGATCCGCTTCTTCTTGCGCTGGTCTTCTTGTCCTTCTCGTCCGGCATCTTCTTCCGTCGGCGTCGGCGTCGGTGTCTCTGTCTCTTCTTGGGCCGCTCCGCGCAATGGGAGGCTCCCGCTGTGTGAGGCTCCGCTCCATCTGACAGGTCTTTTAAAACGGAGGGCACCTGGTGACCCCGCCCCCCTCTGACGTCATGGGGAAAGCCATCATGGAATTCCCCATGACGTCCCTGTGCGTCAGAGGGGGCGGGGTCACCAGGTGCCCTCCATTATAAAAGACCTGTCAGACGGAGCGGAGCCTCACACAGCGGGAGCCTCCCATTGCGCGGAGCGGCCCAAGAAGAGACAGAGACACCGACGCCGACGCCGACGGAAGAAGATGCCGGACGAGAAGGACGAGAAGACCAGCGCAAGAAGAAGCGGATCGGAGGAAGAAGAAAATGGAAGAAGAAGATGGAAGAAGATGAAGGAAGGAGAAGATGAAGAATCCGAAGGATGAAGAAAGAAGAAAGAAGATTTTAATAAAGGAATTGTCAAAGACTGTCTCCTGTCATTTTTACCATTTTTGCCACTTTTTTGGTGAAATGGTAGGGGTACTTTTGTACCCCCTTACCATTTCACACAGGGGGGGGGCCGGGATCTGGGGGTCCCCTTGTTAAAGGGGGCTTCCAGATTCCGATAAGCCCCCCGCCCGCAGACCCCCACAACCACCGGCCAGGGTTGTGGGGAAGAGGCCCTTGTCCTAATCAACATGGGGACAAGGTGCTTTAGGGGTCTTAGACCCCCAAAGCATCCTCCCAATGTTGAGGGCATGTGGCCTGGTACGGTTCAGGCGAGAGGGGGGGCCGCTCTCGTCCCCCCCTCTTTTCCTGCGGCCTGCCAGGTTGCGTGCTCGGATAAGGGTCTGGTATGGATTTTGAGGGGGACCCCACGCCATTTTTTTTGGCTAGGGTTCCCCTTAAAATCCATACCAGACCTCAAGGGTCTGGTATGGATTTTGAGGGGGACCCTACGCCATTTTTTTTTTTTTTTTTTGGCTGGGATCCCCCTTAATATCCATCCCAGACCTGAAGGGCCTGGTTATTGAATTTGGGGGGACCCCTACGCTTTTTTTTTTTTGTTTTTTATTAATGAATGACAGCTCTCTGTGTTACAGGAGCCATCAATTCATTAGCCGCGAGTGATTTAAATAGCTTTCTTCCTGCATGCACACACATATCCCCAGAAATAAAGCACATATTGTTGTCAGCAGTCAGCAGCACACTGACACGCTGACACTGTGAGTGAAACATAATATGCGAGGCCGCCGCCGCGGCGGCCTCTTATACCGTGGGGCGTGTATTAAAGCCCCTGAGCTATAATTGGCTACAGGCATCCTGCCTGTAGCCAATTATGGCTCTCCTCGCTGCCGGCGCTGTGATTGGCCAAGCATGCGGGGTCACAGTGCATGCTTGGCCAATCATCAGCCAGCATTGCACTGCGCGGGCCGCAATGCATTGCGGGCCGCTCGCATCACACGAATTTGATGCGAGCGGCCCCAATAGTTCTGGGCTCGCCGAGCGAGCGAACACCCGGTGCTCGATTCGAACATGGGTTCGAA
Source organism: Lithobates sylvaticus (assembly GCA_028564925.1). Taxonomy (NCBI): domain Eukaryota; kingdom Metazoa; phylum Chordata; class Amphibia; order Anura; family Ranidae; genus Lithobates; species Lithobates sylvaticus. The sequence continues at coordinate 593,156,400 of CM053027.1, forward strand.
TCGAACACCGGGCTCATCCTTATATCTGACAAAGTATACAAGCAGTGGTGTTATTATAGCCAAAGCAGTCCATGCGGCTGCTTTGGGGCCCAGGGATGGAAGAGGGGCCCCATTAGGGAGCATGTTAATGCAAATTGAACGGATAATGCCTGGAGCTGTGACTTCACCCATAGGTTTCAATGGCCTCCCTCTCCTCTCCTGAATCCACACTGGCTGACATAGAGGAGTGGGATCACGTGACCAGACCGGAGCGGGCTGAAGATAGGTAAGTATATGCATCTTTGTTACACAGGTTAGTATAGGTGTTAGGAGGGGGAGGGGACAGTTTTAAGGCTAGTTAGATGTAAGGTAGAATTCCACCTTAAATAACTACAGCTGGTCTTACGGGGTTGGAAAAGTGATGGTGCAGCGCTAGTAACAATTTGAAATTTAAATGGGTGACCTAAAGTGCATAGATAATCTGATACACATCTAAATATATCAAAGTTAGAATAATTGTGAAGATATCAAACTTATGCCATGTACACACGGTCGGAATTCTCGTCGGAAAAACCTCTGATGGTTTTCCCGTCGGAATTCCGATGGAATTTCGCTCAAACTGTCTTGCCTACACACGGTCACACCAAATTCCGACGGTCAATAACACCACGGCGTAAAACACGTTCGACAGCACTATTAAAGGGAAGTTTAATACTTCTGAGCATGCGTCGAATTGTTTCTGAGCATGCGTCGGAATTTTGCGTGTCGGAATTGCATACACACGATCGGAAAATCCGATAGAAAGGTTTTCCGTCGGAAAAATTAAGAACAGGTTCTCAATCTAAAGTCCGTCGGAAATTCCGACAGAAAAAGACCGATGGGCATACACACGGTCGGAAAATCCAATGAAAAGCTCCCATCGGACTATTTCCATCGGTAATTCCAACCGTGTGTACGCGGCATAACAGTATACATGTGCAGTATTGAAATAATGATCCGGGAAATCTGAAAACCCCCCCTTGCAGTTGGGCCACACTGCAAGGATTAACTGTTCCTTTATTCTAGGGGAGAGTAAAAGAATTTTACTTACCAGATCCTCTGCTCCCCCGGCAGATAATGATCCCCTATGCACCGGCGGTGGACTGTATCTTGGTGTCATTATGTCCAATGCAGGCCTATGTCATGATGCCAAGACCTTAGACTGCGAGGAGTGGAGTGTCAGGTAAGTACTGTAAATCTTCTTTTCTATGTTCTGTAGCGCCCTCCTCTTGTTAGGCTGCTAAGATAAAACCGAGTTTTTGGCTTCACTGCATTCACTGGATTTCCTAGCTGAGTGTTTGATTTCTCTCGCCTGCTTCTAGGAGAAGCTTCCAGAATATAGGGCAGGGAAAGTCAATTGTCCAGTATTTATTATGTCTCAACCAAACCCTGGAAGGGGTAGTCCAGAAGGCAGCTAGGACCTTTCCAGAGTTTTTTTTTTTTTTTTTTGCTTTAGGGAGGGTTGCATTTCTCCTGTGGGAAGCAGCTATAGTGAGACAAGAACCTGCCTCAGCAGGTGCTAAGCTGAGGCCCTGGAAAAGATTACCGTATATACTCGAGTATAAGCCGAGTTTTTCAGCACATTTTATTGTGCTGAAAGTGCCCCCCTCGGCTTATACTAGAGTCAAGCACTTTTCTGCAGCAAAAAAATGACATTTTCCGAACCGACTTTGGGTCCCCATATCTTGGGGCCACTTGGTGCTAGGAACCCATAATGGCGTGCAAACCCAGTGGAACCTGTACCACAACATATCCAAAGATGGGATTCCTATCACCAAGTGGCCCCGAGATACGGGGCCCCAAAGTCGGTTCAGAAAATGTCATTCTCTGCTGCAGAAAAGTGCTTGACATTTTCCAAACCGACTTTGGGGCCCCGTATCTCGGAGCCCAGCTTTGAATATGTTGTGGTGCTGGTTCCACTGGGTTTGCACACCAAATTTTGGGTTCCTAGCACCAAGTGGCCCCGAGATACGAGGCCCCAAAATCGGTCAATTGTGTTTATCTGCAGCAATGTCATTTCGGGACCCTTTGGGTCCAGAGACCCCAAATTTTGTCTGCAACTAGGGGGCATCTTGGAACCCTTAACTACAGAGTTTAAAGTTCGGGAGACCTATGGCTGCAAATGGGCACAGTGAGGCATGCAAATGGGCATTGTTGACCCTCTTTTCCACTTACAGTAGCTGCGCATTTCTCATCCTAGGCCTATACTCGAGTCAATAAGTTTTCCCATTTTTTTGTGGTAAAATTAGGTGCCTCGGCTTATATTCGGGTCGGCTTATACTCGAGTATATACGGTAATTGCTTCAATACTGGGCACTTTTACCCTTTTCCTTCCGAGGCCAATTTTCAGCTTTCATCGCTGTCACACTTTGAATGACAATTGCGCGGTCATGCAACATTGTACCCAAATTACATTTTTATCATTGTTTTCACACAAATAGAGCTTTCTTTTGGTGGTAATTAATCACCACTCGGTTTTCTATTTTTTACTAAAGAAACAAAAAAAGACCAAACATTTTGAAAAAAATCGTTTTTCTTTGTTTCTGTAAGAAAACTTTGTAAATACGTAATTTTTCTCTTTCACTGATGTGCGCTGATAAGGCTGCATTGATAGACTACAAGGATGGGCACTGATAGGTGGCACTGATGAGCACTGCTGGGCACTGAGGGGCATTAATAGGTGGCACTAATGGGCACTGATAGGCGGAACTTATGGGCAATGATGGGTGGCACTGATGAGCAGGCACTGAAAGGCAGCATTACTAATGGGCATAATTTTTGGGCACATATTGGCATCACTTCTGGGCACTGTTGGGGCTGCACTGATAATCAGGGCACGGATGATCAGTGCCCTAATTATCTGTACAATCTCCACTGTGAGGAGATGCTGCTGATCGGCTCTCCTCTCCTCCCACTCAGTCAGTATGAGGCGAGGAGAGACGATTACTAGCACTGAAGGTGTGAAGGGTGGAGTCAACAGAAAGTTGGGAACTGTCAGGAACACTATTTGAATAATAATAAAGGTCTCAGATTTGTGTACATGTGATCAGCTGTGATTGGACACAGCTGGTCACATGGGTAAAGAGCCTCGTCATCGGCTCTTTACCGAGATTGGGGTCACGCCTTGTCCCAGGGATATATGTGTCGTCCCTGAATGAGAGAAGATTCCACCTGCCGTCATTTGTCTAAACGGTGGGCATGGGGTAGTTACTAATGGATTTTTGCTGGACGGCACTGTGCTGAAGTCCTGGTCTGGAGAAGGATCTTTTACCTCCCCCACTGAGGACCTACCCAAGGAAACTGTGTGGCAGACAGCTCCTAGGACATTGTGAGTAAGACCTGTGTTTGGGACTTTCATGTTTGTCTGCAGCTATAAGGATTTGTGCTGGAAGTTTGTTCTGAACCCTTAGACTGAACCCCTGAACCCCTCTTCAGTTTCAAGTTACTCCTCAAATTCTAAAAAGGCATCCCCTAGACTGAGTTTGTATTGTGGGTATGCATGCGACTGCTTTTGTGACTGGGAGCATCTAGTAAGGGAGGCCTCATCGACCCCTTAGACCAGTGATGGCGAACCCTGGCACCCCAGATGTTTTGGAACTACATTTCCCATGATGCTCATGCACTCTACAGTGTAGTTGAGCATCATGGGAAATGTAGTTCCAAAACATCTGGAGTGCCAAGGTTCGCCATCACTGCCTTAGTGCCCTAAATGAGCAATTAACCCTTGCAGTGTGAGCAAAGCCCCAATGCAAGCAATTTCCCTAAATTAGACCCTAAAGCTTACTTTCAGGCAGATATAAAATCATCGGATAATGCAAATAAATATTCTTTAGAAATAACAATTTAAATAAAATAATACGAAAAAAAATATTAAAAAACAAAAAGAAAGTCTCTGGGATCTTAGATCTGATATGCTGAAAAGACTAAATACTGAACACTGCTGCCCCCCTCTATCCTGTCCAATCCCTAGTAGTCTACTATGTTGTCAGCTCCTGCAGACTCTGTTGTAAAGCCAATTTGGACTGTGTAAAAGGGATTTTATGAAAAACAGTCAGGAGGTGGAATTCATCTTTAAATCTTTGAGCTTATAATGTAATGAAGCATAAAGACTCTGATTAGGCTGAGGACGTGTTCATAATGAAAAGAATAGAAGGAAATGATTTACATGTTCAAACACCCCATGCTTGTAAAAACACCATCCAGGATTATAAACGCACAATGCACATATTGTTTCCTTGTCAAGCATGCATAGATCAACATTTACATGATCACTTCCTCATTTCCCAATGGATGGTTTTATAATAGATCATCCATTGTTTAATCTCTCATGGGGAGATGAAACAAACTCAGTACCTGTCCCCTCACGTGTCCAACTCAATCAGGTATAGCTAATCACCTTCTTAATGGCACACAAAGCCAACTGTGATTAGCTGTGGTCATTTTAATTAGCTCAGCATGAAAAGAGCTTTCCTGGAGAATTTCAGTCCCTGTTAGTGCAACTGAAGCAAACAATCAACTATGGGTGGCAAGGCCACTGTCAAAAGATCTCCGGGATAAAGTTGTGGATAGGCACAAGTCAGGAGATGGATAAAATAACATTTCAAAGCCTAGAAGCACAGTGAAATCTATTATTAAGAAGTGGACAGTATTTGGTACAACACAGACCCTCCCTTGATCAGGACGTCGCTCCAAACTGGATGAAGAGCCAGGAGGAAACTGGTCAGAGAGGCCACCAAGAGGCCTACAGCAACTCTGAAGCAGTTGCAGGAATTTATGGCAAAGAGTGGTCATTGTGTGCATGTGACCACAATATCACAAATTCTCCACAAATGTGGCTTGTGTGGGAGGGTTGCAAGAAAAAGGCCACTCCTCAAAAAAGGCCACATGCAGTCACCACTGAGCTTTGCCAAAACGCACCTCGAAGATTCTGAGGCCACATGAAAAAAGGTGTTCTGGTCAGATGAGAGTAAAATGGAATTATTTGGCCTCAACACCAAACGATATGTCGGCTGGAAATCCAATACAGTTCACCATCCAAATAACACCATTCCTACAGTACAGCATGGAGGGGGTGATATCCAGTTATGGGGGTGTTTCTCTGCAGCAGGAACTGGAGCATCAGGATAGAAGGAATAATGGATGGGGCAAAATACCATCAAATTCTCAAGCAAAATCTGCTGCCCTCTGCCAGAAAGTTGTCAATGGGAAGAAGGTTTACCTTCCGACATGACAATGACCCAAAGCACACAGCAAAAATTACCACACAGTGGTTGAAGGAGAAAAAGGTGAATGTCCTTGCATGGCCTAGTCAGAGCCCAGACTTAAACCCCATTGAAAATCTGTGGAATGACTTGAGGACTGCAGTTCACAAACGGTCACCATCCAATTTAACTGAACGTAAGCAGTTCTGCAAAGATGAGTGGGCAAATATTGCAAAGTCTAGATGTGCAAACTTAGTAGAGACAAATCCCAACAGACTAAAGGCTGTAATTAAAACTTAAGGTGGTTCAGCTAAATACTGACACAAAGGGGTGATCCTTTTTCCAACTTAGTGATTCTGTTTTTGATTTTTTTTTTTTCTGACATGTTGGCGTTATGTTCTTTAATTATATTATAAGTTACACTGAGTAAATACTGCTGGATAAAACAAATACCGTATCCGTCTTCATTTCAGGCTGCAAAGCAACAAAGTGTGATCATTTTAAAGGGGGCGATTCTTTTCTATACCCACTGTATATGAGTAGGTATGAGCTTGGGCATGTTTGGATACTCTTCTGAACCCACGTAGCCAAGCCAGACAGGAAGCGGTCACCTGTAATGGGCCAATCATTTGCAGCCAAGGTATTTCCCGTTTCACATCTGCACGTATACAAGCTGCAGGTATATGTGTGGCTGCAGGGAATGCACATACTTGTTTGCATGTTCCCAGGCTCCATGCAAGTCCCAGATATCTCCCTGCTCATTGTTTCTCTAGGCATTATCCACCAAACAATGGCCAGCTTTAATCAATTAACTCTAGTGAAGAGTATGCCTAAGTCAGGGGTGTCCAAACTTTTTTCAAAGAGGGCCAGATTTCATGAAGTGAACATGCGTGAGGGCCGACCATTTTGCCTGACATTTTTTGAACCATTAAAATTAAATGCAAATTAAATATTTTAAGCAAAGTTTATTGCAAACGGCATACTATTCATTTCATAATATTGATGACAATATATGATGATATATAATATATATATCTTCTCTTCTCCGCTCAGGGTAACGATGAGCTGAGGCGTGTTATGTTTAAAATTATATAAATCTTTATCTCTCTATCTACAGTCAGGTCCATAAATATTGGGACATCAACACAATTCTAATCTTTTTGGCTCTATACACCACCACAATGGATTTGAAATGAAACAAGACTTTCAGCTTTAATTTGAGGGTATTTACATCCAAATCAGGTGAAAGGTTTAGGAATTACAACAGTTTGTATATGTGCCTCCCACTTTTTAAGGGACCAAAAGTAATGGGACAATTGGCTGCTCAGCTGTTCCATGGCCAGGTGTGTGTTATTCCCTCATTATCCCATTTACAAGGAGCATATAAAAGGTTCAGAGTTAATTTCAAGTGTGCTATTTGCATTTGGAATCTGTTGCTGTCAACTCTCAATATAAAATCCAAAGAGCTGTCACTATCAGTGAAACAAGCCATCATTAAAAAACAAACAAACCCATTAGAGAGATGGCAAAAACATTAGGTGTGGCCAAATCAACTGTTTGAATCATCCTTAAAAAGAAAGAAGAGCAACACCAAAAGACCCGGAAGACCACGGAAAACAACTGTGGTGGATGACCGAAGAATTCTTTCCCTGGTGAAGAAAACGCCCTTCACAACAGTTGGCCAGATCAAGAACACTCTCCAGGGGGTAGATGTATGTGTGTCAAAGTCAACAATCAAGAGAAGACTTCACCAGAGTGAATACAGAGGGTTCACCACAAGATGTAAACCATTGGTGAGCCTCAAAAACAGGAAGGCCACATTAGAGTTTGCCAAACAACATCTTAAAAAGCCTTCACAGTTGTCAGGGACCCAGCGCCGGACGAGCGGCCCGCTCTCCGGTGCGCATGCGCGGCGGCCCGGCTCTCCGGCGCATGCGCACTCGCGGCTCGGCGGTCCGGCGCTCGCGCATGCGCACTGGCGCCCGTTTGTGCGCCATGGCGCACAATTAGCGTCCACTGGGCGCCTATAAAAGCTGCCTGACGCACAGGCACTTTGCTGGTCTGTCTTTCCAGCTCAGTGCCTGTGTGTCTCCTGTGTTAACCAGATCTGATCCTGCATCTTGACCTTTGGCTTGTTAAACGGACTGTCGCTGCCTTCTCCTGTGTTTGACCCCCTGGCTTGTTAACGGACTTTGCTGCCTGATCCTGTGTTTGACCCTCTGCTTGCCTCCACGGACTTTGCTGCCTGATCCTGTGTTTGACCCTCTGCTTGCCTCCACGGACTTTGCTGCCTGATCCTGTGTTTGACCCCCTGGCTTGTTAACGGACTTTGCTGCCTGATCCTGTGTTTGACCCTCTGCTTGCCTCCACGGACTTGCATCATACCTGTGTTTGACCCCCGGCCTGCTTTCCGGACTTACATAGCTGCTGACTGCTCAGTGACCGGTGTCAGCCCCTCAGCCAGGTGTTGGGCTCCTGCCTCTCCTCCCTGCCATCTGCCGGTCTGCCTAGGCCTGGTCCTCATCCCTTCCGGGTATCCCATTGGTCCCACCTGCCGGAGGTGACCTGTGCCTCCTGGTGCCGTTTGTTCCCTGTCTCACCTCCAGGGGGCAGATTGCGCCGGGTCGCAAGGGTGAACCGCTCTCAGCATCTCGGTCTCGGTAAGTACATCTCTGATAGTACAGACCAGCCATGTCTGAGACCGACAGAGCGTGTTCACCTCTTGAGATCCTGTGCCAGCAGATGGCAGCACTTACTGAGGCTGTCCAAAAACTTCAGATGGGCTACGCTCAAGTTGACAGTCGCCTACAGCAATTAACTGGGCCATCTGCCCCTGCAGCCGGCAACTCAGCCACCTTCAGCAGGGTTCCCCCTACGGCAGCTCCCATCAACCCCACAGTGGTCGTGGCTTCCCCTGAACCTAGGGTGCCTACACCTGAACGTTTCTCGGGTGACCGAAAAAGATTCAGGGCTTTCAAAAATGCCTGCACCCTGTACCTGGCCCTGCAGCCCAGAACCTTCTCCTCTGAAGTGGTGAAGGTGGGGTTCATCATCTCTCTCCTGGCCGAGGAACCCCAGGCGTGGGCCCATAGCCTAATGGAACAGAGAGATCCCGTGTTGAACTCAGTTGACACTTTCTTTGAGAGCATGGGTCAGCTCTATGACGATCCCCAGAAGGGGGCCACCGCTGAAACCACCCTGCGCAATCTCTCCCAAGGCCGGAGACCGGTTGAAGACTACACTGCTGAATTCAGAAAATGGTCAGCCGACACCGGCTGGAATGGGCCGGCCCTCAAGTATCAGTTCCGCCAAGGACTCTCCGACACCCTTAAAGATGAACTTGCCCGGATTGATGTCCCGGAATCCCTGGAGGACCTCATACAAGCGGTCACCAAGATAGACAGGCGCCTACGTGAACGCCGCGCTGAACGGTTCCAGACGCCTCGCCCCAGTTGGATGTTACCCAAGCCGAGTCCTGCCCAGCCTTCATGTTATTCGCCACCTGTGGCCTCCTCCGGAATCGAACCCATGCAGCTAGGCCTGGTTCGCGCCCCTCTGACCCCAGAGGAGCGTTTACACAGGCGACAGGCCAACCTGTGCCTTTATTGTGGGGGTTCCGGGCACTACCTTCGCACCTGCCCCATTAGGCCTAGTAAGTCCCTTCCCAGGTTTAACTTAAACTACCAGGTCTCCGGTCTGTCTCAAACTTACATTACCCTTTTTATCTCTTTGCAGTTAACGGGAAAGGAGGTCCGCCTCCCGGCCATAATTGATTCCGGGGCTTGCAGCTGCTTCTTGGATTCCTCCCTCGCCGCCCGGCTCCAGCTTCCCCTTGTCCCCAAGAAGCAGTACCTCCAGGTTCATCTAGCCGATGGATCCCTTCTGCGCTCCGGCTTGATCACTTTGGAAACCAACCCTATCCTTGTCACCACCGATTCCGGCCATAAGGAGCTCCTCCGCTTGGATATCATTCCGTCTCCCATGTTTCCCATTATCTTGGGGCTCCCTTGGTTGCAGGCACATGAACCCCTGATTAACTGGCGGACGAAGGAGGTCTCCTTCCCTTCCCAATACTGTTCCCAAAACTGCTCCCCCTCAACCCTGGCTTCCTGCTTAGCTCTAGTTCCGGTACCCGACAACCTGAAACATGTCCCGCCTGCCTACCTAGAATTTAGGGACGTTTTTGACAAACAACAGGCCGACCGCCTGCCACCTCACCGACCCTATGACTGTCCTATAGACCTCTTGCCCGGTGCTGCGGTCCCTTTCGGCCGTATTTTCCCTCTGTCCGAAGCCGAGTTAGCCACTCTCAAGGCCTATATTGACGAAAACCTGGCCAAAGGGTTCATCCGTCCTTCCTCTTCACCCGCTGGGGCCGGCATTTTCTTTGTGGAGAAGAAGGACGGCTCCCTGAGGCCCTGTATCGATTATAGAGAGATCAACATAATTACCATTAAGAACAGGTACCCTCTGCCCCTCATCCCCGAGCTGTTCCAGCGATTTCGGTCTGCACAGGTCTTCTCTAAACTTGACCTCCGAGGGGCCTACAACCTCATACGGATCAGGGCGGGTGATGAGTGGAAGACCGCTTTTAGATCAAGGTTCTGGCACTACGAGTATCTTGTAATGCCATTCGGGCTCTGTAATGCCCCGGCAACATTCCAACACTTAGTGAATGACATTTTCCGGAGATACTTGGATGACTTCCTGGTAGTCTACCTGGATGATATACTCATTTTCTCGGCCTCTCCTGAACTCCATCGAACGCACGTGAAGATAGTCCTCACCATCCTCAGGCAGCACAAACTTTACCTTAAAGCAGAGAAATGTGAGTTTGAGAAGTCCACGGTACAGTTCCTGGGATTTGTTATCTCTACCAGTGGGGTCGCTATGGACCCACAGAAGGTGCAGGCCATTCAAGATTGGCCGGCCCCCAAGGATAAAAAGGGAGTTCAGAGATTTATTGGGTTTGCCAACTTCTATCGGAGATTTATCGTGGGCTTCTCCTCCATTGTGGCACCAATCACCTTACTCACCCACCAGCACAGTCGGTTCAGTTGGTCCCCAGAGGCCCAGGCGGCCTTCGTCCAGTTGAAGTCCTTGTTTTCATCCGCCCCGATCTTACGGCACCCAGATCCCGCATTGCCCTTTGTTTTAGAGGTGGATGCCTCTGAGACTGCTCTCGGTGCCATTCTCTCCCAACGCCAGGGCGCCAAGGCCCTCCTTCACCCGGTGGCCTTTGCCTCCCGTAAGCTGAGCCCTCCAGGAAGGAATTATGATGTGGGGGATAGGGAACTGCTGGCCATTAAATTTGCCCTCGAGGAGTGGCGGTATCTTTTGGAGGGGGCATCTCACCCTGTTATGGTTTGGACCGACCATAAGAATCTCGAGTATCTCAGGACAGCCAAACGACTGAGACCCAGACAGGCTAGGTGGGCCCTCTTCTTTTCGAGATTTAATTTCCTCATTGCCTACAGGCCAGGCTCCAAAAACGGAAAGGCCGATGCGCTCTCCCGCATGTTCCTAGAGTCTCCCCAAGAAACCAAACCTAGCACCATTCTAACTCCACAAAACTTCGGCCTACTGACTCAAGTGGACCTTATGTCTACAATCAAGACTGCTACCAAACACGACCAGGCCCCTACCGACCTCTCTTAGGCCAAGCACGATGATCTCCTGTGGTCTGGGGAGAAGGTCTTCGTGCCTCTTGGGGTAAGACCCCTTGTACTTGAAACTTTCCATGATCACAAGTTGGCAGGCCATTTTGGTTCCAGGAAAACCGCGGAGCTTATCACCCGTTCCTTTTGGTGGCCAGGCTGGAGGCAGGACTGTAAAGAGTATGTTGCTTCTTGCGTCCCTTGCCAGCGCAGCAAGGGACCCAAGACCAAATCCTGGGGGCTACTAAGACCACTCCCCATCCCGGATCGCCCATGGGCAGAAGTCTCCATGGACTTTATCGTGGAGTTACCCCCTTCCAGGGGATACACCACCATTCTTGTCATCGTGGACCGGCTCTCTAAAATGGCTCATTTTATCCCTCTGGTGGGTACCCCGTCCGCCTCTACCACGGCTGACGTATTCTTCAAGGAAATCGTAAGACTTCATGGGGTGCCCAAGAGCATCACGTCTGACAGGGGCACCCAGTTTACTTCAAAGTTTTGGAAGGAACTATGCAAGTCCCTCGAAATAAAGATCTGCTTGTCTTCTGCCTACCACCCTCAGAGCAACGGCCAAACGGAAAGGACCAACCAGACACTGGAACAGTACCTCCGTTGCTTCTGTTCTGATTCCCAAAATGACTGGTCCACCCTCTTACCCTACGCTGAATTCGCGTATAACAATTCCATTCATTCCGCCACCAAGCAAACACCCTTTTGGGCCAACTCTGGTTTCCACCCTTCTTTTCTCCCGGAATCTCCCCCGGAAAACTCGGTCCCGGCAGCTCAAGATCGTGTGGAGTCCTTACAGGTCAATTTTAAAAAATTGCAAAGATGCATGCAGGAAGCCCAAGAAGGGTACAGTAAGCACTTTAACAAGGGGAGGAAGGAGAACCCGGCATTTGAGGTCAACGAAGAGGTCTGGCTGTCCTCCTCCAACCTGAAGCTACCTGTCCCCTCCCGGAAATTGGGGCCAAGGTTTATCGGCCCATTCAGGGTTAAACGGGTTGTGAACCCTGTGGCCTTTGAACTTGATTTACCTCCAAGTTATAGGATCCATCCTGTTTTTCATGCCTCCCTCTTGAAACCCACCACTCCCAGCCCTTTTCCTGGCAGAGAAGAACCACCTCCTCCTCCTGTTTTAGTCGAAGGCGAGAAGGAATTCGAAGTGGAGGAAATCCTGAGTTGCAGGAAAAAGGGCAGGCAGCTTCAATACCTGATCAAGTGGAAGGGTTATCCTCCCGAGGACAATTCATGGGAACCATCAAGGAACCTACACGCCCCACGTTTGATCCAGGCGTTTCATCAGGCGCATCCTGAATTGATGGCCAGTTTGGGTGTCCAGAGGCCACCCCTCGGGGGGGGGGGGGGGGCACTGTCAGGGACCCAGCGCCGGACGAGCGGCCCGCTCTCCGGTGCGCATGCGCGGCGGTCCGGCTCTCCGGCGCATGCGCACTCGCGGCTCGGCGGCCCGGCGCTCGCGCATGCGCACTGGCGCCCGTTTGTGCGCCATGGCGCACAATTAGCGTCCACTGGGCGCCTATAAAAGCTGCCTGACGCACAGGCACTTTGCTGGTCTGTCTTTCCAGCTCAGTGCCTGTGTGTCTCCTGTGTTAACCAGATCTGATCCTGCATCTTGACCTTTGGCTTGTTAAACGGACTGTCGCTGCCTTCTCCTGTGTTTGACCCCCTGGCTTGTTAACGGACTTTGCTGCCTGATCCTGTGTTTGACCCTCTGCTTGCCTCCACGGACTTTGCTGCCTGATCCTGTGTTTGACCCTCTGCTTGCCTCCACGGACTTTGCTGCCTGATCCTGTGTTTGACCCCCTGGCTTGTTAACGGACTTTGCTGCCTGATCCTGTGTTTGACCCTCTGCTTGCCTCCACGGACTTGCATCATACCTGTGTTTGACCCCCGGCCTGCTTTCCGGACTTACATAGCTGCTGACTGCTCAGTGACCGGTGTCAGCCCCTCAGCCAGGTGTTGGGCTCCTGCCTCTCCTCCCTGCCATCTGCCGGTCTGCCTAGGCCTGGTCCTCATCCCTTCCGGGTATCCCATTGGTCCCACCTGCCGGAGGTGACCTGTGCCTCCTGGTGCCGTTTGTTCCCTGTCTCACCTCCAGGGGGCAGATTGCGCCGGGTCGCAAGGGTGAACCGCTCTCAGCATCTCGGTCTCGGTAAGTACATCTCTGATAACAGTTCTGGAACAACATCCTATGGACAGATGAGATCAACTTGTACCAGAGTGATGGGAAGAGAAGAGTGTGGAGAAGGAAAGGAACTGCTCATGATCCAAAGCATATCACCTCATCAGTGAAGCATGGTGGTGGTAGTGTCATGGCGTGGGCATGTATGGCTGCCAATGGAACTGGTTCTCTTGTATTTATTGATGATGTGACTGCTGACAAAAGCAGCAGGATGAGATCTGAAGTGTTTCGGGCAATATTATCTGCTCATATTCAGCGAAATGCTTCAGAACTCATTGGACGGCGCTTCACAGTGCAGATGGACAATGACCCGAAGCATACTGCGAAAGCAACCAAAGAGTTTTTTCAGGGAAATAAGTGGAATGTTATGCAATGGCCAAGTCAATCACCTGACCTGAATCCGATTGAGCATGCATTTCACTTACTGAAGACAAAACTGAAGGGAAAATGCCCCAAGAACAAGCAGGAACTGAAGACAGTTGCAGTAGAGGCCTGGCAGAGCATCACCGGGGATGAAACCCAGCGTCTGGTGATGTCTATGCGTTCCAGACTTCAGGCTGTAATTGACTGCAAAGGATTTGCAACCAAGTATTAAAAAGTGAAAGTTTCATGGATGATTGTTAATCTGTCCCATTAATTTTGGTCCCTTAAAAAGTGGGAGGCACATATACATACTGTTGTAATTCCTACACCGTTCACCTGATTTGGATGTAAATACCCTCAAATTAAAGCTGAAATTCTGCAGTTAAAGTACATCTTGTTCGTTTCACTTCAATCCATTGTGGTGGTGTATAGAGCCAAAAAGATTAGAATTGTGTCGATGTCCCAATATTTATGGACCTGACTGTATATAAAAAAAATATGCATGCTGTGTGAATGGGAACACACATAAAGTGTAGTTTTCTCTAATTTGACTGCAAAAGTGGAAATACGCTTTAGATGTCTCTTAAACACAAGATCTTTTTTTCTTAAATTGATTTTAAAATGCAAAGTATTTGAACCCCCCCCCCCCCCCCCCAAAGATTCTGATGCCCGGGTGTTCTAACCCCACCCAGGTGACAGGATACTCACTGATAGGCCAGGAGAGCTTCAGCAAATGTCATTTTGTCTTCCTGAGATTTTTTACTTCCTTTCTTTTTCTTTGTTCCTTTCTTTCCCTTCTTCTCGCTCTTCCCCATGGCTGAGGTTGCCTGAAATGAGAAGGATGACAAAAATGTAACAATAAATTCTTCCCTGTGTGCCATATTCATATGGATAGTTAAAGCCCAATTGAACTGTTAGTTTAAAGAATATTGGTCCAGCTTGGACAATGTAACTAATCATGTACCATACCTGTAGGAATCCTCTGGAACAGTGGTCTCCACTGCCTGCCTATATCCGGCCCTTGGGGCACTATTCCTTCCACTGATACCAACGATGAGACACTATTCCTTCCACTAATACCAACGATGGGGCACTATTCCTTCTACTGATACCAATGATAGGGCACTATTCCTTCCACTGATACCAATGATGGGGCATTATTCCTTCCAGTGATACCAACGATAGGACACTATTCTTTCCACTGATACCAACAATGAGACACTATTGCTTCCACTGACACCAACGATGGGGCACCACTCCTTCTACTCTGATGGGGACACTAATGTAAGGGAGGACTCTGATGGGGACACTAATGTAAGAGAGGACTCTGATGGGGACACTAATGTAAGGGAGGACTTTAATGTGGACCCTGATATAAGAAGGGAAGCTGATGCAGACTGATTTGGCTCAAATTTCTTTGCTTTCCTTTGCTTCACTGAAGTTCTTTTTCTGTTGTACCAACTCATATCATGCTGATTACAAAGAAGTTCCAAGTAAAATATATTAATTCATATAAACATTATTATTATATTTCAAAACTGATATTTTGGGGGGGGGGTCTGAAATAGTGTGGCCCACACAAGGAAAAGTTTGGAGACCCATGTTCTAGAGCAGGGGGTCTCCAAACTTTCTCCAAACCAATGATGGTGTTTAGAAAGTTTGGAGACCCCCTGTTCTAGAACATGGGTCTCCAAACTTTTCCTTGTGTGGGCCACACTATTTCAGACCCCCCCCCAAAAAATATCAGTTTTGAAATAAAATAATAACGTTTATATGAATTAATATATTTTACTTGGAACTTCTTTGTAATCAGCATGATATGAGTTGGTACAACAGAAAAAGAACTTCAGTGAAGCAAAGGAAAGCAAAGAAATTTGAGCCAAATCAGTCTGCATCAGCTTCCCTTCTTACATCAGGGTCCACATTAAAGTCCGGCCTTACATTAGTGTCCCCATCAGAGTCCTCTCTTACATTAGTGTCCCCATCAGAGTCCTCCCTTACATTAGTGTCCCCATCAGAGTCCTCCCTTACATTAGTGTCCCCATCAGAGTCCTCCCTTACATTAGTGTCCCCATCAGAGTCCTCCCTTACATTAGTGTCCCCATCAGAGTCCTTCCTTACATTAGTGTCCCCATCAGAGTCCTTCCTTACATTAGTGTCCTCATCAGAGTCCTTCCTTACATTAGTGTCCCCATCAGAGTCCTTCCTTATATCACAGTCCCTCTAACATTAGTGTCACCATCAGAGTACCCCCTTGCATCAGAGTCCTTCTCTAATCAAAGTCCCCATTAGAGAGTCCCCCATCACAATCCTTCTTACATCAGAGTCCTTCTTGCCCCTGTAATTAGGCTAACAGAGGGCAGAGGAAGTTCCATACTCCTGTGAATGCTGGGGCAAGCAAATCACTGCTTGCTAGGACACAGATGGGGACCTGTGCTCCTGTCCTCCTGTCCTCCTGAAGACTGTACCAGGAGGTGGGGAAGCAAAGACTGTGCACATAAGCTGGTGGGAGAGGGTGAGAAGAAGCAGAGACTGTGTGCCTCAGCTCCGGGCTGGATAAAATCTTATAGTGGACCACATGTGCCCACGGGCTTCAGTTTGGGGAACCCTGCTCTGGAAGCTGTAGTAGACACTGGTACTCCAGTGATCTCCACTAGCTCATGCTGAGCAGCTGCCCTGCTGCATTGGGAACATTTTCAGCTTCCAGAGGGGTCGGCCAGGTATGGTTTATATTTGTTCATTTTTTCATTGTCACTTTAAAAAGAAAAATAGTAACATGTAAAGAAAAAAAACAAGAAAAAAACGTTTTATTTCATTGGAAATACTTTGCACCAGAATCATAATTTTAATGTAATTTTTAATGGGTTAAACAATAGAATAAAATGTATACTTTTTATCTACAGTAACAATATATATTATGTACTGATCGAAATAGAAACAAAAATCTTTTATTGAAATTTTTTTTTAGTTTTGTTAAATTTATATATAATACCCCGTACACACGAGCGGATTTTCCGTCAGAAAAAATCTCGGATGGTTTTTCCGACGGAATTCCGCTCAAGCTTGGCTTGCATACACACGGTCACACAAAAGTTATGTGAACTTTCAACCGCCAAGAACGCGGTGACGTACAACACTACGACGAGCCGAGAAAATTAAGTTCACTGCTTCCCGAGCGAATGCGTCAAATTGTTTCCGAGAATGCGTAGGAATTTTGCGCGTCAGAATTGCTACAGACGATCGGAATTTCAGATCGGAACTTTTTAGGACCGAAAAATTGAGAACATGGTCTCAATCTTTTGCTGGCGGAAATTCGGCCAGCAAAAGTCCGATGGAGCGTACACATGGTCGCATTTTCAGACGAAAAGCCCTCATCGGTCTTTTGCTGGCCGAAATTCTAATTGTGTGCTCGTGTGTTATATGAACTTTCGGCCGTCAAGAACGCGGTGACGTACAACACTACGACGAGCCGTGAAAATGAAGTTCAATGCTTCCGAGCATGCGTCAAATTGTTTCCGAGCATGCGTAGGAATTTTTGCGCGTCGGAATTGCTACAGACGTTTGGAATTTCAGATCGGAACTTTTTCCGACCGAAAAATTGAGAACATGGTCTCAATCTTTTGCTGGCGGAAATGCGGCCAGCAAAAGTCCGATGGAGCCTACACACAGTCGCATTTTCCGACGAAAAGCTCTCATCGGTC
Source organism: Lithobates sylvaticus (assembly GCA_028564925.1). Lineage (NCBI taxonomy): Eukaryota > Metazoa > Chordata > Amphibia > Anura > Ranidae > Lithobates > Lithobates sylvaticus. Next base: position 593,173,546 of record CM053027.1, read on the forward strand.
TTTTGCTGGCCGAAACTCCGATCGTGTGTACGCGGCATAAGGATTGCATAAAAATTTAATAATTTTTACAAGACAATATCACAAAAATAGATATTTTTTTTTTTGTCCTAAAAAACGATAACAGTATTACTTTGTTATCTTCAGTAATGGCGTGAAGATTGCTCTGGTCCATGGGAAAGGGGGGATGTGAGAGTTGAGGTAGTTAAATGTGATAATACCTTCAGCACGTTCCTGATCTGTTTCTTAGGAAAAAAATACTATTCCAGAACAGGTGGATGAGTTATTTCAATTTTATTTCAGGTTGTGGCTTAAAAAAAAAAAAGTTTTGGCCAGCGGCCCAAGAGGGAAAAGTGTCGTCATTGGGGGGCGTTCAGGGATGAATCACCTCTTTGATGAATTGGGATAAACTCTGGTCCTGTTATTGGTGAACAGCTGAGGAGACAGGAAGGGAAGGGGTCCATCCCCAGCCGGGGCCGCCGAACAAAAATTCATTATACTTTCATGTTTAGCTCGTCCTGAAAGGCTCGCCTGTGAGCTGACTTCTGAGCTGCCGCTGGATTACTAGGCTACACGGGAAATGCTGCCTTAAAGGGGCTTTTCATTGGGTTCCCTCTGGAATGTTAATTAGATATAGAAAATCGTGATCATCATGGGCCCAATAACAGTAATAGGGAACATCACAGGGGAGAGCGAAGAGGAAAGTGGGGTGATTTATGATTAGATAGAGGATACGTACATCCTAACTGAGCCATCTGAGAAAAAAATCCTGGGCTCCGAGGGTTGGACCATTCCTGGACATGACATCCAAAACTGACACCTGTGTCTGGTTTTCCTAGATATTTTTGTCATTAAAGGGGTTGTAAAGGTAATTTTTTATTTTTATTTAACCACTTCAGCCCCGGACCAATTGGCAGCCAAAGACCAGGCCCCTTTTTGCGATTCGGCACTGCGTCGCTTTAACTGACAATTGCGCGGTCGTGCGACGTGGCTCCCAAACAAAATTGGCGTCCTTTTTTTCCCCACAAATAGAGCTTTCTTTTGGTGGTATTTGATCGCCCCTGCGGTTTTTATTTTTTTCGCTATAAACAAAAATAGAGCAACAATTTTGAAAAAAAATTCAATATTTTTTACTTTTTGCTATAATATCCCCAAAAAATATATAAAAAAACATTTTTTTCCTCAGTTTAGGCCGATACGTATTCTTCTACATATTTTTGGTAAAAAAAAAATCGCAATTAGCGATTATTGATTGGTTTGCGCAAAAGTTATAGCGTTTACAAAACAGGGGATAGTTTTATAGCATTTTTTATTAATATTTTTTTTTTTTTACTAGTAATGGTGGCGATCAGCGATTTTTATTGTGACTGCGACATTATGGCGGACACATCGGACATTTATGACACATTTTTGGGACCATTGTCATTTATACAGCAATCAATGCTATTTAAATGCATTGATTCCTGTATAAATGACACTGGCAGTGAAAGAGTTAACCACTAGGGGGCAGGGAGGGGTTATGGTCTGTGACGTGTGTTTTTTTTTTACAGTAGGGGGCGTGGCTGACGTCTGACGTCACTGATCGGCTTTCCCGATGACAGGGAACAGCCGATTAGTGACAGGCAGTGTAGGAAGCGCGGGGAGAGGTTTGTTTACACAGACCTCTCCCCGTTCTTCAGCTCTGTGACCCGATCGCGGGACACCAGCGGCGATCTGGTCCGCTGGTCCCGCGGCCGTGGTCACGGAGCTCCCGACCGGGTCGCGAGCGCGCCACCGGCGGCGCGCGCGCAACCCCATGGCTAGGCAATTAAAGGGGACGTACCTGTACGTGCTTTTGCCTAGCCGTGCCATTCTGCCAACGTATATGTGCAGGAGGCGGTCGGGAAGCGGTTAAATAACAAACATGCTATACTTACCTCCACTGTGCAGCTCGTTTTGCACAGAGTGGCCCCGAACCTGGTCTTCTGGGGTCCCTCAGTGGCTGTCTCAGCTCCCCCCCTGCAAGTACTTCTCACCTTCATGCAAGCTCCCTCGCATGGTGAGGAGTGCTTGCGGGTGCACTCCCGTAATACATCCGCCGGCCGTAGCCGCTCACTGTATCACTCGGCCCCGCCCCCCGCGCTCCGCATCATTGGATGTGATTGACAGCAGCGCAAGCCAATGGCTGCGCTGCTTTCAATCCATCCACTGTAACCAATCAACGGCCAGGCTGAGCAGCGAAGAGGATGTCGGGAGCGAGCATGGGACTTTCGAGGGGTCAGGTAAGTAAAACGGGGGTGCTGGGGGGGGGGGGCGTCATTGTCGGATGTTTTTTCACCTTAATGCATAGAATGCATTAAGGTGAAAACATTTTTACCTTTACAACCCCTTTAAAGTAGATGTAAACCCTAACTGGATGACATTAAGGGGTTGATTTACTAAAGGCAAATAAACTGTGCACTTTGCAATGAGCAGATGCTCCAGAGCTTAGTAAATGAGCAGAAGTTCTGCGGGCTTCCATCATCCAATCACTTGCAAGCAAAAATGCTATTTTTTTTTTAAATGTTCCTTGCACATGATTGGGTACTCTTTGCAAAGTAAACCCTTACCCCATTTACTAAACTCTGGAGCAATTGCACTTAGCAAAGTGCACAGTCTACTTGCCTCTATTTGCTAAAGCGCTTTGTATTATAAACAATTGCCATGTTTTTAACCACTTGCCGACCAGCCGCCGCAGTTTTACTGAGGCAGAATGGCACGGCTGGGTGAAACGACGTTATGTTACGTCGCTTCACCCTGTGGCCACTAGGGGGCATGCGTGTGCCTGCTGCTCGCCCCTGGAGCCGATGCGAGTGCCCGGCGGGTGCGATGACTGCCGGGCTCCGGCGATGTGTAAACACACAGATCCCGGTTCTCTGAGGGGAGAAGAGACAGATCGTGTGTTCATACAAAGTATGAACAGTGATCCGTCATCTCCCCTAGACAGTCCCCTCCCCCCTTCAGTTAGAACACAGAGAGGGAACACAGTTAACCCCTTGATCACCCCCTTCCCTGCAAATGACATTTTTACAGTAATCAGTGCATTTTTATAGCACTGATCGCTGTATAAATGCCAATGGTCCTAAAAATGTGTCAAAAGTGTCCAATGCAGTCCAGAGATGAACCCATATACAGTCCAAATATGGACCCCCTATGCAGTCCAGCAATAGAACCCTACACAGTCCAGAGATAAACCCCTAAATAGTCCAGAGATGGACCCATATACAGCCAAGAAATGGACCCCTATGCAGTCCAGCAATAGAACCCTATACAGTCCAGAGATGAACCCCCTATACAGTCCACAGATGAACCCCCTATACAGTCCAGAGATGAACCCCTATACAGTCCAGAGATGAACCCCCTATACAGCCAGGAAATGGACCCCTATGCAGTCCAGCAATAGAACCCTATACAGTCCAGAGATGGACCCCTATGCAGTCCAGCAATAGAACCCTATACAGTCCAGAGATGGACCCCTATGCAGTCCAGCAATAGAACCCTATACAGTCCAGAGATGAACCCCCTATACAGTCCAGAGATAAACCCCTATACAGCCAGGAAATGGACCCCTATGCAGTCCAGCAATAGAACCCTATACAGTCCAGAGATGGACCCCTATGCAGTCCAGCAATAGAACCCTATACAGTCCAGAGATGGACCCCTATGCAGTCCAGCATTAGAACCCTATACAGTCCAGGGATGAACCCCCTATACAGTCCAGAGATGAACCCCCTATGCAGTCCAGAGATAAACCCCTATACAACCAGGAAATGGACCCCTATGCAGTCCAGCAATAGAACCCTATACAGTCCAGAGATGGACCCCTATGCAGTCCAGCAATAGAACCCTATACAGTTCAGAGATGAACCCCTATGCAGTCCAGAGATAAACCCCTATACAGCCAAGAAATGGACCCCTATGCAGTCCAGCAATAGAACCCTATACAGTCCAGAGATGAACCCCTATGCAGTCCAGAGATAAACCCCTATACAGCCAAGAAATGGACCCCCTATGCAGTCCAGCAATAGAACCCTATACAGTCCAGAGATGAACCCCCTATACAGTCCAGAGATAAACCCCTATACAGCCAAGAAATTGACCCCTATGCAGTCCAGCAATAGAACCCTATACAGTCCAGAGATGAACCCCCTATGCAGTCCAGAGATAAACCCCTATACAACCAGGAAATGGACCCCTATGCAGTCCAGCAATAGAACCCTATACAGTCCAGAGATGGACCCCTATGCAGTCCAGCAATAGAACCCTATACAGTCCAGAGATGAACCCCTATGCAGTCCAGAGATAAACCCCTATACAGCCAAGAAATGGACCCCTATGCAGTCCAGCAATAGAACCCTATACAGTCCAGAGATGAACCCCTATGCAGTCCAGAGATAAACCCCTATACAGCCAAGAAATGGACCCCCTATGCAGTCCAGCAATAGAACCCTATACAGTCCAGAGATGAACCCCCTATACAGTCCAGAGATAAACCCCTATACAGCCAAGAAATTGACCCCTATGCAGTCCAACAATAGAACCCTATACAGTCCAGAGATGGACCCCTATGCAGTCCAGACATATGAGATGTGAAGTATGTGTCAGGTTAGGATGAGTTGATCACATTAGTGCCCCCACATGTCCTGTATGTGTGCCCTGATCTGGCTCCTCTATACTCACATGTACCAGCAGATGACAACCTGTTCACTCTTCTGCAGCTTGAGTCTCACACACACACAACACTCACTGTTACCATAGCTACAGCAATACTTCCGGTAGTTGGCTGGGTACTTTGCATCCATCCTGGAATCTTCGGAATGTGCGGTGATACAGCGCCATCTACTGGACAAACTGTACATAATTTAACAAATTGTAGCAAAAAAGGGAACCTTCGGAGTGTGTGGTGTTATAGCGCCACCTGGCGGACTTCCGGCACACAATTCAAGAAATAAATTGCAGCAAAAATAGAAAGAAAGGGACACTAAGGGAGAAAGGGAGTGTAACAACGAAGAAAAGTCAACACAAAATATCTATCAAAGATTTTAATTAGTACATCCAATAAAAATTTATAATTACTATAAAAACATGATACCCGATATATACATGGGACTGTGCTATACATCAGGTTACAAAAATAATAAGCTCTGATGTATGGAGTTGTCCCATGTATATACACTATATTACCAAAAGTATTGGGACACCTGCCTTTACACACACATGCAATTTAATGGCATCCTAGTCTTCGTCCGTAGGGTTCAATATTGAGTTGGCCCACCCATTACAGCTACAACAGCTTCAACTCTTCTGGGAAGGCTGTCCACAAGGTTTAGGAGTGTGTCTATGGGAATGTGTGACCATTCTTCCAGAAGCACATTTGTGAGGTCAGGCACTGATGTGGACGAGAAGGCCTGGCTCGCAGTCTCCACTCTAATTTATCCCAAAGGTGTTCTATAGGGTTGAGGTCAGGACTCTGTCCAGGCAGTCAAGTTCCTCCACCCCAAACTTGCTCATCTATGACTTTATGGACCTTGCTTTATGCACTGGTGCTCAGTCATTTGGTGGAGGGGGGATTATGATGTGGGGTTGTTTTTCAGGGGTTGGGCTTGGCCTCTTAGTTCCAGTGAAGGGAACTCTTAACGCGTCAGCATACCATAACATTTTGGACAATTTCATGCTCCCAACTTCAAGTTTGGGGGTGGCCCCTTCCTGTTCCAACATGACTGCACACCAGTACACAAAGCAAGGTCCATAAAGACATGGATGAGCGAGTTTGGCATGGAGGAACTTGACTGGCCTGCACAGAGTCCTGACCTCAACTTGATAGAAGCCCTTTGTGATGAATTAGAGCGGTAAACCTTCCCAATAGGGACCGAAATCAAAACTTCCTCACTAAATATGAAGAATAGCTTTCTGTAATAGAAGACTGTTAATACTTACCTCTCAGGTGGGTGACACGTCCAAACCTTGCTGTCTTCCAATGCTTAATTGTCCAGCAAAGACTCCAGCATTTGACACTTCTGGGAGTGTTGCTTTCCTGCATCCCCTGCCACACACTGGGAAATCATTCCATTCCGTGTGTGAGCATGTGGATGATGGTATGTCAGTGCTGGGGACCCAACAGACACCAGGGGCCCATGTGGCTGGATTACCTCTCCTCCCTTTATACTGTATATGCCACTCTGGATCCTGTTGGTTCTCATCTGTTGGGGCAGAGGGGTGTGGATGGGTATGGGGGATAAAAGGGTCCAAACTCCCCCACCAGAGCATCTACAGATTGAGCTTAACTTGTTTGGGGCACAAGCCTTGCTTCTCTTGGTGCTCTATGTGTATTACATACTCCTGACTCCTGCACTCTATACATTCCATACACCTAACCTCTGTACTCTGCCCATTACACACACCTAACCTCTGAACTCTGTACATTCCATACACCTAACCTCTGAACTCTGTACATTCCATACACCTGACCTCTGTACTCTGCCCATTACACACACCTAACCTCTGAACTCTGTACATTCCATACACCTAACCTCTGAACTCTGTACATCCCATACACCTGACCTCTGTACTCTGCCCATTACACACACCTAGCCTCTGTACTCTGTACGTCACTTACTCCTGACTCCTGCACTCTATACATTCCATACACCTAACCTCTGTACTCTGCCCATTACACACACCTAACCTCTGTACTCTGTACGTCACTTACTCATGACTCCTGCGATCTGTACATTAGCACCTATAGCAAACTGATAGCCGGGCGGGAGTTTCATTGTTCTGAGGTCCTTCAGAACAAGCCGCTTGTGCGTGCCCCCAATTGGTGGTGCGGTGTGTCACTCGAACACACCGCATCTCCATTCACGGTGAAGAGCTTATGACGTAGGCTCTTTACCATGTGATCAGCTGTGTCCAATCACAGCGTAAATAGGAAGTGCTGGTTATCAGCATTCCTCTCCTCACGCTGACAGCACGTGCGTAGAGGAGAGCCAATAAGCAGCTCTCCTTACAGGGGGGGTCTGTGCTGATAATCAGTGCATTTATTATCAGTGCAGTCCCACCAGTGATGCCCACCTGTGCCCATCAGTGATACCTTTCAGTGCCCCATCAGTGATGTCTCAGTGCCTCCTCATCAGTGCTGCCTATCAGTGCTGCCCATCAGTGCCACCTATCAATGTCCAAAAAAATAGCCCACCAGTGCCCATCAATGCCGCCTATCAGTGCCCATCAATTCCGCATATCAGTGCCCATCAGTACTGCATATCAGTGCTGCATATCAGTGCCACCTATCAGTGCCCATCAGTGCTGCATATCAATGCCTCCTCTTTAGTGCCCATTAGTGCAGATTATCAGTGCCTATCAGTGCAGCCTAATCAACGCACATCAGCGAAGGAGAAGAATTACTTATTTACAACATTTTGTAACAGAAACTAAGAAAAACTTTTCTTTTTTTTTTATTTGTTCAGAAAAAAAAAAAAAAAAAATCCAGTGGTGATTAAATACCACCAAAGTAAGCCCTATCAGTCTCAAAAAAATTATAAAAATGTTGTTTGGGTACAGCATTGCATGACCGCGGAATTGTCATTCAAAGTGTGACAGTGCTGGAAGCTGAAAAGTCGCATGGGCAGGAAGGGGGTGATAGTGCCCATTATTGAAGCAGTTAAACACACCTGACCCCTGCACACTGCACATCACATACTCCTGACCCCTGCACTCTGTACATTGCATACTCCTGACCCCTGCACTCTGTACATTGCATGCATCTGACCACTGTACTTCATACTTTCCTCACACCTGACCCCTGCACACTGTACATTACATATTCCTGACCCCTGTACTTTCTACTTTCCACACACCATGACCCCTGTATTATGTACATTACACACACCTGACCCCTGCACTTTCTAATTTCCAAAGACCATGACCCCTGTATTATGTACATTCCACACACCATGACCCCTGTATTATGTACATTCCACACACCTGACCTCTGTACTCTGCACACTGTAAATCACATATTCCCGACCCCTGCACTCTGTATATCACATACTTATTACAACTGAACTCTGTACATTACATACATCTGACCCCTGCACTCTGTATGTAGATTCAGGTTTTAAGTACAAAGACCTCTGGGGGTGAGGGTAGAGGGGGAGCCCTGTTAGGTAAGCTGCAAGGGCCCCCAATATTTCCAATGGCTGCTTACAGGAATACATATCCACAGTCTTTTGTTGCCAGGAACAATTCCTCAGGGCTTATTCAGACTTTAGCTTTCTATTGTGGTTAACGCACATCGTCAACTATTAGCAAAAACTATTAGCAAAAAATTGGCATTGTCATTGTCCCTCAAATACAGGGATAGTTGGTGCTATAGGTTTAGAGCAGGCTTTCTCAACCATGGAGTTCCATGAAGTTCCTCCAGAAGTTGCTGGATCTTCCTTGAGCAATGAACAACTTCTGTCTCTCAGATGAGCAACCACCGACGCCAATGATCTTTTTGTATGGGGAAGGGGTTGGCATCATGCTAATAATAACCAAAACACTAAAGTTAGCCCCGTTTTTTTGCATAATGTATAAGATGATGTTACGCCGAGTAAATAGATACCTAACATGTTACGCTTTAAAATTGCGTCTGCACGTGGAATGGCGGCCAACTACAGTGCTTATAATTCTCCATAGGCAATGCTTTAAACGCCTTTACAGGTTACCAGTTTAGAGTTACACAGGAGGTCTGGTGCTAGAATTATTGCTCTCGCTCTGACATTCGTGACAATACCTCACATGTGTGGTGCGATCACCGCTTACATATGCGTGCGGGAGTAACGTATTCTTCCCATTTGCGCGTAAGCACGGTGGGACGGAACGCTTTACATTTTTTTTTTCTTTATTTATTTTATACAACATTTTATTTTTTTACACTTTTTTTGGTACTAACTTTATTGCTATCACAAGGGATGAACAACATCTCTTGTGACAGCATGGGCGGTGCCTATTAAACCCCAAATCTCCCCTCTGGCCTCCCATGAAGCCAATCAGACACAGATCGGTCTGATCGGCTGCTTTCCTGGCCGCTGGTGGCCAGGTAAACAAAGAACCGAAACCGGAAGTAACGACATAACTCGTTGCTCCCGGTTTCCGGTGGTTACGGAGAGAGGGGAGCAACGTCAGTTCCTCTCTCTCTGCAGTGGCAGCCACTCATGCAGGACATCCCCCCAATCCATGTGCCCGACCTCTAATCTACATGCAAGAAGCCGAACGCGTGGATTTTAACAGGTTTTTTTTTTTTTTTTTTTGGAAGCACATGATTAGAGCCTGAGGGATTGGATTAAAAAAAGGGTGGGCTTGGGGCGCAGAGCACTGTGCCCTGAGCCCACCCAGTTGTGTGACATTAGCAAATTAACCACTAACGGACTGCCACACGCTGATATGCGCCCTAAATTTGAAGAGGAATATCGTTGTTATGGCAGCAGCTAGCTGCCATAACCCCGGTATCCTGTTCTTCGGCCGGCGGTCCGCTATCCGATAACAGTGGTCTCTGCAGCAGATTCGCCACTAGATCACTTTTATCAGCGGCGGGAACGAGCCCCCCCTCCCGTCGCGCTTCGGTGCCCTCCGCCGCTTACGGATCCACCTGCAGCAGCGGAGGCGATCGGATGATAATTTGTAACTTCGGATGCATTCGTATGGTCCTCTCAATGAACTGTAGCTCCCCAGTAACGGCAGAACTCATGCAGCCCCAGACCATGACACTCCCACCCCCATGCTTGACTGTAGGCAAGACACACTTGTCTTTGTACTCCTCACCTGGTTGCCGCCACACACGCTTCACACCATCTGAACCAAATAAGTTTATATTGGTCTCATCAGACCACAGGACATGGTTCCAGTAATCCAGCCGCCGCTGTCTCTCTGTACAGGGCAGCCATCGCCGCCGGCCGCATCGCTCCCAGGCCTCCACGATGGAGACCAGAGAGGCGGTGGCAGGAGGGGGGTGGGACCCCCTTCTGCCTCCCGCAGAAGCGAACGAGTAGGTAATTAGCCACTCGGATCACTTCTGCATGAAAGACAATCGCAAAGGATGATACAGGGATAATGCTTGTAGGTGCAGGTATCATCCCGGTGTAACCACTGAAACCAGAGGATGTCCATTTACGTACCTTGGGTAGAGTTGCCACCTCATCCCTTTAAACCAGAACACATAAGAATTACACAGGTTCTGAGGCTGATTTAATGCAGATAAGGCACCAAGTGAGTCTAATTACCACCTTAATCAGCCACAGAACCTGAGTAATTAATATGTGTTCGGATTTAAAGGGGATGAGGTGGCAACCCTAACCTTGGGTGGCAAGTGGTTAAAGCCAAAGGACTACTCCAACCATAAAACCTGTTGCAGTACATTAAAATAATGGCAAAAGTTGGTGTGAGTAGAGAGTATAATGTTACATTGTGATAGCTTACGGCTTTAAAATTTAACGCCAGAATGAAATACTGTACTGTACGTACTACTAGGAGGAGTATGCTCAAGCATTAGTAGAAATGGGACTTATGACCAGTAGAGGTCACCCGTTCCTCTCTCTCTATCACCAGCCTGTCCTACAACCCTCAGAGATTTCTCAGGAACCAGTAGAGTAAGGTATTTCCCATGCCACATGCTTCTCATGGCTGGGATGTCTTACAGAAGGGCTTGGCTTTGGGTGCTTGAGAAACCGATGAATCATAGAATGCTGGAGAAAGTGAAAGACTTTCCAGGTATAATAAAATGATGTAACTAAACAAAACTTCATATGTCTTGAACTCATCTAATATATTTTTTCATTATAATTCCATGTATTGTAAGCATAGCTCCCAACTGTCCCTGATTTGGAGCAATGTCCCTCTGTCCCTCATTTGCCCTGATTTTGGTCTGATCTATATAGTTGTATATAAAATGTACATTTTACCTTTCAAAAAGTGTTTCCCAGTGCTAAACCTTTCATCTGATTTCTAAATTGCTGGATTTATTTAACCTTTTTTGGTTAATTCTCCTTTAACCACTTCAGCCCCGGACCAATTGGCAGTCAAAGGACCAGGCCCCTTTTTGCGATTCGGCACTGCGTCGCTTTAACTGACAATTGCACGGTCGTGCGACGTGGCGCCAAAACAAAATTGGCGTCCTTCTTTTCCCACAAATAGAGCTTTCTTTTGGTGGTATTTGATCGCCCCTGCGGTTTTTATTTTTTGAGCTATAAACAAAAATAGAGCGACAATTTTGAAAACAATGCAATATTTTTAGCTTTTTGCTATAATAAATATCCCCAAAAAATATATAAAAAAACATTTTTTTTCCTCAGTTTAGGCCGATACGTATTCTTCTACATATTTTTGGTAAAAAAAATCGCAATTAGCGATTATTGATTGGTTTGCGCAAAAGTTATAGCGTTTACAAAATGGGGATAGTTTTATAGCATTTTTATTAATATTTTTTTTTTTTACTAGTAATGGCGGCGATCAGCGATTTTTATTGTGACTGCGACATTATGGCGGACACATCGGACATTTTTGACACATTTTTGGGACCATTGTCATTTATACAGCAATCAATGCTATTTAAATGCATTGATTCCTGTATAAATGACAGTTGTAGTGAAGGGGTTAACCACTAGGGGGAGGGGAGGGGTTATGGGCTGTGACGTGTGTGTGTTTTTTTTACATTAGGGGGCGGGGCTGACGTCTGACGTCATTGATCGGCTTTCCCGATGACCGGGAACAGCCAATCAATGACAGGCAGAGTAGGAAGCGCGGGGAGAGGTTTGTTTACACATACCTCTCCCCCTTCTTCAGCTCCGTAACCCGATCGCGGGACACCAGCGGCGATCAGGTCCGCTGGTCCCGCGGCTGGGGTCACGGAGCTCCCGACCGGGTCGCGAGCGCGCCGCTGGCGGCGCGCGCGCGACCCACAGGCAGGCAAATGCACGATCACGTATATATACGTGATTTTGCCCGCCCGTGCCATTCTGCTAACGTATATATGCATTGGGCGGTCGGGAAGCGGTTAAGGGGGTGTGGCAGGGGGCGTGTCCTATGCCTACATACATTTGTTAGTAGGTGTCCCTCATTCCAGGGGCGGACTGACAACTAATGGGGCCCCCGGGCAATCGGAGATTATGGGGTCCCCAGGCAATCAGAGATTATGGGGCCACACAGTATACAATCACACAGTATACACATACATGTACACACAGTATACACAGACATGTTTCTATTGACTGAGAAGGTACTGGAGAGGTGAGGCAGCTATAATCTCTGGATTTTTAGACCAAAAGGATGTCGGTAAGGGACATTTCAGAGACAGATGTAAAAAAAACACAGATTTTTACATACTGTCCCTGGTTTTACTGAGGCTGGCAACCCTGATGGGGCCCCCTAGTGGCCCGGGGCCCTCGGGCAGTGCCCGAGTGGCCGAATGGTCAGTCCGCCCCTGCCTCATTCCCATCTCAAAATGTTGGGAGGTATGTGTAAGTAATGTGTTACAGAATGCCTTCCATGTAGCGGTCATCTCTCGGTCAGAGATCACAGTACTCCCCCCTGACAATGACTTCATCTGCTTACACCTTCAGAATGACAGCACCATCTTTGTCCTGTGTCTTCCTGGATTAGGATGCCGCCTCAGAGATTACCAATAATCAAAATCCTTGTGCTTTGTTCACAAATGTCTGATACAGATCAGCCCCGGCTACAGCTTCTAACCTTGTTACTTGCTATTTAGTTACAATGTTGTAGTCCCATCACTGGAGGAGAGCGAGAAAATGCTTCCTAGACATGTGCACTGCCGAAAAATTCGTTTTTTTTTTTTTTTGGTTTTCGTTTCATTCATTTAATTTTTTTGATTTGTTTATCATTCGTTATGATCAGCATTTGTTATTTCGATAATTCGTAACTTCAGATGCATTCGAATTTGTTATGTTCCATTTGTATAGATGTGTTATTAGTTATTTCGATAATTCGTAACTTCAGATGCATTCGAATTCTTTACGTTCCATTTTTTATAGATGTGTTATTAGTTATTTCGATAATTTGTAACTGTGACAGACCTAGCCGGGACAGAGGCTGTTGGAGGGGACGTAATGCAAGCCTCTTGCCTTGGGATTATGGGCCCTGGCATTTGGGGGAACGGTGCTGTTTATGAGCTGGTTTTACTTGGATTCAGGTTCATGCTGGCCCCCCCAAGACACATAGACTCTGGATATGTATATGCTGTATATATGTATATATAATGTTTGTTGTCCCATGCTGTTGGGACACACACTGTCAGATGCTGATATCGTCAACTCCAGCCAGCCTGTCTGTTGTCTTGTGTAATGTAGATGAGGCTGGTCTGGCTTGACACGGATTCTGGGGGGTGTTTCGCCTATTGTTGTATGTGCTAATTAACCCTGCAATTGAATGAAGGAGTCCAGTGTTGATTAAGATAATTAACTCATGCAAATTAGGTTAGGTTTTAGTCATCTGGCTGTATATATGTGTGTGACATGTCAAATAAAAGCTATTCCTGATGTACTCCAAGACTGGTGTTGTCTAGTTCTTGGGGGTTCCTATAACCAGATCCATTGGATTCATGTTCCAGGACTTAGGAAGCATTTATGGCGGACACCTTGAACACAGGATCCGTCACAGTAACTTCAGATGCATTCAAATTTGTTATGTTCCATTTGTATAGATGTGGTCTTAGTTACTTCGATAATTCGTAACTTCGGATAAATTCGTATTTGTTGCATTCACTAACAGACAAGTTTGAAAGGAAATTCCAATACCTATAATTTAATAGTTTATAACTATTATTATAGCTATTATTATTATAATTATTATACTGTATTATTAATAAATAATAATTATAATAAAAAAACTATAATTTAATTATAATAGAAAATATGAAAAACAAAATTATCCAAATGTTTTTCGTTCTTATTTTCGGATTTTTGTTCTTTCTAAATTTTCGGATTTTCCATCTTATTTTTGGATTTTTGTTCTTCATGATTTTCGTTCTTGTAGAAAATTTGTTTTCGAAAAAATTCATCAAAAATTTCAGTCAAAATTCGGCAAACCGAATGAACGAATATACTAAATTTGGACGAAAAACGATTTCGGAACGAAACTAATTGCACATGTCTAATGCTTCCTTCTAGGCAAAATCTCTAGAAAACTAGAAAGGCGCACAAAGACTGTGATGTGATGATTAATGATAAAAGGCGGAGATTTGTTTGAAAAAGTTACAGTTGCAGTCTACTTTGACATGTCAGGAATGTCTTCGTACAGGCTTCTACATTTAGGTAAAACACCCACTTTAGGTAATAGTTTATGAGATGGAGTGCTTTAACCACTTGACCGCTGGAAGATTTACCCCCCTTCATGACCAGGCCATTTTTTGCAATACGGCACCACTGTGTTACTTTTACTGACAATTGCGCGGTCGTGCGACGCTGTACCCAAATAAAATGTATGTCCTTTTTTTTCCCACAAATAGAGCTTTCTTTTGGTGGTACTTAATCGCTTCTGCGTTTTTTTTTATTTTTTTTGCATTATAAACAAAAAAGACTGACAATTAAAAAAAAAGGCAATATTTTTTACTTTCTGCTATAAAACAAATGCAATAAAAAAATGAAAAAAAAAAATGATTTCTTCATAAGTTTAGGCCAATATGTATTCTGCTACATGTTTTTGGTTAAAAAAAAATTAAAAAAAATAAGCGTATATTGACTGGTTTATAGTGTCTACAAACTATCAGATATCTTTATCTATTTATTACAGGTAATAACAGCGATCAGCGAATTATAGCAGGACTGCGATATTGTGGCAGGCATTCTGACACTAACTGACACTTTTGACACTATTTTGGGAACCAGTGAAACTAATACAGTGATCAGTGCTAAAAAATATACGCTGTCACTGTACTAATGACACTGGCTGGGAATGGGTTAACGTCAGGGGCGATCAGTGGGTTAAATGTGTGCCTAGCCAGTGTTTTGGTGTACTGTGGGAGGTGCTTTTACTAGGATTAGGCAGGAATCCTAGTCCCTGCTTCGCAGGGACACAAACTCCATGCCTTCCCCCCTGTCAGAACGGCAATCTGCCTTGTTTACATAGGCAGATTGCAGTTCTGTCTGTTTGTCTGACGATCGGTTTCCGCCGTGTGTAATCACAGCAGAAGCGAGCCGCCGGTGGTGTGCACGTGTGCCCCCTACCTGGAGGTGCGGGATCACTTATATATATGTGATCTGGCACACAGCTACTGCCCTGTAGCAGTAAAACCGCTATAGGGCGGACAGGAAGTGGTTAAAAGACAACTTCAGGCAAAAAACACATGCTGAAAATGGATTGCCCAAAAAAATATACCATACCATGACTAGCCGCAGAGTGGTGAGATGTGGTGCTTTGTCTCACCATGATGCGCTGAGAAAAGTATTGCACGCCTTCATTTTTTTTACCTCACACCACCTTAGCATGTTGGTGTAAACTGGCCCCATAGGGAACAAGGTTTTTTTTTGTCCAGCAGAGAAAATAATAATGAAAATAACAGTAAACAATGACAAACAATGTTTGCAATAATAACAATTTGCAAACTGGATATTATTAACCACTCGCCTACCGGGCACTTTCACCCCCTTCCTGCCCAGGCCAATTTTAAGCTTTCAGCGCTGTCGTACTTCGAAAGACACATGTGCGGTCACGCAACACTGTACCCAAATGAAATCTTTATCATTTTTATGAGACAGATAGAGCTTTTTGTTTGGTAGTAGTTATTCACCACTGGGTTTTTTATTTTTTAACCGCTTCCCGACCGGCGCACGACGATGTACGTCGACAGAATGGCACGGACAGGCATAAGGGCGTACAGGTACGTCCCCTTTAAGATGCCGGTGTGCCATCGTGCGCGCGCCGGTCGGGACCCCTGTGAGTCCGGTTGCGGGTCCCGCGGACTCGATCGCCGCGGGGATACCCGTGATCGTCTCAGGGGATGGCTGAACGAGGAGATGCGGAAGTAAACAGCATCTACCCATTCTGCCTAGCAACTAGTGACACTGATCTCTGCTCCCTGTGATTGGAGCAGAGATCAGCGTTCACTAGCTCACAGCCACGCCCCCCCACAGTTAGAAACACGCCTCCAGGAACACTTAACCCCTACACTGCCACCTAGTGGTTAACCCCTTCACTGCCAGTGTCATTTACACAGGAATCAGTGCATTTAAATAGCACTGATTGCTGTATAAATGACAATGGTCCCAAAAATGTGTCCAAAATGTCAGATGTGTCCGCCATAATGTCGCAGTCACAATAAAATACGCTGATCGCCTCCATTACTAGTAAAAAAAAAAATATAAAATTATAAAACTATCCCCTATTTTGTAAACGCTATAACTTCTGCGCAAACCAATCAATAATTGCTTATTGTGATTTTTTTTACTAAAAATATGTAGAAGAATACGTATCGGCCTAAACTGAGGAAAAAATATGTTTTTTTATATATATTTTTGGGGGATATTTATTATAGCAAAAAGTAAAAAATAATGCATTTTTTTCAAAATTGTCGCTCTATTTTTGTTTATAGCGCAAAAAATAAAAACCGCAGGAGGCGATCAAATACCACCAAAAGAAAGCTCTATTTGTGGGAAAAAAAGGACGTCAATTTTGTTTGGGAGCCACGTCGCATGACTGCGCAATTGTCAGTTAAAGCTACGCAGTGCCGAATCGTAAAAAGTGGTCTGGTCTTAAGCCAGCAAAATGGTCCCGGCTGAAAGTGGTTAATAAACAAAGAAAAAAAAAAAGTTAAAATTTTTTTTTTTTTCTTAGTTTCTATTATACATTTTTTCTTCTTTGCTGATGGGCGCTGATGAGGCGGCGTTGATGTGCACTGATAAGGCGGCACTGATGAGCTGGCACTGATGAGCACTGATGAGGCGCCACTGATGTGCACTGATGAGGCGGCATTGATGGGCACTGATAAGCTGCATTAAAGAGGAAGTAAAGCCCAAGTAAAAAATAAATAAAAAATAGACCCTGTAAGGCAAAGGCATAATGAGCTAGTATGCATAGCATACTAGCTCATTATGAATAACTCACCTGAGATGGAAGCCCCCGAAGCGACCCTCGTTGTCCTGCTCCGACGCGGCCATGATACCCAGAGTGACCTCCAGGGTATCGCGTCTCTGTCGCGCTGTGACTGGCTGGAGCCGCGATGACTTCACCCCCGCGCATGCGCGTGGGAGCCACCACTAACGGCATGATTGTCGTTAGCAGCGGCATGCTCAGTGCGCCTGCGCGCCGCTGTCTACGGCGCATGCGCCGTAGACAGCGGCACCTGTCTTTTGCAAATATCTTCTAAACCGTGTAGGTTTAGGAGATATTTCTTGGACCTACAGGTAAGCCTTAATCTAGGCTTACCTGTAGGTCAAAGTGGTCTGTAAGGGTTTACAACCACTTTAATGGGCACTGATGAGGTGGCACTGGCGAGGCTTCACTGATGAGGCGGCATTGATGGGCACTGATATGCGGCATTGATAGGCAGCACCGACAAGCTGCAATGATGGGCACTGATAAGCTGCATTGATGGGGCTGCACTGATCATCAGGGCACTGATGATTAGTGCCCTGATTGTTAGTATAAACAATGTACTCACTGTGTCCTGTCAGACTTGCTGGTTATCCACTGTCCTTTCCTTACACAGAGACAGTGTATGAGGAAAGAAATGCTGATAGCCTGCAAGTCTGTTTACATGTGATCAGTTGTGAGTAGACACAGCTGATCACATGGTAAAGGGCCGCTGTGATTGGCCCTTCACCCCAATCTGTGATCAGCTCTGTCCAAAGGACACAGTGGTCACAGAGCATGCTCAATGCACACACGGGGGAAAACATCCTTGGACTTCCATGGACTTCCTCCCAGAACTGAAGAGCCATGCCGTAGTCATATTTCGGCTATAACATGGGCAGAAAGCTGTTAAACATAATTTCGCACAGAGTTAAAAGGAAAGGTGGAGGGGTCTGTCTGTATGTGAGAAGTGATCTCAAAGCGAGTGTGAAAGAGGACCTGGGGGATGGAGAGTGTGATGAGTCTGAAGCATTATGGGTGGAACTGCATACAGATGTGCGTAGTTCAAAGTTAATCATTGGAGTTTGTTATAGACCACCCAATGTTAATGAGGAGGTGGATACTCAGCTCCTTGCTCAAATAGAAAAAGGAAAAAATGTAGGCTAAACAAGGGACACACAGGAGTATATCATACTCAAGGGGGAAAAAAGTTTTACAGTTTACGCCACATCCTATAGTAGAGAGAATTGAGGGAGAATCCCCTATGGGTTGGACTTTTAAGGCGTGAAATATGTAACCCCAAATAAAATTAAAAATTGTTGAAAATAGGAAAAACGTTTATTACAAAAGATGCAAAACATCCAAAAATAAAGAATTTCACATGTATGACAATATAAAAACCTGGAACATATTGCAACAAAACTTGGTATAGTACAAGCTAATAATACATTTTGTGTCAAGTTCTCACACTGACGCGTTTCGGATATATGTGCTTTACTCCTTCCTCAAAGGTGAGACTATAACATCATTCCTATTATGTGTAGAAAAATGTCAGATCAGGTAATATGTCAGAAATGCAAATCTTTATATAATGATTACATCTTGAATCAAAAAGATCCATACAATTGCATATAAGTAAGGAAAAAACTCACATTGAAAATACACCAAGTAGGGGGACGTTCCAGTACAATTTAAAAGAAACGGCTGGGAGGAGGAGCTTCTTCACTTCTATAGCCTCAAAAGAGGTCGATTGAATATCAGTAGTGTACAGATGCCTAGTCAGCTAAATGGAGCTCAATGGTTGCTCCAAAGGCTGGGTAGAGTGCATCTGTCCCCGCAAGGGGGGAGTGATCGCTGGGGGGACGCTTGTAGAGCACACTGGGGTCGGGAAATATGAAGAGAGAACCCTACAAGATGAAACATAGATATATATCAAAACAATAGGTAAATACCTTTAAATGTTGAAGAGCATAAAAAAAACGCTAATTTGTACCTGTTGGTGGCTCTTAACTTGTTACGCCCTGATTTAAATGTCTCCAAATTTGGAGGGTATCGACCAATGGCTCTAGAAAGAAATTGTCAAAAAAGGCGTTGGTATAATGGATGGATGAGCAAATGCTCCCCCCACAAAGACTAATGCATCCTTGAGTTTTGGTCTCAAATAATTTTCAAAGTTGCATAAAGCAATGTATATCTATGGGATAGATGGGTCTCCCGTATTATGAGGGGGAGTGAGGAGTTTATATAAAGCATGAATAAGAATCAAATATATGGCCCATATACCACTATATCTGAATAGCGAGTGCAATAAAGTCCAGAAAATAGGGGGGGGAGGGGGGTTTCCATAATTAGTAATAACTTTGGACTAATTGTAATGCAGAGAAGGGGGGGCGTAAAAGGAAGAAAAATATTTTCAATTTAAAATAGGTATGAATGTAAAAAAGGGGGTTAATTACCTTAGATCAACAGAAACGCTGTTTGCCTCCTCCTCAGTCTGATGGTTGCAGATTCTGAGTGGGGCAAACAGCGTGTATATATATGGGCTCAAGCCCTGCAGTCAGCTGTACCGAGTACAGCTGATTACTGCAGGGTGTAGGAACTACGAGTCTCTCTAGACCCGGCCCCCCGAGTGCTGCGCGCGCACCCGGGTCCCGCGCACCAATGAATGGTTGCGCAACGTGACCCGGGCACGCCCACAGCTCCCGCCGGCACGATCAGCTTCACCGGCGAACAGCGCATGCTCGCCGGGTGAAGCAATATGGAGTCCCGGCGTCAAATGACGCCGGGAACTCCTACATTGCCGTCACGTCCATGGGAAGTGGGCGCGACGGCTGGGCGTGCCGGGCGGCCTACTGGGCGTCCCCTGGAGATACAGCGATCCATGTATGTGAGATATTGTAATGTTTAGCTGGAAACTCCTTCGTCCAGGCGCCTCGCAGTGTGGAATGTATTCTGGAAACAGAAAATGGAGGGGGAGAGATATGTCATAAATTACAATTAGAAAGATAACAGTAATTGACATTTTTGCATGGAAAACAATGAGTATACATTCTTACATGGAAATCAATAAATATACATAACAAGGGAACATGAAATCACATAAAGGGAAAAGAAAAACATTTTGCATGTATTATTCTAATGCCATATAGTGTATACAGAGTAGCCATGAAAAAGGCATATCTAAAAGAATTGTTTCTTTATAAACTGTGTTGAGGAGAGGTTGCACAGGCACACTCAAGAAACAGTATGCGGGCAGGATGGATGTCCTGATGTTGATGGCATCATGCAGTCATCGCATGTATTTAAAAATCTGCATCACGTATCATATGTGTATCACAAGTCGATGAGGGGCTGGATTGTAAGGTTGGTGTTGGAAATATTTGAATCCAAAATATAATAGAGGTTCTCTTAGGTAGTTATTTTTCCATCCCTCCGGATGAAAAACCCTCTAAGAAGGGTTTAAACCAAATTGCTTCATTCAAGCCAGGGGCTTGATTGGCCCTTAGTTTAAAAATCCAGCGTGATTCCAATTGGAGAAGGATTTTATTCCAATCACCCCCCCTTGGATTGGGGTGGATACGGTCAAGAATAAGGAATTTGATTTTGGGGAATTTGCCCCCATGGACAATTGTTGTGTGTCTCCCAAGGGGGAGATCAGGATCACACATCCGCATACTGTGAATGTGTCTGTACGCCCTTTTCCAGAATTCTAGTTTCGTCTTCCCTATGTAAAAGCATGAGCATTCGCATTTCAATAGGTATATGACTCCTAGGGTCTTACAGTTCGCAAAGTGTCTCGCCCTGAATATACTACCATCAGGTAGTTCAGGATTTTTTTCCACCCACATGAATCTACAATATCTGCAAGATCCACATCTAAATGTACCTTTATATTTGCAGTGGGTTTTCCTATCTCTATTGAATTCACTGCTAGTGATCTGATCTCTCAGAGAGGTAGCTCTTTTAAAGGTAAAAAGAGGTTTTTCAGTGACATATGGACCTAATGTGGGGTCTTCAGTAAGGAGGTGCCAATACTTTTGTACAATTTTCCTAATTTGTTGTTCCTGGTTGTTGAACCTTGATATAATCCTGAGGGGGTTGCTATCATTTTTAGGTTTTTTTGAATATAGTAACTGGTCCCTATTACGTATACAGGCTTGTTGGTATGCCCTTTTTAAAGAGGCATGTGAATAGCCCCTTTCCAAAAGGCGGTCACGTAGATTATCTGCCTCTTGTTTAAAGATTTGATCGTCGGCGCAGTTCCGCCTAATTCTCAGGAATTGTCCATAAGGTATGGAGTTCAGCAAAGGTTGGGGGTGGAAACTGGTCGCATGCAAAATTGCATTACCGGCGGTTGGTTTCCTATACAATTTCGTAAGTAATTTGCCTCCTTCACCTTTGTAGATCTCCACATCTAGGAATGCAATACTGCTTGGATTGTGTGACATAGTGAAGTTTAAGTTGAAATCGTTTTTATTCATCCTGAAAAGACATTGCTCGAGTAGATGTAGGGGGCCGTCCCAGACGATGAAGATGTCGTCGATGTACCGGTACCACCCCAGAATGTGGTCCGTGTACATCGACAAGTCTTCATCGTCCAGGAACATCTGCTCCCACTCCCCCAGGTACAGGTTGGCGTACGATGGGGCACAACAAGTCCCCATCGCCACCCCCTGCACCTGGAGGTAGTGGGAGCCGTTAAAAGTGAAAGCGTTATGCCCTAAGATGAATTCAAGCAGGGAAATTATAAAGTCGCCGTAGGGTGGATCAACTTCCCTATCCTTCCTCAGAATGTGTTTGATTACTGCTATACCTCTATCATGGGGTATGGAACTATAAAGCGCCTCGACATCAATAGTAACCAGAAGTGTATATTCTGGTATGAGGAGGTTATCTAAAATTTGTAGAAAGTGCATGGTATCTTTCACATAAGAGGGAAGCCTGATGACGTAAGGTTTCAAAAAATCGTCTATTAATCGACTGGCGTTTTCACTTATTGATCCTACCCCGGAAATAATAGGTCTCCCAGGTGGGTTAACTGCATTTTTGTGTACCTTCGGGAGTGCATAAAATGTTGGTACCTTGGGAAAGTTGTTGCGTATAAAGTTCCAAAGTTGTTTGGTGATAATATTATTCCCGAAAGCGGAATCAATGAGTGTATAGAATTCCCCATTGAACTTGTCAACAATACCGCTGGGCATGCGACGGTACCAGTGTTGGTTTTTTAGGATGTCATTGCACATATTGATGTAGGTATCGGTGTCTAATAAGACAACGTTCCCTCCTTTGTCTGAAGATTTTATTACAATGTTGGAATTTTTTGATAGGTTTTTCAGGGCTAATAGTTCACTTTTTGTAAGATTCATCTTCTCGGGAGTACGAGTTCCAAGTTTCTCGAGATCCTTATTTATTAATTTTAAAAAAGTTGCAGCGTTGGGATTCGTGCTAGGTGCCGGACAGAAGACGGACTTCTTTTTTAATTTGGTCTCGCCTCTGTCTGAAATTGGATCTGGTTGGTCCACAGAGTCCAGAATTTTTTGAAGATCGACCCGATCGATTAAATCGGCCGGGTCGCTCTCCTCCAGAAGCGAGACCAAATGGTCCAATGCTTTGCTCTCTTGTGGAGTACAGTCGGGGGGTATACCCTGCTTATCGAAAAGTTTTCTCAGAATCAATTTTCTGATGAATAATTGTAGATCCTTATAGATGTCAAATTTGTTGAGATCTTGATTGGGACAGAAGTTAAGGCCTTTCCTAAGGATTGTGATTTCTTCTATGGAAAGTGTATGAGACGAAAGGTTGATTATATTTAAATCTAGTCCGGGTTGTGTGTTGTGACTTGTGACAGTATCTATAAATTGACCTGAGTGTACGTGTTGGGGTTGATTAATGTCGGTTGGACCCCTGCCAGGATTTTCTCTAAAAAAGAGGGATCCCTGGACAGGGTCTCGAACGACTCTGTGCCTACAACATTTGTATGTGCCAGTGATTTTTTGTGACATTATTACTATGTAAGTGAGTATTTGCTGTGATCGCTGTGTCTGTGGTTGTGGTATTGGGACCTACTCCTAATTTGTGAGCGGGGGTATCCAGTACAGGTTTTTTTGCCGAGTGACCCTCAGGAGAGTCACTCTGGTATTGTCGTTTGCCACTCTGGTTTATTTTGGTTTTTTGTGTAATAGTGCGTGAAGTAGTGTTGGAGTGAGGGGGAATGCCCTGATTTTTGTTCCCAAATTTCCCAGAATTGGGACCATTTCTATTAGGGTTAGCTTTATAATTGTATTGGATCCATTTATAGGCCCGACCGTCTTTGAATGCGTCTCTATCTCGATTAAACTTGAATCTCTTTTTTCCTAAGATGTCCTTGTTGAAGGTTTCTAAATGATTTTTCAATTTCTCTTCCCTAGTTGCTAAAGGTTTTTTAGTTTTGAGTTCTTGTAACCTATTGCAAATGCTGACTACTTCAAGGTCTAAGACTGCTGTTCTCCTATTGTATTCATCTATTAAAATTTCCATTAGATTCCGTGAACAGATCTTTAAGACTTTTTCCCACCTTATTTTGAAGTCAGAGTCCAGACCTTCCAGGGTCGGGAAGATCTGGACTCTGAGTCCGAGGGGGTTAATGTCCTCTTTGATATAGTCCTCAAATGATCTGGAATGCCAGAACAGAGTGGACTTTTTTTCCAAAATTTTGGAGAGTCTAAAGAATAGGGATGATATCTCAGCATCAATCTCCTCCTTACTACCAAATTCTTTCAGGTATCCCTCCATCAGGGATTTCCATTCATTTCCCGTAAATTCAGTCATGTCCCAAAAGTGGTGATCTCTTTCTAGTGAGTCTAAGAAAACTATAAAGGAGAATCTAGGGGTTACTATTGTGAAAGCACCCCAGATGTCCTGTATTAGTAAATATTTCAAAAGTGTGTCTATTGTTAGCCAAAGGCGGGGAGCGGTATCTACTACCAATATAAAGGAAAAAATGTAGGCTAAACAAGGGACACACAGGAGTATATCATACTCAAGGGGGAAAAAAGTTTTACAGTTTACGCCACATCCTATAGTAGAGAGAATTGAGGGAGAATCCCCTATGGGTTGGACTTTTAAGGCGTGAAATATGTAACCCCAAATAAAATTAAAAATTGTTGAAAATAGGAAAAACGTTTATTACAAAAGATGCAAAACATCCAAAAATAAAGAATTTCACATGTATGACAATATAAAAACCTGGAACATATTGCAACAAAACTTGGTATAGTACAAGCTAATAATACATTTTGTGTCAAGTTCTCACACTGACGCGTTTCGGATATATGTGCTTTACTCCTTCCTCAAAGGTGAGACTATAACATCATTCCTATTATGTGTAGAAAAATGTCAGATCAGGTAATATGTCAGAAATGCAAATCTTTATATAATGATTACATCTTGAATCAAAAAGATCCATACAATTGCATATAAGTAAGGAAAAAACTCACATTGAAAATACACCAAGTAGGGGGACGTTCCAGTACAATTTAAAAGAAACGGCTGGGAGGAGGAGCTTCTTCACTTCTATAGCCTCAAAAGAGGTCGATTGAATATCAGTAGTGTACAGATGCCTAGTCAGCTAAATGGAGCTCAATGGTTGCTCCAAAGGCTGGGTAGAGTGCATCTGTCCCCGCAAGGGGGGAGTGATCGCTGGGGGGACGCTTGTAGAGCACACTGGGGTCGGGAAATATGAAGAGAGAACCCTACAAGATGAAACATAGATATATATCAAAACAATAGGTAAATACCTTTAAATGTTGAAGAGCATAAAAAAAACGCTAATTTGTACCTGTTGGTGGCTCTTAACTTGTTACGCCCTGATTTAAATGTCTCTAAATTTGGAGGGTATCGACCAATGGCTCTAGAAAGAAATTGTCAAAAAAGGCGTTGGTATAATGGATGGATGAGCAAATGCTCCCCCCACAAAGACTAATGCATCCTTGAGTTTTGGTCTCAAATAATTTTCAAAGTTGCATAAAGCAATGTATATCTATGGGATAGATGGGTCTCCCGTATTATGAGGGGGAGTGAGGAGTTTATATAAAGCATGAATAAGAATCAAATATATGGCCCATATACCGCTATATCTGAATAGCGAGTGCAATAAAGTCCAGAAAATAGGGGGGGGGAGGGGGGTTTCCATAATTAGTAATAACTTTGGACTAATTGTAATGCAGAGAAGGGGGGGCGTAAAAGGAAGAAAAATATTTTCAATTTAAAATAGGTATGAATGTAAAAAAGGGGGTTAATTACCTTAGATCAACAGAACGCTGTTTGCCTCCTCCTCAGTCTGATGGTTGCAGATTCTGAGTGGGGCAAACAGCGTGTATATATATGGGCTCAAGCCCTGCAGTCAGCTGTACCGAGTACAGCTGATTACTGCAGGGTGTAGGAACTACGAGTCTCTCTAGACCCGGCCCCCCGAGTGCTGCGCGCGCACCCGGGTCCCGCGCACCAATGAATGGTTGCGCAACGTGACCCGGGCACGCCCACAGCTCCCGCCGGCACGATCAGCTTCACCGGCGAACAGCGCATGCTCGCCGGGTGAAGCAATATGGAGTCCCGGCGTCAAATGACGCCGGGAACTCCTACATTGCCGTCACGTCCATGGGAAGTGGGCGCGACGGCTGGGCGTGCCGGGCGGCCTACTGGGCGTCCCCTGGAGATACAGCGATCCATGTATGTGAGATATTGTAATGTTTAGCTGGAAACTCCTTCGTCCAGGCGCCTCGCAGTGTGGAATGTATTCTGGAAACAGAAAATGGAGGGGGAGAGATATGTCATAAATTACAATTAGAAAGATAACAGTAATTGACATTTTTGCATGGAAAACAATGAGTATACATTCTTACATGGAAATCAATAAATATACATAACAAGGGAACATGAAATCACATAAAGGGAAAAGAAAAACATTTTGCATGTATTATTCTAATGCCATATAGTGTATACAGAGTAGCCATGAAAAAGGCATATCTAAAAGAATTGTTTCTTTATAAACTGTGTTGAGGAGAGGTTGCACAGGCACACTCAAGAAACAGTATGCGGGCAGGATGGATGTCCTGATGTTGATGGCATCATGCAGTCATCGCATGTATTTAAAAATCTGCATCACGTATCATATGTGTATCACAAGTCGATGAGGGGCTGGATTGTAAGGTTGGTGTTGGAAATATTTGAATCCAAAATATAATAGAGGTTCTCTTAGGTAGTTATTTTTCCATCCCTCCGGATGAAAAACCCTCTAAGAAGGGTTTAAACCAAATTGCTTCGTTCAAGCCAGGGGCTTGATTGGCCCTTAGTTTAAAAATCCAGCGTGATTCCAATTGGAGAAGGATTTTATTCCAATCACCCCCCCTTGGATTGGGGTGGATACGGTCAAGAATAAGGAATTTGATTTTGGGGAATTTGCCCCCATGGACAATTGTTGTGTGTCTCCCAAGGGGGAGATCAGGATCACACATCCGCATACTGTGAATGTGTCTGTACGCCCTTTTCCAGAATTCTAGTTTCGTCTTCCCTATGTAAAAGCATGAGCATTCGCATTTCAATAGGTATATGACTCCTAGGGTCTTACAGTTCGCAAAGTGTCTCGCCCTGAATATACTACCATCAGGTAGTTCAGGATTTTTTTCCACCCACATGAATCTACAATATCTGCAAGATCCACATCTAAATGTACCTTTATATTTGCAGTGGGTTTTCCTATCTCTATTGAATTCACTGCTAGTGATCTGATCTCTCAGAGAGGTAGCTCTTTTAAAGGTAAAAAGAGGTTTTTCAGTGACATATGGACCTAATGTGGGG
The DNA here is from genome assembly GCA_028564925.1 of Lithobates sylvaticus. NCBI lineage: Eukaryota > Metazoa > Chordata > Amphibia > Anura > Ranidae > Lithobates > Lithobates sylvaticus. The sequence goes on from CM053027.1 coordinate 593,200,453, forward strand.
TCTTCAGTAAGGAGGTGCCAATACTTTTGTACAATTTTCCTAATTTGTTGTTCCTGGTTGTTGAACCTTGATATAATCCTGAGGGGGTTGCTATCATTTTTAGGTTTTTTTGAATATAGTAACTGGTCCCTATTACGTATACAGGCTTGTTGGTATGCCCTTTTTAAAGAGGCATGTGAATAGCCCCTTTCCAAAAGGCGGTCACGTAGATTATCTGCCTCTTGTTTAAAGATTTGATCGTCGGCGCAGTTCCGCCTAATTCTCAGGAATTGTCCATAAAGTATGGAGTTCAGCAAAGGTTGGGGGTGGAAACTGGTCGCATGCAAAATTGCATTACCGGCGGTTGGTTTCCTATACAATTTCGTAAGTAATTTGCCTCCTTCACCTTTGTAGATCTCCACATCTAGGAATGCAATACTGCTTGGATTGTGTGACATAGTGAAGTTTAAGTTGAAATCGTTTTTATTCATCCTGAAAAGACATTGCTCGAGTAGATGTAGGGGGCCGTCCCAGACGATGAAGATGTCGTCGATGTACCGGTACCACCCCAGAATGTGGTCCGTGTACATCGACAAGTCTTCATCGTCCAGGAACATCTGCTCCCACTCCCCCAGGTACAGGTTGGCGTACGATGGGGCACAACAAGTCCCCATCGCCACCCCCTGCACCTGGAGGTAGTGGGAGCCGTTAAAAGTGAAAGCGTTATGCCCTAAGATGAATTCAAGCAGGGAAATTATAAAGTCGCCGTAGGGTGGATCAACTTCCCTATCCTTCCTCAGAATGTGTTTGATTACTGCTATACCTCTATCATGGGGTATGGAACTATAAAGCGCCTCGACATCAATAGTAACCAGAAGTGTATATTCTGGTATGAGGAGGTTATCTAAAATTTGTAGAAAGTGCATGGTATCTTTCACATAAGAGGGAAGCCTGATGACGTAAGGTTTCAAAAAATCGTCTATTAATCGACTGGCGTTTTCACTTATTGATCCTACCCCGGAAATAATAGGTCTCCCAGGTGGGTTAACTGCATTTTTGTGTACCTTTGGGAGTGCATAAAATGTTGGTACCTTGGGAAAGTTGTTGCGTATAAAGTTCCAAAGTTGTTTGGTGATAATATTATTCCCGAAAGCGGAATCAATGAGTGTATAGAATTCCCCATTGAACTTGTCAACAATACCGCTGGGCATGCGACGGTACCAGTGTTGGTTTTTTAGGATGTCATTGCACATATTGATGTAGGTATCGGTGTCTAATAAGACAACGTTCCCTCCTTTGTCTGAAGATTTTATTACAATGTTGGAATTTTTTGATAGGTTTTTCAGGGCTAATAGTTCACTTTTTGTAAGATTCATCTTCTCGGGAGTACGAGTTCCAAGTTTCTCGAGATCCTTATTTATTAATTTTAAAAAAGTTGCAGCGTTGGGATTCGTGCTAGGTGCCGGACAGAAGGCGGACTTCTTTTTTAATTTGGTCTCGCCTCTGTCTGAAATTGGATCTGGTTGGTCCACAGAGTCCAGAATTTTTTGAAGATCGACCCGATCGATTAAATCGGCCGGGTCGCTCTCCTCCAGAAGCGAGACCAAATGGTCCAATGCTTTGCTCTCTTGTGGAGTACAGTCGGGGGGTATACCCTGCTTATCGAAAAGTTTTCTCAGAATCAATTTTCTGATGAATAATTGTAGATCCTTATAGATGTCAAATTTGTTGAGATCTTGATTGGGACAGAAGTTAAGGCCTTTCCTAAGGATTGTGATTTCTTCTATGGAAAGTGTATGAGACGAAAGGTTGATTATATTTAAATCTAGTCCGGGTTGTGTGTTGTGACTTGTGACAGTATCTATAAATTGACCTGAGTGTACGTGTTGGGGTTGATTAATGTCGGTTGGACCCCTGCCAGGATTTTCTCTAAAAAAGAGGGATCCCTGGACAGGGTCTCGAACGACTCTGTGCCTACAACATTTGTATGTGCCAGTGATTTTTTATTTGTGACATTATTACTATGTAAGTGAGTATTTGCTGTGATCGCTGTGTCTGTGGTTGTGGTATTGGGACCTACTCCTAATTTGTGAGCGGGGGTATCCAGTACAGGTTTTTTTGCCGAGTGACCCTCAGGAGAGTCACTCTGGTATTGTCGTTTGCCACTCTGGTTTATTTTGGTTTTTTGTGTAATAGTGCGTGAAGTAGTGTTGGAGTGAGGGGGAATGCCCTGATTTTTGTTCCCAAATTTCCCAGAATTGGGACCATTTCTATTAGGGTTAGCTTTATAATTGTATTGGATCCATTTATAGGCCCGACCGTCTTTGAATGCGTCTCTATCTCGATTAAACTTGAATCTCTTTTTTCCTAAGATGTCCTTGTTGAAGGTTTCTAAATGATTTTTCAATTTCTCTTCCCTAGTTGCTAAAGGTTTTTTAGTTTTGAGTTCTTGTAACCTATTGCAAATGCTGACTACTTCAAGGTCTAAGACTGCTGTTCTCCTATTGTATTCATCTATTAAAATTTCCATTAGATTCCGTGAACAGATCTTTAAGACTTTTTCCCACCTTATTTTGAAGTCAGAGTCCAGACCTTCCAGGGTCGGGAAGATCTGGACTCTGAGTCCGAGGGGGTTAATGTCCTCTTTGATATAGTCCTCAAATGATCTGGAATGCCAGAACAGAGTGGACTTTTTTTCCAAAATTTTGGAGAGTCTAAAGAATAGGGATGATATCTCAGCATCAATCTCCTCCTTACTACCAAATTCTTTCAGGTATCCCTCCATCAGGGATTTCCATTCATTTCCCGTAAATTCAGTCATGTCCCAAAAGTGGTGATCTCTTTCTAGTGAGTCTAAGAAAACTATAAAGGAGAATCTAGGGGTTACTATTGTGAAAGCACCCCAGATGTCCTGTATTAGTAAATATTTCAAAAGTGTGTCTATTGTTAGCCAAAGGCGGGGAGCGGTATCTACTACCAATATAAAGGAAAAAATGTAGGCTAAACAAGGGACACACAGGAGTATATCATACTCAAGGGGGAAAAAAGTTTTACAGTTTACGCCACATCCTATAGTAGAGAGAATTGAGGGAGAATCCCCTATGGGTTGGACTTTTAAGGCGTGAAATATGTAACCCCAAATAAAATTAAAAATTGTTGAAAATAGGAAAAACGTTTATTACAAAAGATGCAAAACATCCAAAAATAAAGAATTTCACATGTATGACAATATAAAAACCTGGAACATATTGCAACAAAACTTGGTATAGTACAAGCTAATAATACATTTTGTGTCAAGTTCTCACACTGACGCGTTTCGGATATATGTGCTTTACTCCTTCCTCAAAGGTGAGACTATAACATCATTCCTATTATGTGTAGAAAAATGTCAGATCAGGTAATATGTCAGAAATGCAAATCTTTATATAATGATTACATCTTGAATCAAAAAGATCCATACAATTGCATATAAGTAAGGAAAAAACTCACATTGAAAATACACCAAGTAGGGGGACGTTCCAGTACAATTTAAAAGAAACGGCTGGGAGGAGGAGCTTCTTCACTTCTATAGCCTCAAAAGAGGTCGATTGAATATCAGTAGTGTACAGATGCCTAGTCAGCTAAATGGAGCTCAATGGTTGCTCCAAAGGCTGGGTAGAGTGCATCTGTCCCCGCAAGGGGGGAGTGATCGCTGGGGGGACGCTTGTAGAGCACACTGGGGTCGGGAAATATGAAGAGAGAACCCTACAAGATGAAACATAGATATATATCAAAACAATAGGTAAATACCTTTAAATGTTGAAGAGCATAAAAAAAACGCTAATTTGTACCTGTTGGTGGCTCTTAACTTGTTACGCCCTGATTTAAATGTCTCCAACCTTTGCTGAACTCCATACCTTATGGACAATTCCTGAGAATTAGGCGGAACTGCGCCGACGATCAAATCTTTAAACAAGAGGCAGATAATCTACGTGACCGCCTTTTGGAAAGGGGCTATTCACATGCCTCTTTAAAAAGGGCATACCAACAAGCCTGTATACGTAATAGGGACCAGTTACTATATTCAAAAAAACCTAAAAATGATAGCAACCCCCTCAGGATTATATCAAGGTTCAACAACCAGGAACAACAAATTAGGAAAATTGTACAAAAGTATTGGCACCTCCTTACTGAAGACCCCACATTAGGTCCATATGTCACTGAAAAACCTCTTTTTACCTTTAAAAGAGCTACCTCTCTGAGAGATCAGATCACTAGCAGTGAATTCAATAGAGATAGGAAAACCCACTGCAAATATAAAGGTACATTTAGATGTGGATCTTGCAGATATTGTAGATTCATGTGGGTGGAAAAAAATCCTGAACTACCTGATGGTAGTATATTCAGGGCGAGACACTTTGCGAACTGTAAGACCCTAGGAGTCATATACCTATTGAAATGCGAATGCTCATGCTTTTACATAGGGAAGACGAAACTAGAATTCTGGAAAAGGGCGTACAGACACATTCACAGTATGCGGATGTGTGATCCTGATCTCCCCCTTGGGAGACACACAACAATTGTCCATGGGGGCAAATTCCCCAAAATCAAATTCCTTATTCTTGACCGTATCCACCCCAATCCAAGGGGGGGGTGATTGGAATAAAATCCTTCTCCAATTGGAATCACGCTGGATTTTTAAACTAAGGGCCAATCAAGCCCCTGGCTTGAACGAAGCAATTTGGTTTAAACCCTTCTTAGAGGGTTTTTCATCCGGAGGGATGGAAAAATAACTACCTAAGAGAACCTCTATTATATTTTGGATTCAAATATTTCCAACACCAACCTTACAATCCAGCCCCTCATCGACTTGTGATACACATATGATACGTGATGCAGATTTTTAAATACATGCGATGACTGCATGATGCCATCAACATCAGGACATCCATCCTGCCCGCATACTGTTTCTTGAGTGTGCCTGTGCAACCTCTCCTCAACACAGTTTATAAAGAAACAATTCTTTTAGATATGCCTTTTTCATGGCTACTCTGTATACACTATATGGCATTAGAATAATACATGCAAAATGTTTTTCTTTTCCCTTTATGTGATTTCATGTTCCCTTGTTATGTATATTTATTGATTTCCATGTAAGAATGTATACTCATTGTTTTCCATGCAAAAATGTCAATTACTGTTATCTTTCTAATTGTAATTTATGACATATCTCTCCCCCTCCATTTTCTGTTTCCAGAATACATTCCACACTGCGAGGCGCCTGGACGAAGGAGTTTCCAGCTAAACATTACAATATCTCACATACATGGATCGCTGTATCTCCAGGGGACGCCCAGTAGGCCGCCCGGCACGCCCAGCCGTCGCGCCCACTTTCCATGGACGTGACGGCAATGTAGGAGTTCCCGGCGTCATTTGACGCCGGGACTCCATATTGCTTCACCCGGCGAGCATGCGCTGTTCGCCGGTGAAGCTGATCGTGCCGGCGGGAGCTGTGGGCGTGCCCGGGTCACGTTGCGCAACCATTCATTGGTGCGCGGGACCCGGGTGCGCGCGCAGCACTCGGGGGGCCGGGTCTAGAGAGACTCGTAGTTCCTACACCCTGCAGTAATCAGCTGTACTCGGTACAGCTGACTGCAGGGCTTGAGCCCATATATATACACGCTGTTTGCCCCACTCAGAATCTGCAACCATCAGACTGAGGAGGAGGCAAACAGCGTTTCTGTTGATCTAAGGTAATTAACCCCCTTTTTTACATTCATACCTATTTTAAATTGAAAATATTTTTCTTCCTTTTACGCCCCCCCTTCTCTGCATTACAATTAGTCCAAAGTTATTACTAATTATGGAAACCCCCCTCCCCCCCCTATTTTCTGGACTTTATTGCACTCGCTATTCAGATATAGCGGTATATGGGCCATATATTTGATTCTTATTCATGCTTTATATAAACTCCTCACTCCCCCTCATAATACGGGAGACCCATCTATCCCATAGATATACATTGCTTTATGCAACTTTGAAAATTATCTGAGACCAAAACTCAAGGATGCATTAGTCTTTGTGGGGGGAGCATTTGCTCATCCATCCATTATACCAACGCCTTTTTTGACAATTTCTTTCTAGAGCCATTGGTCGATACCCTCCAAATTTGGAGACATTTAAATCAGGGCGTAACAAGTTAAGAGCCACCAACAGGTACAAATTAGCGTTTTTTTTATGCTCTTCAACATTTAAAGGTATTTACCTATTGTTTTGATATATATCTATGTTTCATCTTGTAGGGTTCTCTCTTCATATTTCCCGACCCCAGTGTGCTCTACAAGCGTCCCCCCAGCGATCACTCCCCCCTTGCGGGGACAGATGCACTCTACCCAGCCTTTGGAGCAACCATTGAGCTCCATTTAGCTGACTAGGCATCTGTACACTACTGATATTCAATCGACCTCTTTTGAGGCTATAGAAGTGAAGAAGCTCCTCCTCCCAGCCGTTTCTTTTAAATTGTACTGGAACGTCCCCCTACTTGGTGTATTTTCAATGTGAGTTTTTTCCTTACTTATATGCAATTGTATGGATCTTTTTGATTCAAGATGTAATCATTATATAAAGATTTGCATTTCTGACATATTACCTGATCTGACATTTTTCTACACATAATAGGAATGATGTTATAGTCTCACCTTTGAGGAAGGAGTAAAGCACATATATCCGAAACGCGTCAGTGTGAGAACTTGACACAAAATGTATTATTAGCTTGTACTATACCAAGTTTTGTTGCAATATGTTCCAGGTTTTTATATTGTCATACATGTGAAATTCTTTATTTTTGGATGTTTTGCATCTTTTGTAATAAACGTTTTTCCTATTTTCAACAATTTTTAATTTTATTTGGGGTTACATATTTCACGCCTTAAAAGTCCAACCCATAGGGGATTCTCCCTCAATTCTGCTCAAATAGAAAGGGCTGCAAGGGCTGGGACAGTGATAATAATGGGGGATTTTAACTACCCAGAAATTGACTGGAATAATGGCACTGCTGGGACAGTTAAAGGACAAAAATTTATAAACCTATTACAGGACAATTTTATGGTCCAGTTCATTGAGGCCCCAACCAGGAATGATGCTCTGCTGGATCTGGTAATCTCAAACCATGCAGAGCATATTACTAATGTTCAGATAAAGGAGCATCTGGGTAGCAGTGACCATAACATGATTTCATTTGATGTTAGCTGTAAGCAAAAATCACATACAGGAAAGATAAAAACACTTAATTTCAAGAGGGCAAATTTTCGAAGGATGAGGGCTGCTCTCCAGAACTTAGACTGGGAGAGAATATTGGCAACAATGGGCACAGAACAGAAATGGGGATTCTTCAAAAAGACTGTTTGTGAACTCACTGCAAAGTATATTCCCATGGGCAATAAATTTAAAAGGCTAAAAATAAAACCTATGTGGCTCACGGCCAAAGTTAAAAAAGCTATAAACTATAAGAAAAGAGCTTTTAAAAAATATAAAAATGAAGGATCACTAGTGTCATTTAAATGTTACAAAGAACATAACAGAATATGTAAAAAGGAAATCAAGGATGCAAAAATTCAAAACGAAAAACAGATTGCAAAAGATAGTAGGACAAACCCAAAAAAATTCTTCAAATATATTAATAGTAAAAAGGTCAAGTCTGAGCATGTAGGCCCTTTACAAAATAATCTAGAGTGGGTGACTGGGGACAAAGAGAAGGCTAATTTATTAAATACTTTCTTCAGCTCTGTGTATACAAAGGAGCATGGGGGAGCTCATGTCCACAATGGGGGTGGTAATTACACAGCCCCGAATGATCCACAATGGCTCAAAAGTGATATGGTCCAGAAATATTTAGACAGAATAAAGGTGGATAAAGCACCTGGACCTGATGGCATCCACCCACTGATCCTAAAAGAATTGAGCTCTGTAATTTCAAAGCCATTGTATCTAATTTTTAGGGAATCATTAATGACAGGAATAGTACCACTGGATTGGCGCAGGGCGAACGTGGTGCCTATATTTAAAAAGGGAACAAAGTCTTTACCAAGTAACTATAGACCTGTTAGTTTAACTTCTATAGTTGGGAAGATACTGGAGAGATTATTAAAAGACCACATAGACGAGTTCTTGCAGGAAAAAAATATTTTAAGCAACAGACAGCATGGGTTCATGAAAGACAGAAGTTGTCAGACAAACCTCATTTCTTTTTATGAGGTGGTAAGTAAAACCTTGGACAGAGGCGTGGCTGTGGACGTGGTATACTTGGATTTTGCAAAAGCGTTCGATACAGTTCCCCACACACGGATCATGTGTAAGGTAAGGTCTACAGGTTTGGAAATATCGGTTTGTAAATGGATAGAAAACTGGCTAAAAGACAGAATTCAGAGAGTCGTGGTTAATGATTCTTACTCTGAATGGGCTAAGGTTATCAGTGGTGTACCCCAAGGTTCAGTGCTGGGACCCTTACTTTTTAATATCTTTATAAATGATATTGGGTCTGGGATCAAAAGTAACATTTCTGTCTTTGCAGATGACACCAAGCTATGCAGTGGAATAACGTCCTTACAGGAGGTCTCCAATTTACAAGCCGACCTCAATGCTCTGTCAAATTGGGCGACTATGTGGCAGATGAGGTTTAATGTTGATAAATGTAAAGTTATGCACTTGGGGGCTAAGAATATGCATGCATCATACATACTAGGGGAGTACAACTGGGGGAATCCGTAGTGGAGAAGGATCTGGGGGTTTTGGTAGATCATAAACTCAATAATAGCATGCAATGCCAAGCTGCGGTTTCCAAAGCGAGCAAAGTCCTTTCTTGTATTAAGAGAGGTATAGACTCCAGAGAGAGAGATATCATTTTGCCCCTGTTCAAATCATTAGTAAGACCTCATCTGGAATATGCAGTTCAGTTTTGGGCACCAGTTCTCAAAAAGGATATTGGGGAACTGGAGAAAGTGCAGAGAAGGGCAACCAAACTGATAAGAGGCATGGAGGAGCTCAGCTATGAGGAAAGATCAGAGGAACTGAATTTATTCACCCTTGATAAGAGGAGATTAAGGGGGGATATGATCAACATGTATAAATATATAAGGGGTCCATATAGTGAACTTGGTGTTGAGTTATTCACTTTACGGTCAACAAAGAGGACAAGGGGGCACTCTTTACGTCTAGAGGAGAAGAGATTTCATCTCCAAATAAGGAAAGGTTTCTTCACAGTAAGAGCTGTGAAAATGTGGAATAGACTCCCTACAGAGGTGGTTCTAGCCAGCTCAGTAGATTGCTTTAAGAAAGGCCTGGATATTTTCCTAAATGTACATAATATAACTGGGTACTGACATTTATAGGTAAAGTTGATCCAGGGAAAATCCGATTGCCTCTCGGGGGATCAGGAAGGAATTTTTTTCCCCTGCTTTAGCAAATTGGATTATGCTCTACTGGGTTTTTTTTTGCCTTCCTCTGGATCAACTGTGGGTATAGAATGGGGTATATGGGATTGTATGATATATATATATATATGTATGTTATATATATATATATATATTTTTTTTTTTTTTATTTGTGGTTGAACTGGATGGACTTGTGTCTTTTTTCAACCTAACTAACTATGTAACTATGTAACTATGTATACCTGAAACCTGGCTCAAGGGGGCAAAGTCTGCACCTTCTAGGTCCGGATTTAAGGGCTACCAACTAGCCGGTGGTATACCTGTTGGTGGCAGACGTTGGGGCCCAGGTGCGAGTGCTCATAAGAAGAGTTTTGTAATTCCAACAGGAATTACAAGGAGAATCCTCAAAATAAATCTGTGGGGGTCCCAAATTAGGCTGTTGCTCCACTCTGAAGTTTGTTGTGGAGTCTCCTCCCTCCCATGGTTGTCCAGAACATTTGTTGTCCAGTCCACTTGTGCGGTCCCACTGGCTTGGTGGTCACTGGCAGGTACAACAGTTCAGACCTAATCTAGTGTCACCGGATACACTGGCACTCAGCAGCCTACCAGCAGCTTTCCCTGGCTCTTCATGTGCATAAATTGTTTTTAGAGCCCAGGCTTCCAGTCCTTTTTCATCCTTCTGCAGTTGCTTAGCTCCTGGGACTTGTAGTCCTACACAGTCTCCTCTGTACAGCACTTCCTCCTTTGGGGACTACATTTCCCATCAGTCCCTGCAGCTCCCACAGTTCTCCATCTGGCGGGGAACTGGGTGTACCATCTCAGGCTGTGCCTACAGCCAATCACAGCTCCCCCCATCTACTCCCCAGGCAGTGGGCGGGGCTTCTCCACTAGCTCCAGCTGTAGCTTTTCCCAATTTATTCCCTTCTCCTCTCTCCCTGCAAACAGGTACACAGATCCCACTCCCATCGCTGCTCCTTGGGTTCAATTATCTATGGCGGGAGAGAGAAGAGCAGTCTCTGATGGTGGTCCCGTCTCATCTGTCTGGCCCCTAAGACAGGGGCACCTCTGGCTATGCAGGGCTTTAGTTATTTAATGGTATAGGCTTCTTTTAAACACTATTTTTAAAGAGGAAAAAAACAAACCCCTCTGGTTGATCAAGGTATATTGTGGGGATTTTAACAAACTTTTTTAGCAGATTCCTTTGCATGTCCTTTGCAGGCTGATCTGGAATGAGAGTGTCTGGTTCATTATATTAACCTGGTGCACTCCCAGTGTTCTAATAAGGAAAGTTGCAGTATCTGCATCCCTTTAAAAGTATTTTACTTTTGGGCTGGGTTCACACTATTGCTAATTTGGGTGCGGGTTTCCCCGCATCCAATTTGCATAGTAGGAGATTGCGACCGCGCTCTCAATGGAGGCGGTTCGCACATCTCCGGAGCTGTTCTGGCGCAAATTGCATAGGAGTCATGTGCGTCTTTTGGTCCGTTTCAGATCCAAGTTCAGCCAAAAATTCTGGTTGAAATCGGACCTGAAATGGTGAATGGAGACACATCGGACCCTGCTGTGAGCCGCTCCGTGTTCCCGTCTGAACCCAGCCTTAAGGTGTACCTCACCAAAACTGAAATTCCTATTGCAAGGGATGCCTAAAATGTTTAACTTCTTCAGATCCGCGCTATAGCCAAATGACGGCTACAGCGTGGACCTACTTTGCCGGGAGGGCATCAATAGACATCCTCCCATGCCCGAGTGGCCTGCATGCCCCCTGCAGGGCGCGTGCGGCGCGCTCTGTGATCAGCGAGTCTATCGAGAGACTCAGCTGATCACAGATCCGATCCCGACCCCTTACCAAATGATTAGCTGTCAGCCAATGACAGCTGATCATGGGATGTAAACAAAGCCGGTAATCGGCTATTTTTTTCTCCTCGCGCTGATAGCGTGAGGAAAAAAAAAAGCCGATCACCGGCGGCTCTCAGAGGGACATCGGTCCCAAAATAAGGAGAGCTTCCTGCCAGCTCATCTGTGCCCACCTGTGCCACCTGCCAGTGCACAACAGTGCCGCTTACCTGTGCCCCCCAGCGCCACCCATCAATGCCCACAGTGGCACCCATCAGTGCCCGCAGTGCGACCCATCAGTGCCCACAGTGCCACCTATCAGTGTAACCAATCAGTGCCTCATCAACAGTGCTGCCCATCAGTTTTGCCTATCAGTCCCCATCAGTGCCATCTATCAGTGGTACCTATCAGTAACACCCATCAGTGCCACCCATCAGGGCCCATCAGTGCCATCTTATCTGTCCCCATCAGTGCCACCTTATCTGTGCCTATCAGTCCAACCTATCAGTGCCCACCAGTGCCGCCTCATCAGCGCATATCAATGAAGGAGAACAATTACCTGTTTGCAAAATTTTATAACAAACTATGAAGCATGATTTTTATTTTTTTTCAAAATTTTCCATTATTTTTTGTTTGTTTAAAAATAAAAACCCCAGCTGTGATTAAATACCACCAAAAGAAAGCTCTATTTGGGTGAAAAAAATTATAAAAGTTTAATTTGGGTACAGTGTTGTATGACCGCACAATTGTCATTCAAAGTGCGTCAGTGCTGAAGCTGAAAATTGGTCTGGGCAGGAGGGGGGTTTAAGTGCCCAGTAAGCAAGTGGTTAAAGCAGTCTTAATGCAGACTTCTGGGAAAATTAGTGAGCCAATTAATACGAGCAGAAAATTAAATTTTGTGGAGTTCAGTACACCAACATTATACAGATCTCCTCCAGGTTGCCATATTGAATTAAAAAATTACAGTGGCTGCAGATTGAAATGGAAAGGTAATTTCTAGTGACATTAAATTACAATATGGCTTGTGTAGCAATTGTAAATGCTATATATTTTTTTTTTTTAATCTGCTATATTTGGTTCCCGGGAAAAAACAGTTATCCTTTAACCACTTGCCTACCAGGCACTTTTACCCCGTTCCTGCCCAGGCCAATTTTCAGCTTTCAGCGCTGTCACATTTTGAATGACAATTGCGCGGCTGTGCAACACTGTACCCAAACTATATTTTTAGCATTTTGCACACAAATAGAGCTCTTTTTTGGTGGTATTCAATCACCGCTGGGTTTTTAATTTTTTGTTAAAAAAAAGGCAGAAAATTTTGAAATAAAAAAATGCTCATAGTTAGTTATAATATTTTGCAAACGGGTAATTTTTTGCCTTCACTGAATTGTGCTGATGAGGCGGCACTGATGGGCTGCACAGTTGGGTACTGATGAGGCAGCACTGGTGGGCACTGATGAGGCAGCACTGATAGGCACTAATAGGCTGCACTGTTGGGTACTGATGGGCACTGATGAGGCAGCACTGATGGGCACTAATAGGCACTAATAGGCTGCACTGTTGGGTACTGATGAGGCAGCACTGATGGGCACTGATGAGGCAGCACTGATGGGCACTGATAAGGCAGCACTGATGGGCACTGATAGGCTGCACTGTTGGGTACTGATGAGGCAGAACTGATGAGGTGGCACTGATGAGGCTGCACTGATGGGCACTGATAGGCGGCACGGATAGGTGGCAGTGATGAGGAGGCACTGATGGGCACTGATTGGCAGCATTGGTAGGCAGTGTTGGGACTGCACTGATAATTAGTGCACCGATTATCAGTGTGCATGTCCCTTTTACAGGAGCCGGTTATCGGCACTCTCTAGGAGTGCCGATAACCAGCTTCTGTTTAGATTTAGATCTGTGATCAGCTGTGATTGGACACAGCTGAGCACGTGGTAAAGAGCTGCTGATTGGCTCTTAACCTCAATCGCGACGCCTGTGCCCTGCAGCGGGCGTGATCACAGGTGGCCATCATATGACGGCCTCCCAGAACTAGCTGGCCTTGCTGTAGCCATCATTCGGCTATAGTGCAGTCAGCAAGTTGTTAAGCAAGGTAAGTGACTGTGACGGATCCTGTACTCAAGGTGTTCACCGTAAATGCTTCCTAAGTCCTGGAACATGAGTCCAATGGATCTGGCTATAGAAGCCCCCAAGAACTAGACACCAGTCTTGGAGTACATCAGGAATTATCTTTATTTGACATGTCACACAAATTTATACAGCCAGATGACTAAAACCTAACCTAATTAGCATGAGCTAAATATCTTAATCAACACTGGACTCCTTCATTCAATTGCAGGGTTAATTAGCACACACAACAATAGGTGAAACACTCTTTAGAATTCGTGTCAAGCCAGACCACTCATTTGCATTATACAAGACAACAGACAGGTGGCTGGAGTCGATGACATCAGCATCTGACATGTCCAGAGTGTATGTGTCTTGGGGGCCAGCATGGACCTGAATCCAAGTAAAACCAGCTCAGCGGTGCCCTGGCATACAGCTCGCAAACAGCACCGTTCCCCCAAATGCCAGGGCCCATAATCAGTTGGCAAGAGGCTTGCATTATGTTCCCTCCAACAGCCTCTGTCCCGGCTAGGTCTGTCACAGTGACAATGTCCTTTTGAGTATTTATCCTTGTGTTGTACCCGTGGCGTGTGAATTACTATAATATTCAATAACTTTCCATTTCACATACAGCTGTGCTGTGAAATTTTAATTTGTTTATCTTTTACCATCTAAATGACATGTCCTTCTAAGGGTGACAACGCTGCTGTTTCATTTCACTGGAGAATGAGCAGTGTTGTCACCCTGTTACAGAAAGGAGAAAAATAACAGATCTACTGGCAGCATCAACAGTTCAAAAAAACAAAAAAAACCTTCTGGTAGACCTAGAATAATAATTGCCATGTTGGTAGTGACAGACTGCATTTTCTATGTAATTTTCTTATATTGGCCATAATTATACTAGAATTATCAAGATCAGGAAAATATCCAGAGCTAAATATTTCCAGGGACGAGTTTACAAAACTAGGGACTATTGCCTGCAGCTCGGGCTACAAAAGTGCAGAGCCATTATAGATGCCATTTAATTATCATCAGCCTGTGAGAGGCCAGAAGACTAAATTCCAGAGCGTGAGAAATGAGGGTTCAGATCTTCAGAGGCAAATCACAATCAGCAAATACCAAAAGCGCTCAGGGGGATGCAAGGGCACCAGGAATGTATAGTGTATGTACAGCGAACACATACTCTGAGCTATTATTGCACTGTAACCCTAAAACTGTTTTTATATGATTTTCACATTTTTGTGTCTGCTCTCTGCTGTTATTGTATTGTCAATGTGAAATCAAAAAGCTAAGATTTGCTGTCTTAAAGGAGATATTTAGTAATGATAATTGTGCCTAAGCCACCCTAAAATATTTTTCTTGAATTCCACCTGAAATTGCAATCTTTTTTCTGTGCTGTAGCCTCGTAGCGGGATATTTTCAGTGTGAGATCTAAGGCACTGCTCGCCTCACCAGATTTGCTGTGAGATTTGGTAATGTCACTACTGCGGTGCTCAGTGTTCTCCCTGCTGAAGGTGATGGTCAGTTTAGTGCCCCCCTTTCAGCATATCTTTTATTTGGTGTTCAGTGTATTGTCATGTTTTAGTTGGTGGTTAGGGTAGTGCCCCTCTTTTGGTGGTTAGGGTAGTGTCCCTCTTTTAGTGGTTAGGATAGTGTCCCCTTTTTAGTTGGTGGTCAGGGTAGTGTCCCTCTTTTGGTAGTTAGGATAGTGTCCCCTTTTTAGTTGGTGGTCAGGGTAGTGTCCCTCTTTTGGTGGTTAGAGTAGTGTCCCTCTTTTGGTGGTTAGGGTAGTGTCCCTCTTTTGGTGGTTAGGGTAGTGTCCCCTTTTTACTTGGTGGTCAGGGTAGTGCCCCTCTTTTGGAGGTTAGGGTAGTGCCCCTATTTTGGTGGTTAGGGTAGTGTCCCCTTTTTAGTTGGTGGTCAGTGTAGTGCCCCTCTTTTGGTGGTTAGGGTAGTGCCCCTCTTTTGGTGGTTAGGATAGTGTCCCCTTTTTAGTTGGTGGTCAGGGTAGTGTCCCTCTTTTGGTGGTTAGAGTAGTGTCCCTCTTTTGGTGGTTAGGGTAGTGTCCCTCTTTTGGTGGTTAGGGTAGTGTCCCCTTTTTACTTGGTGGTCAGGGTAGTGCCCCTCTTTTGGAGGTTAGGGTAGTGCCCCTATTTTGGTGGTTAGGGTAGTGTCCCCTTTTTAGTTGGTGGTCAGTGTAGTGCCCCTCTTTTGGTGGTTAGGGTAGTGCCCCTCTTTTGGTGGTTAGGGTAGAGTCCCCTTTTTACTTGGTGGTCAGGGTACTGCCCCCTATTTTAGCTGGAGGAAAGCGTAGTGGATTGATTAGTTAAGGTGAAAATGTGTTTTTGTTAAATGTGTGTTCCCTGGGTGTGTTCTAACTGTATGGGGATAGGACTGACTGGGGGAGGAGACATATCGTTGTTCCTACTTAGTAGGAACAAACAATATGTCTCCTCTCCCCTGACAGAACAGGGATCTGTGTGTTTACACACACAAATCCCCCAGTCTAGCTATTGTTCTCACAATCACGGGTGGCCGGTGGGGATCATGTCCGCCGGCCATGCTCATCGGGTCCCCCCGCCGTGCCGCAGGCGGCTCTCAAAGGGGAAGACATACAAGGTTTTGCGGGAACGTGCCACTTTTGCCGACGTATATCGACGCGAGCCGGTCGGCAATTGGTTAAAATGGCCCTAATGCTTTTTTTCTACTAAACTATACAAAGCATAACCTAGATATTTACACAACTCGTTTATGTCACCTCTCGTCACCTCCAAGATGCCAGCTGAAAAAAATCTACATTGTGAATAAAGAGTTCAAAGTCCTCAGATTTAAAGAATGCAAAGAATCCCAATAAGCCCTGTAAAGCAAGTTAATCTTTTGGGGGACGTTGTGGGCATGAATTTTCTACCATTGCTGTTTGTGTGGGTTACAGATTATTTATGACAGGGGATTATGGGAGGTGGGACAGACGTGGTTCCTATGCGGTTAATGAGCTTAGAAAGAAGGGTAATACACAAATAAAAGTGGTGCAGTAACTCATAACAGCTAATAAATAAATCAATTAACAATCAGATCAATAAATGTTCTTTGACTCAGGGTTTTCAAATGTGTTGGGTATTTATGAGTGAACTATCGATAAAACATGACACGGGATTAGCATATTATGCACATTGTCCTATATCTGTGTACGAAACAAAATAATGGAAATTGTAAGAGGGCAACAATGTGTGTGCATTGATGGATCTATAATGTAATGTGAGTTTTCATTCCAAAAAAATACACAAATATTTTATAAAAAAATATATCAGTTTTAAAAAAGGCTGGGTTCACATCTGTGCGATGTGCCAGCGCACGTTTGTGGCTGTGTGTTTTTGTGTGTTTTTCTTTGCTTTGGGGTAGAGAAGCCCAGGGCAGGGTCAAGGGGTGGGCAGGAGGGGCAGCTTCCCTGGGCATTGTGGTATCATATAAGGTGTGGGGGCACCACAAGAAGATGGGGGGGGGGGTTGTGTTGAGAAGGGGAATTTGAGGGGCAGCAGGGGGTAGGAGTTGTTCAAGAAGGGCAAATTTGGGGAGTTGTGCTAGGAGTGGTGATTTGAGGGGATTTGTGTTGGGAGGAGGGATGAGGGAGGAGGACTTGTTCCAGGAGGGGGGATTTGTACTATGAAAGTAAATTATTAGAGGGGAAATATTTTTTTTTGGGGGGGGGGTTATGCTAGTAGGGATGATTGGGGGTATTTGTGCTAGGAGGGAAAATTTATAGGGGGGATTTGTGCCAGGGTGGGGTATTGGAGGGGGGGAATTTGTGCTGGAAGGGGGGTCTTGGAGTGGAGGGGAGAGGATTTATGCTTGGAGGGGAAATTTGTGGGGGGATTTGTGCTTATAGGTAAAGTTGATCCGGGGAAAATCCGATTGCCTCTCGGGGGATCAGGAAGGAATTTTTTCCCCTGCTTTAGCAAATTGGATTATGCTCTGCTGGTTTTTTTTTGCCTTCCTCTGGATCAACTGTGGGTATAGAATGGGGTATATGGGATTGTATGATGTGTATATATATATATATGTATATATATATATATATTTTTTTTTTTATTTGTGGTTGAACTGGATGGACTTGTGTCTTTTTTCAACCTAACTAACTATGTAACTATGTAACTATGTGCTAAGATGGGGGATTGGGAGGGGAATTTGTGCTGGTAGAGGGGGATTTGGAGAAGGGGGGAGAGGATTTGTGCTTGGAGGCGAAAATTGTGTGTGGGATTTGTGCTAGGATGAGGATTGGGGGAGGGGGGATTTGTGCTGGAAGGGGGAGATTTAAAGTGTAGGGGGGGGGGGTGGAGAGGATTTGTGCTAGGAGGGGGACATTTTTTTGGGGGGGGGGGAGCATATGGAGAGAGAGAGGATTTGAGCTGGGAAGGGGGCAAGTATTGTGCTGGGGGAACTATAGCAGGGGGTGGATTTGTACTGGGGGGACATGTATAGGGGTGAGCTAAAGATTAGTGGTTGATTTTTTTTGGGGGGGAGGGGATTTTTGCTGACACATAATGCTCATACATCTTGGGGGTGGGGGGTTGGCACAATTTGGCATGTTCGCCCTGGGCTCTAGATGACCTTGTCCCGGCACTGGGGCAGCCCATTCATGTGTATGTACTGCCTGCATTTAAATTGCACCAAAAAAGGGCATGACCCTTTTTTTAAATCGCATGGCATCCCAACACATGGTAATAACTGTAGCCAAGGTCAGCTATTATGCTTATAAGTTAGAGACATTTTCTGTGTGGTTAATGTGGGGTTGGCTCCCTCTAGTGTTTGCTGGACTATGTGTGAATTTCCTCTCTTCTTGTGTGAGGATGTAGAGCAAAGCATCATGGGACGTGTAGTTCAGAATGCTGAAGTGACTCTGCCAGCAGGGCTGATCTGAACTACAAGGAACAGAATGCTGAGTGCACAGAACAGACTGCTGGGAGAGGATATAAAAAGGGCTGGCACGGCCTAGATCAGCCTCTCTGGACGCCATTTTGACTCTTGTGGACTACACAGCAAGGAGCCGGACAGCTATACCCAGAGAGATCTCTGCGGACAGCATAACTTTTTCAGTGCAGTGGACCTGCAGGTATTTCAGGTCATCCCGAGGCGCCTGCGATTTAGATTCCTGTGAGCTGCAGCGTGGCGCGTGGCGGCCACCATTTTCCAGAGCAAAGACACAGGGAGAGAGTTCTGGCTGGAGTCTTGTCATCATCTGCACCGGTATCTAATCCATCTGAGATTTGAAGTGGTAAGCGGGCATAGCCTATGTTATAGTTAAAAATATAAAAAATATACTGCGCTGTCTCTTTAAATAATAAACAGCAGCCAGCACAGCAAAAGGACAATTGCAACAACGTGAAAAATAAAATGAAAGTGCAGCGCTAATGTGCAATGTTAAAATTAAACTGAAATAAGTGAAAACAATGCTTATGAAAAAAACTTAAAAGGCACACAGTACATGAAACGACAGTGCAAAAAAATAACTTTTTACAAATAAGTGAATGTGATATCCACAGAAAAAAATATCAAACGTGAATGAATCAGAGTCCATAGATGAAATGGTCATTGCATCGTTGTGACTTGTAAAGCAATATAACAAGAAGTTGTAAAATCCACCACCAATTATGTGAAGGCTTACCGGAAAGCTTGGACTCAGAGAGGCATATGCCTAATGAGTCAAACGAGCTTTATGGTGTAACACACCAAGAATTACGGGTATCCATATACCGTATATACTCCCCGAAATATAAGCCAAGGCACCTAATTTTACCACAAAAAACTGGGAAAACGTATTGACTCGAGTATAAGCCTAGGTTGAGAAAATGCAGTAGCTACTGGGTAAACAATGCCCATCTGCAGCCTCACTGTGCCTATTTGCAGCCTCACTGTGCCCATTTGCAGCCTTGCCGTGCCCATTTGCAGCCTTGCCGTGCCCATTTGCAGCCTCGCTGTGCCAATTTGCAGCCTCACTGTGCCCATTTGCAGCCTCACTGTGCCCATTTGCAGCCTCACTGTGCCCATTTGCAGCCTCACTGTGCCCATTTGCAGCCTTGTTGTGCCCATTTGCAGCCTCATTGTGCCCATTTGCAGCCTCACTGTGCCCATTTGCAGCCTCACTGTGCCCATTTGCAGCCTCATTGTGCACATTTGCAGCCTCGCTGTGCCCATTTTCAGCCTCGCTGTGCCCATTTGCAGCCTCACTGTGCCCATTTGCAGCCCCACTGTGCCCATTTGCAGCCTCACTGTGCCCATTTGCAGCCTCACTGTGCCCATTTGCAGCCTCATTGTGCCCAGCTGCAGCCGTACCTTTGATTACTAATACAGCGGGTGTCTCCCGCTGTGTTGTGGAGTCTGTTTGGCCATCCATTGTAACAAAGCCCCGCCTCCTCCTCCTTCCCAGCATTGTATCAGTGATCCTCTGTCACGGACGAGGAGGAGGCTGGGCTTTGTTACAATGGACGGCCGAACAGACGGCATAACACAGTGGGAGACACCCGCTGTTTTAATAATCAAAGGTGCGGCTGCTGTACAGCTCACTCGAGTATAAGCAGAGGGGGGGGGGGGGGTGTCAGCCTAAAAAATGGGCTGAAAAACTCGGCTTATACTCGAGTATATACCATAAACGATCTCTGGCTGGAAGTCAGATATCCAAATGTTCTTTCCAAAGGTACTCCCCGATTGGTTAGAAGAGGAATAGGATAAAAATATCTTCCTGTATTGTATGATTGGGAGAGAAAAAAAGAATGGAGGGCCACACTGTGTAATTCAGTTAAGAAAAAAGTAATATTTTATTAAGACTTAAAAGGAACACTCATATTTGTGAAGATAAAAAATCGCTTTTGTTAAAATTTTGACGCAATGGCATCAACAGAGCCCGTCCCGATGCGTTTCATCTAATGAGACATCATCTGGGGTAGCCCATGTTATAGTTAAGGACACTGCTGTTAAACAACACCCACACAGTTTATCAGGTGGTACTTGTAGTCCCACAGACGTTAAACCCTCTATTATAACGGGCACAGCAAGCAGATGCCTATGCTCAGTACACATTATGCCCCGTACACATGGTCGGATATTTTGATACTACAGTAAACATATTTTAACTGTTTCTTTAACCACTTGCTTACTGGGCACTTAAACCCCCCTCCTGCCCAGACCAATTTTTAGCTTTCAGCGCTGTCACACTTTGAATGACAATTGCACGGTCGTGCTACACTGTACTCAAATTAAAATTTTTATCATTTTTTTTCCACACAAACTGAGCTTTCTTTTGGTGGTATTTAATCAACACTTGGGTTTTTATTTTTTGCTAAACAAACAAAAAAAGACCGAAATTAAAAAAAACAAAAAAAAAAACATGTTTCATAGTTTGTTATAAAATTTTGCAAATGGGTCATTTTTCTCCGTCATTGATATTCGCTGATGAGGCTGCACTGATGGGCACTGATAGGCTGCACTGATAGGCACAGATAAGGCGACACTGATAGGCACTGATAGGCACAGACAGGCCCGTCGTGACAGGACAGGCAAAACAAGCAATTGCTTGGGGCCCCGAGCTGGCCTGGGGCCCCAGCTGCGCCGCCGGCCGCCGCTTCCTATAAGCTTCAGCCTGTAGCATGGCCAAGCTCCTCTTCCTTTCTCCTGCAGTCCACGTGGTACAGAAATTTCAGTTTCCTGTTCCCAGCCGGACTGACAGGAAGTGCACTCACTGAGTGCTCACTTCCTTTCAGTCCGGCCGGCCGGGAACATAAAACGGAATCTCCTGCCGCGCGGTACGCGGTAGGGAGGGGGGTTAAAAAGAACACGGGGGGAGTAGTAAGGGGGGGGGGCAGTCATCAAGACCCATTTAGTAATAAAAATATGGTAGCTTGCTGACCATAATAAAAACAATTACCATAGCTTTCTTTCCATTTTCTTTCTTTACCATCCCATTTCCACCTTCTTTTTTGAATTAGGTAATATTTATTGAAGGGTTTTTGCAAAAATTTACAGAAAAATGACTCTACAGTACACTCACACTTTGCAGAAAACAAGGCTTGCAAACAGCAGTTTTAGATAATTTGAACTAAAAATGTTAATGTGTGTGTGTGCGTGTGTTTTAAGTATGTTAGATTTAGTTATTGTGCACTTTTTTATTGTATATTTAATTTTATGGTACAGTGGTGTTTTTTTTGCAAATGTTCAATTGTTGAACATTTTCAAATTGTATGCACATTATATGCAACAGCAGTATTTGCACTGTAAACCTTTTTTATTTATATAAAGTGTTGGTAAACTTAAATTGTTTCGATATGCTGTGATTCCTGTAGGCTTTGCATGCGTGTGTGCGGGGTGGGTTGGGGGGTCCTCCATGTCCATTTTGCTTGGGTAAGGCGACACTGATGGGTACTGATGGGCCCTAAATAGGTGGCACTGATTAGTGGCACTGATGGGCACTGGTAGGTGGCACTGATGGGCACTGGTAGGTGGTATTGATAGACAGCACTGGTGATGAGGCACTGATTGGTGACATTTATAGGTGGCACTGATAGGTGACACTGTGGGCACTGATGGGTGGTACTGTGGGCACTGGTAGGCGGCACTGTTGTGCACTGGTAGGTGGCACAGGTGGGCACAGAAGCCTCTGCAGAGGCTCTCCACGATCGGGACCGGTGTCCCTCTCACAGCCGCCGGTGATTAGCCTTTTTTTTCTCCTCACGCTACCAGCATGAGGAGAAAAAATAACCGATTACCGGTTCTGTTTACATCACATGATCAGCTCATTGGCTGACAGCTGATCACGTGGTAAGGGGTCGGGATCGACCCCTTACTTCGATCTGTGATCAGCTGAGTCTCATAGACTCGCTGATCACAGAGCGTGCCGCGCATTTCCTGCAGGGGGCGTGCAGGCCCCTCAAGCACGGGAGGACGTCCATGGACGCCCTCCCGGCAAAGTAGGTCCACGCTGTAGCCGTCTTTCATTTATAGTGCGGACGGGAAGAGGTTAATATTGTGTGAGTCTCTATTTACTACCACAGCTGGTGACATGATGGAATCCAGGGTGTCAGAGGTAAGGGAGGATTTGCAGAGTTGAGGTAATCAGTGGGGTACAGATTAGCAGCCCTTACGGGGGTACCACTACATAACCATGCATTGTGGTTCAACACAATATGCATGGGATGACTTGGTGCATTTGGACACCATTAGAATACAATACAGCACATATGATCTTGTATGATGCAGGAACACGTGTGGGAACTCATGCATTGCAGAGATCTGCATAGAGTCTAAAGTCCAGTTTAAGTGCAAATCATCAAAATACATTCCAGGTGTGTTAAAACAAAAGGTGTGCCATACATTTCTTTTCTTTTTATTTTAAGTGACCACAGTATGAATAGAAAAGATTGCCCCTTGCTAGCATGCTGCAGAGAAGGATCCTTAACCTGTGGGTAACCAGTGGTCTCTCTGCAGAGGTCTGATGCATTCCCTGCTGAGTCAGAGCTAGAGCTTTCCATTCAGCAGAGCATGAGCTTTGCTTATTGCAGCTGTATAGGTTTGACTCAGCAGGAAGCATTTGGGATCTCTGCAGAAATACTACTGCTTCCATACTAAAAGCAAGAGTCCTTTTCTACAGCATACATTTAGGGGACCGGCTTTTCTACTCTACCTGAGGCTCCATTCACACCATGGAGATATGACCGGGTGCGCATGCTTTTTTGCATGTTTCCACACATTCTTGCATGTTGCATCTGGTTAAAAGAGATGTATGGGATTTTTTTTTTTTTTTTATTTTAAGAAGCATACTTACCTAGGTGGATGCTGCATCTGTCCCCCGGCACCTCTAACACTCAAAACCGAGTGATTGAACACTCGGTTCCCACAGCTCCCTGAGCAGAGAGCTGGTGGCAATCAGTCAGTAGCTCTCTACTCTGCCGCCCCCCGTGCTCACTGGAGCGCTGAGCTGTGGAGGGGGCAGGATGGATGGAACAGGCACAAGAGCTCCATCCTCCATCCAGCCAGGGACACCGGAAAACACCGGCGCCGCCAGGTACGATGACATCGCACCTCCATGGTGCAGTATGATGGGGGCAGTATGTACAGGAGAGGAGTGTGGAGGGTATGATAGGGGTGGTATGTACAGGAGAGGAGTGTGGAGAGAAAGATAGTTGGCAGTAATTACAGGAGAGGAGAGTGGAGGGTATGACAGTGGGCAGTATGTACAGGGGAGGAGTATGGAGGGTATGACCATGGGCAGTATGTACAGGAGAGGAGTGATAGACAGTAACTGGGAGTGATATCTTTTTGAGTAGGGTCTGTCATCTGCAGGTTGGGAAATGGTCACCTGTGATATAAGTTGAAGGGAGGTGGCTAACATGGAAAGTGGCTGGGGGGTGACCTGGTTGGTGGTGAGTGTGAAATGGATGATGTGTTTCAAGTTTCTTTCAAATTTGCAGTAATGCTTACTGCCCTCTGAAAAGTGATCTGTGGTGTATTGCTTTTCAACGAGTGGTATAGCAGCAGCTGACAGGCGTTCATGAGGTGCTACTGCCGCCTCCTTTTTTTTTTTACATTGCTGAATGGCAGTTTTACATCGTTGGACTATGCTGCTACTGTGAGCGAGTTTGACAGGCGGTGCTGCCTGTCAAACTCTGCAGGCTGTAAGCTATCCATTAAGCTCAGTGCCTCTGACAAGAAGGCTGAAGCTTATCGCGGCCGTTTACCACGTGATCGCTATGTCAAATGATGGAGCATTTCACTTGTAAACATGTCATGACGCCGGTTCCTCTCTCCTCTCTGTGTACCGATCGGTACAGTGTGAGAGGGGAGGGGAGAGGGGAGATATTGGATGGCAGCAGTGCTGTGGGCTGGATCTGTAGTGCCCACAGTGCTGCTCTGTGACAATTGCAGTCACATCCAGCCATCCATCCATCCATGCTCAGCCATCCCTCCATGCTCAGCAATGCCCTGCTATACTCTGCAATACCCTGTGATACCCTGTAATACTCTGCGATACTCTGCAATACCCTGCAATACCCTACGATACCTTGCAATACTCTGCGATACTCTTCAATACCCTGCAATACTCTGCGATAATCTGCAATACCCTGCGATATTCTGCAATACCCTGCGATACCCTACGATACCCTGAAATACCCTGCAATTCTCTGCGATAATCTGCAATACCCTGCAATACTCTGCAATACCCTGCAATACCTTGTGATACTCTGCAATACACTGCAATATTCTGCGATACCTTGCAATACTCTGCAATACCCTGCAATACCCTGCAATACTCTGCGATACTCTGCAATACCCTGCGATACTCTGCAATAACCTGCAATTCTCTGCAATACCCTACGATACCCTGCAATACCCTGCGATAACCTGCAATACCCTGCAATACTCTGCGATACCCTGCAATACCCTGAAATACTCTGCGATAATCTGCGATACCCTGCTATACTCTGCGATACCCTGCAATATTCTGCGATACCTTGCAATACTCTGCAATAACCTGCA
Organism: Lithobates sylvaticus; assembly: GCA_028564925.1. Taxonomy (NCBI): domain Eukaryota; kingdom Metazoa; phylum Chordata; class Amphibia; order Anura; family Ranidae; genus Lithobates; species Lithobates sylvaticus. Next base: position 593,225,304 of record CM053027.1, read on the forward strand.
ATACTCAGCCATACTCTGCAATACCCAGCCATACTCTGCAATACCCAGCCATACTCTGCAATACCCAGCCATACTCTGCAATACTCGGTGATACCCAGCCATACTCTGCAATACTCGGTGATACCCAGCCATACTCTGCAATACCCAGCCATACTCTGCAATACCCAGCCATACTCTGCAATACTCTGCAATACCCAGCCATACTCTGCAATACCCAGCCATACTCTGCAATACCCAGCCATACTCTGCAATACTCGGTGATACCCAGCCATACTCTGCAATACCCAGCCATACTCTGCAATACCCAGCCATACTCTGCAATACCCAGCCATACTCTGCAATACCCAGCCATACTCGGCGATACCCAGCCAGTGGAAGTCTCACACATGTGGTACCGCCATACTCAGGAGGAGTAGGAGAATCTATGTGTTAGAAATATTGTATAAATGGACAACTTTGTGTTAAAAAGAAATGTGTTTTAACCACTTGCCGACTGCCAGCCGTCATATGACGTCCTTGACTTTGTGCGGGGATATCTGAATGATGGGTGCAGCTACAGGCATCATTCAGATATCAGCTTTTTCAGCCGGCGATTCCCTGCACCATAAGAATGATCATACTGGCTGTTCCACTGCTTGATCGTTCTTACGGGAGGCGAGAGTGACGTCCCCCCCCTCCCGCCGCCCTCCGGTGCTTCTACCGACTCACCGCTACAATCGAAGCCAGGATTGTTTTTTTTTTATTTTGTTATTTCAGGCTTTCCAGCCTAGAGGTGAGATGTGGGGTCTTATTGACCCCATATCTCACTGTAAAGAGGACCTGTCATGCCATATTCCTATTACAAGGGATGTTTACATTCCTTTTAATAGGAATAAAAGTGATCAAAAAAATATTTTTGGAAAAAAAAAGTGTCAAACTAAAATAAATAAAGTAAAATGAACAATAAAATATATTTATTTTAAAACACCCCTGTCCCCGTGTGCTTGCATGCAGAAGCAAGCGCATACGTAAGTCCCGCCCACATATGAAAACGGTGTTCAAACCACCCATGTGAGGTATCGCTGCGAACGTTATAGCGAGAACAATAATTTTGGCCCTAGACCTCCTCTGTAACCAGTAAAAAAAAACATGTAACCAGTAAAAAAATTTAAAGCGTCTTGATTTTGCAAAGAATTGTGGGAAAAATGTCAACTTCAAAAAACTCACCATGCCTCTTCATAAATACCTTGGAATGTCTTCTTTGCAAAAAGGGGTCATTTGGGGGGTATTTGTACTTTTCTGGCCTGTTAGGGTCTCAAGAAATGAGATAGGCCGTCAGTACTTCAGGTGTGATCAATTTTCAGATATTGGCACCATAGCTTGTGGACTCTATAACTTTCACAAAGACCAAATAATATACCCCAATTTGTACTTGTTTTTACTAAAGATATGTAGTAGTATAAATTTTGTCCAAAATTTATCAAGAAAAATTACTAATTTGCAAAATTTTATAACAGAAACTAATAAACAACATTTTTTTACAGAATTTTCAGTCTTTTTTCTTTTATAGCACAAAAAAAAAAAAACCCAGAGGTAATTAAATACCACCAAAAGAAAGCTCTATTTGTGTAAAAAAAAAGGACAAAAATGTCATATGGGTACAGTGTTCTATGAGTAATTGTCATTCAAAATGTGAGAGCACCGAAAGATGAAAATTGGTCTGGTTATTAAAGGGGTTTAAGTGCCCAGTGGTCAAGTGGTTAAAGGAGGAGCCCCGTATCTCCAGGACCATAGGTGATAGGAGCCCCAAATTTTGACCAGTAGTGGGGTAGACCTTCAGATACCCCCTAAATTTGGGCTCTATGTGACCCCCTGGTCGCCGAGCCACGACCCTCGAAGTCAGTCACTTTTTTTTTGTGATTTTCTTTTTTTTTTAAATAGGCCTATCTTAACTACTTCAACACTGCCCACTGTCCAGTGTTACCAACCTACCAGATTGAAATTTACTGGCACGACACCCAAAATTTACTGGCGCAGCCACGTTTTTACTGGCATTTCCCAAAGTTTATAAAATTGCAGTTTTAAGTGCGGATTTCATTTTTTTAGGTAACAAACAAGTTATATGTGTAATTAGCAATGTGATTTAAGGAAGATATTAAGTCAAAAAACATATTTCTTATTTTCAGTATAGTAAAGGTGGATTACTGTAACCCATCAGTATTTTGGCACCTATGTCAAATTTGAGAGATTTCCCCTTCATTTTTGTCCCCAAAGAAAGAGAGAGAGACGGCTCCCACATTCGGTTACTGTACATTGCTGCCCACCAGGTTACTGTACATTGCTGCCCATCATCTGGTTACTGTACATTGCTGCCCATCATTTGGTTACTGTACATTGCTGCCCATCAGGTTACTGTACATTGCTGCCCATCATGTTACTGTACATTGCTGCCCATCATGTTACTGTACATTGCTGCCCATCAGGTTACTGTACATTGCTGCCCATCATGTTACTGTACATTGCTGCCCATCAGGTTACTGTACATTGCTGCCCATCATGTTACTGTACATTGCTGCCCATCAGGTTACTGTACATTGCTGCCCATCATGTTACTGTACATTGCTGCCCATCAGGTTACTGTACATTGCTGCCCATCATTTGGTTTCTAGGGGTTACTGGCTGCACAATCATTACCTGCAACTCCGTGTCCCCCTCTGCAAACTGCTCAGTCCTGCCGCTGCATTATTAATCACCACCCTCACTGCTGGTAGAAGGGTGAGGAAGAATGCATGCGAAGAATGTGTGTTCTTGATCTCCATGTTCGTTCTGCTGACCGGAGAAGGGGGAGGGGGGGCCGTGGGGGGACATCACAGAGAGCCTGCTCTGGCTCACTCCTTGTCAGACTCACAGCAACAGCTCCGGTCCTGACAGAGGAAAAGCAGGCTTTCTAGAACATACAGCCCACAGCCGTGCCTCTCCTCTGTCAGTGTGGCCAGGAGAACAAGCGAGGGTGATGCCTGGTAATGTTAAGTGCAGGGAAGAGAGCAGAGCAGACTCCCGCCCGCCCGCCTGAATACAGCACACCCAAACATTCGGCTGGCCGCATCTTCTTGTCAAATGTGGCGGGCTGCAGGAGGAGGGCTGGTTACAGTATGGCTGATTGGCTGAGAGGCTATGGTGGGCGGAGCAATTCTCTGAGGCACAGATCGGATCTTCTCGGCAGCTGGCTCTCGGGCATTTCCGGGAATTGCGCATGCGCAGTTCCAAGCTGAGCTGGCCACAGCCATTTTTACTGGCACTTTTTCCGTGTCACGGACATTTACGGACAGCGAAAAATTGCCCTGTTTTTACGGGCTGTCCGTAATTCTACGGGCGGTTGGCAACACTGCCACTGTCATATGACCTCCACAAGGTGGATCTCCCATCCTGGGTGGACGTCATATGATGGCCTCCCATTCCCGGCCGTCTAGGGGGCACGCGCACGCCGCCCGCGGCGTCGCTCGGGACCCGGTGCGCGTGCCCGGCGGCCGCGATGTCCGCCGAGCACCTGCGATTGCCTGGGAACACAGCAGGACCGTGGATCTGTGTGTGTAAACACACATATCCACGTCCTGTCAGTGGTGAGAAGACCGATGGTGTGTTCCCAGTACAGAGGAACACCGATCGGTCTCCTCCCCTTGTGAGTCCCCTCCCCCCACAGTTAGAATCACTCCCAGGGAACATACCTTAACCCCTGCAGCGCCCCCTAGTGTTAACCCCTTCCCTGCCAGTCACATATACACAGTAATCAGTGCAATTTTATAGCAACGATCGCTGTGTAAATGTGAATGGTCCCAAAAATGTGTCAAAAGTGTCCGAAGTGTCCGCGGCAATGTTGCAGATCGCCGCCATTACTAGTAAAAAAAAAAAATGCAATAAATCTATCCCCTATCTTGTAGACGCTATAACTTTTGCGCAAGCCAATCAATATACGCTTATTGCGATTTCTTTTTTACTAAAAATATGTAGAAGAATACATATCGGCCTAAACTGAGTAAAAACAATTTTTTTTTTTTAATGGGATATTTATTATAGCAAAAAGTAAAAAATATTGTGTTTTTTTTCAAAATTGTCGCACTTCTTTTGTTTATAGCGAAAAAAATAAAAAAACGCAGAGGTGATCAATACCACCAAAAGAAAGCTCTATTTGTGGGGAAAAAAAAGGACTTCAATTTTGTTTGGATGCAATGTTGCACGACCGGGCAATTGTCAGTTAAAACGACACAGTGCTGAATCGCAAAAAGTGCTCTGGTAAGGAAGGGGGTAAAATCCCCCGGGGCTGAAGTGGTTAAGGTAAGGGGCCTGGAGCTGCAGCTCCAATAGCCCCTATGTTAATCCGGCCCTGCCTCTATATGGTGTCTCACTCCAGAGTATTCATTTCTGTCAGCTGCCTCGTTCCTCTGTTATAAGCAGGAGTGACTTCTGACAAGCTTTCCTGACAGGGGAGGGAGCTCCAGCTGATTGACAACCTCAGCTCTGTTCCTGTGTGCTGTGTGATGGAGGGTGTGTCTCTTCCCTCCAATCAGCTTTCAGAGATCTCCTCACTGATGTGACTTCAGCTCTCCGCCCTCTGCTTTTCAGAGCTGAAAGATCCTGTGTAAATTCTGCACTTTGAATGGATGTAGGCATGAGATGGCTGAAGATAAACAGGTACATCTTATGTAGGAGGATTTGTTTTATCTGTGTATCACCTGAGGCCAGTCACTTCACTGGGTTTATGTGAGGGTTTACAACCACTTTAACCACTTCCTGCCTGGCCTATAGCAGATTGACGGGCGGGCAGTGGTTCTGTTATCCTGACTGGGAGCCATATGACGTCCAGCAGGATAACATGTCGGCGTGTGCCCCCGGGGGCGTGCATCGTGGCGATCGGAGGTGCTGTGTGTCAGTTTGACACACAGCATCTCTGATCTTGGTATAGAGCCTCTGACAGAGGCTTATTACCACATGATCAGCTGTGACCAATCACAGCTGATCATCGCGTGAACCAGGATGTGCCGGTAAACGGCGTTCCTCGGTTCGTGCTGACAGGGAGAGCCGATCGGCAGCTCTCCCTGTCAGGGGGGGGGGGGGGGGGTCTGCGCTGATAATCAGCACATTGATTATCAGTACAGCCCCTATCAGATGTGCAAATCAGCTGCCAATCAGTGCCCCATCAATAATGTCTGTCAGGGCCCACCACAGTGCCAATCAGGGCCCACCACAGTGCCAATCAGTGCCCATCAGTAACACCTGTCAGTACCTCATCATCATCAGTGCTGCCCATCAGTTCCATCTATTAGTGTCCATCAGAGCCACCTGTCAGTGCCGCCAATCAGTGCCAATCAGTGCCGCCGGTCAGTGCCAATCAGCAGGGGTGGTGCAAGGGTTTTTGACACCCTAGGCAAAACCTACTTTTTTCACCACCATTGGCTCCACCCCCTTTACACTGTCCATGTGACAGAAGGCGGCGCTATACAGAATCGGCTCTGCTTCCTCTAGCGCTGGCTCCAGTGCTGCGCCTCTAATTACACTACCGGTCAGACTTAGTTAGTTGCATTCTGCAGCCTGCAGAGCCTGCATACGCGGAGGGAAACCAGTGGCCGAGCGCCCCTAGGCAGCAGTGCGCCCTAGGCGGCTGCCTAGTTTGCCTAGTGGTAGCCCTGCCAATCAATGCCGCCTGTCAGTGCCCATCAGTGCGGCATATCAGTGCCGCCTATTGGTGCCCATCAGTGCTGACTATCAGTGCCGCCTATCAGTGCCCATCAATTCTACATATCAGTGCCAAATCATCAGTGCCAATCAGTGCCAAATCATCAGTGCACGTCAGTGAAGGAAAAAAATAACTTTTATGACAGAAACTAAGAAACTTTAAAAAAATTAAAATAAATGAATTCTGAATTTTTTAGTTTGTTTAGCAAAAAATAAAAAAACGCAGAGATGATCAAATACCGCCAAAAGAAAGCTCTATTTGCAGAAAGAAAATGATAAAAATTTTGTTTGGGTACAGTGTAGCATGACCGCGCAATTGTCCTTCAAAGTGCGACAGCGCTGAAAGCTGAAAATTGTCCTGGGCAGGAAGGGGCGGAAGTGCCCAGCATTGAAGTGGTTAAAGTTCAATTAGGGTTTTAAATAGAACACTGGAAGCATCACTCATTGTTAATTATACAAACATGCTGTGCTTTTTGTCCTGAAGGCACAACAATGCCTGCATGCCTGGCGGTAGCCTTTGTTCCTGAGGAAACAAGGGAGCTGTCAGAGCAATGTTTTGAGATGGTGGAGGCAGCTAGCTAAATCATACATAATGAATAAAAAACATAGTAAGGAAAAAAATTTAATTTCATCAGAATAAATCACCTTTACGGTGATGCAGCAGGGCTGCCTGGTATCACTGTGAGGCCCAAGTTCATTTTCATATCTATGGGCTGAAAAAAATACACGTTTAGTGAACTTCTCAAAAAGAGGAAAAAGTCAAGATTTGCATATAGTTTTAGCAGTTTATATCTTACGACCTATTGATCGTTATGATATGCAGACTTCGCTAAAGAAAACTAATTCTCATGTCATCATCACCAGATCACATAAGGTCCATAAAGACATGGATGAGCGAGTTTAGGGGTGGTGGAACTTGACTGGCCTGACATCAACCCGATAGAACACCTTTAGGCCCCTTTCACACTGGGGCGTTTTTTAGGCGGTACAGCGCTACAAAATAGCGCCTGTACACCGCCTTAAAAAAACGGCCCCATTCACTCCAGTGTGAAAGCCGGCGGGCTTTCACACTGGAGCGGTGCGCTAGCAGAACGGTAAAAAATCCATCTTTGGAGCAGTATAGGAACGGTGTATTCACCGATCCTATACCGCTCCTACCCATTGATTTCAATGGGACACCGCGGTGATACCGCGGCAATACCGCCGCAAAGTGCCGATACGGCGGCGCTTTGCGGGGATTTTAACCCTTTTTCGGCTGCTCGCGGGGGGTAAAACTGACACGCGAGCGGCCGAATACCGCGGCTAAAATGACGGTAAAGCAGCGCTAAATATAGCGCTGCTTTACCGTCGCCGCGGCTCCCGCCCCAGTGTGAAAGGGGCTTTAGGATGAATTAGAGTGGAGACTGTGCGCTTCTGGAAGAATGGTCAAACATTCCCATAGACACGCTCCTAAACGCTCCTAAACCTTGTGGACGGCCTTCCCAGAAGAGTTGAAGCTGTTATAGCTGCAAAGGGTGAGCCAACTCAATATTGAACCCTACAGACTAGTGCCCAGTACACAAGGTCGGACATTTCGACCACAAAATCTGTCAGATTTTTTCAGACGGATTTTGGCCGAAACTTGTGTTGCATACACACGGTCGGACAAAGTTGTTGGAAAATCCAATCGCTTCGAACGTGGTGACGTACGTCAGGAGTACGTATAGGCCAGTAGCCAATAGCTTTTGTCTCCAAATTTCTTCTGAGAATGCGTGGCACTTTGTGCGTCAGAATTCTCTACACACGATCGGAAAAAGTCTGATCGGATTTTGTTGTCGGAAAATTTTAGATCCTGCGCTCAAATTTTAAAAATTCCGTCGGAAAAAGTCCGCTAGAGCCCACACACGATCGGATTTTCCGACAACATAATCCAATCAGACTGTTTCCATCGGAATATCCGACCGTGTGTATGGGGCATAAGACTGGGATGCCTTTAAAGTTCATGTGCTTGTAAAGTCAGGCGTCCCAAAACTTTTGGTAATATAGTGTATAATGATAATCCTTTAAATAGTTAGGCAGCACAGTGGCTTGGTGGTTAGCAGTGGTTTATCCTCAATATGTGCAGTGTGTGCCAAGCATGCGGACCCCAAGTGGGATGGGGCCCACTGTGCTCTCATACACTGCACATATTGAGGATTTCTGTCAGTAGGGGGCTGCCTGTGATCACTGTTCCCCCCCCCCCACAGTCTACAGCACAGGTTTTCCCAAACGTTGCTGTCTTCACTACTGTTGTTGGTTGCTAGGACCGCTACCCTCCTAGCAATCAAATAAACACTTCCTCAGCAATCAGAGAAAGATGCCCAGTGGTTGTGGGGATCTGCGGGTGGGGGGGCGTATCGGAATCTGAAAGCCAACTTTAACAAGGGGGCCCCTATATCCCACCCCCCATGTGAATGAGTAGGGATACCCCTACTCATTCACTAAAAAGTGCTTTATTAAAAAAAAAAAAAACAACACCCAAGCCTCGATCGTTCAAGGGCAGGCATGTACTGGCCATCGGGACTACCGGGAGGTTCCAACTACTGGACCATGGGCTCTCTGCAGCCATACGGCGGGCAGCACGGGAGAGCTGGAGAGTGGGCAGGCAGCTCTTACTGCCTGCCCTCTCTCTGGTGACCCTGATGTAAGGAGGGGATCTCTGGGGACCCTGATGTAAGGGGGGGCTCTCTCGGGACCCTGATGTAAGGGGGATGCTCTCTGGGGAACCTGATGTAAGGGAGATGCTCTCTGGGACCCGGATATAAGGGGGAGGCTCTCTGGGGACCTTGATGTAAGGGGGGGGCTCTCTGGGGACTCTCATGTAAGAGGGGCTCTCCGGGGACCCTGATGTAAGGGGAAGGCTAGATGGGGACCCTGATGTAAGGGGGGGGGGGCTCTTTAGAGACCTTGATGTAAGTGGGGGGCTGTCTGGGGACACTGATGTAAGGAGTGTCTCTCTTGGGACCCTGATGTAAGGGGGGCTCTTTGGGGACCTTGATTTAAGTGGGGGGCTGTCTGGGGACCCTGATGTAAGGGGGGCTCTCTAGGGACTCTGATGTAAGAGCGAGGCTTTTTTTGCGCAATTGCGTACAGTTTATATACTGTTTTTGTACGTGTTTGCAAAATTAAAGTGGGCCGGTCTGGGTGATGTCCAGGGCCAAATTTTTGTCCCAGTCCAGCCCTGGTCAAGGGTGTTTTGGTGGCAAAAGGGGTACATACTCAATATTAGTTGGGTGGTCATAAAGTTATACCTGTTCAGTGTAAATGCCCGTAATATAGAAATATTTATTTTCATTGATTTAACTATCCACAAAACCACTTATTTTTTTAGTTGCCTGGCTCCCTGCCGCAGCCCACAATATCAGCTGGCAGGTGGTACCACAGCATGTGGCGAAGCATGCCGGCTTCTTACATGGAAATATGTCAAATACTAAAAAAACTCTCCTAGTGGCATTACAGCAAGAGAGCGTAGATTCAACAACAGGTACATATAACTAGATTTGTTTTGCAGCGCCTCCTTTTTTAATTTTAATTTTTAAATCAGTTGACAGGGTCTCTTTAAAGAAAGAAATGCAGCAACAAAGGGGAAAAGTTTCTTTGCAGTAAAATGCTGATGTGTCACCTGAATCCTCAGGGTGTCCTGCAACAGGCTGAGGACATCACACGTATCTCTTACAGCATTACTGCAGTGTCTTTTCAATATTTGAAAGAGTCATACAAATTAGATAGAGACTAGTAGAAAAAAAAAAAAAAGAGGGCCATTAACATTCCACCTTTGTTACGTTTCACTCGTCTAGCAGTCCGGTTTTGCCTGTGAAACCTCTCTGAGTAATGCGACTTCAAAACAGGTCCCACCAGCACAGCCAAGAATGTTACTTTGGGAGGTATGTGTACAAAATAGGTGTGTAAATATGGACACTGATAGGATTAATATGATGTCAAAGTAAATCTCTGTATTGCCATTCTATTGATCCACCTAGCGTGTCAGACATGCCTTTGGAAACTTTCTAAACTTTGATGGAATTTGACCATTCTTGATAATTTTTTTAAAGAATCCCACATATGGATTTTTTGTATAGTTATGTAGCGCATCCTCCGTAGGAGCCGCTTGTGAATGGGGATCCCCCACCCTGAACAGGCAGGCACACCGAATTTCCACAGACACACTTCAGACAGGAAACAGTCCAGCAACTTTTGTGGTTTAATTAGGGGTTAATAAACTTGGATGGGATGATTATGGGATGCCTACTTGACTGGAACAAACTTCTTTAGGGACAACTACCGTATTTATCGGCGTATAACACGCACCCTTTTCCCCTTAAAATCAGGGGAAATCGTGGGTGCGTGCTATACGCCGATCCCCATCTATCCCCCGCCGATCTCCGCTAGCTGTGAGCGGAGCGGAGCGATCGTCGCCGAGCTACACATAGCGAGTGTACTCGGCTCTTTTCGGCTCTTCTCTGCTCCGCTCACAGTCACGTGAGCGGAGGCGAGAAGAGCCGTCAAGAGCCAAGTACATGTGTATCTCGGCGGCGTTTGCTCCGCTCCGGTTGTCCTGTCGGCGCCAATTTTAAATGGCGATGGGCACTGGGGACAAGGCTGCAATGGGGACAAGGCTGCAATGGGGACATGGCTGCAATGGGGACAAGGCTGCAATGGGGACAAGGCTGCAATGGGGACAAGGCTGCAATGGGGACAAGGCTGCAATGGGGACAGGCTGCAATGGGGACATGGCTGCAATGGGGACAAGGCTGCAATGGGGACAAGGCTGCACTGGGACAAGGCTGCACTGGGACAAGGCTGTACTGGGACAAGTCTGCACTGACAAGTCTGCACTGGGACAAGGCTGCACTGGCACGGCTGCAATGGACACTTAAATGTAAGTTTTTTTTTTCCTTAAACTTCCATCCTAAAAGTTTTTTTCCTTAAAATTCACTCCTAAACTTGGGGTGCGTGTTATACGCCGGCGCGTGTTATACGCCGATAAATACGGTATATACACAGTCTATATACACTCTTTTGCTTACTCCTGCACAATCTTGCTTGCAGGTCCACTGTGGTGTCACCCAAGAAAAGTCTTTAGCAAAGGCCCTTTACAGGCAGGGACCGCAGGCCCCTATACTTGAGAATGATAGGGTGACGCCACTAGTAGACATGTGCATTCGTTTTCGTCCAAATGCAATTTCGTCTGAATTTCAGGTATTTTCCTTATCGTTTTAACAAACAATAACGAAAGTGCAGAATCCGAAAAAGGAAAGATCCGACATAAACAAATGCTTTATTTTCCGTTTTCGTTGTGACAACAGTTCGATATAGATAGGAGATTCGACTCTGACAGTAACAATCTGTGTCCATTGAACATGTGGTCGAATGTGCCTAACCTTAACTCTATTAGTCCAAGATTATTCTACATAGAGAGACAAGTTTCGACGTAGAGAGGAAAGATTCGATGTAGAGAGGAAAGTTTCGACGTAGAGAGGAAAGATTCGACGTAGAGAGGAAAGATTCGACGTAGAGAGAAAAGATTCGACGTAGAGAGAAAAGATTTGACGTAGAGAGAAAAGATTGCTGCTGGAATTGGGTGGAATTGCAGCTAAACTATACAGAGTCATACAGTTTAGCTGCTCCGTCGAATCTTCTTTGAACATTCAACAGACACCATAAGCCTTCAATGACAGATTCGACCTTAATTCATTTGGATTTTCAGATGAATGCAATTTTTAACGAAAAAAAATAAATCAATAAAAACAAATTTCGGGAGTAACTAAATAAATTTATTTTTTGGACGAAAACGAAATTCCGAAACGAAATATTTCAGTGTGCACATGTCTAACCACTAGCACTTTCACTTCACTTCCTCCTGTGGTCACTGGTCCCAGCACCACCCCTTCAGGCCCTGCCAGCCCGCCTGGCTGCTGCAGCCCCTTTCACTAACCCTCCTGGCTACATCCCATAGTCCTCTCAGACTGCACACTCACCAGACGTGCTCGCTGGCTTCTGCTGTCCTCACTCTTGCTCCCGTGCCTCTGGACAGGACTCTTCTGTGTGTTGTAAGAGGATCCCTCCAGCACCCAAGCCCCAGACCCGAGGTAACCCCCCCCCCCCCCCCCACACTAGGGGGTTACCCTCAAGAGCCACCGACAGCCTCATCAGCACTCCATCTCCAGCTTCCACCCAAACTCCACTGCCCCTGCTGGCCTGACCCTGAGTATTTAAGAGGGGCCAACCCCTGCCAACCCCTGCTGGGGACTGGCTGGGGCCCTCCTCAATACTCCAGGCAGCTCTTCCTAACCTCCCTCCCATTCTTCTGGAAGCTTCTCCAAGGTTTCAGCAAGTAGGGGGGAGGTACCAGAGGTGCTGTCTGGTGAGTCCTCCAGCCTCCTTGAGTCCCTGACCCAGATTCAATCCAGTCTGGCTCTTAGCCAGGCTAAAATGTACCTACACAACAACTAACACTAGCACACGTAGCTAGAGGGTGCTACAGATACATTGGTCCAGCTTGGACCAACATAAGTATGCATATGTCATACCTGTGGGACAGTGGAGAATCACTGTAGTAGTCCCTGTCTTCTGGGTCCAGTGCCAAGTGACCTCCTTGGTCTGGAAGCAGAGAATCACTGTAGTAGTCAGCGCTACTACAGTAATCGCTGATGTCTTCTGGGTCCTGTGCTAAGCAGCTGCCCTGCTCCATAATAACCACAGGAATTGCTTGTGCAGCATTCACAGAACACCTTGCATTTTTTTCAATGAATGCAAAGAGTTCCTTGACTGGACGAAGTGGAGATCATGACATCACTGCCTCACCTCTCCAACTCTTCCAATCAGAGGACACCCTGCATTAATTGAGAAAAATGCAAGGCATTCTGTGCATGCTGCTCTGTGAGGACGATACACAACAAACCTAGTAGAGCGGGGCTAAGGGCGCTGACACCATCAAGCTCTTGTAAAGATAAGGCTCAGAGTATAGCCAGGAGCATAGAGATATATTGTATCAACGCGCGATTGTTCCCTAGTGTCCTAGGGCTGACACTACAACAATTTGAGTGTATTTTACTACGTTTTAAACTAATAAAACCTTTTAAAAAAAATTAGATTACGCTGTGGAGATTTCTTTTCTTTCCTCCCCATAATTATCTGCTGTTTAATACGCGAGAGAAACTGACGGGTGGATACGTTGGAAATCAACAGAGTGGAAAGTGGATCTTCCTAATTATACAAACACTGTGGTATTGCTGGTTTATAAGCTGACCAGCCACAGCCTCTGGTGAGTCATTTTAGGACTATTTATGAAGAAGCACATCAGATATTTGAATACATGAATGGTTGGATCACATTTTTTTTCATTGAAGATTGAAATTTGGATTGTGTTTGGTTGCACACATGCATTTGGAGACATTTTAAAAAAAAAATTCGTTTTTTTTTTCATTTTTTTATTTGGACTTTTCTAATTTGGGATTTTTTTTTATTTATTTACAAAATATATATTTTTTTAGTTTTAAAAATATGTTAACATAAGCACTTTTTATGTCAAGACTAATTAATAGTTGGTTGCAGTCATTAGATTTCTTTTGCACAGAAATCTTCGTCTTGAAAATTGTGGTGACACATACAGTTATGCTCATAAGTTTACATACCCTGCCAGCATTTATGATTTCTTGGCCATTTTTCAGAGAATATGAATAACAAAAAAAACTTTTCTTTCACTCATAGTTAGTGTTTGGCTGAAGCCATTTATTATCAGTCACCTGTATTTACTCTTTTTAAATCATAATGGCAACAGAAACTACCCAATCAATGACCCTGATCAAAAGTTTACATACCTCAGTTCTTAATACCGTGTATTGTCCCCTTTAACATCAATGACAGCTTAAAGTGGGGTTCCAGTCAAAATAAAAAAAAGGGGCTTAAAAATCATAAAAAAAAAATCAAAAAAAAAATAATTGGAAAAAAAAAAATTTTTTTTACTCACCTCCAAATGCCTGTTGCTATGGGGTCCCTCGTAGTCTGCCACCTTCAGTGCCCGGGCTAAACGTCACTTCCCCCTTGGCGCCGCACAGTCATCTGGGACCTGTCACGTGTCCCAGATGACTGAGCGTCAAATCACGGCGCACGGTGCCGCTCGCGCATGCGCAGTGGGTGCCCGGCTGTGAAGCCACAGCCGTGTTCCCACATTAGGAATGCCGGCGCCGCGAGCGGCTCGTGGAACGAGGGGGGGTCTCGTTCCCCCGCATCGCTGGACCCTGGGACAGGTAAGTGTCCGATTTTTAAAAGTCAGCAGCTGCAGTATTTGTAGCTGCTGACTTTTAAAAAAATTTATTTTTTTTCCCCAGGATGGAGCTCCACTTTAAAGTCTTTTGTGGTATTTGTGGATGAGGCCTTTATCTTCTCAGATGGTAAAGCTGCCCATTCCTCTTGGTAAAAAGCCTCCAGTTCCTGTAAATTCTTGGGCTGTCTTGCATGAACGGCACGTTTGAGATCTCCCCAGAGTGGCCCAATGATATTGAGGAGACTAAGATGGCCACTCCAGAACCTTCACTTTATTCTGCTGTAGCCAATGACAGGTTGACTTGGCCTTGTGTTTTGGATCATCGTCATGTTGGAATGTCCAAGTACGTCCCATGCGCAGCTTCCTGGCTGATGAATGCAAATGTTCCTCCAGTATTTTTTGATAACATACTGCATTCATCTTGCCAACAATTTTGACTAAATTTTCTGTGTCTTTGTAGCTCACACATCCCCAAAACATCAGCGATCCACCTCCGTACCTTTCATCATAGGCCTTGTTGACTCCTTTCCAAATGTAGCGTTTATGGTTGTGGCCAAAAGCTCAATTTTGGTCTCATCACTCCAAAGTGCCAGAAGGTTTGAGGCTTGTCTCTATGCTATTTAGTGTATTGTAAGTGGGATACTTTGTGGCATTTGCGTAGTAATGACTTTCTTCTGGCGACTCGACCATGCAGCCCATCTTTCTTCAAGTGCCTCCTTATTGTGCATCTTGAAACAGCCACACCACATGTTTTCAGAGAGTCCTGTATTTCACCTGAAGTTATTTGTGGGTTTTTCTTTGCATCCCAAACAATTTTCCTGGCAGTTGTGACTGAAATTTTAGTTGGTCTACCTGACCGTATTTTGGTTTCAACAGAACCCCTAATTTTCCACTTCTTGATTAGAGTTTGAACACTGCTGATTGGCATTCTCAGTTCCTTGGATATCCTTTTCCCGAAGATCCTTTGACAATTCTTTTAATTTCCCCATGACTCAGAATCAGGGTTACATTTTTGATTTAAATCAGATATTTTTTACTTAAATCGATTATTTAGATTTTTATCAAATTTATTTTAATAAAATGGTTTTGGAGTAAAAAATCTATCTAAAGATAGTTTTCTATTTAAGATGCTTTAATAATTTAGTTTATTCAATTTTTAGTAAACTCATTCAATTAACCCAAGTTCTGCAAGCTGAAATAACATGCACTGCATTGATGCATTCACACAATTTTACAGTAACCATGAGATAAAACAAAGTTCAGGAATATTGCTTTATCTCATTGTTTTGCAAATCCATGTACACTACAAACTGTATGATTGAATCGGTTCTGTTATCGCTGTTTTACTAACCTGACAGCTTCTTATTCTTAGACATGTGCACAACAAAAAAATGTGTTTATTTTCGTTTCGTTTTTTTAGTTTCTGAAAAAAATTTGTTTATTTTCGTTTAGTCTTTTTCGTTTCCGTTGATTCGTAACGATTCGTACATTCGTATGTCATCAGTGTTCGTATTCGTAACGTTTCGTACATTCGTAAGTCGTCGGTGTTCGTAACGATTCGTACATTCGTAAGAGTTATTTTTTCGTTTATTCGAAATTCGGACGCATTTGTATTTATTCGTACATTCGTAACATTCGTAGATTCGTAATCGGAGCTTAATTCATAATTTTATGTAATGTGTATGCTATTATTACATTTTAATAATTTACGAATCGAAAAAAAAAAGTTATGAATCGAAAAAAAAAGTTACGAATGTTTTCGTTCAATCTATTCGAAGCACGTTAAGCAGCACCATTGTAAGGGACACGGAAAATTACCAATTCAACAAAAAAAAAAAAGTTACGAATCGAAAAAAAAAGTTACGAATCGAAAAAAAAAGTTACGAATGTACGAATTTTTTCGTTCAATCTATTCGAAGCACGTTAACCACTTGCCGACCGCCCCCTGTATATATACGTCGGCAGAATGGCACGTACAGGCAGAACCACGTACCTGTACGTGCCATTCTTCCGGCGGGTGGGGGGTCCGATCGGACCCCCCCCGGCCGGCGGGGACGGTCGGGATCGCTTCAGGAGCGATCCGGGATGAGGGGACGGCCAGTGGTTTCTGGCCACCCCCTCGCGATCGCTCCTGGCGAATCAGATGCTTCCTCTGTCTGTGTCAATCAAAACACAGGCAGAGGAAGTGATGTCACGCTCGGTGCGCCGGTCTATGTGACCGGAACGCCGAGCTGTGAACATCTAAAGGTTAGTGCACCAACAGTACACTGACACCAGTACACATAGGCACACAAAACACCCCCCTGTCACCCCCAGATCACCCCCCAGATCACCCCCTCCCCCCCCAGTCACAGTGTCACTAATTGCAGTGATCATTTTTTTACTGATCACTGCATTTAGTGTCAGTGTGACTGTAATAACTGTCAGTGCAGTTAGTTTTAGGTCCAAGGTAGCCCCCCACCCCCCCCCCTAATAAAGGTTTAACCCCTTGATTGCCCCCCAGGTAACCCTTTCACCCCCTTTTGCCAGTGTCACTAAGCGATCGTTTTTCTGATCGCTGTATTAGTGTCACTGCTGTCGCTAGGTAACCATTTTTTTTTTTTTAGGTAACCGCCATGTTTATATAGGTTCATAAATAGGTTTATAGGTCAGGTACCCCCATATTACAACCTAAATAAAGGTTTTAACCCCTTGATTGCCCCTAGAGTTAACCCTTTCACCAGTGATCACTGTATAACTGTCACTGGTGACGCTGGTTAGCCAGTTAGTTATTTCGTTATTTAGGTTCCCCGTCAGGTTTTTATATAGCGTCAGGTACCCCCATATATTACCTAATAAAGGTTTTAACCCCCTGATTGCCCCTAGTTAACCCTTTCACCCCCTTTTGCCAGTGTCACTAAGCGATCGTTTTTCTGATCGCTGCATTAGTGTCGCTAGGTAACCATTTTTTTTTTTTTAGGTAACCGCCATGTTTATATAGGTTCATAAATAGGTTTATAGGTCAGGTACCCCCCATATTACAACCTAAATAAAGGTTTTAACCCCCTGATTGCCCCTAGAGTTAACCCTTTCACCAGTGATCACTGTATAACTGTCACTGGTGACGCTGGTTAGCCAGTTAGTTATTTCGTTATTTAGGTTCCCCGTCAGGTTTTTATATAGCGTCAGGTACCCCCATATATTACCTAATAAAGGTTTTAACCCCCTGATTGCCCCTAGTTAACCCTTTCACCCCCTTTTGCCAGTGTCACTAAGCGATCGTTTTTCTGATCGCTGCATTAGTGTCGCTAGGTAACCAGTTTTTTTTTGTATTACTGTTACGGGTGACGCTGGTTAGTTAGCTTGTTTTTTATACTGTCAGGGCACCCGCCATTTATTACCCAATAACGGTTTAACCCCCTGATCGCCCGGCGGGTGATATCAATTAGGTTTTAGGGTCAAATAAGGTCTGCGTCGCCCCAGGTTAGTGCCAGTACCGCAAACACCCACGCGCAAAGCATACACCTCCCTTAGTGGCACAGTATCTGAACAGATCAATATCTGATCTGATCAGATCTATACTAGCGTCCCAGCAGTTTAGGGTTCCAAAAAAAAACGCATTGTTAGCGGGATCAGCCCAGATACCTGCTAGCACCTGCGTTTTCCCCCTCCGCCCAGCCCAGCCCAGCCCACCCAAGTGCAGTATCGATCGATCACTGTCACTTACAAAACACTAAGCACACATAACTGCAGCGTTCGCAGAGTCAGGCCTGATCCCTGCGATCGCTAACAGTTTTTTTGTGGTAGCGTTTTGATTCAGTCGCTTCAGTCAGGAGCTTTTTTACCTGTGAATCTCAAAAAAATAAAAAAAAATAAAATAGTTGTCGTTTTATTGTTCTCTCTCTCACTCTATTCTCTCTCTATTGTTGCTCTTTTTTTACTCCATTCTATTCTGCAATGTTTTATTATGTTTTATTATGTTTTATTATGTTTTATCATGCTTGCTTTTCAGGTATGTAATTTTGTTTACTGTGTGTTTTAGTGTTGAGCATTTTTTTTGTTTTCAGGTGCGCCATTCAGTTGCAACGCGGATTTATTTATCTTGACAGCAACAGCGTTTGCTCCCACGATACATAAAGCCGCGACTCCAACGCTGTAGGAGGTGATTTCACCACCACAGTTAAAAAAAAGAGCATATATGCCGAAGCATGGGGGCAGCAGGGGGGGGGAGGAGCGATTGGCTCCTAATGCCACGTACATACGGTCGAAATTCCGACCGTGTGTACACGGCATAACTTTTGCGGGAGGATGCCCCCATGCATCGGCATATATAAATGGTGCATGTATGCCCATCATTAGAAGTGGGTGGATGAAGGGAGGTATTCTAATGGTGGGCATACCCACCAATCAATCTCTTTTTTTCGTTCAGCCAAGAGGCTGCATGAAAAAAAAAAGATTACAATATATGTCCAGTATGTTGCTGGACTTTGAATGGTTATACCAGAATGATGCCTGCAGGTTTAGGTATCATCTTGGTATCATTCTTTTCAGCCAGTGATCGGCTTTCATGTAAAAGCAATTCTAGCGGGTAATTAGCCTCTAGACTGCTTTTACAAGCAGTGGGAGGGAATGTCCCCCCTCCCGGATATAAACCGCGCCATTGGGAAATTGGGAAAGCATTTTATCACACCAATCTTGGTGTGGTCAGATGCTTTGAGGGCAGAGGAAAGATCTAGGGTCTAATAGACCCCAATTTTTTTCAAAAAAAGAGTACCTGTCACTGCCTATTGCTATCATAGGGGATATTTACATTCCCTGAGATAACAATAAAAATCATAACAAAGAAAAAAAATGGAAGGAACAGTTTAAAAATAAAATAAAAAAGCTAAATAAATAAAAAAAAAAACAAAAAAAAAAAAAAAAAAGCACCCCTGCCCCCCCTTCTCTTGCGCAAAGGCGTACACAAGCGTTGGTCTGGCGTCATATGTAAACAGCAATTGCACCATGCATGTGAGGTATCACCGCGAAGGTCAGATCGAGGGCAGTAATTTTAGCAGTAGACCTCCTCCGTGAATCTAATGTGGTATCATGTAAAGGCTTTTAAAGGCTTTTAAAAATGTATGTAGTTTGTCGCCACTGCGTGTTTGTGCGCAATTTTAAAGCATGTCGTGTTTGGTATCCATGTACTCGGCCTAAGATCATATTTTTTATTTCATCAAAAATTTGAGCAATATAGTGTGTTTTAGTGCATTAAAATAAAAAAAAGTGTATTTTTTCCACAAAAAATGCGTTTGAAAAATCGCTGCGCAAATACTGTGTGGAAAAAAAAAAATGCAACACCCACCATTTTAATCTGTAGGGCCTTTGCTTTAACAATATATATAGTGTTTGGGGGTTCAACGTAATTTTTCTTGCAAAAAAAAAATATGTTTTCATGTAAACAAAAAGTGTCAGAAAGGGCTTTGTCTACAAGTGGTTAGAAGAGTGGGTGACGTGTGACATAGGCTTCTAAATGTTGTGCATAAAATGCCAGGACAGTTCAAACCCCCCCCAAATGACCCCATTTTGGAAAGTAGACACCCCAAGCTATTTGATGAGAGCAATGTTGAGCCCATTAAATATTTTTTTTTTTTGTCCCAAGAGATTGAATAATGAAAAAAAAAAAAAATATATATATTTTTTTTACAAAAAGTTGTCACTAAATGATATATTGCTCAAACATGTCATGGGCATATGTGGAAATACACCCCAAAATACATTCTGTTGCTTCTCCTGAGTACGGGGATACCACATGTGTGGGACTTTTTGGGAGCCTAGCTGCGTACGGAACCCCAAAAACCAATCACCGCCTTCAGGCTTTCTAAGGGTGTAATTTTTTTATTTCACTTCTCACTGCCAATCACAGTTTCGGAGGCCATGGAATGCCCAGATGGCATAAAACCCCCCAAAATGACCCCATTTTGGAAAGTAGACACCCCAAGCTATTTGCTGAGAGGTATTGTGAGTATTTTGCAGATCTCGCTTTTTGTCACAAAGTTTTGAAAATTGAAAAAAAAAAAAAATTTTTTTTTTTTTCTTTACTTTCTTCATTTTCAAAAACAAATGAGAGCTGTAAAATACTCACCATGCCTCTCAACAAATAGCTTGGGGTGTCTACTTTCCAAAATGGGGTCATTTGGGGGGGTTTTGTGCTATTTTGGCATTTTATGGCCTTCGAAACGGTGATAGGTAGTGAGGAGTGAAATCAAAAATTTGCACCCTTAGAAATCCTGAAGGCGGTGCTTGGGTTTCGGGGCCCCGTACGCGGCTAGGCTCCCAAAAAGTCCCACACATGTGGTATCCCCATACTCAGGAGAAGCAGCAAAATGTATTTTGGGGTGCAATTCCACATATAACTATGGCATGTGTGAGCAATATATCATTTAGTGACAACTTTTTGAAAAAAAAAAAAATCTTTTTTATTTTTGTCTTTATTCAATCACTTGGGACTAAAAAAAAAAATATTCAATGGGCTCAACATGCCTCTCAGCAAATAGCTTGGGGTGTCTACTTTCCAAAATGGGGTCATTTGGGGGGGTTTTGTACTTCTCTGCCATTTTAGCACCTCAAGAAATGAAATAGGCAGTCATAAATTAAAAGCGGTGTAAATTCCAGAAAATGTACTCTAGTTTGTAGACGCTATAACTTTTGCGCAAACCAATAAATATACGCTTATTGGCATTTTTTTTACTAAAGACATGTGGCTGAATACATTTTGGCCCAAATGTTTGACTAAAATTGAGTTTATTAGATTTTTTTTATAACAAAAAGTAGAAAATCTCTTTTTTTTTCAAAATTTTCGCTCCTTTTCCGTTTATATCGCAAAAAATAAAAATCACAGAGGCAATCAAATACCATCAAAAGAAAGCTCTATTTGTGGGAAGAAAAGGACGCAAATTTCGTTTGGTTACAAAATTGCATGACCGCGCAATTACCAGTTAAAGTAGTGCAGTGCGAAATTGAAAAAAGACCTCTGGTCCTTAAGCTGACAATTGGTCCGGGGCTAAAGTGGTTAAGCAGCACCATTGTAAGGGACACGGAAAATTACCAATTCAACAAAAAAAAAAGTTACAAATGTACGAATTTTTTCGTTCATTTTCGTTGTTCCTTTTTTCGGATTTTCTTCATTCGTACATTCGTTGTTTCTAATTTGTTTTTTTCGGATTTTCGTTGTTTTTCGGATTCGTTCGATTCGAACGATTCGTTAATCGGATTCATATGATTCGAACGATTTGTTATTCGGATTCGTACGATTCGAACGATTCGTTATTCGGATTCGTTCATTCGTACGAAAACGAACGAACGAAAAAAACTGAAAAAAAACGAAAAACAAAAAAAAACGAAACGAATTGCACATGTCTACTTATTCTAAATAGGAAACCTTCATTTTGTTTGCAAATATTAAAGATTCTAACTACCAGCAAGAATAAGTCCTTACATTTAAAGACCACTTGTCACTTTAGATCCATCATGGCAGCGCCCGTTAGTGGGTATCCACTCACCTGCTGCCACCACGTCCCTTGTGTCACTGCCGCATCACCAGCCGTCCCATTAAAGTGAATGGGACTGTTGTGAGTCAACAGCGGGTCAGAGGAGGAGCTGCTGCGGGTCAGAGATGACAGTTGCTCTTTAAAAATGATGATTTAAATCAAGCTATTTTAATAGTGATTTAAATCATGATTTAAAGCGGAGTTCCAGGCTTTTTATGTTTATTAAAAGTCAGCAGCTACAAAAAGTGTAGCTGCTGACTTTTAATAAACAGACACTCACCTGTTCCATGGTCCAGCAATGCGGCCGAATAGAGCGTCTCTCCTCTCCCCCTCCTCTCCGCCGGCGCCTCCATTACCACTCTGGGCACCCGGTCGTGACAGCTTTTGGCTTCACTGCCATGCACGCACGGCGCATGCACGAGTCGCGCTGCGCTCCCGGAGTGGACAGGCTCTCTCCTGGGACCTGTCACGTGTCCCAGGAGATCGCCTAGAGGGAGGGGCTGCCTAAGGCGAAAGGAGGAGTCGCCTTGGCGGTCCCTGGGCGGAAGGAGGAAGTGGGACAGGAAGTCCCACTCCTAACAAAGCCCCCACTCCCCCCCCCCCAAAAAAAAATTACATGCCAAATGTGGCATGTAAGGGGGCAAGGAGTGCTTAAAGCAGAAGTTCCACTTTTGGGTGGAACTCTGCTTTAAATCGTGATTGAAATCAACTTGATTTAAATCAAATCCACCCTGCTCAGAATCCAGAAACCTCAGTGTAGGACTGGATGAAAGATGCAAGGGTCTGTCAGGAGTCCAGAAACGCCCAATACACACACTAATTACAAGCAAACAGATCACAGGTGAGGATGGTTACCTTTAATAGCCATTCAAACCCCTTTGTGTCAACTTGTGTGCATGTTATCAGGCCAAAATCACCAGGGTATGTAAACTTTTGATCAGGGTCATTTGGGTAGTTTCTGTTGTGATTATGATTTAAAAAGAGTAAACACAGTTGATTGATAATAAGAGTGAAAGAAATGTTTTTGCGTTATCATTCATATTCTCTGAAAAATGGCCAAGAAATCATAAGTTCTGCCAGGGTATGTAAACTTATGAGCACAACTGTATATATATTGACATACACATAGTTGCACTTTATGTTTATATAAACACATAGAAGGTTTTTTAGTATTTGCACTTGATCATTATGCGCAAAGTATCTAATATATATTCAACAGAGATAGAATATCGATAGGAAGGTCTTGGTATTTTAACATATATAAAACAATTAAGAGTCCATCATTGTTGATTTTAAGAATGGTTTGTGTAACTGTGGAATTTCTATAGATTTGCACTATTTTTGGTTTATTTTGATTCTGTGCATGGCATCCGTGATGAGCAAGCCTCCTTCTGTGTTCACTATGCAGTAGGGCAACCACTCTGCGTGGGACCTGGAAGACAGTGGCGATTACTGTAGTAGTGTCGGCTACTACAATGATTCCTCACTTCCACATCTGTCTCATAGCTATGGCATATGCATACCTACACTGATCCAAGCTGAACTAACGTAACTGCAAAAAAATCTATATCTGGTATTCAGCTTTAAAGGGATCCCTAAATAAACTAAAAGAGATCTCTGTATATCTACAATCTGCAATAAAAAATGGTGAACATGCGTTCACATTCGCATAACATGTGAATGTGACCAGTTCTCAATGGACTTGGTTCACACATGTCTGGGGCGGCCGTGGTTTGTAAAGGGTCCTGTGCATTTTTGGGTCTAGCAGCCAACAGTGTAATCTGGAAACTTGCAAAAAGTCTCTGACACAGAATAAACTTGTAACTGAAGATAATAGGAACCTTTCTCACAGTACCTGGAACTTTCTCTGTCTCCTTGGCGGTACCGTGGAAATGTGGATTCTTTAGTGTCCATACAACTCAGCTTCCAGGCCCTTACTGAGATGCCAGCTTGTTGGCCCTCCTCTGGAGAGTCCTCCCCTGGTCACTTGTACGAGTTGTCGTGTCCCTCCAATACCGAGAGCACACCGGGACGCCTTGAATCCTCCTTCAGTTACTGGGCCTTGGGCTAACCGGCTCCGAGACTCGGGAACAGACGGATCCCCACCCCAGACCATGCGGGTCTATGGGCTTAGTCAGACTGACCATGTTTGCGGGACGGCAAACGCTCCCGGGCCCGGGACCCCTCGCGGGGCTATCCCGGTCCAGAACCATGAAGCAAGACTGCGGTCAAACCCCGAACACGTAACTTCAGCACCTTAAGTACCCCTTCCCAGACTACGCAGCAGGGCCAGACGCGCCCACTGATTGGCTCCGGGAAAGATTGGTACCTAAGACGTCCAACCAGGCTTGGTTCTCGGCCTGTCATGGGTGCCTCACTGCACCTATGACCAGGCAGAACCCCAGTACAATCCAGCCAAATTGATGCCAAATAAACCTGTACAATTAACCCTCAGAACCCCATTACTGTTCTGAGGGAAAAAAATAAATTTCCATTTATAGCGTACACTTGTTAAAGTGTGACCGCTACATTGGTAAAGGTGAACTATGTCTTTAAAACCATTTTGCCCTATATACTCCAAGCCCCTTAGAGGATCTTCTGGTCCTCTGTTGGGCTTGTCCACCCCTGGTCACATCAAATGTGCAGAATTAGAGTTCTCAAGAATAGATTCCCTGAGAGATATAAGAAAGATTTAGGCACCCATCTATCAAAAATAAAATATTAGTTTTGGGTGAACTAACCCTTTAATGAGAATTCTTGCAACCAGTTCTTCTGAAAGGATCGTTTCTTCCTCGTGTGTCTGCAGGCATTGTTCTCTGTTTAGCTATGCAGGGATACATGTCAGCAGCTAAGTGAATGAAAACAATGCAGATATTTCATCCCAGGGCTAAAATGTCTCTCCTGATTCACATGGCTGCAGTTGCAATGCAGCAAAACTAGAATCTCTTTTTAGAAACTATGTACTGAAATCAATCTGTCTAGAGATGGATTTATGTGCAGGTATGATTATAATGATTAGGACTGGACATGTGAGACAAGTCTGGGTTCCTGGTTAGGTTAAGGCTGACAACAGGACACAAATATCAGTTTTAAAAGATTGCAGGAAAAAAAAGAGGAGAATCAAGTATTTTAAAAAATTCACTTCTATTCTTTTACTTTCTAATATAAAATTTTATATTCACGTGCTATGTGGCTTTGTAATAGGGATGGGCTGAACACCCCCGGGTTCGGTTCGCGCCAGAACCTGCGAACGGACCTAAAGTCCGTGCGAGCATAAGAACCCTATTAGTTACAATGGATGCGAACGTTCGAAATCAAAAGTGCTAATTTTAAAGGCTAATATGCATGTTATTGTCATAAAAAGTGTTTGAGGACCTGGGTCCTGCCCCAGGGGACATGTATCAATGCAAACATTTTTTTTTAAAAAAAGTCAGTTTTTTCAGGAGCAGTGATTTTAATAATGCTTAAAGTGAAACAATAAAAGTGTAATATTCCTTTAAATTTCGTACCTGGGGGGTGTCTATAGTATGCCTGTGAAGGGGCGCATGTTTCCTGTGCTTAGAACTGTCCCTGCACAAAGTGTCATTTTTTCAGGAAAAAAAGCTATTTAAAATCACTCGCGGCTAATGAATTGATGGCTTCTGTAACACAGAG
Source organism: Lithobates sylvaticus (assembly GCA_028564925.1). Taxonomy (NCBI): domain Eukaryota; kingdom Metazoa; phylum Chordata; class Amphibia; order Anura; family Ranidae; genus Lithobates; species Lithobates sylvaticus. The sequence goes on from CM053027.1 coordinate 593,250,459, forward strand.
AACAGTCATTCATTGAAAGTCATTGATAAAAAAAAAAGTCATTGATAAAAAAAAAGTCATTGATAAAAAAAAAAAAAAAAAGCATGGGGGTCCCCCCAAATTCAATAACCAGGCCCTTCAGGTCTGCTATGGAAATTAAGGGGGACCCCAGCCAAAAAAAAAAAAAAAATGGCGTGGGGTCCCCCTCAAAATCCATACCAGACCCTTGAGGTCTGGGATGGATTTTAACTACCTTAGACCCGCGCTATAGCCAAATGACGGCTACAGCGCGGATCTATTGTGCCGGGACGACGTCTATTGAAAAAAAAAAAAAGTGTGGGGGTCCCCCCAAATTCAATAACCAGGCCCTTCAGGTCTGCTATGGAAATTAAGGGGGACCCCAGCCAAAAAAAAATGGCGTGGGGTCCCCCTCAAAATCCATACCAGACCCTTGAGGTCTGGGATGGATTTTAACTACCTTAGACCCGCGCTATAGCCAAATGACGGCTACAGCGCGGATCTATTGTGACAGCTGATCATGTGATAACAGAGCCGGTAATCGGCTTTTTTTCCTCCTCGCGCTGACAGCGAGGAGAAAAGAAAAAAAAAAGCCGATCACCGGCGGCAGTGAGAGGGACATCAGTCCCTCTCACTGCAATGTGCCCAGTCAATTGTGCCCACCTTTGCCCCATTAAAGTGCCGCCTACCAGTGCCCACACTGCCATCTCTCAGTGCCCACAGTGCCATCTCACAGTGCCCACAGTGCCATCTCTCAGTGCCCACAGTGCCATCTCTCAGTGCCCACAGTGCCAGTGCTGCACATCAGTGTCACCTGCCAGTGCTCATCTGTGTCACCTACCAGTGCTCATCTGTGTCACCTACCAGTGCCCATCAGTGCCCATCAGTGCCACCTATCAGTGCCCATCAGTGCCACCCACCAGTGCCACCCATCAGTGCCCATCAGTGTCCTCCATCAGTGCCCATCGGTGCCACCCATCCGTGCTACCCATCCGTGCCACCCATCTGTGCCACCCATCCGTGCCACCCATCCGTGCCCATCAGTGCCATCTTTGCTGTCTCCATCAGTACCGACTTATCTGTCCCCACCAGTGCAGCCTATCAGTGCCCACCAGTGCAGCCTATCAGTGCCCACCAGTGCCGCCTCATCAGCGCATATCAATGAAGCAGAAAAATTACCTGTTTGCAAAATTTTATAACAAACTATTAAACATGATTTTTTTTTTTTTAATTTTCCATCTTTTTTTGTTTGTTTAGCAAAAAATAAAAACCCCAGCTGTGATTAAATACCACCAAAAGAAAGCTCTATTTATGGGGAAAAAATGGTAAAAATGTCATTTGGGTACAGTGTTGTATGACCGCGCAATTGTCATTCAAAGTGCGTCAGCGCCAAAAGCTGAAAATTGGTCTGGTCACGAGGGGGGTTTAAGTGCAAAGTAATCAGGTGGTTAAGGGGAACCCCGGCCAAAAAAAAAATGGCGTGGGGTCCCCCTCAAAATCCATACCAGACCCTTATCCGAGCACGCAACCTGGCAGGCCGCAGGAAAAGAGGGGGGGGACGAGAGCGCCCCCCCCTCCTGAACCGTACCAGGCCACATGCCCTCAACATTGGGAGGGTGCTTTGGGGGTCCGAAACCCCCAAAGCACCTTGTCCCCATGTTGATGAGGACAAGGGCCTCGTCCCCACAACCCTGGCCATTGGTTGTGGGGGTCTGCGGGCGGGGGGCTTATCGAAATCTGGAAGCCCCCTTTAACAAGGTACCCCTACCATTTCAACAAAAAAGTGTAAAAAATGGTAAAACTGACAGGAGTCGGTCTTTGACAATTCCTTTATTAAAATCTTCTGTCTTCTGGTCTTCCTTCTTCCTTTCTTCATCCTTCGGTTTCTTCATCTTCTCCTTCCGGCATCTTCTTCCATCTTCTTCTTCCATCATCTTCTTCCTCTGATCCGCTTCTTCTTGCTCTGGTCTTCTCGTCCGGCATCTTCTTCCACGGCGTCCGGGTCTCTTCTTGGGCCGCTCTGCGCAATGGGAGGCTCCCGCTGTGTGAGGCTTTGCTGCGTCTGACAGGTCTTTTATAACGGAGGGCGGGGCCACCTGGTGACCCCGCCCCACTCTGACCTCATGGGGAAAGCCATAGGGAATTCCCCATGACGTCCCCGTGCGTCAGAGGGGGGGGTGGGGTTACCAGGTGGCCCGCCCTCCGTTATAAAAGACCTGTCAGACGCAGCAAAGCCTCACACAGCGGGAGCCTCCCATTGCGCGGAGCAGCCCAGAAATGGTAGGGGTACTTTTGTACCCCCTTACCATTTCACACAGGGGGGGCCGGGATCTGGGGGTCCCCTTGTTAAAGGGGGCTTCCAGATTCCGATAAGCCCCCCGCCCGCAGACCCCCACAACCAATGGCCAGGGTTGTGGGGATGAGGCCCTTGTCCTCATCAACATGGGGACAAGGTGCTTTGGGGGTCTCAGACCCCCAAAGCACCCTCCCAATGTTGAGAGCATGTGGCCTGGTACGGTTCAGGAGGAAGGGGGGGCGCTCTCGTCCCCCCTCTTTTCCTGCGGCCTGCCAGGTTGCGTGCTCGGATAAGGGTCTGGTATGTATTTTGAGGGGGACCCCACGCCATGTTTTTTTTTTTTGGCTGGGGTCCCCCTTAATATCGATAGCAGACCTGAAGGGCCTGGTTATTGAATTTTGGGGGACCCCCCGCTTTTTTTAAATTTATTTTAAATTTTTTTATCAATGTCTTTTTTTTTTATCAATGGCTTTCAATGAATAACTGTTCTCTGTGTTACGGGAGCCGTCAATTCATTAGCCGCAAGTGATTTTAAATAGCTTTTTTTCCTGCAAAAATGACACTTTGTGCAGGGACAGTTCTAAGCACAGGAAACATGCGCCCCTTCACAGGCATACTATAGACACCCCCAGATGTTAACTGACTAACTGACACTGACATCAACAGTGACACTAATATAACTATTAGCTAAAGGAGAGGAGTGCAGAGTATATGGCAGTGGGTAGTATGTGCAGGAGAAGAGTGTGGAGTATATGGTGATGGGTAGTATGTGCAGGATGGTGTCAGTAGAGCAGTGGATAGTGTCAATAAAGAAATAGACAGTGTCATTTTTTTTATTTTTTACAATTTTATTTTTGTATTTTTTTTTTTTTTTACTGTACGTGTCAGTAGTTTTTTTTATTTTTATTATTTTTTACAATTTTATTTTAATATTTTTTTTCACAGTGACAGTGTCAGTAGTAATGTATTTATTTATTTTACCATTTAATTTCTTCTTTTTTTTCTTACATTTTTTTTCACAATTCTTTTTCGGGGGAGGAGGTTAGCAGTGGATTATTTTTTACAATTAAATTTTTTACAATTTAGTTGTTTTAAATTATTTTTACAATTTATATTTTTTTTCTATTTTTTACAATGCTGTATTTATTTATTTATTTGTCTTTTTTTTTGGAGGGGGGGGGGTGGACAGTGTCAGGGTTTTTTTTTTTTTTTTTTTTAATTGTTATAATTTAATTTTTAAATATTTATTACAGTGTTTTTTTTTTTTTTAATCAGCCGATCTGGGACGAGGGGGACCAGAGCAGGACCCATGGAGCTGGAGAAAGAGGTGGAGACCTGGAGGAGGAGGTGGGAAGCTGGAGGAAGACACCAGGAGCCGCAGGAGGAGGTGGGGAGCCGGAGGAAGACACCGGGAGCCGCAGGAGGAGGCAGGGAGCCAGAGGAGGGCACAGGGGCCCAGAGATTAGGGACATTTGATTAGCAGTGGGGGGTGATTGGTGCGGCGGTAGGGGAGTTACAAGCACTGATCTACCTGTAAAGCTTTCAATAAAGCAGCTGACAGCCAAGGGAGGGAGAGGAGGAGAAGCAGCTTTCAGCTGCTTTATTGAAAGCTATACTGATCACCTGTGAGGCTGCCCTGGCCCCCTCTACTGAGCTCAGGACCAGCTGTACTGGCTTATCAGTGGCCCTGCCCCTGCGGGGGACAAAACCGGGGACAGTGTCCTCAGTCCGGGGACAGTGTCCTCAGTCCGGGGACTGTCCCTGGAAAATGGGGACGTCTGGTCACCCTATGCTAAAGCTTGTTTAAATGATAGATTTATGAAACTGGTTCATGTTTTTAGGGATCGGATATGATCCAAGCGGTCTTCAATGACATGTGTAAATAAAAGTATATGATTTTATTTTGGTTGTGGTTGTCTCTGGATGTACCTATAAAGTCCAATTTTCCATAAAAATAGGATTATGTTTCTACATTAGTGGTATGATTACAATAGCGGGTATGAATGTTGCCCTGGTTATAAATGAAATGCAGTATGAAAATGCGATGGAGCACAGTTTTTGATTTAGATCCATACATGCCAGGTTTCCATTTTTCGGAAACACAAAACAAGTGGCTTACCGGAGAAAGGTCCAAACCAATTTACATACAGTAATCCTCGAATATGCATTATGAACTGGCCATCACAGACTAAAAATAGAAAATTACACCTCCAACATGACCAACCACTGGACATGATCATAATCCAATTTTATAATACTCTATACCAGGGGTGCCCAACCTTTTGAAGAGTGAGGGCCACCTAAGCGACTTGGAAATGGTTGCGGGCCACAATGAGCAGAACGGGTGCATGGCAGCCCACTCTAATCCTATAGAGCCCACTCTACTTTTCTTCTTTTTTTGGGGGGGATCGGATTGGAGGTGACCATTTGTAAACAGACACAAGTCCAATTACATCTGCTGCTCCTTAGAGGTGAATGGAGAGTCCAATTGGGTCGGACTGACCGTGTGAAAGGGGCCTATGGCTCAGTGCAGGTAACCTTCAGGTGCTCTACACCTGCGGATCAGTTTGAAAGCAGCCCAGTAACCACTGCAGAACAAATATGCCCATATAGACACTGTGATTTTAGTAATAAATTTACTATTAATAACAGTATTCTATTCTATTCCATCCCAGAGCAGGAGGTCGTGGGCCACATCAGAGGGCGCCGCGGGCCACTGGTTGGGCACCCCTGCTCTATACATTGAACACTACACCTCCGACAAGTAGACATGTGCAATTCGTTTTGTTTTTTTTTGTTTTTTTTCGTTATTTTCGTTCGTTCGTTTTCGTACGAATGAACGAATCGTTCGAATCGTACGAATCCGAATAACGAATCATTCGAATCGTACGAATCCGATTAACGAATCATTCGAATCGAACTAATCCGAAAAACAACGAAAATCCGGAAAAAAATAATTAGAAACAACGAATGTACTAATGAAGAAAATCCGAAAAACGAAAACGAACTAAAAAATTCGTACATTCGTAACTTTTTTTTTTGTTGAATTGGTAATTTTCCGTGTCCCTTACAATGGTGCTGCTAAACGTGCTTCGAATGGATTGAACAAAAAAAATCGTACATTCGTAACTTTTTTTTCGATTCGTAACTTTTTTTTTTTTCGATTCATAACTTTTTTTTCGATTCGTAACTTTTTTTTTTTTTTTTTTTTTTTCGATTTGTAATTTTCCGTGTCTCTATTGAACAAAAAAATTCGTACATTCGTAACTTTTTTTTCGATTCGTAACTTTTTTTTTTTCGATTCGTAACTTTTTTTTTTTCGATTCGTAAATTATTAAAATGTAATAATAGCATACACATTACATAAAATTATGAATTATGCTCCGATTACGAATCTACGAATGTTACGAATGTACGAATAAATACGAATGCGTCCGAAAAGTAAACTAACGAAAAAACAAATCAACGAAAAAATAACTCTTATGAATACGAACACCGACGACTTACGAATGTACGAATCGTTACGAATCTGAACACCGAGGACTTACGAATGTACGAATCGTTAAGAAACAACGGAAACGAAAATAAACTAATTTTTTTGTTGTGCACATGTCTACCGACAAGGCTCCATCACTGGACATGATCATAATACAATGACACTCTATACCTAGAACACTACACCTCCAACATGACTGGCCACTAGACAGCATTGTAATTCTGTTGCTCTCTACAGGCCAGATGACCACTAGAAATAATGAAAACACAATTCCAACACATTCCCTTTCTATGATCTTTATGCGTATTGTTTTGGTGTTCTTTCTTTAAATCTTTGTACAATGACTCAATTTTACAGTCATGTAAACATATCACTTGCTGTCATGAAGTTTGAAAAGTTCTATTCACATTTTCTAAGAATTGTATGAATTTTCCATTCATTTGTGATCAAGAAACCAATGTCTTATATGATAAAGCACTTTTCTTTTTCTGAATTTTATAAACTTACAAAAGCACAGCCTGTGCAGAGGTGAAATTCCTTTCTTGCAGCCCCACCTTAGAAGCAAAGCCAAGTCACCTTAGCGAGCTTCACAAGAGTACCTTCAGGAGTGCTTTCTTCTGCCAGATCTGTAAGGCATATACAGTATGTCTCTTTTTTTTTTTTTTGGATTATCGTAATAGAACATTTTATTTTAAGAACGTAGGAATGGGGTTCTGGGTTTACAGTATGAGTTTGCCTAAAATAAATTTGGTAGCATTTTAACACTTAAGCCTCGTACACAGGATCGGATTTTCCGACGGCAATTGTGTGATGACAGGCTGTTGGCGGAAAATCCGACCGTTTGTACGTTCCTTTAGACAATTGTTGGCCAACTTTCCGCGGGAAAATGTTGGATGGCCGGTTTATAAATTTTCCGCAGACAAATGTCTGTTGTCGGATTTTCCAAGCGTGTGTACACAAGTCCTCGAATAAAAGAAGCAGCCAGCAACTCCATAAGACCCCTTTCACACCACACAGCCTATAGCGTCGGCGGTAAAACGCTGCTATTTTTAGCTGCGTTTTACCATTGAATTTGCGGTGCATTAGCGGGGGTAAAAGCGCCCGCTAGCGGCCGAGAAAGGGTTAAAACCCCGGCAATACGCCGCAATAGCAGCATTTTGCCGGCGGTTGATTTCAATGGGAGCCGTGGTGGAGGAGCGGTGGAGGAGCGGTAAACACACCGCTCCTTCACCGCACCTTCACCGCTCCAAAGAAGCTGCTGACAGGACTTTTCCTGACGTCCTGCCAGCGCACCGCTGCAGTGTGAAAGCCCTCGGGCTTTCACACTGCAGACAATGGAGCAGCAGTTTGAGGGCGGATTGCAGGCGCTATTTCTAACGCTATAGCGCCTGCAAAACGCCCTCGTGTGAAAGGGGGTCTAACATCAAGCATATTTATTTTCAAGCCTTCACAGTGAGTACAGTCAGCAGCAGACAAGTTTTGGCGACAAGCCTTGCTTCAAAGCACTCATTCGATGACCGTTTGTCTATTGGTGTGTGGAAGGACACCTCAGCTTGGACCCCCTGACTGCAAACTTCCAAAGTAATGCCCCGTACGCGCGGTTGGATATTCCGATGGAAAAAGTCTGATCGGATTATGTTGTCGGAAAATCCGATCGTGTGTGGACTCTAGCGGGCTTTTTCCGTCGGAATTTCCGACTGAAAAAATTTGAGAGCAGGATCTCAAATTTTCCGACAACAAAATCCGATTGGACTTTTTCCGATCGTGTGTCGAGAATTCCGACGGACAAAGTGCCACGCATGCTCAGATCAAATTACGAGACCAAAGCTATTGGCTACTAGCCTCTACATAATTCCGTCATACGCAAAGAATGTCACCATGTTCATAACGATTGGATTTTCCGACAACTTTGTCCGACCGCGTGTATGCAACACCAGCTTCGGACAAAATCCGTTGAAAAAAATCTGACGGATTTTGTGGTCGGAATTTCTGACCGTGTGTACGGGGGCTTAGACTTTGTTTCCCACTGCTTTGAGCCATACAATCTTTGATCAAATCATTATGTACACAAGTCCGTCGGACAAAAGTCCAAAGTACAAACACGCATGCTCGGAAGCAAGGATGAGCCAGAAGCGGTCTGTCTTGTAAACTAGCGTTCGTAATGGAGAATTAACATTCGTGACATGGCAAATTATGAAATATCGAAACGCAGCACACATTCTCTTCTTCTTTAATGGGATAATAATTAAGCTGCTTTGCTGGTGATACTGATGGAGTTCTGCCAATCGTATTTTCAAAGGCTTTTTTTTTCTAGCGATATCAAGAATAATATTAAAAACAATAGTAGAATAGTAAAACACATAGCCAAGTATTATTCTCCACAAATTTTTTGATTGTGCATTAAAAAAAGAAAACAAATACAATTAGACATGCTATCTGCCAATAGAACTTAACCAAAAAGTGCATTCTATGCATCCAAAAATATCGAAAATATACCAAATCAAATCATTATTCTACCAAAAAAAAAAAAAAAAAAGCCTCATGCATGTGTCCTCCTTCTTAATATAGCGGGTCAACAATGCCAAGAGTTGGTGAAAGCAGGGTTCCGTCATCCGGAGATAATTCCGAAAATCATCTGGATTATTCTCCTGGAGCTCCCGCAGCAAAGGCATATGACATAATTGGTCACCATTAATAAAGCAACCAATTTTTGGTCCAAGAAATCCTCCTCCTCCTGTTCCTGGACTGGACTTGGGTCAAAGCAGTAACTCCAAGGCCAATAATAAATTTACACATTATCTCCTCCGATTCCGCAACATGTCTGGTTGACGAACAACTGTTCAGAAACGAACTGAAAAGCACGAAATTAAAAGCGCAAAATAAAAAGCGTGAAATGAAAAGCACGAATCACCACTCACCAAACGTCTACTAACACGAAATTAGCAGAAGGAGCCCAAAGGGTGTCGCCGGACAATTGAACTTCCTCTTTATCGGCTAGTAGTACGTCTAGTACGTCACTACGTTCGCGTTTGTTAGCTGACAATTGTGTGCCGTTTGTGTGCAAGACAAGTTCCTGGCCAACGCCCTTCGGACAAAAGTCCGAGGCTTTGTCTCCCATCGTGTGTACAAGGCTTAATGGTTTTCTTGCCTTCCTTATTTGCCACCTATACTTTATTATTGTTAAAAAGTAGTGGGCTAAATTCACCTTTTTTTTCCTCTAAATTCCAGCTCCCCATGTACCAATATAGCATTAATGTACTTCTTTTGCAAAAATAAAACAGCTTTTAATTTATTCTACACATGCTTATCTTACTGTCTTCATAGCTGTTTAATTACTTGCTGACGTTATACATCGGTTATACGGCGGCAGGTTGGCTCCCCTGAGTGAATTGCCGTAGCTGTACGGCGGCCGCTTCAAGGGCTGTAGGGGGCCTGCAGAGTGACACCGGAGCCGATGCGTGTGGCCGGCCAATCTATATATACTTATTGCAATTTATTTAATTTTTTTTGCCTTACTTCCTGGACAGACATTAGGTCATGACACAGGAAGGAGTTGCTCAGCTAATCTCATTAGCACACACCCTACATCATCTACCCTCAGCTGGTCAATTTCTTCCATTGTCATGACCTAAAGTCTGTCCAGGAAGTAAGGCAGAAGTAATGGATAAGTGTTTTTAAACAGCCATGAAGACAGTGAGGTAAGCGTGTGTAGAATTAATGGAAAACTGTTTTATTTTTGCAAAAGAAGTACATTAATGCTATATTGGTACATAGGGACCTAGAATTTAGGGGAAAAAAGGTAAACAAAGGTGAACTTGGCCTTTAAGGGAAACCCTCTCAAGGTTTGGGGAAAGTTGAGTGAAGTCAGTTTAAAGCTGACCATACATGGATCGAAATTTGTCCAGTTCAATAGGGACAGGCCAAATTTCGATCCATATATGGACACTGTGGTTGAACAGAAATCAATCGACCAGAATGGAAGATTGGAGACTATTAGGTTCAGGCAGAATATAGGTGCTGTAGGTGTGGGCGGAGGTCAAAGAAATATGAAAAGGGAAAAATGAAGTACTAAATAAAGCAAGTTACATGGTATTAAATTAAGATAACAATCTGTAAGGCAATGGTGTTTCCTCATTAATCCTGATAGTGAAATGTAAGTTTAAATAGAGAGAAACTGTATTATATCTATACAAATCTGAATAGTTATGGCAGAGAAAGTCTTATGCCGCGTACCCACGGTCTGAATTCTCGTCGGAAAAAGCTTTGATGCTTTTCCCGTTGGAATTCCGACGGAATTTCGCTCAAACTGTCTTGCCTACACACGGTCACACCAAATTCCGACGGTTAATAACACCGCGGCATACAACACGTTCGACAGCACTATAAAAGGGAAGTTTAATGCTTCAGAGCATGCGTCGAATTGTTTCCGAGAATGCGTCAGAATTTTGCATGTCGGAATTGCATACACAAGATCGGAGAATCCGATAGAAAGGTTTTCCGTCGGAAAAATTAAGAACAGGTTAAGAAAAAGACTGATGGGCATACAAACGGTCGGAAAATCCGATGAAGAGCTCCCATCGGACTGTTTCCATCGGAAATTCCGACGTGTGTAAGCGGCATCAGCTAGAACTTTTATTTTTCCATCAGGATTTTATAAGGTAGTGGGATATTTAAAGTGGAGCCCATGTCTAGAGAAGGGGTGAAACATTCCATGGGGGTTGGATAATGAAGCCAAGTGGCTCATATTTTATCATTTGTTGTAGTTCTGTATTTCCTGCAAAATCTATTTCTTTGCTTCCATTATGTTATTAGCTTTGTCAGTTCATTCAGGTATGGTTTGTCTTTTTTCTCGTTTCCACAAAGATGATATTAAATGTATCCCATCATTACTAGGTCACTTGTAAACAAAGCCCAGGCTGTAAAAAAAATGGCATATCTATTTACATTTCTGGCATTAGATTTACCCCATCACCACTGGCTCCCTTATACACGAAGCTCAGGCTGTATAAGAAGCACATGTATATCCACTTGCCGACTGTATAACTTACATATACAGCAGCAGAGTGGCCTCCCTGCACTGGATCATGTACCTAGTATGCAATCCACATGCTTGGGCAGGGGGCGTGCATGCTCTCGCCAGCCCGGCTGTGCTGTGATTCGTCACAGCACATCCCGATCACCAAGTCCCGGCCAATTATTGATTGCCGACTCCCAGTGATCGTCTCTGAGCTTCACCAAACACAGCTCTGTGAATGTAAACAACACAAAGCTGTGTTCAGTGACAGGGGGTGTCCTTGCTAAGCAGGGAATGAAAACAAATAGATCCCGAGTAAAAGCAGTACACTATACACACATAAACACTTGTTAGGCATACATTAAACCCCTTGATTGCTCTAGATGTAAACCCCTTCAGTGTCATTAGTACAGTGACAGTGCATATTATTTCCATTGATCACTGTATTAGTGTCACTGGTGATGTCAGTGGCAGTTAGTCAGTTCCCCCCAGCATCAGTTAGTGCCAGATTTTCCGCCACACTATCGCAGTCCCATTATAAGTCGCTGATCACCACAATTACTAGTATAAAATAAATAAGTACAAATTCCAATATATTGTGGGGAAAATAATAATTTGATCCCCTGCAGATTTTGTAAGTTCGCCCACTTACAAAGAAATGAAGGGTCAAATACATTGCACACAAATTTCAGATATTCTATGACTCCCTCTACAATCTACAAACTGAGACTCCCTCTCAGGAACACATAGCAGATTACTTATCTTCTTCCCAAATGCCTCAGCTACCTACTACTGTAAGTGAGGCGCTGGAAGACCCCATCATATTAGATGAACTTCTGAGGGCTATAGGGGCCAATAAACCAAGGAAAAGCACCAGGGCCAGACGGCTTGACGATGCAGTACTATATGACCCTACTATCCTCTCTCGGTCATTTTATGGTCAAATTGTTTAAAACATTGGGGTCAGGAATGTCTCTCCCTAAGGAAAACCTACATCCCCACATCTCTGTGATCCTGAAAGTGGGCAAAAATCTTACATCTTGCGGAAGCTATAGACCAATATCCCTACTAAATATCGACCTCAAATTATTTACCCAAATTTTAGCGACCAGACTACAGCAACATCTACCACATCTAGTTCACTTGGACCAGGTAGGCTTTGTACCATCTCTAGAAGCTAGAGACAATACAGTCAAAGTCCTCAATCTGCTACATGTAACCAATACCACCCATACTCAGTGTGTCTTTCTGGGAACTGATGCCGAAAAGGCCTTTGACCGGGTTAATTGGCCATTCATGTTCTCGGCTTTAAGATCTGCGGGATGTGGACACATTATGCTTAACTGGATCTCTTCTCTTCCATCTACTCTAACCCTACTGCTCACGTCAGAGCTAATGTTGTTTTGTCCGAACCCTTTATGATTACCAACGGGATGAGATAGGGGTGCCCCCTGTCACTCTTTTTCTTTGCCCTGTCATTAGAGCCTTACCTATGTAAATTACATCTACACCCGGATATCACAGGTATTAACATTCGAGACTCTCAACAGAAAGTGTGGGCAAATGCGGATGACATGCTCTTTTCTTTTACAAATCTCGCTACTGAACCTCCGTCATGATTTTGAGATTTATGGCGCATTATCAAACCTGAAAATGTATTTTGCCAAGTCCGAAGCCATGGGGGTGGGTATACCGCAGCCCCTTCTCTCACATCTTCAAGTGAGCTTTAAACTAAAATGGACGAACTCCGTGTTGAAATACCTAGGTACGTTCATCCTCCCTAAATTCTCACAACATTTCGACCTGAATTTTTCACCACTTCTGAAAAAAGTTCAAGCTCTCCTAAACACATGGCACACTGGACTACATTTGTGGTTTGGCCGCTGCAATATACTTAAAGGGGTTGTAAAGGTTTGCATTTTTTCACCTTATTGCATCCTATACATTAAGTTGAAAAAACATCCGACAAAACCGGCCCCCCAGCCCCCCCCCCCCTTTTTACTTACCTGAGCCCGTTCACCTGCTGCGCTCGCCCCCGATGTTCTCTTCGCCACTCACCCTGGCCGTTGATTGGCTAGAGTGGATGGATTGAAAGCAGTGCAGCCATTGGCTCGCACTGCTGTCAATCACATACAATGACGCGGTGCACCGGGGGGCAGGGCCGAGTGATACAGTGAGCGGCTATAGCCACCGGCCGTATCATGGAATAGCGAACATATTACAGCGCACACATTCAAGAATGACATTTCCTGCAGGGCTAGTTAAAAACACCTGAACATATTCAAAAGATACGGGCGTTTGGTCACACTATATGGTTATATAGTGCTAAGCCCATTTACTGCAACAAAGTACCCCAAATTAGTGGGTCCTACCCTAGTAATAGAATGAAAGATCCTGCGTCTCAACCATGGGAGCCAAACTCCTCTATGTGGGAGAACTGAAGGGATTCCTCCTATGCACTGGTGGCCACTAAATAAGAGGTAATGAAGAGGGGGAGGGGTGCTCTAACCCAAAAAAAACCTGGTCAGGGTCTATTACAATATACAAAAACATATTTGGGAAGCACACCCTAATGCGTTTAGATTCAAGATGGTGCTGCTATAAGACCAACAAACAATAGCGAACATATTACAGCGCACACATTCAACAATGACATTTCCTGCAGGGTTAGTTAAAAACACCTGAACATATTAAAAAAATACAGGTTATATGGTTATATAGTGCTAAGCACACTCACTGTATCACGGAAGCGCGCCCGCAAGAACTAACCACCATGCGAGAGACTCGCATGAAGGTGGTTAGTTCTTGCGGGGAGGAGCTGAGACAGCCGCCGAGGGACCCCAGAAGACCAGGTTCGGGGCCACTCTGTGCAAAACGAGCTGCACAGTGGAGGTAAGTATAACATGTTTGTTATTTAAAAAAAAAATATAATAATTGTCTTTACAACCCCTTTAAAAGTAATATCCTTCTAGTTACTTCAAACAGACGCAGTCATTGTTTACTGACTTAATTTGGGCCCACAAACGTCCACGTCTACATAGAAGACTACTTTCACTACCCAAACAACATGGGGGGTTGGCAGTGCCAAACATACAAAAATACAAGCAACACACTTGGGTAGACTCATTAACTGGAGATGACACCAAGCTCTGGCCCCAGTTGGAACAAGCTCAAAGTGAGGTGCCTCTTCGCAGAGCAGCTTGGTGGTATCAATCGCTGCCCAGAAATATGAAACACCACCCCCTTATTGGACCCATTGCACGACTTTGTTCACATCTTTTCACCCAAGTCTCTCTCTCCTCTCAAAACTCACCACTATTCCCCATATTAGGGAACCCACTGTTTACACCAGGCTATCATGATGTAACCTTCCAAAATCTGTTAGACTCAGGCCGCTTTGAAGCCTTTCACTTCCTGATAGCAGAGATCTGGCCGTCGATAACTGCCCTTACGAACTCCTCAGGTACATTCCAGCTAGACTTTTGGAGAGCTCTCCAACTTCATAATTTCTTAAAGAGGAAGTAAAGCCTCTTAAAAAAAAAAAAAAAAAAAAAAGACACCCTGCAAGGCAAAGGCATTATAAGCTAGTATGCATCGCATACTAGCTCATTATGAAAGACTTACCTGAAAACGAAGCCCCCGAAGCGGTCCTTATCCTCGATCTTCTTTGCCGCCATCCAGGGCTGGAGTGACTTCCGGGTCTCGCCGCTCCAGCGCTATCATTCGCTGGAGCGGCGATGACGTCACTCCCGCGCATGCGCATGAGATCGGCATATCGCTGTGATCTCGGCATCCTCAGTGCGCCCTCAGTGTGCCTGCGCGCCGCTATCTACGGCGCATGCGCCGTAGACAGCGATGCCTTTTCATCGCTAAGTATCTCCTAAACCATGTAGGTTTAGGAGATATTTATTGGACCTACAGGTAAGCCTTAATCTAGGCTTACCTGTAGGCCAAAGTCATTTGGAAGGGTTTACTTCCACTTTAAAGTCTATACTGCCCCCCGGTAATTTTAGTCAATCCCTCATTACTCTTGAAGACTACAGTTCGGACACCGGCGTTCTGCGGCATGTACTCTCTACCGCTTATAAATTGTTGATTACACCCCCAGTAAACCACAAGCCTCCCTGTCTAACTAGATGGGAACAAGACCTGTACTGTAAATTCAGTCCAAACCAACAACAACACATCATTCGGTTTACATACAAATCCTCCATCTGCACAAGAATATAAGAGACTAATTTTAAAATTCTGACAAGGTGGTATCATACAACGTCACGATTACATAGATTCTTTCCCTCGCCCTCAGACTGCTGCTGGCGAAGCCAGGAGCAGCGAGGAACTCTCTTGCACATCTTCTGGTCATGTCCCAAACTCACGGAACAATCCCAGACGACCCAGCTTTCTTTCTTCTCCATGCCTCCGCTAGTCCAAAAAACATTTATAAGAAGTCTGTTATCTGCCACCTTCTTGACGCTGCCAAAACGTGTATTCCTCTCAACTGTAAATCTCCACACCCACAGACCATTGGCCTTTGGCTTAGAAACATAGAAGAAATTAACAAAATGGAAGATCTTATCCTTTCGGCACGGCACCAACATGACAAAACTTGGACATTAGGGAATATGTTTTTCTTCTCTGACGAGGGACAAGCTCTCTTTATGTAGCGCTGACTCCTGACGAGCAGGCGCTATTATTTTTCAAAAATTAAGTTGCCGGAGGCCACAGTTGGGCTTCAGGCTAATTTCTCTAAATGACTGGTTTCTGTACCAGTCCAGCTGGGTTGCACTGGGTTCCCCTTGACCGCAGGTGTCGCTGTGACTGCTGGCAAGAGTAGAATTGCAGCTTAGCTGGATGCATTGAATGTCACTTATTGCTCGGAACCAGCCCAGTGGGAGTGTTGGCAGGAGCTTTTAGAGCTTTTGGCTTTTCGCAGTTGTTCTGGGTCCCTCTTGACCCAGACCCCGTGGCCCTCCTGGCCTGGGTTGCAGAACTATGTATCCTGTGTCTCTGGGCCGGCTGGCTCGAGGCAGCGTAACGGAGAGGATAGAGCCGAACGAATCTCGGGGCCTATTGATCCAGGGATGGTCCGGTGCCGTCTCGCTTGAAGAGAGAGGCCCAGAAACTGGAGGACGCGGGGGAAGACTCTTTCAGGAGAAGACCGTGCGCAAGGCTGGTATCTCTGAAGGAGCCTGGAGACTCAGTTGAAGAACGTAATCCGGATCACTATACCTACAGTGCCGCCGGTTCGGCTGAAAGAGACTGGTATTGTATGGAAGTACTCTTAAATTTCTCAGTGACGCTTAAGTTTAAATCCACAAGTCTGTGGCAGAGACTGTGTCAAATACCCCACCGGCTGCTAGGTCCAGTGAGAGGGGCTTATCCGGTGGTGGCTGGATCTAGAGAGTAGAACCATTGCCTTCT
Source organism: Lithobates sylvaticus (assembly GCA_028564925.1). Classification (NCBI taxonomy): domain Eukaryota; kingdom Metazoa; phylum Chordata; class Amphibia; order Anura; family Ranidae; genus Lithobates; species Lithobates sylvaticus. Next base: position 593,266,683 of record CM053027.1, read on the forward strand.
TGATCTTAAAAAGAGATCTAAAACCCGCAGTACCAGGTGCCTGAACTCATCCTTAAAGTGGAGTGCCAACAAAAAAATAAAATAAAAGTCAGCAGCTACAAATACTGCAGCTGCTGACTTTTAATAATCGGACACTTACCTGTCCCGGGGTCCAGCAATGCGGGGGAACGAGACCCCCCCTCGTTCCCCGCTCCGCTCGCGGTTCCGGCATTCTTAATGTTGGAACCCGTCTTGCGCGAGCAGCGCTGTGCGCCGTGATTCGACGCTCACTCATCTGGGACACATGACAGGTCCCAGATGACCGTGCGGCGCCTACAGGAAGTGACCCCCTAGCAACAGGCATTTAGAGGTGAGTAAAAAAAAAATGTTTCCAATTAATTTTTTTTTAATTTTTTTATGATTTTTAAGCCACATTTTTTTTTTTGGCCGCAACCCCACTTTAACCCTTTGACCCTTTTATTGAAAGACTTAGCTTTTATTCCGACTAAACAATCTATCTAAAAAAGGATTAAGTGTTGGAAATTCACATTCTTTGGGCCACTTTCCACGGGATCCCCAAGACGGACATGCAAGCAGGTGAGGTAACGGTAAGCCCAAATAAAACCAGCAGCTCCTTCGGGGGTCAGTGCTACATTTAAAAAAGGGATACTGCCGATTGAATTCAACTTAGAGCTCTCATGTGAGACTCAGCACTCAGCACTCAGCACTCAGATTAGACCAACATTGAACTTTTTGGCCTAAAGCAAAACCCTATGTGTGGTGGAAAACTAACACTGCACATCACCCTGAACACACCATCCCCACCGTGAAACATGGTGGTGGCAGCATCATTTTGTGGGGATGATTTTCTTCAGCAGGGACAGGGAAGCTGGTCAGAGTTGATGGGAAAATGCATGGAGCCAAATACAATGCAATATTAGAAGAAACCTGTTAGAGTCTGCAAAAGACTTGAGACTGGGGCAGAGATTCACCTTCCAGCAGGACAACGACCCTAAACATACAGCCAGAGCTACAATGAAATGGTTTAGATCAAAGCATATTCAAGTGTTAGAATGTCCCAGTCAAAGTTCAGACCTAAATCCAATTGAGAATCTGTGGCAAGACTTGTAAATTGCTGTTCAGATGCTCTCCATCCAATCTGACAGAGCTTGAGCTATTTTGCAAAGAAGAATGGGCAAAACTGGTAGAGACTCCCCAAAAAGACTTGCAGCGAAAGGTGGTTCTACAAAGTATTGATTTAGGGGGGCTGAATACAAATGCACACCACACTTTTCAGATATTTATTTGAAAAAAGGATTAAAAAACATTTTTCATTTTCCTTCCACATCACAATTATGTGCCACTTTGTGTTAGTCTATCACGTAAAATTCCAATAAAATCCATTTACGTTTTTGGTTGAAGCATCACAAAATGTGGATCATTTCAAGGGGTATGAAGACTATGAGTACAAGCAAATGTACAGAAAGTTAAAAAATTTGTATTAAGAAGTAATTTGTTACATGTGATAACTGTGATGTTATCTAATCATATTCCTCCCTGTATAATCTCTGAGTCACTTCTAAGTATTAATACATTGTAATCAGACAATCTATTATTCAAATATGTACACTAGATAATTCTCTCTCACCGAGTACACCAAATGTACACAGGCATGAGACAGAATTACAAGGTGTACAGTTTCAGATTAAAGAACCACAAAAGCATAACATTCAAATTGTATTAGGTAATTCAAATAGCAATAACATTGATTATTACATTATATAGCCAAAAGTATGTGGACTCCCCTTCAAATTATTGAGTTCAGGTGTTTCCACTGAAAGGTACTATTAATGCTACATCACATAAAGACATCTTAGACAATTGTGTGCTTACAACCTTGCGGTAACAGTTTGGTGAAGGCCCTTTTCTGCTCCAGGATGACTATACCCCTCCAGCTCCACAAACACATGGTTTGGCGTGGAGAAACTTAAGTGGCCTACACAGAGCTGGGACTTCAACCCTACTGAACACCTTTAGGATGAATTGGAACACCAATTGCCTGCCAGATCATCCAACATCAGTACCTGACCTCACAAGTGCTCATTTGGCTGAATGGGCACAAATTTCCACAGATGCACCCCAAAACCTTTCCAGAAGGGCAGTGGCTGCTATCAGAGGGAAGGGCAGGGAGCAAAAGTTTCAGGAATGGGTTGTCCAACAAGCAGTGGCATCACTAGGGGGTGGCTATTGAGGCTGGAGCCCCGAATCTTTGGCCCATAGCCCCGAGTCCAGGGCCAGCCCTACCGTGGGAGTGTCCCAGGCTGCCTGACACAGCGCAGCACTCTCACTGAGTCTGCACTCCGTGCTTCAGTGACAGACATAGCCAGGAGATCAGTGTGTGTGTGTGAGAGTGAGTCTCCTCCCTTGCTCCGCCCATATCATAGTTGGGAGGAACTTTCTCAAACAATCTCCTGAGCAGGTGAGTGCAGACCATGGGGCAGGGGGGGAACTGTATTACCCAGCCTCTCTGTACAGTATATACACCAGCCTCTCTGTATACACCAGCCTCTCTGTACAGTATATACACCAGCCTCTCTGTATACACCAGCCTCTCTGTACAGTATATACACCAGCCTCTCTGTATACACCAGCCTCTCTGTACAGTATATACACCAGCCTATCTGTATATACACCAGCCTCTCTGTACAGTATATACATCAGCCTCTCTGTATATACTCCAGACTCTCTGTATATACACCAGCCTCTCTGTATATACACCAGCCTCTCTGTATACCCAGTCTCTCTGTATACCCAGCCTCTCTGTATGTACACCAGCCTCTCTGTATACCCAGCCTCTATGTAAATACACCAGCCTCTATGTATATGCACCAGCCTCCCTGTATATACACCAGCCTCTCTGTATATACACCAGCCTCTCTGTATATACACCAGCCTCTCTGTATATACCCAGCCTCTTTGTATATACACCAGCCTCTCTGTATATCCAGCCTCTCTGTATATACACCAGCCTCTCTGTATACCCAGCCTCTCTGTATATACACCAGCCTCTCTGTATACACCAGCCTCTCTGTATATATATATATATATATATATATATACACACACACACGTATATTACATACATGTGTATGCCCGCCCAAGCGTATGACTTTTTTTTACTTCGCTGCTATGGGCTGTAGCCCCAGATCTTTTGTAGACTTAGAAAGCCCCTGCCAACAAGATCATACAGGTTTAATGGTCAAGTGTCCACAAACATTTAGCCATATAGTGTTATATTCATGCCAATGTACTATAGGTGGTGAATGAATTAAGAAATGCTATTTTTTGTAAGGATTATAAGACCTAAGTAAGGACTTGTTCATTCAGGTGCACTTAAAGTGGTGTATCCCTAAAAAAAATAAAAAAATAAAAGTCAGCAGCTACAAATACTGCAGCTGTTGACTTTTAATAATCGGACACTTACCTGTCCCAGGGTCCAGCGATGCGGGGGGGTCGAAGCTTCGCTAGCCCCCCGATCCGCTCGGTGGCGCCGGCATTGCAACTGTGGGCACCCACTGCGCATGCGCAAGCGGCGCCGCGTGCCGTGATTGGCTGCACAGTCATCTGGGACACGTGACAGGTCCCAGATGACTGGGGAGCCCTTCCTGCGCCGAGGGGAAGTGATGTCACCAGCCGAGTCACCGAAGGAGGCAGACTATGAGGGACCCCCTAGCAACAGGCATTTAGAGGTATGTAAAAAATAAATAAAAAAAAAAGGAATTTTAAGCATTTTTATTTTTTTAGGGGGAAACACCACTTTAGGTTTACATCCGTGCGAAGGTCCATGTTGGCCGGGATGCAGAAGTGTTCTGTGCATTCCCATGCAGACAGTATCATTCATATCTATTGTGATGCAGCGTCCGCATGGGCACAGCCGCTGCTCCTAATTTGATATCTGTGCTGGTGCATACATACGGGTAGATATCCCCATACTTACAATGTCTGCATTCAGCAATGCGTACTTTCATGCACCCGTGCCCACAAAGATGTTAAAATGGGAGCAGCGGCTGTGTCCATGAAGTTGCTGCATGCCAAAAATATGAACGGGACTTCCTTCACATGGATGCACGGAACATTTGTGCATCCCGTGTGGACAGCCCTTTGTATGTACAATATGTATGATTAAGAACACCCGTGTGAATAGGGCCTCAGATTGTTTGGTAACGTTTATAGGAGAGAATATCGAGTATCCAATGCACTGGAAAATTAGGGAAGTTGGGTAGGTTCTATATTTTTTAGAACTGTGACGGACCTCGTACCCAAGATGTCCGCCGTAACTGCTTCCTCTGTCCGGTACCACACAATCCAAGACCCCCTTAGCTTACCCAGTCACCAGACAACACCAGTGTAGGGTACATCAGGAATGAATCTTTATTTGACATGTCACACTTATATACAGTTGACCGATGACTCAAGCCTAACCTAATTAGCATGAGCTAATTATCTTAATCAACACTGGGCTCCTTCATTCAATTGCAGGGTTAATTAGCACACACAACAATAGGTGAAACACTTCTACAAGCCAGACTATACTCAATTACATAACACAGGTGGCTGGAGTTTATGTCATTAGCGTCTCTTGCTAATATGCCAAATACACATACAGATTCTATGTGTATTGGGGGGCCAGCATGGACCTGAATCCAAGTATCACCAGCTCAGGGGTCCCAGGCTTGCAGCTCAAAGAGCACTGTTCCCCCCAAATGCCAGGGCCCATAGTCGCAAGGCAGCAGGCTCGCACTCAGTCCCCTCCAACAGCCCGTGTCCCGGCTAGGTCCGTCACATTTCTCCCCTTTCGGCAGGAGACTAACACAGGAGGAGACCCCAGACGGGTTGACTCCGAAGTTAGTCAGTGGTTCCAGTGCTCTAATGCCTGTACCCACACAGTACCCCAAACAAATTGTTCCAAACAGAGCACGACTCACCCAGCCAACTTCTGCCTCTCTCATAGAACATATCCGCCGCTGGGGAGAGGCCTGGACTGGCCCTTCCCCCTGGAGTCTTTTCAGCCGCTGGAGAGAAGACAGGGTGACTGGGCTCACTCCATCCTGCTGTTGGGGATCTGGGCCGACCGCCCAGCATCCCTGGGTTATACTGGTGGAGACTGCATTCCCATCCACCTTTACAGGGAATCTGTCCTGTTTTAGTTGCGGGCAGAGGCCAGCAGCGCTCTGTTCCGTTGCCAGCAGTTCAGGTGGGTGTAGGAGCTTCCCTACATCATCTCCTCCAGCTAACTGTTGGGGAGCGAGGCCGACTGCCCCAGCTCCCTGGAACTCCGCAGCTGTTGCTGGTGCTGGACAGAGGTGGGTAGCACTCTGCCCTGTTGCCAGCACTTCTGCTGGGGACTCCACATCCTCCACTCTGGTTAACCGTTGGGGCAGGAGGCTGGCTTCCTCCACTCCCAAATTGTGTAGCTGCCATTGGGAAGGGGAGCCGGCTGCTTCCTTTTCCATTCCCTCATCTGGCCGCTGGGATGACATGTCTGTGGTATTGTCTCCCAGGTGCACGGATCTTTGCTGGGGAGGAAAGACCGCTTTCTCCACCCTGGCCGACTGTTGAGGAGGGACAACAACCACCTCCTCTCTCTTCTCCCCCTGTATCTGCTGCTGGGAAGTGATCGCCACCTTCTCACCCTGAGCCTCCATAACTGCCACCGGTGTGGGGCAGAGGTCTTGGACCCTCTGTCCGGTGACCTGCGCTTCAGCTGGAGAAGTTCCTTGTAACTCCACGGATACTGCCGTTGGTGCTGGGCAGAGCTCAGTGAAGTTTGGCCCTAATACCAGCTCTTCTGATGGAGGCTCATGAGGTTGTTTTTCCTCAGCAGAAAAGTCTATTAAATCCCCAGTCTCTACAACTGATGGCTGGGGATAGAGGTTCACCACCTGTCCGTGGAACCTAGAAGATGCCATCGGTGCTGGGCAGAGGTTAGCAGAGCTCTGCCCTGTTGTCAGCACTTCCTGCATCCGCCATAAGACCTCCGCGTCCATAGCTGCGGGGGCAGGTGGGCAAAGCACTCTGTTACTATGCCACATCGCCGACTCTTCAGCCAGGATTTCAGAGCTGTCTGCTGGTATTTCCTGATAGTCCCAGGCAAAGGGAGCCCCACCCTGCTGCTGAGCAGAGTCTAGCAGCTGTATGTAGGCGATCTCCAGCTCCCATTCCTGAGCGGCCAGGAACTCCAAATCTTCCTGTGCCCAGAGCACTTCCGAGACGTTCAATCTTTGCTCTCTGTGCTCCATTATTTCCTCCAAACGCCACTCCAGATCACTCCCAAAGTCGGGGTCCTCGGACAGCCTCCAGTACAACAATCCCAGGCCATTATAATCAAAGCCTTCCGTGGGCCTGTCATCCGCTGTCCACGGGCACACTTGGGCTACATACCACCGGAGGGCTCTGTAGCTCTCGTCCAAACGCATTTCTGCCCGGATCAGCCTGCTTAACTCAGCTGTCCACTCCTGCTTCGGTTGTTCCCCCAATAACAACATTCGTACTTCATACTGCGACCAGTACCTTACATGGATGGAGGGGAGAACTTTTCCCTGGTGTCGCTGCTCACAGGCTAGCGCTTCTTTCCAGAGTTGTAGGCAAACAGAATCATACCATCCCAGCAGGACCTGCACCGATACTGGTCCTCTGTGCTGTATCCGCATCTCTTGCAACCTCCTTCCGAATTCCTCTTCCATGACGTATCCGGGCCTTGGATCCAGGTGATGGTTTGGATGTGTTCACGACAAGGAAGCACGATCCCACCGCTGCCAGCCAATTGTGACGGACCTCGTACCCAAGATGTCCGCCGTAACTGCTTCCTCTGTCCGGTACCACACAATCCAAGACCCCCTTAGCTTACCCAGTCACCAGACAACACCAGTGTAGGCTACATCAGGAATGAGTCTTTATTTGACATGTCACACTTATATACAGTTGACCGATGACTCAAGCCTAACCTAATTAGCATGAGCTAATTATCTTAATCAACACTGGGCTCCTTCATTCAATTGCAGGGTTAATTAGCACACACAACAATAGGTGAAACACTTCTACAAGCCAGACTATACTCAATTACATAACACAGGTGGCTGGAGTTTATGTCATTAGCGTCTCTTGCTAATATGCCAAATACACATACAGATTCTATGTGTATTGGGGGGCCAGCATGGACCTGAATCCAAGTATCACCAGCTCAGGGGTCCCAGGCTTGCAGCTCAAAGAGCACTGTTCCCCCCAAATGCCAGGGCCCATAGTCGCAAGGCAGCAGGCTCGCACTCAGTCCCCTCCAACAGCCCGTGTCCCGGCTAGGTCCGTCACAAGAACTATACAATAAAAAATACCTAGATCAAGGTTTGATCAAGGTCAGTGCCAGGGTTAGTGTGTGGGTCAAGTAAGGGTCAAAGGTCAGGGTCAGTATATATATATTTTTTTAATTAGCATCAGTGTCGGTGTATTTTAGGTAGAACAAAGAAAAAAAGTAAAATGCACACTTTTGTTTCTGGGCTGTACCAAGTATGGGTACAAACAACAACTAACATACACATACATTATATTACCAAAAGTTTTGGGACACCTGCCTTTACACGCACATGAACTTTAATGGCATCCCAGTCTTAGTCCGTAGGGTTCAATATTGAGTTGGCCCACCCTGGTTTAGGAGTGTGTCTATGGGAATGTTTGACCATTCTTCCAGAAGTGCATTTGTGAGGTCAGGCACTGATGTTGTATGTTTTTTTTGCTTGAAAATTTCTTAGAACCCCCAAACATTATATATTTTTTTTCTAACACCCTAGAGAATAAAATGGTGGCCGTTGCAATACTTTCTATGACACCGTATTTGCGCAGCGGTCTTACAAGCGCACTTTATTTTTTAAATACACTTTTTTGAATTAAAAAATAACAGTAAAGTTAGCCCAATTGTTTTTTATATTGTGAAAGATAATGTTATGCCGAGTAAATTAATACCCAACATGTCAGGCTTCAAAATTGCGCCCGCTCATGGAATGGCGATAAACCTTTACCCTTAAAAATCTCCACAGGCGATGTTTAAAAATTTCTACAGGTTACCAGTTTTGAGTTACAAAGGAGGTCTAGTGGTAGAATTATCGATCTCGCTCTAGCGATTGCGGCGGTACCTCACTAGTGTGATTTGCACACCGTTTTTATATGCAGGCGCTACTCAAGTATGCCCTCCCATGCTATGGAGCCAAGCGGGGGCCATCTTCCCCTCACTCCGCAGCCAGGCATCCACGGGAAAGGACGCAATAGTCTCCGCCGCTACTGGCGGGTCCAGTAAGCGGCGGAGACTACCGTAGCCTTGCAGGAGGGGGGTGGGCACCTCTCCTGCCACCGATAAGAGTGATCTTGCGGCAAATCCACTGCGGAGACCACTTTTATCTTGAATCACGGCGTTCCCGAAAATACCAGAGTTATGGCAGATAGCTGCTGCTATAACAACTGTATTTAGCGTCAAAGTACGGGTATGTCGTTTTGTGTGAAGTGGTTAAAATGATTTTTATTTACTTGAAAAAATAAAAAATCAAGGAACAATCTACCAAAATAATTGTGATGATATGTACAGTTTTACTGTCAAATTTGCAAAATTGTGCTTAGGCATTAGAATTTGCTTTATGCCCCGTACACACGGTCGGAAATTCCGACCACAAAATCCGTCGTATTTTTTCCGACGGATTTTGTCTGACACTGGTGTTGCATACACACGGTCGGACAAAGTTGTCTGAAAATCCGATCATTCTGAACGTGGTGACGTTCGTTGCGTACGACGGGACTACGTAGAGGCTAGTGGCCAATAGCTTTGGTCTTGTAATGTGATCTAAGCATGCGTGGCACTTTGTCCGTCGGAATTCGCTACACACGATCGGAAAAAGTCCGATAGGACTTTGTTGTCGGAAAATTGGAGAGCAGGAGATAAAACTTTGTCCGTCGGAAAATCAGACGGAAAAAGTCCGATGGAGCCTACACACGGTCGGAATTTCCGACAACATTGTCCGATAGGACATTTTCCGTCGGAAAATCCGACCGTGTGTATGGGGCATTACACTTAGCATGTTCTCAATTTTTCAGACGGAAAAAGGTTTCTATCGGAAATTCCGATCGTCTGTAGCAATTCCGACGCGCAAAATTCCTACGCATGCTCGGAAGCACTTCATTTTTTCTCGGCTCGTCTTAGTGTTGTACGTCACCGCGTTCTTGACAGTCGGAATTTGGTGTGACTGTGTGTAGGCAAGACAGTTTGAGCGGAATTCCGTTGGGAAAACCATCAGAGCTTTTTCCGGCGAGAATTCCGATCGTGTGTACGTGGCATTAGGCATGAAGGGGTTAAGATTGAAGATCCTCTTTAAGAATCTAGGTAAAGCACTGCATAATATACTGTGCACAGTCTCTGTATAATATAAGTAGTAAAGAACGCTCCTATTTTTAATGTAAATGCTTACAATGCTTAGGACAGACCTGTAAAACAACATGACTTGGAGCAGAAATATGCGTTGTAAATACATATGGATATTTTTGTATAATAACAAGCTGTGAAAAAAAACAGCTATAAATCTAGTTTAGTCAAATTCAAATTCAGGCAGCATCAGATCTGTCTTTATAATAGCTTCCTTTGATTGGTTGTTCAGCAGTAAAGCTGGCCATACACTAATATCATTTTATAGAAAAATACAAACAACGTTGGGTGGACCGTACTTCGTCCCCTCAAATAGAAGTTTGTAGCAGCGCTATATAAGATTTTTTTCAAGTGAATAAAAAAACATTAATATACACACTTAGAGTGGATAACCGTATATCTCACTAGACTATGTATATATAAAAAATAATATATATATATATATAAAAACATATGAATCAAGTGAGAGTGATAAAATTCCAATAAGTGCATAAAAGAATCAAAGTGAATCAAAGTGAACCATACATATGGTGAAAAAGATGATCAATAAATAAATATAAAATCTGTGTCTCCAGTCCACATAAAACAATGCTTGTCAATCTGACCAAGCCAATCTGCAGAAATCCACCAAGTGACAGTTCCCAGTTGGTATAAATAAACAGTTCAAAATTTGGTGATATTTGAGTGATCCGACCACCATGCGTTTTCACCTTGTGCGAGAATCGCCCCCTTATGGGGCTGCACTCACCAGAACACTGCTTTAAATATGCCTGTAGTTTAGCCAATATGGGCCTTCTCCTCCAACATCAGACCATCCACCAGCGCGGTAATAAGACCAGATCCTCTATCCAGCATCCCCTGATCAATACTCCACCAGCGCGGTCACATAGTGTATGAGAAAACAAATGGAGGGCCACATAGTGTAATACTGCTTAAAAATTATAATTTTATTGAAACACTTCCCCTTTAAAAACGATCCCCCCTAGTAGTAACTGCGTACCACACAATGAAAATTCATAAGCCTTTGGATAAATGTAAAGATCTACTATGCCTGGGTTCCATCCACAGGATGTGGAAAAAACGAGTTCCGCTGTGTGTATAAGCGGCGTTTCTCCTTCCTGGTATTCCTGGAACGCACAGTGGACCGCAAGCGTAGTGACGTCACTTCCTGCTGACCTACGCCCTGACGCGTTTCGTCATTTCCGACTTCTTATCGAGGGCGTAATCATTGTGTTCTAATATCATTTTGTTCAAAATGTAAATTTTTGGAACGTTCATCGATTATATAATAGTTAGTGGGGTCATATTGATCATTTTCAACAGTAGTGACCAGAAAATGTCAAGAAGCAAGATGGGAACATTCTTTTTTAACAAAGGTATAGCTGTGAATGGGGTTTTCATTTGGGAGAAATCGTACATATTGTAATGCACATGTTCAAAAGGAACCTGTTTTGTAATGCCCCGTACACACGGTCGGAAATTCCGACCACAAAATCCGTTGGATTTTTTCAGACTGATTTTGTCCGACACCGGTGTTGCATACACACGGTCGGACAAAGTTGTCGGAAAATCCAATCATTCTGAACGTGGTGGCGTTCGTTGCGTACCACGGAACTACGTAGAGGCTAGTAGCCAAATAGCTTTGGTCTCATAATTTGATCTGAGCATGCGTGGCACTTTGTCCGTCGGAATTCTCTACACACAATCGGAAAAAGTCTGATCGGATTTTGTTGTCGGAAAATTATATTCCGACGGAAAAAGTCAGATGGAGCCCACACACGGTCGGATTTTCGGACAACATGGTCCGATCGGACATTTTCTGTTGGAATTTCTGACCGCTAGTACGGGGCAAAAGACTGAAATTCCATTCAAGTTGCAGGTCGGGTGAAATTTAAGGGCTTTTGTTGAATTGACTCAGTGATGGCAGGATCGATTGCTCTGACAAATGATTACATGACATACACCCAGGGCCGGCCCTACAATGGGTCCCAGTGGGTCCATGGGACCCAGGCGGAAATTTAAGAGGAGCGGCAGTGTCATCCTTGGATTATGCTCCGCTCAGCTCCCCAGCCCTGCCCCACTTGTATTTCTGGGGAGCGGAGAGGGGCGGGGGGTGGAGCAGCTCACCCGGTCCCGGAACAGCCCAGGCTTCAATAGCAGGAGCACCCACAGCCACTGCAGCGCTACTGTCCCCGCATGTTGCATCACTGAGCTGGGATCGGAGCTTAGTTGGTCGGTGGCGGTGAAGAGGAAGGGGGTAGCTTTCGTGGTGCTGCACAATTCATATACCTGTGAGCTGAGCTGATGTTTTTGGGCATGTCTCTTTGCTGGAGGGGGCATGTCTCTTTGCTGGAGGGGGCATGTCTCTTTGCTGGACTGGGCCTGTCTCTTTGCTGGACTGGGGATGTCTCTTTGCTGGAGGAGGCATGTCTCTTTGCTGGATTGGGCATGTCTCTTTGCTGGACTGGGGATGTTTCTTTGCAGGAGCGGGCATGTCTCTTTGCTGGACTGGGGATGTCTCTTTGCTGGAGGAGGCATGTCTCTTTGCTGGATTGGGCATGTCTCTTTGCTGAACTGGAGATGTCTTTTTGCAGGAGCCGGCATTTCTCTTTGCTGGACTGGGGATGTCTCTTCGCTGGAGGAGGCATGTCTCTTTGCTGGATTGGGCATGTCTCTTTGCTGAATATATGGGGATGTCTCTTTACTATTGGGGATGTCTCTTTGCTTTATGGAAATGTCTCTTTGCTGGATGGGCGTAATTTTTCTTGGGGGGGGGGGGGCAGAATTTCATTCTTGGACCCAGGCAGCACAATGTCTTGGGCCATCCCTGCATAGACCGTCCCTTTCTGCCCAGCTATGCCATTCATAGAAGCTGTACCACAAGTTCTTTGAATTAAACATGATGGGTGGATTATTGAAAGGCTCATTCATAGATCATGTTTCATTAGTAAAATATGTAGCGGTAGCCTCTTGAGGGCTGCTGAGTGTTGTGGTCCTTCTGTCACCCTGCCCAGCCAGGCACACGGTTCTCATTCACCCTCAGGCAGAAAACTAGTGCTTGAACTTTGTTTTGTATTTTTATACATTGGATGGGGATGGGATACTCATGAGATGCCCAAACTGATTGCAGAACAATATATATGAGACCGGCTACATACATCTCCTGTATATACAACTCAGATCTTCAACTCCAGCACTTCACTTGCTTGCAGACTATCTCTCCTCAACACCTCCAGCACATCACTTGCTTGCACTTCCCAGACCATCTAGCACTGATTTGTAGGTCTGACACTGGCTCAGCCTGACCTAGGGTGAATGCCCTTTGCAGGCAGGGACCACGGGCCCCTTTAGTGTAGCAAAAATATGGTAGTCCTTAGTGTTAGCTGTCCACATGGCTACTGAGCCCAGTACCACTCATACTGACGGAGGCAACGAGCTTGGCGCTCGTATCAGATAAGACATTTTTTTAACTTATGTTTGTGAGTACCGCTCTTACTGTGTGTGAATAAACTTAATACTTATTGCTAAGAATACTACACTATACGGCTACCCCTCATTTCTTTCATATACTCCGGCTTTGGCCATGAGGTCAAGAGAGCATACACCTGGATCCAGGGATAGGAAACCCATCCACCCAGGCAGGCGCTGTGACAGAGGGAGAAGGAAGCTGACACTACTATTCCATTGCTTTTTATGCGGTTAACCCTTTGCCACAAGGTAAGGGTCCATTGCTTACTTTAGTGTACTTACACAAAGAGGATTTACCCCCACCGTTAAGGACACCTCACCGCACAGATTCCCTTTTGTTCAGGGATAGCACACCCTATGCCCATTTCACCGGAAGATAATCACATTATAGACTGCTGATTACACTATAGACTGCTGATTACTCTCTGATGCCACGGACTTGCATGCATGCAGCGTAGTCATTTATGACCATTCATTTGGCAATTTCTACTATCATTGTGCTTTACTTTTATATCTGCATTTAGCCTTCTTGTGCACTTTGCATTTGCACTTTGTATTTATTTTATTTACATATGGTTGTCTTCTCTAGTCACGCAGACTAGTTACATCCAGCTTTTTCCTGCATTTTTGCACTTATCGCTGATGTCTGCATTTTTGCACTTACTATTGATTTCTATTTAGGAATTACCTATTTATTATATATCTTTTTCTCTCACTTTATTGCATTATTTGCACATATTTTCGTCTATCACTTATCACACATCTTATAGTGTGATTGCAACAATCGTTTATCTCTTCACGCAGTTTTATTCATACGCTGTGCACACTTGCACAAGCACGCCTAGGATATTACTTACATGCACTCTTGGATATTTTTGTTCACATTTATTTATATATGTATAAATAATATATATTTATATATGTTCACCTATATATATTTTTTTTATGTGTTTCTAGCTTTATATATTTTATGTACCTGCCCATGGTGATTTTATGCTGTTATTTCTATTTTAGGTGCTATTAGTTTTTTTATAACACTCTCGTACCTTATTACCTATATTTTTAGTACTATTATTTAGTATTTTACTGGTCTTTATATTTTTAAAATTTTTGGGAGATACCCAATCTTTTAAGGACATCGTCTCTCAAGATAGCTCACAAATAGCTGTCTTCTATAGTACCATTTCAGTATAGGGGGTTTCCATTCACCCCCATACTGACAGTTAGCAGTAGCTACACCACCTTCCCTGGGGAACAGCGCAGCACCACTCCCACTCTAACATATTTAAGAAAACCTGCCCCCTGCCAATCCATTGGGGATTGGTCAGGGCTCCAAAGAACACCCCAGACAGCACCACCTCCTCTCTCCTCCTTCCTTTCCAGAAAACACTAGAACATTCTGTAACGACGTTGGAGGTCTTGGTGATGCTGCCTGTGAGTCACCCAGCTCTACCCTGAGTCACTCCCAAACCAGATCAAAACACAAAAATGTACCTACTCTTGCTAAAAAAAATCATGCACTATCCTTCTAGCACACTAGAGGATGCTACAAATATGAAATGGGCAGAAAGGATGACCAACTGTTTCCCATGGGGACACTGGACAGAGAGGAGGAGCCAGCAGCGCCAGCAGAGGATCCAAGAAGCAGAGGTTTGCGGACGCTCTGTGCAATTCTATTGCACAGAGCAGGTAATATTCTAAATCCGATTGTTGTGAAGCGACTATCCCTTGTGAGACCTCTATGCCTGGCCTGTATAAGATATAATCACTGAGGACAATCCTCATCAGATAGTTTGGACTCACCAAATACTGATTCCATCCACAAGATGCTTTTATTCTGAACATCAGGTTACAGCAGATGACAGGATACAAACAGATGAATAGATTGTGGTATTTATGCGGTCAAAAGATGATATTGTCTGTAGCTTACAATGTAGAGTACATATGCACTGCTACATGTGGCTTGTTGCTGCATCCATGACACAGGAAGTACAATAACAGGAAGAAGGTGGAGCATTACATACAAGAAGTATGTCATAACACAAGGGAAAAAGAACATAATAAACAAGTGCATTACCACAAAAGGTCACTAAATGACAGCATTTGAACTAAATATAAAACGTCCATAGAAAATGGTTAAAGTGGATGTAAACCCAATGTAAACCCTTTTTAAACTACTGTCATAGGGGTTATCTATAAGGATATACATACCTCCTGCATGTACCTTTACCTGTCAAATGTCTCCCCTCTGTCTGTTATGAGACCCGAAAAACTGCAGATTCTGTGGGTGGGTCTGTTGTCTGCAGCTCGGTGGGTGGAGTCGTGATGTCAGTAGACTCCCCGCCCACCTCTACACTCCCCTTGTCAATATGCATTTTTTCCTGTGTATTTCTTACACTGAACTTCTGCTATGATCTCTAACATCCAGTGAAAAGACAGGAAGGTAACCACATGACTTCAGCATGCCCAATTATGTTGAGGCGTGGAACATCCAATCCTGACAGAGCAGCAGAAGAAAGGAGTGGGAGGGAATTAAAAAATAATGCATGTCTCTTAGGCTAGTGCACGAGATATGTAAATCACCTGTCACTCACAGCAAGGGGGAGGATTTGACAAAGTTTTTCTTTGTTTGTCAAGATTTATCTCACTGAACAATAAAAGAGGATTGCTCAGAGCTGGATTAACTCTTTGTGGCAAGACTGGGCTCAAATGATAGGAAATCTTATACTGTACATTATGACATAAAAAAAAAAAAAACGTTTTTTTGGGGTTTACATCCACTTTAAGAAAACAATCTATATCAATTCTATTCCCCATTGGGACAGCACAGATAAGATTAGACATGTTTGTTATTTTTTTTTATTTTCCTTTACAATCTCTTTAAATAATGTTTAGTCATCTGTTCAAGTAAAGGTACCCCTAGCGTAGCTAGCTTGGTAAGGGCGCTATGCAGAGAATGCTTTGCATTTTCTCAATGAAAGTAAAGTGTTCTCTGATTGAACAAGGTGGAGAGGTGGGGCTGTGACACCACACTCTCCACCTCGTCCAATCACAGAACGCTTTGCATTCATTCAGAGAATGCAAAGCATTCTCTGAATGGTGCCTATGCTGACCTCCTGCCTTTGGAATGCAGCAGGCCCACCACTCAGCATGGGACCCTGGAGGCAATTGGAAATAACTGGAGAGGTGGGGCTGTGACCCACCACTCAGCATGGGACTCAGGCCCACCACTCAGCATGGGACCCTGGAGGCAAACCCGCCGACCCCGCGGCGCCTGTGAACAACTCAAGATCAAAGTTGCTCACCGGCCCCGTCATCCATAACGCTCTCCCATTGAAATTGTCCAGGAATGCGTGCCACATTCGCAGATCACTCTTATGTTCCTTCGAGAGTGTCACGTAATGCCTGGGCGACTCAATCCCCCCAGTACTTGCTGCCAATCTCCTGCTAAAAATCCGCCCCATCGGGATAATCCTGCAAGCAAAGTTAAGCTTCCCCAACACTGACTGTAGGGCTCTCAACTGCACTTTGCGCCGCCCCACCAATGCCCGCACTTCCGTTTTCAATGCTACCAATTTAACCTCAGGCAACCTGCATTCCATCGCTACTGCGTCGCTCCTCCCCTTCGGGTGCACCCGTGCAGGCGGACCGCCTGTACCCCGGGTGGTCGCCCGGTAGCTGCCGGGCCGACTAGTCCTGGCCCCCCCGGCCGCCGACCGCAGGCTGGGCCGAACGCCACCCGTCCTGGGCCCTCTGTCCCCCATCAATGGGCGGATCGCCCCCTTGTTGGTCTTCATCCCTCTCCTCCTCGTCCTCCAGGCCCGCCTGCTGCGTCCCCCCCCAGCTCATGTTGCTCCTCCTCACCCCCCCCCCTGGCGGACCACCAAGAAGGGCGGCCGCCCTGTCTGAACTAGGCCTGAGGGCCTGCTGGCCGTTGTCCGCCATGGCGCCCCCCCCTCCCCCCTCTTGGTGCCTGGGGAGCTCCTAAGCCGTCCGCCTGTCCCAAGATGGCCGCCCGCCGCGGCCGCCACGAGGCCTGAGGCCTGGGCACGCTGCCGGGTGCTGAGCGGTGTCTGGGTCTTGCTGGGCCCCCCCGTGGTCCTGACCCCTTTGTGCTGTTTTCCCGCGGGTGCTGTGGCCCCCCTCGCCGACCGCTTAGCTGGCGGTTCGGCGTCTGCAACGGCCCCATGTCCCCCTGTCTACACGTGGCCCTGCGCCCCTCGGGCGAATAGCGCTCCGGTGGGCGGATCTGCCGCGCCCGGCTGCCGTGCACCGTCCCCCCCCTCCGCTCTCACCCCCGAGGGCTCGCTCGATCTGCTCCCTCATCCACTCTGCCCCGTTCGCCGCCGCTGCCGCCCGGATATTCCCCAGGAGCTCCTCCATGCTTCCAGCTAGGAACTTTTCACCTAACAGACTGACTCAGGGGAGGATTGTTCCTCCCTTTCCTGTTGCCCAGCTCCACCCCCTGGCTAATCCTTAAACGGCCATGCACCTTAATGGCATGTAGACTTTACTCATGCCAGCCCTGCGCTGATCACTTTGTTCAAAGCTGCGGGCTGTTCTGGAGAGGTGGGGCTGTGACCCACCACTCAGCATGGGACTCAGGCCCACCACTCAGCATGGGACCCTGGAGGCAATTGGAAATAACTGGAGTAGCGCTGTCTACTTCAGTGATTTTCAGCTTTCAGGGGCATCGGCCAGGTATTCTTAGGCCAGAATGATATGTCTCAAGTCCTGTAGCCTTCTTGGTTGGCTTCTTCTAGCCTCAGCTCATTGCTCAGGATCTATTAGTGTGGTGTTGTCACTATTCTTTACTGTATCTGTATACAACTTGTTTGTTTTTTCTGTATGCCACCTATTATCAAGCTTGCATCCATATACTTTTATTACTTCATGTTTTAACCTTTTCTAAATAAACTATATTTTTATATCATTTTGAAGACTCCTGCCTCCCAAAGTCCCATAAGAGGAAAAACTGTCTTATTACTTGGTTATTCTTGGAGACCAGACAGAGTGGCTGGAGGACATCTTTCAGAGCTGGCTGTCTGAATCTGGAACAGGCGGTCACCTGAAGAGGACCAAGATAAGTGGCACGAGACCCGGGCTATGCCACCTGAAACAGCCAATTGTAGCAGGACAACACTGGATTCACTGTGCATGTGAGTATGTGTTCTTAACCACTTCCCACCCGGCCAATGTACATATACGGCCGGGTGGGAGCCGTCTACTTCTGAATGGACGTTCCGGAACGTCCTTCAGAAGTAGAGGGATCGCACGCGCGCGTGCCCGCGCAGCGGCGCAATCCCGATGCGGCCGTGTCACCCAGACACGGCGCATCTCGGATCGGCAGGAGGGCTCGGTGATTGGCCCTCCTGATCACATGATGGCCGTGACGAATCACAGCCGTCATGTGATGTAAACAAACAGCCGGTTGCTAGGCAATCGATGCTCCTCTCCTCACACGCTGCAGCCGGCTGGTGATCAGTGAGTATTAGCTGTTTTTTTTACAGCTTTTTATTCACTGATCACCAGTGTAGTGTCCCCATAGTAAAACACACATGTCCCCACAGTAAAACACACATGTCCCCACAGTAAAACACACATGTCCCCAAAACGCACATGTCCCCAAAACACACATGTCCCCAAATAATAAAAACACATGTCCCTCACATATGTCCCAGTAAAATAACATGTGCCAATGATTATCTGCACACATATGTCCGTGATCACCTGCACACCCCTTTTACATGATCATTTGCGTACATATGTCCGTGATCACGCGAACCAATTATTATACACTTAACGGAATTTTTTTTACAAAAAACATGTAGCAGAATACATTTTGGCTTAAATTTATGACAAAATTTGATTTTATTGGATTTCTTTTAAAAAAGAAAGGAGAAAATATTGTTTTTTTTTCAAAATTTCCGCTATGTTTTCGCTTATATTGCAAAAAATAAAAAACGGAGTCGCGAATAAATACCACCAAACTAAAGCTCTATTTGTGCGAACAAAATGATAAAAAATTCATTTGGTTACAGCATTGCATGACCGCGCAATTGTCAAGTGTTTAAGTGCACAGTAAGCAAGTGGTTAATATAACCAAATAATACAGATGAGTGGGGATTAAAGAACTATTAGAGGAATTAAATTCATATTTAAGAATTTATTTTTGAGTTCTGGTAATATTTGCCACAATCACAGGGACAGATACCTGACGGATCAGGATAGGCTTCACAACAGTCATATGTTGAGGGAAGGACTATAGAACAGACTGGTATGACCAGGTCAGAGACTTCAGACACAAACATCTCTATTGTGCGGAGGTTCTCATGTCTTTCCTTTCAACGTAAGATGGAGGATCATTTCACAATGGTGCACATTGTTGTATTTTGCTACTGGGGATGTGAAAGAGTCCCTGTTATGGGAAAGCGAGGCACGGATCCAACATGTGATGTTCTTTGAACACCTAACAGCACAGAGGAATGTTTATGCACATAACACTGAACACTTGTGTTACAAATACTGTATATGTATTTGATTTATTATTATGGTTTATTAAAAAAATCTTTATTTATAAAATAAATATTTAATACAGGGTGCTCCATTGACACAGGTTATGCAGAGCATTCTGGGTTACCTACGGAGACTGCACAGAAAAACTGAAGATGGAGGTCATGGAGGCATAGTACTAGATGCTGTCACAGCTTTTATAAATATTCAAAATCAAAAATATACCAGAATAACATTTAGCCATTTATGACTATGGGGTCTGGGTGGGAGGGGACCGGGTGGGAGGGGACCCCATTAGGGAGGCTGTTGAGGCAAAATAAGCTCACTTTTAAAATCTGTGTGCATGTAATGATAACACAGAACTGCACTTTATCATTGGAGGTTTCAGTTGATGCTGACCATGACCCCCTGCCAAATCTTTATTCTAGAAGAGAAAATGCCATATGCACAGGAGCTGACTTCTGGATTATTGTAAGTCACAGCTTTATCTTGTTAATTCTGCACAGCAAATAGCAATACAGCCCGAGCAATCTAGTGATAAAAAAAGAGAACCAGAGACTTTGTCAAGTGGAAGAGAGGGTTTGATAATACAATTGGCAGTGCCTCCGCCGAGGACAAGGCCTTAGTGAACAAAGGGGATTCCCTTGCTGTTCGTCTGTCTTTGTAACGGAGACCTGAAGATAAGATCAGTGGTCATGGGGAGAATACTCCAACTGTTGTCCGACCAGCCTGGAATGGAACTTCTCACCAGCAGGAACCCTGGTGTAGCACTGGAACTCAGAGTCAGCCTATCTACTCTGCGCTTTAGTCCCTTCCTAGTAGTGTATATCAATCTCTTCTGGCTTGCAGCATGGACAGGACATGTGGCTGAGACTTCTCTCTCCACTTCCTCCTTCCAGGGTTTCAAAAACAACAACTCAGGAGCAGGAATTGCATACATAATATAT
Organism: Lithobates sylvaticus; assembly: GCA_028564925.1. Classification (NCBI taxonomy): domain Eukaryota; kingdom Metazoa; phylum Chordata; class Amphibia; order Anura; family Ranidae; genus Lithobates; species Lithobates sylvaticus. Next base: position 593,287,047 of record CM053027.1, read on the forward strand.
TTACAGGCATGTACAAATTCAGATGGTAGAGGGAAGCAGATCCCTACACTTATGGAGTTTTAGCAACAATATTTTGCAACAGGTTCGCATTTGTCTTCTATGCCCAACACATTAGAGTTCAGAGTTAAGAGTTCAGATCATGTTAAAGTGACGTCCAGAAGAAGCTACACAAACCCCCGTTGTGAAACGCGTCAACGTCATCACGTACGGACGCTATGCTTTGAGGATATGATGTAATCCCCCATGGGAGTGATCGAGCCAATGCAAAGACGGAGCAAAGGAGAAAAACGACTTACGTTACATCCGTCAAACTTTTCGGCAAACTACCCAGGGATGAATGCAGGGATTTGCGAGCCCCCTGGTACGAAGCGACTGATCTAAAGCCGTTCCGGATCGTCAACGTTACTTGGTTGTCCCGGCACATGAAGATACTTGGAAATACCAATTGAAATTCCATACCCGCTGAATGCCTAGCCTCCAATTGATTTGGGAGAGCTTTATGGGCTGATTATAGCCTTCTGCCAGCATTCATGAACATGCACGGGACTGGTAACGTATGAAGGCAGTTACAGTGAAGTATATGCGCAAAAAAAGTTTTATATAGATGTGGCAACCCCACACTAATAAGTATCTTGTCCATATGTGATGCAGCGACTCGATGACACTCTATTAAGAGAATTTGCTGACATATACTGAATAGACATTCAATATGATATTAGTAAATTACCACTATATACAAACAGCAATAACCGCCCAGGAAATAGCTACCAACTATTCCATTCAGGACTTGTTTCTTCCTATATGATTAGGTATTTTCCTTTCATAGATAGGCTCTGGACAGAAAATCAATACAAGTTGCTTTTTTTTGTTCCAAAAGGTCACACTTGGTTCACTGTACTGCCTTAACCTTTACTTTATAGTCAACATAGGGAGCAATCCCTTCCCGTTTTCCCCTTTCCTCTCCTTTCTCCCCATTGGCTTGAGCCCCCAGGGGGCATTCGTTATAGTATGCTTTACAACAGCGGGAAACTCTTCCCAAATATCACCAAACTCTTTATGAGTAGAAGCTGATACTAGCTACAGGCATATCTATAACGAATTTCCTCTGGCGTCCGTACGGCTTTATGTTACATGTTTTATGTTGTCTTGTCCTCCCGTGTTCTTTGGTTGCCTGGTTTGGTCCTAGCTAACCAACAGGCAATACACATTAAGTCTAGTTTACTATTTGGTATCGTTGCGATTTATATTTTCCATTTTGTACGTGTAATGGAACCAACTCAATAATAAATCAATATATGTATTTTTAAGATACGATTTGATTGACTTTATTTAGACTTCCACTATTGTTTAATAAGCCCCACTTTTCTTCATCTCCACCTGTTTTGAGATGTTTTTTGTGCCTAAAGTGACACCTGGGTGGGAAGGGGCTACAAATGCTGTATTCCTTCCTCCAAACAAATGCCCACCTCTTCAGCTGCTGACACCATTGTTCTCCCCAATCCATCCTGCGGATGGCAGGCCATACCCAGTGCCAAATGCGTGGTCACAGAAAATCCATGAAAGAGCACCCTATGTGCGCACACTCTGTCCCAGCTCAGTGTTCTTGCAAGCAAAGGAGAGCTGACTGCAGATGCACGGGTGGGAAGGAAAGCTGGAAGTGCTCATTTGTGGATTTCCTTGAGTAGGGTTACCACCTTTTCTTCAAGAGAAACCCGAACACTTTAGCAACCAAGGACATCTTTGGGTGCCCCAAGGAGAGTAGTAATGCAGTGTGCATAGTGTGCGGCAGTGAACAGTGGGTGTGGCCAAATTGCTCTTTCTGACATCATCGCCCTGCCCCCCAAGTGATGCCAAACCTGCCACCAAACAGCTGCCCACAGCTTCCAGATAGCAACAGATTTGTGTGTACAAGCAGACATAAAATAAACTCAGAGCTCGTTTGAGGAGAGACCCTGGAGGTGTGCACAGATCAAATAAATGTGATTAAAAGAGTCTCTCAATAGGAAGGACAAAGTCCATAGCAACAGTCTCTAAGATGAAGAGGGAGAGAAATCCATGTACCAGCACTAAGGGAAGCCAGTGTGGAGAGCTAGACACAGTCTCTGCAATGCAACAAAGGAAAAGAAACACAGCGCCTCTAAGTTCAGTATTGGTAATCCATTTAATGATAAGTCAAAAATGAAACTACTCACAAAGGGAGCATAAACACAAGCATGATAGTAATCCTGCGGCAAAATCCGGGGGTGGTTTTCTCCTAAACGTCCATGTCTCTTAAGTGCAACTGACAGCTCGTGCAGGAGGATTCCAGCATTTGCAGCCTATGAGAACAGCAGGGAACACAGGGCTGATCGGAGATGATGTCACTTCCGGGTGCAGGGTGAGAGGAGGTGGCTTTGCGTTCGGAGCATGCTTGCTCCTTCCTCAGGCAGGCATGCTTCGAACACGAAGCCACCTCCTCTAACCCTGCACCCGGAAGTGACGTCATCTCCGATCGGCCCTGTGTTCCCTGCTGTTCTCATAGGCTGCAAATGCTGGAATCCTCCTGCACGAGCTGTCAGTTGCACTTCAGAGACACGGACGTTTAGGAGAAAACCACCCCCGGATTTTGCTGCAGGATTACTATCATGTTTGTGTTTATGCTCCCTTTGTGAGTAGTTTCACTTTTGACTTATCACTAAATGGTTTACCAATACTGAGCGTAGAGGCGCTGTGTTTCTTTTTCTTTGTGACAGATTTGTGTGTGACTATCTTGATTACTTGGGTAGCCACAGCCCAGTCTGAATAATGTGTCCGGGTTTTAGTCCACCTGAAACCCGAACACATGATTCAAAACCCGGACTGTCCGGGTGAATCCAGGACAGGTGGCAACCCTATCCTTGAGCCATGCATTCAGCACTGGGTATTGTAGTGATCTAATATTATAGTCGTTCCTCGTAGATTGTATATGGTTATTAAAAGTATTGTCCCGCAGCAAAACCCGTTCTCCAGAGAGAGACAATTTTATTGACTTCCAAAACAGAACATTATTACAGATGGCAAAATCCAACAGAGTACATGACAAGTTCCACTTTCGGGGTGGAACTTCGCTTTAACAATGCATACTCCCATATTTCCAATATTTTTATTTTCACGGGATCCCTTTAAAGATAGACTCCAGGCAAAGCTTGTCTTTGGGAGTTGGAAAAAAAGAACTCCCCCTCGGGAGGACAACTTCTTTCATGTCCTGTTTTATCACTGGGACAGGAAGTGAAAAAAATCTCTCCGACAGGGAAAATTCTGGGTAAAGCTTAGAACCACCACTGTTTTACAGTATTGTTGAGATTTCCTCATTTCAAAATATGACACTATGGGGTTGATTTACTAAAGGCAAAAAGACTGTGCACTTTGCAAAGTGCAGTTGCACTCTGCAAGAGCAGTTGCTCCAGAGCTTAGTAAATAAGCAGAAGCTCTGCTGACATTCATCAACCAATCATGTGCAAGCAAAAATGCATTTTTTATTTATTTTCCTTGCATGTGATTGGATATTCTTTGCAAAGTGAAGTTTTACCTCATTTACTAAGCTCTGGAACAACTGCCCTTGCAGAGTGCAATTGCACTTTGCAAGGTGCACAGTCTATTGGCCTTTAGTCAATCAACCCCTATACCTGGTGTACCCAATAAGGACACAAGGTGGTAATAAAAACCTGAGCAAGGAAAAAAACTCCAGGCTTACCTCCAGTCTTGCACAGTTGTACAGATTCACCTGCTGTACTGAAAAAGCTTACTCTGATTTCACTGCACAGTGTAGGATTCTCGCAGTGTGCATTAAAAGCTGCAGTCAGATAGAGCCCTTTCCTCCCCAGCTTTACTGTCCTTGGCCAACCTCCTTCAGTCATTGGATTTCAGTTTTCCAATTATGGAGGCTCAGCATCACATGTGGGCATTACCTTGGGTAGTCTACATGCAAATGGAGTCTACCTAGGAACTACCATTCTTCCAGACCAGTTGTGTCCAAACTGTGGCACTAATCCTTCACTAATGGGCATTGATGGAGCTGCACCGATGGGCACCGATGAGGTGGCACCAATGAGGTGGCACTGATGAGGTGGCACTGATATAGGCACTGAAAGGCGGCATGGATGGGCACCGATAGGTGGCACGGATGGGCACTGATAGGCGGCATGGATGGGCATAGACGAGAACTGATAGGTGGCACTGATGTACACTAAGAGATGGTACTGATGGATGCCAATTAGTGCCAAACAATAATGCCTCCCAATCAGTGATGCCCATTGTGGGCACTGATTGGCATCCATTGTGGGCACTGATTGGCATCCATGGTGGTCGAGGGTGGCAAACCTGGTGGTGACATCCCTGGTGGTCCAGCGTGGGCATCCTCGGGGGGGGGGGGCTGTGCTTATAATCAATAAGCACAGACCCCCTTTCAGAGGAACAGAGACGATTGGCTCTCCTGTACTCGCGTCTGACAATCGATCAACGGCTCTTCCTGTTTACATCGTGATCAGCCATGATTGGACATGGCTGATCACGTGGTAAAGAATCTTAGTCAGAGACTCTTTACCTAGATCAGAGTTGCAGGGTGTCAGACTGACACACTGCAACAACGATCAGCACGATGTGCATCCCCAGGGGCACGCATCGGCTTGATATCCTGGCCACGTCATATGACGTCCGGTCAGGATATCGAAACCACTTTGCAGCCGTCATTTTGCTATATGGCAGGCGGCGGCGGCGGCAAGTGGTTAAAAACTGTCGTTTTCAGTTTTCGGCCAAGTGTATCCTGCATTTTCGGTTTCAGCACCAAAACTTCCATTCGGTGCACCTCTAGTTCCACACACACAAGAAGATTGTCAATCAACTTGACAGGTCTTGATAAATGGGGAAGTACGTCTCAAGATATCTGGCAGGTGCTAAAAATTTGTATGTTTTTGAAATTCGGACGTTTCCTGATAAACCAATCTGAAATTCACTCAGTGGGTGACCCTGCTGGATGCCTCCTGCCCGACATCTCTTGACTGAAAAATTGAAGGAGCTGGGTGTAGAATTGTCGGCCAAACATCGCCTGCATCCAATTAAATGCAAGCACTGATTGAGTTTTTCGACAGCCCACAGGGTTGGCTGTCAAAATACAATAGACACAGAGGGAGATTTGTCCATCCACAATAAGCAACGCGGATGAAGGAATCTGTTAGCCTGGAGGCTGAACAGAAAAAATAAATCTATATGTACAGTATATGACCAGCTTAAGGTTTTACCCTTCTCACGCCTTCGCCAGCAAGTTCAATGAAGACAAATATTGATCAGGATTATTTCATGAACAAAAAGCTTTGAGCAGGACAGTCCTTCACATATCACCGCACTCTGTCCAGGACTTTTTTACTTCTTGGATACTACAGGAACAAAATAAACAGTATTACATTTTACAAGCAATGCAACATTCTTTGCGGACTCCCTCCCACAATGCAAATATTGAGTGAAGGTGAATATTATCAACCCAGCTGTGCTAAAAAAAAAAAAAAAGGATTAACATTGGCCACTTAGTCACCTATGTGTGGGCAGCCAGACACAGTGAAAGGGACAGACACTACCCTGGGGGAAATGTCACACAAGCGCTACGTAATGTTATACAAGTGACAATTGTGCTTTGTATAACCTCAGGGGAATGTAAAAAAACCTTCCCAGATATGATTTGGAGATTGTTAAAGATGAGTTTCAGGCATGGATACTTTTACATAGTTACCTTGGTCCAGCTTGAACCAATGGAAATATGCATTTACCATACCTGACTGATCCCTGAGGAAGCTGGAAATCACTACAGCAGGCACCTCATTGTAATGACACCATTTCATCCAGTGGCGTCGCCATGGGGGTTCAGACTGCACCAGTGTGACACCCGGGCGAGACCCAAGCCACGGTGCCACTGTCAGTCTCTCCAGCAGGAGCTGGCTGTGGGAGGCAGGGCAGCTCAGATTAGAGGGCGGGGCAGCCCAAGTTAACAGCTGGTGATTGGTTGTTTAAATGCAGGGCGGTCCCACCAATCTTTAGCTTGCAGCTCCTGCCCTCTGTCCAGACCCACTGTGTCTCCAGCCCTCACACTGTCTATGTAAGGCAAGACAGAAAGAGGAGAGATGAGGAGGCAATGTGGGGGGAGCTGAAGACATCAATGGCAGGATGGGTGGAGCTGAGGACAGTAATGGGGAACTCTGAGGGGGTAGCGGAGTGCTTCCTTACATCTCAGGTGTCACTGTCCCCAGCCAGCGGAGTGCCTCCTTACATCTCAGGTGTCCCCAGCAGAGTGCTTCCTTACATCTCAGGTGTCCCCAGCGGAGTGCTTCCTTACATCTCAGGTGTCCCCAACAGAGTGCTTCCTTACATCTCAGGTGTCGCTGTCCCCAGCCAGCGGAATGCCTCCTTACATCTCAGGTGTCCCCAGCGGAGTGCTTCCTTACATCTCAGGTGTCACTGTCCCCAGCCAGTGGAGTGCTTCCTTACATGTCAGGTGTCCCCAGCGGAGTGCTTCCTTACATCTCAGGTGTCACTGTCCCCAGCCAGTGGAGTGCTTCCTTACATCTCAGGTGCCCCCCCCCCCCCCATTGGAGCTCTTCTATATCGCAGCAGTGGTGTCTCTGCTGCCATTACTGAAGTAAGAGGCCGAGGGGGAATAAAATAGAGGCGGAGCCGGCTGGCTACAATAGAAATTGAGCTGCGGCACCGCTCACCCCCCACCCCTTTTAACAACCGGTAACAGATGACAGACAGACCAGGGGCTCTATTCCTATTGTAGCCACTCGGCAGGCTCCGCTTCTTGTTTCTAAGTCGTCTGGTCTTCTGGAAAATCAGAAAAAAAGGGATTTCCTGGGACATTTCCCGGGAAACACTAAAATTGGGAAAAGGGTCTAAATCCCGGGAATGTCCTGGAAAATTCTGGACTATTGCCAACTATGTCATAATTACCTCCACTGTGTAGGTCGTTTTGCACAGAGTGGCCCTGATCATCCTCTTCTGGGGTCCCTCTGCGGCTCTCACAGCTCCTCCCCGCATCAGATAATCCCCTATGAGAAGAGCTCTCCCAGGGGGTTACCGTGCGGGCTTGCTCCCGAGTCCAGCATTTACGTCCATAGACACGAATGCCAGACTGGGCCCTGCACCCCCAGCGCTGTGTCATTGGATTTGATTGATATCAGCAGGAGCCAATGGCTGCGCTGCTATCAATCTATCCAATCAAAAGCTGGGACCCCGCCGAGGGGATTACGGGGCTCAGGTAAGTAAAACAGGGGGGCTGGGGGGCCGGTCACTGCCAGAAGTTTTGTCCCCTTAATGCATAGGATGCATTAAGGTGAAAAAACACAAGGGTTTACAACCCCTTTAATGTATGTCAGGGAAGAATCCGGAGAAGAACTGGCAGATATGCTAATATCCAATATGGCCACACCATTCCGCGCATTAGCGACCGGCACGCAACGGCAAACGTACGTAGGCAAAACATCCTAATTACCAGTGTTTGCTGACCTATATAAGGACTCCAGTGGCTCTCACAAATTGCTGGATTATCGTCAGCTCTGTATCCTGTGTTCCTTGCTCCTGTTTGATTACCTGTTAACGACCCGGCTTACCCTAACCTGCTCTGGCTCCTCTCCTGGCTCTGAACCCGGCTTGTTTTACGGACCTGCTCTTGCCTGTTTCAGATTGACTTCCTGTGTTTGACCCCGGCTTGATCTCAACTATGCTTCCTGCCTCTGCTTCTGACTGCCTTCCTGTGTTTGACCCCCCGGCCTGGCTTCTGACATTGTCTCTGCTCGTCCATCTGTCAAGATTCGCCATTACCCCCAGAGAATCATTGGCTGTGACCACTTTCTCTGCTCCTGGGTGTTCCGCTTCTAGAACCATCAGACAGCTTCACCGGCAGGCAACCCGTGCATCTATGGGCATAGTACCCTCTGTCTCCAACTCCAGAGGTGCTCTGCACTCAGCCGCAAGGGGAGCCCTCTCGTCACCTCAGCCTCCAGCCTGGTACGTGACAATGTAATTGTCAATTAAAGCCTTTGACACTTATGAAATGCTTGTAATTATACTTCAGTATACCATAGTAACATCTGACAAAAAGATCTAAAAACGCTGAAGCAACAGTCTGTGAAAACTAATATTTGTGTCATTCTCAAAACTTTTCGTGCTGCTGCAGGCATCAGATGGAGCGTTGTGGTTTTGCACTTGTTCAAGACTCTCTCCCTTTCATTGGGTCTGCCATACATTGATTTTTGACAACCCTTGAATATTTTGTACATATTCCACACACATCCATCTGCAAACAAATTTCCCATCCTCACCTACCCAGCAGATGGTAGGTCAGTCAAAGTCATTGCGAGAGAGTGGTCCCACTTTTCGGTTGTGGGACGCCCTCTGTGTTTGGTCCTGAAACTGAATCCACGATTCTCTCCATGTAGAGGCTTCTTTACGTACCTGATCCCTGGCGGCAAACTAATTATCCCCATTTTTTCTGGAATTGGATGCCATTTGGTGTTAACCAAGGAACTATACGATACCCATACAATCCACCACTAGACCCTGAATAAGAGGTTTCATTTCTTACAACCTTGAAACGCGTCGGGCCTTCATGTCCTAGTCAATTGTCAGGACAGTTTTGTGTGGTGTTTTCTGTATTGTTGTATCCAAATCCTTCCTGCTTTGTTACCACTTTAGGCCCCTTTCACATGGACGGACCGTTCAGATCCACCTGTCAGTTTTGACGTCTATGGAGCGTCGGATGTCAGCGGAGACATCTCCGCTGACATCCGACCCGGTCTGATCCGCCAAAAGCAGACGTATGGCCCATACGTCCAGATCCGTCGCTGGCGGATCGGATCGGGTGAGATCTGATGAAAACGGACACACTGTCCGTTTTCATCCGATTTCTCCATAGAGACCAGCGGCGCTCACAAGCCCCTCCCCGCTCAGTGAGCGGAGAGGGACTTGTCATCCGCCGGCTCAGCGGAGATCAACGGAGAGATCTCCCGCTGAGCCGGCGGACAGAGGCGGACTCCGTGGAAGCGGAGTCCGCCTCGTGTAAAGGGGGCCTTATTCATATATGCATCCAAATCTTTTTTTATTATGACTACGTTTTAACTTTTTCTAATAAATGTAAACATATTTTTGATACCATTATTGTTTGAAGACTCTCTGCCTTTTAAAGTCCCACAGAGAAAAAAATCTCCCATTGTGTATTCTACTTAGGGATGTGGGCAGAGTGTCTTTTTCCATAAAGCTCTTGGCACCACCTTAACTTTTCTCAAAACTTTTAGTTACGGCTGTACAGGATCTATTATATAATACATTGTATACATACAGGATCTATTATATAATACATTGTATACATCCAGGATCCATTATATAACACATTGTATACATACAGGATCCATTATTTAATACATTGTATCTTTATCTCCTCGCTAGAGATAAAGTGTGAGAAAAAAAAAAAAACAATAACGATAAAAAAATAAAGATAAAATAGCTAGATCAGGGTTTGATCTGGGTCAGAGTTAGAGTTAGGGTCAAAGCTCATAATCTGATTTAAAGGTCAGAGTCAAACATCACAATCAGTACTTTAGGTAGGGTTTTAAAAAAGCATATTTTTAATTTAGTATCATTGTCAGTTAGTGTAATGCCCCATGCACACGGTCGGAAATTCCGACGGAAAATGTCTGATCGGACCATGTTGTCAGAAAATCCGGCCGTGTGTGGACTCCATCTGACTTTTTCCGTCTGAAAAAATTTGAGATCCTGCTCTCATATTTTCCGACAACAAAATCCGATCAGACTTTTTCCGGTCGTGTGTAGAGAATTCCGACGGACAAAGTGCCACGCATGCTCAGATCAAATTACGAGACCAAAGCTATTGGCTACTAGCCTCTACGTAGTTCCGTCGTACGCAACGAACGTCACCACGTTCAGAATGATAGGATTTTCTGACAACTTTGTCCGACCGTGTGTATGCAACACACCAGTGTCGGACAAAATCCGTTGGAAAAAATTCTGACGGATTATGTGGTCGGAATTTCCGACTGTGTGTACGGGACATAAGTGTGTTTCGGGTAGGATAAAAAAGGGAGAATCACACTATTGTTTTTAGGCTCTACTACGGGTGCATTCAACAAATAACATACACATACAGTATGTGGTATCATTGCAATTGTCAAGAGGAGGAGAATATGTTTTGGGTTGTTTTTTGGTGGTATGTTATGGTAATAGCAAGAAATATGCAGCCACATTTTTAATAAATATATATATCATTGAGGTCACTCAACCCACACCCTGCCACAGCCATATATTTTTTACTATTTTGTGCCAGTTTTCCTTTGATAAAAAAAGCCTTGTATTTTTACGAATGTATAATACAAGGCTTCTTCTAATTGGCTTGAGCTGGAGAGGCAGGTGGATGATGTCACAATCTCTACCTCAGCCAATCAGAAGACGATTTACATTCATTCATACAAATACAAGTCATCCTGTGCATGGTTCAGTTTAGTTCTCGGAATGGGACGGAAAGTCCCTGACCACATCCGGAACACATCGTTGTATACTGTGTGTACCTGAGGCTACATACAGTTTTTTGCAGCACAAACAGCAACCACATCCCTTAGTAAAGGCCACTATGACCCAATCAAACTATTTAACTACTTCCTGCAAACCGCCATCATTGTACGTTGGTATTTTGACGTAGAATACCGGGGATATAGCAGCAGATAGCTCCCATAACCCCGGTATTTTCTTCAACGGCGGGCAGTTCGATTTCCGATAAAAGTGGTCTCTGTGGTGGATTCACCGCAAGATCACGTTCATCGGCGGCGGGAGAGGTCCGCTAACCGGACCCAGCGATCCGATTAGTCCCCTCAGTAGCATGGAGCCAAGGGAAAGATGGCCCCACTCGGCTCCATAACATTAAATGACGGATGCGACTTCAAACGTCACTCCCGCCCAATGGTCTTAAAAGGGATTTTTTTTTTAAAGACATTTATTCATTGATTATTTTATTGTATTTAAGTGTAAATGTGAGATCTGAGGTCTTTTTAACCCCAGATCTCACATTAAAGGGGTCTTATCATGCTTTTTTTCTATTACAAGGGATGTTTGCATCCCTTGTGATAGGAATAAAAGTGACCCAAAAATGTTTTTTTTAAAAGGACAGTGTAGAAAATAAAAAATAAAAAGTAAAATAAATATTAATAAAAAAATAAATACATTTTAAGCCCCTCGTCCCGCCAAGCTCATGCACAGAAGTGAACACATATGAAAACAATGTTCAAACTGCACATGTGAGGACATTTTTAAACGTTGAGAGATTTTGAAGGATCAAAGTTTGTCCCCATTCCACGAGCGGGTGCAATTTTGAAGCATGACATGTTGGGTATCAATTTAGTTGGCATAACATTATATTTCACAATGTTAAAAAAATTGGGCTAACTTTTTTTTTTTTTATAATTTATTCTTTATTAAATTTTTTTCATATATACAACAATAGCAATAGAAAAAAAAAGAGACCAAACACAACAAGATTATGTATTCTTCATTTCATAAGATCTATTCGACTCCATGCTAATTTTCTTAGCCTTTTTTCCCCTTACCCTTCCTTCCCCATACCCCTCTACCGTTCTAATATTGCACATACCATACATTAGTGGCTACGCTTCCATTTAGCAACTAGGGAGCAGGGAAAAAATAACTCCCTTCCCCTACCATATAATATTCTCTCTCCTCCCTCTCTAATCTACAACCTCTGGCGGATTCATTTTAGTTAACCATGGGCTCCACATTTTGTTAAACTCTTGAACATTACCTCTCTTTATGTATACCGCCTTCTCTTTATATAAGGTCTCATTTACTATCCCAAACCAAAAAAAATTGGGCTAACTTTACTGTCTTATTTACTGTCTTATGTTTTAATTCAAAAGAGTGTTTTTTCAAAAAAAATTGCATTGCAAATATGGTGTGACATAAAGTATTAAAACGACCGCCATTTTATTCTCTATGGTGTCTGAAAAAAAATATATAATGTTTATGGGTTCTAAGTAATTTTCTAGCAAAAAAAAAAGATTTTAACTTGTAAACAACAAGTTTGAAAAATAGGCCTGGTCCTTAAGTGGTTAAAGTAACAGGAAACCTGAAAATAGGCTTTAAAAAAATGTGTAATTCCCAGATTTGCCAATTTGCCTGTTTTTTACACTATTTTGCGGTTCTTAATTTGGGCACTGTGGAAGTTGAAGATGCCATGCAATAATAGATGATATTTAAGTATTATCATATAATCTTTTATTTAAATTTTAGTTACACACAGTGGTGCTGGTGTTTTTTCAGTATAATAGAAATGCTATGTACAAATAACTAATTTTGCTGCACTGCTTGTCCAGAAAAGTTGATATGGGTTGATTTTCCCTGTAAGTAGACTGATCCTGTTACCCTATAATCTAATGTGCTAAAAATGTAAATTGAAGATGCTTTTTAGAGATATATGTTAGCATTCCACTTACAAACAGCTGTGCAGTGTGTGCCAAGCTCTAAAATGAAGATTATCTTCTAACTGACCCGTCACACTGGGCATATTATCTACCGCAAAATGCTGCACCAACAAGCTAGAACTCCACCCTGTTGTTACAGGAAACCACTGACCACCCAACCAACACAACTGAGTCCAATACACAGGACTGCATGGCTCATCTTCCCATGTATGATTATGTGTTTGTGTCAGATAGAAGGTTACAGAATCACCACGTCAGGCACAGTTATATTTTTATGTTTACAGGGTTATTAAACCCAAAAAACGAAATCACACTATATCCAGTGGCAGCTGGTGCTCAATATTTAAACAACCCCCCCCCCCCCCCCAACCTGTGTTCAATGCTTGCTCCCCCCCCCCCTACACACACACCTGGAAAGGGAAGAGTGGCTCCTCTTCTAGTACAGGGATAACACTGTACACAGGAATCAGTGATCCCTATATCTGTATAGGGGGGTGGGAGGATGAAATGAGCTCAAAGCACACAATGAAGGAAATTCTGACAGAACACAGAAGGTCCGGACACATCATAAAGTGAGGAGAGATGAGTGTGGGGTGGAGGAGCCCGGACAGGAGACACGCCAGTACTTACCCAGAGCTCAATGAGTGATGGCGGAAGCTTCTTCTGTCCTCTTCCCGGTACAATCCTCCATACACATGTCTCCTCTCCCCAGTACTTTCCGCCATACACATGGCTCCTCTCCCCGGTACAATCCTCTGTACACATGTCTCCTCTCCCAGTACTTTCCTCCATACACATGGCTCCTCTCCCCGGTACATTCCTCCTTACACATGTCTCCTCTCCCAGTACTTTCCTCCATACACATGAATGAATGAATGAATGAATAATTGATATAGCGCTACAATGCGAACTGAATCGCCTTAAGGCGCTCTATTCGTGCTTTGTTGTCAAGCTTCTAGAAGAGGTAGGTCTTGAGTTTTTTCCTGAAGGCCCGATGGTTTTCTTCCATGCGGATGTCGGTTGGTAAAGCGTTCCATAGCCGTGGTCCTTGGACAGCGAATCTCCGTTCCCCCTTTGATTTGTAGCGGGATTTAGGAATGAGGAGGAGATTTTGATTAGCCGATTGAAGACTGCGATTGGGTATGTAGTGTTTTATTTTCTCGAGAAGGTATTGCGGAGCGTCTCCATGTGTGCATTTGTGGGTGAGGCAGAGGGTCTTGAATGTGACCCGATTCTTTACGGTTAGCCAATGTAGGTTCCTCAGGGAAGGGGAGATGGATTCCCAGGGTTTTTTTCCTGTTATCAGTCTTGCCGCCGGATTTTGGATAAGTTGTAAGCGCGCAAGTTGATATTGGGGTAATCCTATGTAAAGGGAGTTTGCGTAGTCAAGTCGAGAATTAATGACTGTTCCAACTACCACTGCTTTGTCCTCCTTTGGAATGAAGGGGATGAGTCTGTGTAGCAGGCGGAGCAGATGGTGAGAACCACTGACTACTGCTCCTATTTGGGCATCCATTGACATTTCTGAGTCAAAAATGACTCAGAGACTCTTGGCCTTGGTCCTAGGGGCGATGGTCTGTCCAAAGATGGTGGGTGGTGTCCAAGGGATCTTGGTTTGGGGGTTTTGATTTGCATGTAGAATAAGAAGTTCTGTTTTCGATTCGTTAAGTTTGAGGGAGCTAGTGGTCATCCAGTCGTCTATCATAGTGAGGCATTTTTCTAATTGCTGATGATGGTCTTTTTGTCCGGTGATACGAAAATATAATTGCGTGTCGTCAGCGTATGAGTGGAAGCAGAGGTCTGATCTTCTGATGATTTTTTTTTTTTTAACAAATGTCTTCTGATGATTTAAAGGAGTGGGCGGATGTATATGTTGAAGATCACTGGCAAGGGTGATCCTTGAGGGACTCCACAAGAGATTGCCCGGGTTTCAGAGGTGAAAGCTCCTAGTTTCAATGTCTGAGACCGAACCATTGTAGATCTGAGTCTGTGACTCCTGCTACTTCTGTGAGGCGGATGAGTACAGTATTGTGGTCCACAGTATCAAACGCTGCACTGAGGTCCAACAGTACCAGGAGACAAGATTCTCAGTCATCTGCTGCTTCGAGGGCGTCGTCCCATATCTTCAGGAGTGCGGTTTCTGTCCCATGGCCTGGGCGGAAGCCTGATTGTAGAGGGTCCAGAAGTTTGTGTGTGTCCAGGTGGCGTTGTATCTGTTGTACTACCGCCTTCTCCATAATCTTGGAGATGTTGTTCAAGCTTGTTATCGGTCTGCGGTGGTTAGGGTCCCGGGGGTCGAGGTTGGGTTTCTTTAGCAGGGGTTTGATGATGCCTTGTTTGAGGGTGCCTGAAACAATCCCTTCTTTGAACGATTGATTTATGAGGTGCGTTAGAGTGGGAGCCAAGATGTTCGGAGCATTCTTTCAGGAGTTTTGTGGGGATGATGTCAATATGAGATGTGCTGTCTCTGAGGTTTTTGATGATGTTTTTAGTGATATCCGTGGTAATTGGGATCAGAAAAAACTTTGGTGGTTGTGGGATGTTTGTGTCGATATCGACTTTTTGCTCTGGTTGACTGCCGTCGGATGTTTTTTTCTGATGAATTATTTTCTGGATGTTGTCGATTTTGTTGATGAAAAAATCTGATAATTCATTGCAGAAATCTTGGGTTTCATTAGCGGGGGGCTCTAAGCATACCGGGTTCATCGACTGAGCGACTATTTTAAAAAGTTCCCGAGGGCAGTTTAAGACCGCTGAGATGGTATTTGAGAAATAATCTTTTTTAGCTTTGAAGATTGCTTTCTGATAATTCTCTGTGAGTCCTTTCTAGTTTGTGTGATTTTCCTTGGTAGGATTTATTCTCCATGCTCTTTCAGCTCTTCTGCGTTCTTGCTTGAGTAGCGTGAGAGAGCTATTAAACCATCTCCCCAGTTCATTCCTCTGTACACATGGCTCCTCTCCCTGGTACTTTCCTCTGCACATGGCTCCTCTCTCCGGTACATTCTTTTGTACACATGGCTCCTCTCCCCCCGGTACTTTTTTCTGTACACATGGCTCCTCTCCCCGGTACATTCCTCTGTACACATGGCTCCTCTCCCTGGTACATTCCTCCGTACACATGGCTCTTCTCCCCGGTACACCCGGGGGGCCCGGGTAGGGCTCCTGGAAGCGGCTGTTGCTGCCCCTCCACCTGCTGCTCCTTGCTCCAGCTTGCCAATGGAAGAGCCGGGACCATTGCTTCTCCTCCCAGATGAACAGGAAGTGGGTCCTGAGACTCAATTGGCCGGGAGTCCTAAGACTCCCAGGCCAATTGGTTCTCAGGACCCGCTTTCTGATTGGCCGGGAGAATCAGAAAGACATTATTAATTTGCTAATGTCACACAACTGGGTGTGCTCAAGCTCAGTGCTCTGTGCCTCGAGCCCACCCTTTTTTAAAGCCAATTAGAGCCTCAGGCTCTAATTATGTGCTTCTAAATAAAAAAAAAAACATTGAAATTCATGCGTCCGATGCCCTGTATGAAGATTTGGGGCTGGGCGCATGGATTAGGGGGGCAGCGCCCCTAGTGGAGTGGCCGCCACTGACTATATTGCAGTTTACCAATCCCTGAAGGTAATGGCAGCATAACTTTTTTATTTTATTTTCTGTTTTTGTTCTCCTTTATTTTCACCTGTTGATCCAGCCATTAACACGCTTCCTGTCTTGGGGTGTCTCTTTAATGGATGGAGGCGCAACAGAGACACCTTTAGTGCAGCTGCATTGTTAATCTGAGGAGTGACATCACACTCTCCACCTTGTCCTATCAGAAAATTATTAAATTGTTGCACTGTTATTCAAAAAATTGTTGCATTCTTAATCTGTGACGTGACATCATGCTCTCCACCTTGTCCCATTCAGAAAATGAAAAGTATTTACTACACAGGACCTGGAAGCAAGTGGAGATCACTGAAGTAGCAGTATATACATTGGCCACTGGCTCCAGCTGCTGCCCCCCTGTCCTGGGGGGAGAGAGAGAGATAGAGAGGAAAGACCCACTGCTCTTGGGTATAGTGTTTGATAGAGGTCAGGCTCAGGCAAGTGTAGTGGGGGTGAGGGGGATCCTGTGCACAGAAGGTGTTTTACCTTAATGCAGAGCAAGCATTAACTTAATAAAAATTGCCTTTAGAACCACTTTAGGCAACTTCAGGAATCTCTCCCTATATGCCTCACTCTCTCCCCTCCTTCTCTGTCCCTATCTGCCTTCTTTCTTTCTCTCCCCTCCCTTTTTCTCTTTCTTTTCTCTCCCCTCCCTTTTTCTTTCATACTTAGTATTTCTCTTTCTTTCCCCTCCCTTTTCTCTCTTTCTCTCCTTCTCTCCCCTCCCTTTTTCTCTCTCCCCTCCCTTTTCTCTCCCCTCCCTTTTTCTTTCATACTTAGTATTTCTCTTTCTTTCTTTCCCCTCCCTTTTCTCTCCCCTCCCTTTTTCTCTTTTTTTTCTCCCCCCTCCCTTTTCTCTCTCCTCCCTTTTTCTCTCCCCCTCCCTTTTCTCTCTCCTCCCTTTTTCTCTCTTTCCCCTACCTTTTTTCTTTCATACTTAGTATTTCTTTCTCTTTCTTTTCTCTCCCCTCCCTTTTTCTCTCCCCTCCCTTTTTCTTTCATACTTAGTATTTCTTTCTTTCTTTTCTCTCCCCTCCATTTTTCTCTCTTTCTTAGTATTTCTTTCTTTTGCTCCCCTTTTCTCTTTATTTATCTCCCATCCCTTTTTCTTTCTCCTTCTGTCGCTTTCTTTCTCTCTTCCTTCATAGTCATAGTTTCATAGTTAGTAAGGTTGAATAAAGACATCAGTCCATCCAGTTCAACCTGAGTGAGTGTCTACAATTGTCCCTATCCCTGTACATTGCACACTCACATCGGTCCCCACAATCCAAGGTCCCCATTCATATACTAGGGCCAATTTTTGGACAGAAGCCAATTAACCTACCTGCATGTCTTTGGATTGTGGGAGGAAACCTGAGTACCCGGAGGAAACCCACGCAGACACAGGGAGAACATGCAAACTCCAGGCAGGTAGTGTCGTGGTTGGGATTTGAACCAGCGACCCTTCTTACTGCTAGGTGAGAGTGCTAACCACTACACCACTGTGCCGCTGTCTCTTTCTTTCTCTCTTCCTCTGTCTCTTTCTTTCTCTCTTCCTCTGTCTGTCTCTTTCTTTCTTTCTTTCTCTCTCTTTCTTTCTTTCTCTCTCTCTCTCTTTCTCTCTATATAAGTCTGTATAGAAATTTCAGCAATCAAAATATGGAACAGCAAGCAATAACAACTTGCTTATTAAAAAAAATATAGTGTTTTTTTTTTTTAACACATACTTTCCGAGATCCACGCCTATGCTCTTGTATGAATAAGCACTATTATCTTTATTCAAGTTTATTGTGGCCATGATCTAATAATATGACAGGCTGTGTTCATCACTCTGCATCATGACAGCCGTGGACAGGAAACAGGAAGCTCCCGACTTGCCAACAAACTTGTCTTATAGGCAAACTTCCTATACTTTATATTGTGTTCTGCAGATGATACCAGTAATAACCTATCTGCTCTGTGTGCTGGGTGAAATATTATCCTTACAATGGCCAGATGAGTGAACACAGGAAGAAAAAAGCCTGAAAACAGAATTTATCCTGTGCAACATATTTGCCAGCATTTAAAAAATAATATCCAAGGATGCTCTGTAGCTGGAGCAGCATCTAAAATTGTCTCAGTGCTGTCTT
The DNA here is from genome assembly GCA_028564925.1 of Lithobates sylvaticus. Classification (NCBI taxonomy): domain Eukaryota; kingdom Metazoa; phylum Chordata; class Amphibia; order Anura; family Ranidae; genus Lithobates; species Lithobates sylvaticus. The sequence goes on from CM053027.1 coordinate 593,305,295, forward strand.
GGAGGACTGCAATGCAGCCATGACATACTGTGTAAACAGGATTACAAAAATACTTTTTGTTTGAAATGCACCAATATAAAGAAAACTTAACCACTTTCAGACCGGACCAATTTGCAGCCAAAGGACCAGGCCCCTTTTTGCGATTCGGCACTGTGTCGCTTTAACTGACAATTGCACGGTCGTGTGACGTGGCTCCCAAACAAAATTGGCGTCCTTTTTTTCCCACAAATAGAGCTTTCTTTTGGTGGTATTTGATTGCCCCTGCGGTTTTTATTTTTTGCACTATAAACAAAAATAGAGCGACAATTTTGAAAAAAATGCAATATTTTTTGCTTTTTGCTATAATAAATATCCCCAAAATATATAAAAAACATATTTTTTCCTCAGTTTAGGCCGATACGTATTCTTCTACATATTTTTGGTAAAAAAAATCGCAATTAGCGATTATTGATTGGTTTGCGCAAAAGTTATAGCGTTTACAAAATAGGGGATAGTTTTATAGCATTTTTATTAATATTCTTTTTTTTACTAGTAATGGCGGCGATCATCGATTTTTATTGTGACTGCGACATTATGGCGGACACATCGGACATTTTTGACACATTTTTGGGACCATTGTCATTTATACAGCAATCAATGCTATTTAAAGTATGCCTAGGGGTGTGTTTCTTACTGTGGGGGGCGTGGCTGTCAGCTAGTGAATGCTGATCTCTGCTCCAATCACAGGGAACAGAGATCGGCGTCACTAGTTGCTAGGCAGAACGGGGAGATGCTGTTTATTTCTGCATCTCCCCGTTCTGCCTTCCCGTGAGACGATCGCGGGTTTCCCCGCGGCGATCGAGTCCGCGGGACCCGCGACCGGCCTCACGGGGGTCCCGACCGGCGCTCCCGATGGCAAGGCAGGCATTTAAAAGGGACTTATATATACGCCCTCCTGCCTGCCCGTGCCATTCTGCCGACGTATATCGTCGTGCGCCGGTTGGGAAGCGGTTAAATCGTATCATAAACCTAAACCCTATTCAGTTTATGCCCAGAAGACATGACTAGGGTAGCTAAGAGCCAATCACCCCAACTGACCAAGTACTCACTCATTGTTACCCCCCCCCCCCCTGAATGCCACCCTCTTACTTATATAAAAACCACACAACACATGGGGTGAGGTTAAATGGCCAAAATCGGCCTTTTATTAAACAAAACCTTTATATCAAATAACTAACATAATAATAAATGACTTAATCCAGATACAGTGATTTGAGATCCTTGACGGTACCATATACCTCTAACGTTTTTGTGTCTAAGGCACCAGCTAGCTTGTTGCAACCCCAGCCACAACCCACTGACTCTGGGCCTAACCCAGCTGACCTCAGCCACCCAGGGTTCTTCACACTACCCGGTCACTATGCAGTGAACCGTTTCCACTCGAAGATACCATACCTCAGATTGTTCCCCGATCTCCACCGTTTACCCAATGACCAGATTTAGACCACCACCAAGGACCCCAAACCGCAGACACAGAAATTAAAACATCTATAACTATCGTAACCACATTAAGGGCGGGAGGGATGTTAGTCCAACGATTTCTGTTCTGCAACTGCTGAAGCCCCACCTACCCAGCAACTAATACTTCCTAAGCTCCCCGAACCCCCTTCTCCTTGGCCAATAGGTAAGAGCCTGTGTTTAAATGAAAATACCTTTTGTTAACCCCCCGTTGACTGGATACCCTTACCACCCTGTCATGTATCCCCTCCGCTGAGTACGTGCCTACTCAGCTTCAGTCCTGTCTTTGAAGTTTGGATGTCTAGGTAAAATATAGTTGCAGTTATAATTTCATGACTTATCTGCCTTCCTAAAAATGTTTTATTTTTATTTTTAAGGTTCAGAATTTATATGACATACCGTTTCAATAAAATCCCTGATTTTATTACAGGTTGATAAGTAGAAGGATAAACATTTAATGAGATATATATATTTTTTTATATTATAATTGTATCAAACAATTACAGTATTAAACAGGAGCGCACTTGCATTCACAGTTACATTTGCCTCGAAGGCAAAACGAGCAAGACAAAATGAGCTGGCCCCACTGTGAGGTGAAATTTTAGCTACCCGATGTATTTCAAACTGCTACTATGCGGTTTGGCTGCAGTACAGGTGTACCCACATTTTGTGTGGTCAACCAATGGTTTCCTACAGACTTTCTATTAGGTCACGCATTTTTGGTGCGTTTTCTGAAAGCGCACCAAAGATGCAGCAACCTGGACTTTTGGTGCACTTTTAGAACACACGCCAAACACGCGCAAACTATTCCAAAGTCCATGGGAAACCACAGGTTAACCACACGAAAACTGTGCTGCGGCCAAACCACAGTGCAGAGGGTGACACTGGCCTTAAATAGGGTGTTCTCCTTTTATATAGAGCACCCTATGCTAAGTATGCTATAAAAGAGAGACTGGAGTTGAACTTTAATTAAAAGTGTTACTAAACCCAGTAATATGAAAATAGTTCATCCCCCTTCCAGTGCCCACAGCTAATAAATCTTCTTTTTGCATTAAAATACTGCCACTATATACCTTTTTGGATGATCTGTATACCACGGTTACATAATAAGCTGCACAGTTTGTCCAGTGCTGAGAGTACAGGTAGGAGGAGATTTCCACTATAGCCTGTATACACGCCCACATGTGTGATGTCAATATCATGTGACCTGGCTATCTCTGAGAACATGAGTAAATGTTCTCTCCAGCATACCCATGCTTAGATTATAGGATTGGGTTGAAGTTAGATTTAGTTTTTTTTAGTTTTTTGTAGTAATTTAACATAAAGTAAGCTAATGTTTTTCTTCCATGAAGGACAGAGCAACAAGTGTGGAACTTATAACAATGGGCTTGGGACTTGTGTAGATAATATTAGTTTGAAATGCTTCTGAGATCATTCATTATTCATGGACAGGTGCATATGACCTCATTTGAATCACTATGCTTTTTTAATGTTAATACTTCTTTGAAACTGTGACTATTACCAGAGACAAAATTTTCCAGCTTTAAATCTCCAAAACCTGGAATTCAGGAACAGTTGATTAGAGTATTACAGAATAAATGGCTGTCTTGTATTCCTCTTACATATAAAAGTTTACAAAACAAAAGCATTGCTGAAAATATCCTTATGAAACAATCATTGTACACCTCGAAAAATACGCCTTTGTGTGCCAGTTCCATGTAAATACAAATATCAGGAGTATATAGCAGAGGTCACTATGTTAAAGAATACAGTGCCTTGAAAAAGTATTCATACCCCTTTAAATGTTCCACATTTTGTCATGTTACAACCAAAAAGGTGAATGTATTTTTTTGGTATTTTATGTGATAGAACAACACAAAGTGACACATCATTGTGAAGTGGAAGAAAAATTATAAATGTATTTCAAAATAAATAAATTAAAAAAAAATGTGAAAAGTGTTGTGTGCCTTTTTATTCAGCCAATACTTTGTAGAACCACCTTTTGCTGCAATTACAGCTGCAAATCTTTTTGGGGATGTCTCTACCAGCTTTGCACATCTAGAGAGTGACATTTTTGACCATTCTTCTTTGCAAAATAGCTCAAGCTCTGTCAGATTGGATGGAGAGCGTCTGTGAACAGCAATTTACAAGTCTTGCTGCAGATTCTCAATTGGATTTAGGTCTGGACTATGACTGGGCCATTCTAATGCCGCGTACACACGGTCGGAATTTCCGATGGAAACAGTCCGATGGGAGCTTTTCAACGGATTTTCCGACCGTGTGTATGCCCATCGGTCTTTTTCTGACGGAATTTCCGACGGACTTTGGATTGAGAACCTGTTCTCAATTTTTCAGACAGAAAACCTTTCTATCTATTCCGATCGTGTGTATGCAATTCCGACACGCAAAATTTCGACGCATGCTCGGAAACAATTCGACGCATGCTCGGAAGCATTAAACGTCCCTTTTATAGTACTGTCGAACGTGTTTTATGCCGCTGTGTTACAGACCGTCGGAATTTAGTGTGACCGTGTGTAGGCAAGACAGTTTGAGTGAAATTCCGTCTGAATTCCAACAGGAAACCCATCAGAGCTTTTTCCGACGAGAATTTCAACCGTGTGTACGCGGCATTAGACTTAAGCTGACCATACATTAATAGATTTTTTAATTAACGTTCATATGAATATTCGTACAAACGTTTGTACAATTTTCAGTACAATGAATGACTTGGGGAATCTTCGTCAAAAGTATTTCAAAATGTAATTTGCTTTTGACATTTGATTTTGATATTGAATGTAATTTCCAGAACTAAAACTTAGTCAATTCAAAAATTTGACTCTACTAACAATTAGAAAATCAAGTTAGCGCTCCTAGAAGGAAAAAGTTTGAAGAAGATGAGAGACAGAATATCAACCAAAAATCCAGAAAAAAACCCATGATACAAATGTTATAAATTAAGTTGCAGTTCAGTGAGTAAAATAAGTATTTCATCCCCTACCAACCAACAATAATTCTGGCTCCCACAGACTGGCTACAGTATATGCTCATGTGGTACACAGATTAGTTCTCTTAATTTTAGAAGGTGCTCCTGACGACAACTCATTATGTGTATAAAAGACACCGGTCCACAGAATCTCTTTCTTCCATTCAAACCTCACCATTATGAGCAAGAGCTGTCAAAGGATGTCAGGGGCAAGATTGTAGACATTCCTGCACAAGGCTGGAATGGGCTACAAGACCATCAACAAGAAGCTTGATGAGAAGGAGACAACTGTTGGAATGATTATTCACAAATTATAGAAATACAAAATTACCATCAATCGCCCTTGGTCTGGAGCTCCATGCAAGATTCCGCCTCATGGCGGATCATGATCATGAGAAAAATTAGTGATCAGCCTAGAACTACGCGGGAGGAGCTTGTGAATGATCTCAAAGCAGTTGGGACCACAGTCACCAAACAAATCATTGGTAACACAATACGCCTTGCAGGGGGACCTTGCCCCTGCAAGGTCCCCCTCCTCAAGAAGGCACATGTACAGACCCATCTGATGTTTGCAAATGAACATCTAAATGATTCAGATAAGGATTGGAAGAAAGTGCTGTGGTCAGATGAGACCAAAATTTTGCTTTTTGGTATTAACTCGGCTTGCTGTATTCGGAGGAAGAAAAATTATGACTATCACCCTAAGAACACCATCCCTACAGTCAAGCCCGGAGGTGGAAACATTATGCTTTGGTGCTATCTCTCTGCTAAAGGTACAGGCTGACTTTGCTGCATTGAGAGGCCAATGGATGGGGCCATGTACTGTAAAATCTTGGATGAGAACCTTCTTTCCTCAGCCAGAACACTGAAGATGGGACGTGGATGGGTCTTCCAGCATGACAATGACCCAAAACATACTGCCAAGGCAACAAAGGAGTGGCTCAAAATGAAGCACATTAAGGACATGGAATAGCCTAGCCAGTCTCCAGACCTTAATTCTATAGAAAATGTATGGAGGGAGCTGAAACTTCGAGTTGATTTAGAGAAGATCTGTAAAGAAGAGTGGATCAAAATCCCTCCCGAGATGTGTGCAAACCTGGTTATGCATGAGAGCCCATAGGAGCCTATAGGAAGGTGGGATATGCTTGTGAGTGTCCAACCAGAATCACCAGGATCACCATCCAAAGGTTATCTGCTCTACTAGGCCTGTAGGGTACGCTACTAGAGGTGAGAGGCTGGGGGAAACCGTGGGGTGCACCCCTGAAAACAACACGGAGAACTTTCTTCCAATTGCATGGATCAGCACTGAACTTTGATGCACAAAGTTATTTGGAACTCCTTTGTTTGCACATATTAAGAAGATTCATTATTTGTATTTAAATACATACTGTGTGGGAATTTTTGCCCCTTCACTTTTCTCTGCGATTTGCACAATAAGCTGGGACTTGTAGTGCACCACCATACTTTTTTTCGGATTTTTAATTTTTTGCTGCTGTTCATTTAGGAATTTTTTGCAGTGATTTAGTTCACATCATTAGTTATTTTAGTTTAGTTTAGTTTAGCATTATCTGGATTCTTATGCACTTTTATATTTTGCTGCACACGTATACCAGAGATTGGTTTCATGTTCCACATTCTTGCACGTTGCACTGTGCACTTTATATTCTTTGCTATTTGTTTACAGAAGGCATTTCCTTCATATTTATTGTAGACTTTTTATCACATTTATTGGAATTTCTTTACCGTTATCATTTTGAAGATTTTTTATCGTAACACGTTTTTTTGGTCACTTTCTTATTGGTCACTTTTTATGCACATAATCCTTTTACCCACATTTTTATTGTCATTGAGAAATTCATATATATGTTTTTATGCTGCTTTTATTACTGTTTAAAGCTGATTCTGTCTTACCTGAAGGTTACCCATCTTTTGGAAAATACGTCCCTCAGAGACCATTTATTTAGTGGTTAGCGCCACATACCCCCCCCCCCCCTTTTTACATATTTTTACAGTGTGAGATCACTTATATGTTGGCTGCTTTCCTTCTATTTTACTTTATTTTACTTTATATATATTGGATGAGCGCACTAGTCACCCTTTTATCTAAAAACCTGGTAACCAACTACAAAAAACTTCTTACCTCTGTACTGCCAACAAGGGTTTCTTCACCAAGTACTAAGTCATGTTTTGCTTGAGGATCAAATACTTATTTTACTCACTGAACTGCAACTAAATTTATAGCATTTGTATCATGTGTTTTTTTCTGGATTTTTGGTTGATATCCTGTCTCTATCATTTAAAACAGTGGTTCTCAACCCTGTCCTCAAGTACCCCTAATGCTGCTTACACATGATCGGATTATCCGGCGTACTTAGCCCGACGGACCAGGGTCCGGCGGACAATTCGAACGTGTGTGGACTCCAGCAGACTTTTTCTTCCCAAAAGTCCGGCGGACTTAGAAAGAAGTCTTGACTCAAAATTATCCACCGGACTTGGCAGTCCGGTGGACAATCCAATCGTCTGTGTGCTAGTCCGATGGACTAAAACCGATGCTAGGGCAGCTATTGGCTACTGGCTATGAACTTCCTTATTTTACGTCATCACGTTCGAATCCGGCGGACTTTTGGAGTCATCGTGTGTGGCCAAGTCCGTTCATTTCAAAGTCGGGCGGACCTCAGCTGCAAAGTCTGTCGGATTGTCCGCCGGACCAAGTCCGCCGGAAAGTCCGATCGTGTGTACGCGGCATAACAGGCCATATTTTCAGGTTTTCCTTTATCTTGCACAGGTGCTTTAAATCAGAGTCAATGGATTGGTATTTTGGACAGAGAAATTCCCAAAACATGGCCCGTTGTGGGTACTTGAGGACAGGGCTGAGAAACACTGATTTTAAATACACCTATGATAAAAATTATAGACCCTTACTTTCTTTGTAAGAGGGCAAACTTACAAAATCTGTAAGGGATCAAATAATTATTTCCCCACTGTATATCGGCAATCTGACTGATGTGATCAGCTGTTTTGTAACTTGTAAAACTTCAGTAAAAATCTATTGAAACAGGTTTGGTGGAGTTATCCTTTAAAGGGAAACTGAAGTTTAATTTCACCGTCAGAACCTCCCTGGCAGCATGTGACCCCTGCTTACATGGGAGGCCTGCCCCCTACCAATACCGAAAGGTAATTGGTCAGAGCTCCTCACATGAACTGCCTGCCACTCAAACCTCAGGTCCAACCTCTGTTCCAGAACAATCTTGCTGAAAGCAGGGGAGGCGCTTCTGAGTCAGAGCACAGGTGGTAACACTCACCACTACACTAGACAGTCCCAATCTCAAATCAAAACAAACAGGCCTAACCTACAGCACAGGCCTGTCTAAATTTGCCTACACTGATATTTTTAAACCCAGAAAAATCCTATTCTAGCACCTACCTTCTGGTAGAGGGTGCTACATTATATTCTCATAATAGCTAACACATGAAAACAGTGAAGGTGTTCCCTTGCAAATGGGAGCAAATTGCTAACATCTATTGCAAGGTACTAAACGACCAGCTAAAACATGTTCAGTACCTTAACGCGGACCGGCAGTAATGATTGTGGTTTGTCTTTCATCCCCAATGCCTTTGAGCTACTGCCAAAATTAAAATTCCACTGCCAAAGAAGACTGCTGCAAGAGAAAACATCTGATCTCTTAAAGCAGGAGCAGACATCCAGCTTCCCGAAGATTTCGAAGTAGGGTAATTGCGGCGTAATTGATTTTGCTGCAAAATTATTGATTTCACACAATCTGAAACTCTGTTTCTTTCATTGTGCTACTTGGACAAGATGTCCTTTGAAATAAAAAAAACGTATATATGCTTTTTTCTTTATTATAAAGGTGTGTGAGTTTTGACTGGTGAATTTCAGGTAGTCTAGTTTAATCAAGATACAGTTCTTTGTATTTGTGTTTTTTTTCCCTTTTTTGCATACATTTAGAAGTGGAAGAAAAGTCCAATTATAAGAATTCTCAGTCGTTCTAAAGGCAGAAGGTTTTTTTTTTTTTTATATTAATACAGTCTATGCCAGGGATATGCAATTAGCGGACCTCCAGCTGTTGCTAAACTACAAGTCCCACCATGCCTCTGCCTCTAGGTGGAATGCTTGTGGCTCTCAGAGTCTTGCTATGCCTCATGGGAATTGTAGTTCTGCAACAGCTGGAGGTTCGCTAATTGCATATCCCTGGTCTATGCATTAGGGTGAAAAACCTTCTGGGTGCAAATTTCACCCCGGCTGCCCCTTATACATACCTGAGCCCCATCTTTATCCAGCGATGTGCACGAGAGCAGAGTCTCTCCAGGCTTTCTCTCCTCACTGGACATGGAGGCAGCAACGGAAGCCTTTGGCTCCTGCTGCTGTCAATCAATCACAGCTAGTGAGGGGGGAGGGGCCGAGCCGCCTTCTGTGTGTCAATGGACACACAGAGCCAGCTCTGGAGTGAGCACTCACAAGTGCCTCCATAGCTTACTACAAAGTCCTATCGGACAAACGGACAAAGTGCCACGCATGCTCAGATCACATTACAAGACCAAAGCTATTGGCTACTAGCCTCTACGTAGTCCCGTCGTAGACAACAAACGTCACCACGTTCAGAATGATCGGATTTTCCGACAACTTTGTCCGACCGTGTGTATGCAACACCAGTGTCGGACAAAATCCGATGGATTTTGTGGTCGGATTTTCCGACCGTGTGTACGGGGCATTAGAATTACTTTAAACCCCCCACCCACCTATCCTGCCAACTCTGTATAAAAAAAGATGTGTGCACCTATTTTTAAGCCTCACATGTGATCCTACAGCTCTGGCTCTCCTGTGTCATGGAGCATTTGACAACGTCTGTGAATTCCAAGAGCAATGATGTCACCCATAGGCTCCCATGGCCCAGTCATTGTCGGCACTCCCTGCTCTCCCCTGCAGCAGCCGTTCACTGCCATAGCAGGAGCTATGGGAACATGTGAGCAGACCAGATTAAAAATAGGTAGGTACACACACCTTTTTTATACAGGTTGGGCAGAATAGGTAGGAAGAGCGGGATGGAATGCTTTTATGATTAGATATACAGTATCTCACAAAAGTGAGTACACCCCTCACATTTTTTAAAATATTTTATTATATCTTTTCATGTGACAACACTGAAGAAATGACACTTTGCTACAATGTAAAGTAGTGAGTGTACAGCTTGTATAACAGTGTAAATTTGCTGTCCCCTCAAAATAACTCAACACACAGCCATTAATGTCTAAACCGCTGCCAACAAAAGTGAGTTCACCCCTAAGTGAAAAGGTCCAAATTGGGCCTAATTAGCCATTTTTTCCCTCCCCGGTGTCATGTGACTCATTAGTGTTACAAGGTCTCAGATGTGAATGCGAAGCAGGTGTGTTAAATTTGGTGTTGTCGCTCTCACTCTCTCATACTGGTCACTGGATGTTCCAGTGGCACCTCATGGCAAAGAACTCTCTGAGGATCTGAAAAAAAGAATTGTTGCTCTACATAAAGATGGCCTAGGCTACAAGAAGATTGCCAAGACCCTGAAACTGAGCTGCAGCACAGTGGCAAAGACCCTACAGCGGTTTAACAGGACAGGTTTCACTCAGAACAGGCCTCACCATTGTCGACCAAAGAAGATGAGTGCACGTGCTCGGCGTCATATCCAGAGGTTGTCTTTGGGAAATAGACGTATGAGAGCTGCCAGCATTGCTGCAGAGGTTGATGGGGTGGGGGGTCAGCCTGTCAGTGCTCAGACCATACGCTGCACCCTGCATCAAATTGGTCTGCATGGCTGTCGTCCCAGAAGGAAGCCTCTTATAAAGATGATGCACAAGAAAGCCTGCAAACAGTTTCTGAAGACAAGCAGACTAAGGACATGGATTACTGAAACCATGTCATGTGTCTGATGAGACCAAGATAAACGTATTTGGTTTAGATGGTGCCAAGTGTGTGTGGCGGCAACCAGGTGAGGAGTACAAAGACAAGTGTGTCTTGCCTACAGTCAAGCATGGTGGTGGGAGTGTCATGGTCTGGGGCTGCATGAGTGCTTCCGGCACTGGGGAGCTACAGTTCATTGAGGGAACCATGAATGCCAACATGTACTGTGACATACTGAAGCAGAGCATGATCCCCTCCCTTCAGAGACTGGGCCGCAGGGCAGTATTCCAACATGATAACCACCCCAAACACCTCCAAGATGACCACTGCCTTACTACAGAATCTGAGGGTAAAGGTGATGGACTGGCCAAGCATGTCCTCAGACCTAAACCTTATGGAGCATCTATGGGGCATCCTCAAACGGAAGGTGGAGGAGTGCAAGGTCTCTAACATCCACCAGCTCCGTGATGTCTTCATGGAGGAGTGGAAGAGGACTTCAGTGACAACCTGTGAAGCTCTGGTAAACTCCATGCCCAAGAGGGTTAAGGCAGTGCTGGAAAATAATGGTGGTCACACAAAATATTGACACTTTGGGCCCAATTTGGACATTTTCACTTAGGGGTGTACTCACTTTTGTTGCCAGCGGTTTACAAATGAATGGCTGTGTGTTGAGTTATTTTGAGGGCACAGCAAATTTACACTGTTATACAAGCTGTACACTCACTACTTTACATTGTAGCAAAGTGTCATTTCTTCAGTGTTGTCACATGAAAAGATATAATAAAATATTTACACAAATGTGAGGGGTGTACACACTTTTGTGAGATACTGTATTCTTCTGGCTGGGTTGGAGGTAGGTATCTCAGTCTTTGGTGGAATAAAATGTAGTAGTATACACTGAAATACGTCAGAAGGAGAAAGTCCCAGCCATCAACCAATCAGATTCCATCTGTCAATTTTATTGTGTATATTTTAAAATTAAAAGGAAGATTCCATTTGAGTGTTACAGCTTCTTTCATTGCCTATAGAATATTTGTGTACGTAGCAGCAATTTTCAATGATGATGGGGTTAATACTGAATGAATTCGGCTAATCTCAGAGACATGGGGTGACTGGAATTACAGCTCACAAAGACGTAGTTTACAGAATCTTTATAAGTGTAGAGACTGGCCATGAAGTAAAATATACGATGGAATGTTTGTGTTGATATAACAGCATCTAACTGTAAACTTGCTGATTACCAGGGCGGCCAATCACGTAAGTTTTAAAGTCAACTTTTCAGTAACTGCATGAATAAATTCCCACCAAGAAACAATACACAACAATAACATATTTCTTAATAAAAGTCTGACCTCCTATCAAAAAAGAAAACATGAACTTCAGTCCAGTGACTTGGCCTCGGCTGAGATGATGCCATCTGTCTGCTGCAGGCAGGAAGAAGCCTTTCCTCAGTCTCCACTTCCCCATCAAGGAAGTGATCAGACTGAATCATTGTAGTAGTTCACAAGGTGAGAAGCTGCAGCGGGGGGCTGATCTGTGTCAGACATTTAGGAACGCAGCCTAGAACTCCACAGACATCAGGATCAGGGCCGTTTTTTCCACTGGGCATGCTGGGCAGTTGCCCGGGGCCCCACTTGTCTGGAGGGCCCCATCCAGGGCTGATCCTCAGCGCTGCAATCTGCTGCTTAAATTGACTGACTGCACTGGTTGCTCAATTCACCGGCCTCTAGCTAGCAACCAGTGACGTCAATCAGAGGCCGCGGCCGCCCCAGTATTCATAGTGCACCGCGGCTTCCCCAGTGGCTAGAGAACAGGCTCCGCCCACCTCTGCCATGTTCTTCAGACAGCATGGAGAGGAAGCAGAAAGACGGCCCTTGATAGCTGGCGCTGCCTTGCTGCTGTGAGTGACACACTGAATGCACCAGGCCGGCGGGCTCAAGTAAGTCTAACGATGTCTACTTAAGTAAGTTCAAGTTGTGCATCAAACACAGCCACTGTCTGTGCCCCTCAAAAGCTACCACTGTGCCCATTAAACAGCCACTGTGCCCATCAAAGCTGCCACTGTGCCCATCAAAAGCTGCCACTGTGCCCATTAAACGCAGCCACTATGCCCATCATACGCTGCCACTGTGCCCATCAAACTCATGTTATATTGTCCAAACGTTGTGTTAATGTACTGTAAATATATTATTGATAATTTGCATTTTTATTCTCGTGCGTGATTGTGTAGACAGGGCCCAAGTGCACTGTATTGCCCGGGGGCCTATAATGCTCTTAGGATGGCCCTGATCAGGATCATCTCTGAGTTGGCATCTTAGCCCAGGAAGTAGATTGAAACCACGGATGATGCCTGAACAAAGGTCCGTCCTTCTGGAGAGAAAAGAAGATGAAGTCATTGTCATTGGGAGTAACATCGCTTACAACTGTCCCTGACTTCGAGGGACTGTCCCCCATTTGGAACAAAGTCCCTCTGTTCTTTCCTCCTCATTTGTCTCTCATTTTGGTCTGATCTGTATACCAATAAATGTAATACTTACCTTTTCTGTAATTTTCCTTTCATGGTGCCTATCCATGGCAGCATACATATGGCAAGTTTTCCTCATTGGCACGATGACGTCATCGTGGAATGCGCCGTAGCGCAATGAGACTAGTGGCGGCCATCTTGGTACACCCTAATTAGGGTTATTATATAAACTGTCCTCAGATGAATATTGGCGCCTTCCCCAGGAGTCAAGGAGGCCTGCTCTGTCCCTCCACAATATGGATCTAGCCAAAGGTACACTTTTTGAAAGATAAAATTTGATCCAGTACCTTGGGCTGGATCCATATTGTGAAGGGGCAGAGCAGGCCTCCTTGACTCCTAGGGAAGACTCCATTATTCGCCAGAGGGCGGTTTATATAATAACCCTAATTAGGGTGTACAAAGATGGCCGCCGCTAGTCTCACTGCACTACTGCACATGCGCGTGGCGCATGTGCAATGATGTCATTGTGCCAATGAAGAAAACACGCCATATGTATGCTGTGTCAGGGCTCAGCCCTTCCTTTTCAGAGCTGGCCGCTCAGCTGTCGGCTAATTGCCAGCTCCTAGCTCTCCACAGTTACTCAGCTGTTGATGATATCCTGCTCGTCAGTCCTGCCTACTTAAGCCGTTCAGCCCAGGGGATCTCTGCCTTCGCCTTGGTCAACATCACAGAGACTATCTCCTGCGATCCTGTTCAAGACTTGCTTTGCTGACATCCCTTCTGGCTCCAGATCCTACTTGCTGTTCCACTACATTGATCCCTGACTTCTGGCTTTGCTGACTATCCGTTCCGGTTACTGAACTTTGGCTATGTTTTGACTACGTTTGTTCTTTTTACTTTTATTTTTAAACAAGTGTGATTTAACTGTACTTCTGTCTTGGCCTGATTTCATGGTTTCTGACATGCTGCCATGGAGGCACCAGGAAAGTTGTATATAAAATGCACATTTTATCTTTCAAAAAGTGTTTCCCAGTGCTAAACCTTTCATCCAATTTCTAAATGGCTGCATTTGTAAATTTCAAAAACCAGTATAAAGGAATAGTAGTGGTAGAAAAAGCACTTGTGGGTTTAAATAATCTTTTTTTTTAGTCTAATTTATCTTTTAGGGGGCGTGACAGGGGGTGTGTCCTATGCCTACATACTTTTGCTAATAGGTGTCCCTCATTCCCATCTCAAAAAGTTGGGAGGTATGAAGTTTGCACTACAATCTATTTAGCTAGCCAATAAATGGTATAATTAAATCCAAGCTTCAGCATATTCTAGTAAATTAGCTTTACCCTTTTCAGGGACAACATTCTAGCCACTGTTGTCAGTAGGCTTCCAAACATGCACCTACAGCACCCAGGACGGCCACCAGTGAGATGCTGTAGTGGTTTTAAAAACTGACTGCACTGTGTGCGACCAGCAGCAGCTGTCCCTGGCAGTTGTCAGATTTGTACTCTGTAGTAATAGAGCCTCTGATCAACTCTGGATGCAGACAGTGTGCATCCAGGGTCAGCATATCTTCCTTTTTTGTTCTGGCTATGCACAAGTTGGCTGCAGCTCATTGGCCAGGTTGTAAGCGGCGATAGCATAGGGTGTTGCTGCTTACTTGTTTTCATTGAAAAAAATACAAGGTGTTCTGTGAATGGTGCTGAAAAAGCGACCCCCCTGTAGTCAAAGGAAACCACCAATCTGCCGAGAGCCTGAGCCAGCCCCTCCCACCCCCCTCCACAGCCTAGCACTCCAGTGAGCGCTGGAGGGGCAGAGCAGAGAGCCAATGACTGACAGTGCGCTCAGAGCGGAGAGGGAGACCTGAGCGACCAGCGGTGTTTGATTGCTCAGTTCTTAGTGCAGAGCTGGCAGGGGACAGATGCAGTATTGGATCGACCTCGGTAAGTATAAATGTTTTTTTTTTAACCACTTGCTTACTGTGCACTTAAACACCCTTCCTGCCCAGACCAATTTTCAGCTTTCAGCGCTCTCGCACTTTCAGTGACAATTGCACGGTCATGCAATGTTGTAACCAAATGAATTTTTTATCATTTTGTTCGCACAAATAGAGGTTTAGTTTGGTGGTATTTATTCGCGACTCCGTTTTTAATTTTTTGCGATATAAGCGAAAACATAGCGGAAATTTTGAAAAAAAACCAATATTTTCTCCTTTCTTTTTTAAAAGAAATCCAATAAAATCAAATTTTGTCATAAATTTAAGCCAAAATGTATTCTGCTACATGTTTTTAGTAAAAAAAATTCCGTTAAGTGTATAATAATTGGTTCGTGTGATCACGGACATATGTACGCAAATGATCATGTACATATGTGTGCAGGTGATCACGGACATATGTGTGCAGATAATCATTGGCACATGTTATTTTACTGGGACATATGTGAGGGACATGTGTTTTTACTATTTGGGGACATGTGTTTTTATTTGGGGACATGTGTTTTTATTATTTGGGGACATGTGTGTTTTGGGGACATGTGTGTTTTGGGGACATGTGTGTTTTACTGTGGGGACACTACTGGTGATCAGTGAGTAAAAAAAACAGCTAATACTCACTGATCACCAGCCGGCTGTAGCGATCCGCTCTCCTCTCCTCACCGACGACTTCCGTGTGAGGAGAGGAGGGCCGATTGCCTAGCAACCGGCTGTTTGTTTACATCACATGACAGCTGTGATTCGACACGGCCAACATGTGATCAGGAGGGCCAATCACCGAGCCCTCCTGCCGATCCGAGATGCGCCGTGTCCGGGCGTCACGGCCGCATCGGGATCGTGCAGCTGCGCGGGCACGCGCGCGCGCGATCCCTCTACTTCTGAAGGACGTTCCGGAACGTCCGATCAGAAGTAGACGGCTCCCACCCGGCCGTATATGTATAGTGGCCGGGTGGGAAGTGGTTAAAGTCTATACTTCTCCTTTAAAGCGGAGCTTCACCCAATTCACATTTGGCACGTTTAGGGGGAGCGGGTACCTGTTTTTCACCAGCATTGACAGCTTAGTGCTGGAGGGCTCAGTTTTAAAGGTAAGTGAGTCATAATGGGGCAGCATGTGGTGCATACTGGCACATTATGGCATAACACTGCAGAGGCCCATTTAAAAAATTAAAAAAAGGTGGTAGTTGATTTATTTTATTGAATCATAATAAAAGATGTATGATATTGAAAAGATACACAATCTGATGTTGTATGTACAAGGAAGGAAATGTATCAAAACTGGAGCAGCTGTGCATGGCAGCCAATCAGCTTCTAGCTTTTATCTTCAAAGAACTAACTGAACAAGTAGAAGGGAGAAGGCTATTAGCCGCCATGCACAGCTCCACTGGTTTTGATAAGTTGCTCTCTAGGTACCATTCATCGAAAAACTTTGTTTGTGTGCCATTCCCAGGGACAAAACTTCCAAACATGCACTAATCAGGCACTAATGACAGTTCTAATCTATCCATCTAGAGGAGGCGTCTCCAAACTACGGCCCGCAGGCCACAAGATTTTATCTGGACCGCAGGAACTTGTCCTGTATGTGAAAGGGGGGCTTTGTTGTGGAGAGCAACCTTCTGACATGATTTCATGAAGGGGGGATCTCTGATGTGAAGTAGGAACTTCTAATTTGATGGGGGGGGGCTCTGTTGTGAAAGGGGGACTTCTGAATAGATGGGGGGGGGGGCTGATGTGAAAGAGGAACTTCTAATTTGATAGGGGGGCTCTGATGTAAAAGGGGGACTTTAGAATTGATGGGGGGGGCTCTAATGTCAAAGGGGAACTTCTAATTTGATAGGGGAGCTCTGATGTGAAAGGGGGACTTCTGAATTGGGGGGGGGGGGGCTCTAATGTGAAAGGGGGACTTCTGAATTGGGGGGGGGCTCTAATGTGAAAGGGGAACTTCTAATTTGATAGGGGAGCTCTGATGTGAAAGGGGGACTCCTGAATTGACGGGGGGAGGGCTCTGATGTGAAAGGGGGACTTCTGAATTGGGGGGGGGCTCTAATGTGAAAGGGGGGCTCCTGATTTAATGGGAAGATCTCGGATGTGATGGAGGGGAATTCTTATTTAATGAGGGGGGATCTCGGATGTGACGGTGGATCTGATGTGAAAGATGGAACTTCTGATTTGATGGGGGGGGGGGATCTATGATGTGAAGCGGGGGTCTGATGTGAAAGGGAGATTTGTCTTATGATGGGGGTAACTTCTCATGTGGAGGGGGATCTGTTATGAAAGATGGAACTTTTGATTTGATGGGGGAATCTCTGATGTGAAGGGGGGAAGTTCTGATTGATGGGGGGATGTCTGATGTGAGGGGGGGGGATTCTGATGTTAAAGGGGGACTTCTCTTATAATTGGGGTACTCTCTGCTGTGGAAGGGGGACTTCTGATTTGATGAGGGATCTTTGATGTGGAAGGGGGCTCTGAAGTGGCAGGGGACTTTTGATTGGATAGCGAATCTTTGATCTAAGGGGGGGCTACTGATTTGATGGGGTGCTTTATTATGTGGGGTGGGGGGGGGGGGCTCTGAAGTGACAGGGGACTTCTGATTTGGTGGGGGATCTTTGATGTGAAAGGGGTTGGCTTCTGATTTGATCGGAGAATTTATGATACGGGTGGGGGAGGCTCTGATGTGACAGGGGACTTCTGATTAGATGGGAGGATATATGATATGAGGGTGGGCTCTGATGTGACAGGGGACTTCTGATTAGATGGGAGGATATATGATATGAGGGTGGGCTCTGATGTGACAGGGGACTTCTGATTAGATGGGGGGATCTTTGACGTAAAAGAGGGGGACTTCTGATTTGATGGGGGTGTTTATGATGTGGGGGGGGGGCTCTGAAGTGGCAGAGGCCTTCTGATTTGATGGGGGTGTTTATGATGTGGGGGGGGGGGGGCTCTGAAGTGGCAGAGGCCTTCTGATTTGATGGGGGTGTTTATGATGTGGGGGGGGGGGGCTCTGAAGTGGCAGAGGCCTTCTGATTTGATGGGGGTGGATCTTTGATGTAATGGGGGGCTCTTATGTGAAAGGGGGATCTTCTGAAGTAAAAGAAGACTACTGATTTGATGGTGGGGATCTCTGATGATTGCCAGACTCTGCTGTAAAGGGGGCTCCTCTCATGTGATGGGAGATTCTGATGTAGACAGGAAGGCTCTAATGTGAAAGGCAGGCTATGATAAGAACGGGGGGCTTTTGATGTGATGCGGTGACTCTTAATTGATATTTTTGATGTAAAGTTATTTTTTATAGCATATTTATTAATTAATTTAAAAATGATTCATTAATTTATAATACTCATTATTTGGGCCCACATATATTTGTAGGACATACAGTGCCTTGACAATTTCCACAGTTTGTTATGTTACAACCAAAAATGTAAATGTAAATGTATTTTATTGGGATTTTATGTGATAGACTAACACAAAGTGGCACATAATTGTGGAAGGTGGAAGGAAAATGATAAATGGTTCTCAATATTTTTACAAATAAATATCTAAAAAGTGTGGTGTGCATTTGTATTCAGCCCCCTTTACTCTGATACCCCTAACTAACATCTAACCAATTGCCTTCAGAAGTCACCTAAAGTCTAGTAAATAGAGTCCACCTGTGTGTAATTTAATCTCAGTATAAATACAGCTTTTCCGTGAAGCCCTCAGAGGTTTGTTAGGGATCCTTAGTGAACAAACAGTATCATGAAGGCCAAGGAACACACCAGACAGATCAGGGATAGAGTTGTGGAGAAGTTTAACACATGCCGACCAGGCCATAGCCGAAAGGGCGGTTGGCTTATTTTGGGTGGACATCCGTGGGACGTCCTCACAGAGTCGCGCTCCCCCTGGGGCGCACACCCGGGAACATCCGTAAATGGTCGCCGATAGCGGGGGTTTACCACGTGATCGCTCCGTCAAATGACGGAGCGATCACTTGTAAACAAACCGGCGTCATGTCTTGATGAGGGAGAGATCGTTTGCAGCGCTGTGGGCACTACAGATCCAGCCCACAGCGCTGCACAGTGCCCATACTATGCCAGTACTCTGCCATACTGTGCAATACTGTGCAATACTCGCCAATACTCTGCAATACATTTTAACAGAAATAACTATTTTTTTTTTTTTTTTACAGAATTTTCAGTATTTTTGGATTTATAGCGCAAAAAAATAAAAAACCCAATGGTGATTAAATACCCCCAAAAGAAAGCTCTATTTGTGTGAAAAAAAAGGACAACTATTTCATATGGGTACAGTGTTGCATGACTGAGTAATTGTCATTCAAAGTGTGAGAGCACCGAAAGCTGGAAATTGGTCTGGTTAGGAAGGGGGTTTAAGTGCCCGGTGGGTAAGTGGTTAAAGCAGGGTTAGGTTATAAAAAAATATCCCAAGCTTTGAATGTCTCACGGAGCTCTGTTCAATGCATCATCCGAAAATGGAAGGAGTATGGCACAACTGCAAACCTACCAAGACATGGCCGTCCACCTAAACTGACAGGCCAGGCAAGGAGAGCATTAATCAGAGAAGCAGCCAAGAGGCCCATGGGAACTCTGGAGGAGCTGCTGAGATCCACAACTCAGGTGGGAGAATCTGTCCACAGGACAACTATTAGTCATGGACTCCACAAATCTGCCCTTTATGGAAGAGTGAGAAGAAGAAAGCCATAAGAAGTCCTGTTTGTAGTTTGCGAGAAGCCATGTGGGGGACACAGCAAACATGTGGAAGAAGGTGCTCTGGTCAGATGAGACAAAATTGAACTTTTTGGCTTAAAAGCAAAACACTATGTGTGGTGGAAAACTAACACTGCACATCACCCTGAACACACCATCCCCACTGTGAAACATGGTGGTGGCAGCATCATGTTATGGGGATATTTTTCTTCAGCAGGGACAGGGAAGCTGGTCAGAGTTGATGGGAAGATGGATGGAGCCAAATACAGAGTAATCTTAGAAGAAAACCTGTTAGAGTCCACAAAAGACTTGAGACTGGGGGGGAGGTTCACCTTCCAGGAGGACAACGACCCTAAACATACAGCCAGAGCTACAATGGAATGGTTTCGATCAAAGCATATTCATGTGTTAGAATGGCCCAGTCACAGTCCAGACCTAAATCCAATTGAGAATCTGTGGCAAGACTTGAAATTGCTGTTCACAGATGGTCTCCATTCAATCTGACAGAGCTTGAGATATTTTGCAAAGAAGAAGAATGGGCAAGAATGTCCCTCTCTAGATGTGCAAAGCTGGTAGAGACATCCCCAAAAAGACTTGCAGCTGTAATTGCAGCGAAAGGCGGTTCTACAAAGTATTGACTCCGGGGGGCGCTATACAAATGTACCCCACACTTTTCACATATTTGTAAAAAATGTTGAAAACTATTTATCATTTTCCTTCCACTTCACAATTATGTGCCACTTTGTGTTGGTCTATCACATAAAATCTCAATAAAATATATTTACGTTTTTGGTTGTAACATGACAAAATGTGGAAGATTTCAAGGGGTATAAATACTTTTTGTACAATGTGGCCTTGAAATGAAAGTTTGGATCTTCTGATCGCTCTCATTGTATCTCTTTCTTTTTGTAGAGATATTTTATAACGTTCCTTCCTCGTCCCTCCAGCCCTGACACAAGCCCCTCCCCCTCTCATGGTTGTCACAGACCGGAGCATCCAGCCCGTCCAGTCCTGGCTTCCCTCCAATCACATTCCTGTCCTCATACCTGTGCAGGGTGATCTCCCTCCAGCCAGGTATTCGCCTGCCCCGCCCCCCGGGGGGAGGGCACAGCTGTCATCCAGGTGGATCACAACCGCACCAACTGTTATTAGTCACTCGCAGCCCTGGGGCAGTCCGCTCTCCCATTGGTGAAAAGTTTGATAGGCCCCGCCCCTCCCCGCCCGCTGATCAGCGCTGCGCTCTGCCTGTTGTAGGATTGGACTCAGTGCGAGGACTGATCAGGGATCGATCATAGAGGATCGCATCATCGCCGCACACTATTGGGTTTATTAGCCGCCTCTGGACGCCGAGAGCCGACATACTGGAGCTACAGTAAGTCCTTCTATTCATAGACACAGCCTCCTATCCATGGAGGGCAGACACAGCCTCCTATCCATGAACACAGCCTCCTATCCATGAACACAGCCTCCTATCCATGGGGGGCAGACACAGCCTCCTATCCATGGGGGGCAGACACAGCCTCCTATCCATGGGGGGCAGACACAGCCTCCTATCCATGGGGGGCAGACACAGCCTCCTATCCATGGGGGGGCAGACACAGCCTCCTATCCATGGGGGGGCAGACACAGCCTCCTATCCATGGGGGGGCAGACACAGCCTCCTATCCATGGGGGGGCAGACACAGCCTCCTATCCATGGGGGGCAGACACAGCCTCCTATCCATGGGGGGCAGACACAGCCTCCTATCCATGGGGGGGCAGACACAGCCTCCTATCCATGGGGGGCAGACACAGCCTCCTATCCATGGGGGGGCAGACACAGCCTCCTATCCATGGGGGGCAGACACAGCCTCCTATCCATGGGGGGCAGACACAGCCTCCTATCCATGGAGGGCAGACACAGCCTCCTATCCATGGAGGGCAGACACAGCCTCCTATCCATGGGGGGCAGACACAGCCTCCTATCCATGGGGGGCAGACACAGCCTCCTATCCATGGGGGGCAGACACAGCCTCCTATCCATGGGGGGCAGACACAGCCTCCTATCCATGGGGGGCAGACACAGCCTCCTATCCATGGAGGGCAGACACAGCCTCCTATCCATGGAGGGCAGACACAGCCTCCTATCCATGGAGGGCAGACACAGCCTCCTATCCATGGGGGGCAGACACAGCCTCCTATCCATGGGGGGCAGACACAGCCTCCTATCCATGGGGGGCAGACACAGCCTCCTATCCATGGGGGGCAGACACAGCCTCCTATCCATGGGGGGCAGACACAGCCTCCTATCCATGGGGGGCAGACACAGCCTCCTATCCATGGAGGGCAGACACAGCCTCCTATCCATGGGGGGCAGACACAGCCTCCTATCCATGGGGGGCAGACACAGCCTCCTATCCATGGGGGGCAGACACAGCCTCCTATCCATGGGGGGCAGACACAGCCTCCTATCCATGGGGGGCAGACACAGCCTCCTATCCATGGGGGGCAGACACAGCCTCCCATCCATGGGGGGGGGGGTGTAGCCTCCTACCCATCCATGGGGGGGGGGGTGTAGCCTCCTACCCATCCATGGGGGGGGGGTGTAGCCTCCTACCCATCCATGGGGGGGGGGGGGTGTAGCCTCCTACCCATCCATGGGGGGGGGGTGTAGCCTCCTACCCATCCATGGGGGGGGGGGTGTAGCCTCCTACCCATCCATGGGCTCCGCTCAGCTGATTGCCCTCTGATTGTATTCTACATGCTACACTACTATGATGTATATAAAGCAGAAGTCAGGAGGCAGTCAGTCCAGGAGCCTGCAGATATGAAAAAAAAAATGTACAGTGTGTGTGTAAAAAAAAAAAAAAAATATATATATATATATATATATATATATATATATATATATATATATATATATATATATATATATATATATATACACACACTGTGTGTATGTACATGTATTACCGATTTTTTTTTTCCTTATTCTCCAAAAATATTTCATATACATCCACACTGAACAGACCTTTCATTTATTTTATTTTTTTTTCATAAAATTGCTTCTTGCTGTGTTTTTCTGCCTCCTTGTAACGTCCTCCTGTGAGTTCCTGAACCATTATTATTATAAAAAAAAAAATATATATATATATATATATATATATATATATATATATATATATATATATATATATATATATATATATATATATATATATATATATATATATATATATATATATATATATATATATATATATATATATATATATATATATATATATATTTATTATTATTATTTATTTTTCTCCCTTTTTCTTTGGAATGAGCGGTGCATGTTAGTTGGAGTCATGGACACTGCCCTATGCACACTACAATTCCCATAGTCTGTCTTGGGAGCGAGCAGAGCAAGAGAGGGTGACTACATCCCTACATACAGTGGGAGTATGGAGACTGAGTGTAGCCACTAAGGATGAGCTCAGGTGTGTTCGCAACTCCACAAAGCTGACACTCCGCAGCGCTAATCACAGGCAGTGAGACATTTCTCGATCTGTGCAGCCGCGGCTCGGGAAATGTCTCACTGCCTGCGATTTAGCGCTAAGGAGTGTCGGCTTCCTGATGGGCACGTGGACTTGTGAACATGCCTCAGCTCATCCTTAGTAGCCACCCTCTAACAGAAAGTGGCATCACTAAAAAAATTCACGTTCACATAATGAAAAAGAAAATGTGATTTTTTTTTTTTTTTCTCACAGACCAGGCCACCTTCTTCCATTGCTCTATGGTCCGGTTCTGATGCTCAGGTACCCATTGTAGGTGCTTTTGGCTGTGGACATGGGTCAGCATGGGCACCTTGACCAGTCTGCAGTTACACAGCTCCATACACAACATACTGCAATTAACTTTTTTTTTTTTTTTTTTCTGCTATCAACTTCAGAGAGGACATGTTTACTTGCTTCCTAATATAGCCCACTGACTTCTAGATGCCATTGTAACAAGCTAATCAATGCTGTTCACTTAACCTGTCTGGTCATAATGTTATGGCTGATCGGTGTATATGTCTGCATGGTGACTACTACATAGGTATATAACCAGATTGGTGTCTTGGGGACGCACATGTTGTTGGATCCTGGATTGCACGATATATTATTGAGTACAATTCCATTTCTCCATTCGCTTCTAAGGGCACTTTCACACTGGGGGGGGGGGGGGGGGGGGGGGGGGGGGGGGGGGGGTGTCAGCGGGACTCTTTAAACCCCTGCTAGAGGCCAATTAAGGGTTAATGGCACCCGTGTAGCGCTGCTGCCAAAGCGCTTTGCAGGTGCTTCGGTGGTGCTGCCCATTGACTTCAATGGGCAGGGGTAAGGTTTTTTATTTATTTTATTTTTTTTGTGGCATTTTAGTGTAAATTTGAGATCTGAGGTCTTTTTGACCCCACATCTCCTATTTAAGAGGTCCTGCTTTTTTATTTTTTTTCCCCTATTACATTCCTTGTAATAGGAATAAAAGTAAAAAAAAAAAAAAATTGTGTCAAGTGTAAAAATAAAAGGTAAAAAAAAAAGAAGTTGTTTGTGTTTTTTTTTGTTTTTGTTTTTTAAACGCGCCCCGTCCCGATGAGCTCACGTGCAGGAGCGAACGCATATGTGAGTAGCACCCGCATATGAAAACTGTGTTCAAACCAAGGGTAAGTTTGTCGCCATCCCACGAGCAGGCGCAATTTTGAAGCGTGACATGTTTGGTATCAATTAACTAGGCGTAACATTCTTTCACACTATAAAAAAAAAATGGGCTTACTTTACTGTTGTCTTTTTATTTTTTATTCAAAAATGTGCATTTTTTTTCCAAAAAAAGTTCACTTGTAAGACCGCTGCGCAAATACGGTGTGACAAAATATTGCAACTGCCATTTTATTCTCTAGGGTGTTAGAAAAAAAAAAAAGTATGTTTGGGGGTTCCAAGTAATTTTCTAGCAATAAAACTGTTTAACTTGTAAACAACAAATCTGAGACGCTCGGTCCTTAAAGTGGAGGGCCACCCTAAAAAACAAAATGACATTAAAATGTTCCAAAAATTATTTTTTTCATTTAAACTTACCAGAAATGCCTGTTGCTAGGTAGATCGTCCTAATCTGCCTCTTCCTACTCCGGTGATCTTCAGTGTTCTCTCCTCTTCGCAGTGTGTTCTGGGAACTGTGTGTGTCCCAGAACACAGCGCACCCCATTCACAAAGCGATGTGCGACTCGCGCATGCGCAGTAGGAAACGGGCAGTGAAGCCGCAAGGCTCCACTGCCTGTTTCCCTTAGATAGAATGGCGGCCCCGGGACCCGAGAGCTGAGGGATGGGTCGTGTGCTTATTAAAAGTCAGCAGCTACAGTGTTTGATTTGGAGCAATGTCCCTCTGTCCCTCATTCCTCCTCATTTGTCCCTCGTTTTGGTCTGATCTATATAGTTGTATATAAAATGCACTAATTATCTTTCAAAAAGTGTTTCCCAGTGCTAAACCTTTCATCTGATTTCTAAATTGCTGCATTTTGTAAATTCCAAAAGCCAATATAAAGCAATAGTAGTGTTAAAAAGTGTGTGTGTGTGTGTGTGTGTGTGTGTGTGTGTGTGTGTGTGTTATTTACAATTCTCCTTTAAGAGGGTGTGGCCGGGGGTGTGTCCTATGCTACATACTTTTGCTGATGGGTGTCCCTCATTCTCATCCCAAAAAGTTGGGCGGTATGGCGTGTGGTATCGCAGCACAGAAGTTAAGGCCCATACACACGATCAGACTTTGACAACAAACATGCAAATTACCTGTTTTACGGCAACATCCGACTGTGTGTACGCTCCATCGGACAAACTTTTTCGGTTTTCATTGGACAAATGTTCGCTGTGCAAACAGACAAACTTTTCGGCAACAAAAGTCCGATGGAGCAAAGTCCGAACGTGTGTACAGATATCCATCAGACTTAAAGCGGAAGTAAACCCGCTGAAACTTTTTTTTTTTTTTTTTTTTTCTACACCTGTAAGGGAAAAGGCATAATGAGCTAGTATGCACCGCCCCCGTTTTACTTACCTGACCCCTCAAAAGTCCCGCGCTCGCTCCCGACATCCTCTTTGCCGCTCAGCCAGGCCGTTGATTGGTTACAGTGGATGGATTGAAAGCAGCGCAGCCATTGCTACGCACTGCTGTCAATCTCATACAATGACGTGGCGTGCTGGGGGGCGGGGCCGAGTGATATAGCCGGCGGTCATAGCCGCTCACTGTATCACGGGAGCGCGCACGCAAGCACTCCTCGCCTTGAGAGGGAGCTTGGATGAAGGTGAGAAGTCCTTGCGGGGATGGAGCCGAGACAGCCGCTGAGGGACCCCAGAAGACCAGGTTCTGGGCCAAAAGAGTTGCACAGTGGAGGTAAGTATGACATGTTTGTTATTAAAAAAAAAAAAAAAAATTACCTTTACAACCACTTTAAGTCCAAAGTACAAACACGCATGCTCAGAACCAATGCAAAAGATCAGACAATACAGAAAGTTGGCTGAAAAAGTCCTGCCGTGTGTATGCAGTACAAGTTCACGGGCAACGCCCTTTGGACAGAAATCCACAGAAAAGTTTATTTTGTAGTCCGATCCAGTGTTGCCAAATGCAAGTTTCATTTATGGGCAGCCCGTAAATTTCACCCTATTTTTGGGGTGCCGTAAATGTTCGTTACGGCCAACAGTGCCCGTAAAAAAGATGGCTGCAGGCCGACAGCGCTACTGCGCATGCGCCGTTCCGAAGCCTGCCAGGTTCGGGAGTACTCGTACACGATCGGGCCGGCCGCAATGGGCACAGTGATGTAATGTCACCACCTGGCGCCATTTTTGAATTGCTGGTGCTCGTTTTCGGTGGCGCCTCACCACAGCAGGGGTCCGGGGAGGTTGCTAATGCCTGTTGATGTCACCCCCCCCCCCCGGCTAGACATGGCAATGGCATGTGGCACTGGGCTCAATCTGCAGCTGGGATCTCAGTGCCCTGTGCCTGCTGCTGGGTCAGCATGCCGCAGGGTCACCGTCCTGTACGTGGCAGCAAAACAACATGAAGGATCCTGATGTCCCAATGCAGAGGTGCTTCCTGCTGCTCAAAGCATCCATACGGACTAGAAAAGGAAAGCTGCTTAAAATTCCATCCATTCATCCATCCAGGTCAGTCAGACGTCACCTCAGATGTATTGTGCTATACTGAGCCAAGTATGGAGGAGGAGAAGGACAGAGAGCGACTGAGCACTGTGAGCAGAAGCAGAGACTGTCCCCCCTCCTGTACTCTGTCCGCCACAGCCTCTCTGACCCCTGTACTCTGTCCGCCACAGCCTCTCTGACCCCTGTACTCTGTCCGCCACAGCCTCTCTGACCCCTGTACTCTGTCCGCCACAGCCTCTCTGACCCCTGTACTCTGTCCGCCACAGCCTCTCTGACCCCTGTACCCTGTGGCAGTAAAAAATTGGTGGCGTTTGTAAATTTCAGAGGTCCTGCCAGTAAATTTTACTTCGGGGGGTTGGCAACACTGGTCCGATCGTGTGTGTATGCGGCTTTAGATCGACCTCATGTCACCACCTATTGGGGGCCCTTTAAGTGGGAGCTGGAGGCCGGAACCGATCCTTGATGATCACACGATCCAGAACCTGTACTGCTGGTTCCCGAAAAACAGACCGGTGACTGCTTGTCAGCTTGCTGGAAACTCGTTATTGGCAGAGAACCTCAGACATGTATATGTGCAGCTGGGTGCTGAGGCCCATCCACCCTGCTGTCGCGTTTATGTGTTATGCCACGTGGGAAGAGATTGAAGTTCTCTTATTGCTTGTCTAGAATGTGTAAATATATTGTTGTGCGTAGTCTATAAGCCATTATCATTTTTAGGCATGCTTCCCTCCTGCCTGGGTTTCATCCAGCCTTGATGTGGCATACAGTGCGGGGATAGCCATATTGTTCAGATGGCTTGGAAAATCTGGACAATCCGAGGATATGAGTCCGTCGTATGGAGTTTTGAAATACTGTTGGGTAATCCCAAATTATTTATGATCTTGATTCTGTGTATCTGCCAGCACAGCTGGAACATATATGGTTATCGGGAGTGCCAACTCATACCTTTTTAATTACTGGCATCTGTAAAGTTACGAGAGGCCTGCGGCTGATAAAGGAAACCTGTGCCGAGATGAAAGAGCAAGTTGACTTCTGTTAGCTCTTCTTTTGAACGTTCTGATTGCCTTTCTGTTCTAGTGGATTTGGTACTTAACCACTTAAGGACTGAGCCTCTTGTATGGGGTATTGCCCAATTTCAGGCTGAATGCCATTTACCACTTCCCACCTACCTGACCAATAATTAGACCAGACAACTTGTTTGGGTTTAAATGGCCATAGCAGCCTTTTATTACACCAAAAAAAAAAAAACATAACAGAAAAACATTTTAAAACAACAGTAATAATCTGGTAATACATTGCAAAACAACCCATATAACCTAACAATGTAAACTGCCTAGGATTATTGAAGGCACCTATTGCATCCCTATCTGTATCTGGCATCACCTTGCCTTTTTTCCCAGGCCCCTAGCCGTGACTTAAGCCAGCACAGGGACAATTGTTTAGCAAATGCACTAGCCGATTCAGCCATTTTTTACTTCCGCCCTCATTAGGGCAGGTCCAACCATCTCTGAGATGGGCCCATCCCATCGTTCTCCAAAGAACTTCACCATCCCCGCCTTCAAAAACCCTAGGACCACTGCCAGCTGCTACGACATCAGACAATCCCTGCCATGAGGACACTGACTGAACAAGACAATTAACATCCAATGCCTAACCTTCGTAAAAAAAGGGCGGGCGGGAAAATGCTGTCAAGCCGAATGATTCAGAATCCCCACAACCTTCCTAACAACCCCTCAAGACCACCCAGCCACACCCTACCACACCCCACTCTCGTCCAATGGTGTCTACTTCCTTAAAACCCTCCTTAATACAGATCCTCCTCTTATTATACTTAATTATTTTTAACCCCCCACTTCACTGTAGCCTTCCTGTACAAACCCCATCATGTAGGCCCTCCGCCTACAGCTGCGCTTCAATGTTACGCCGAGTAAATTGATATCCAACGTGTCATGCTTCAAAATTGTGCCCGCTCACGGAATCGCAACAAACTCTTAAGCTTAAAATCTCCATAGGCGATGTTTAAAAAAATTCTACAGGTTGCATGTTTTGAGTTTTCATAGGAGGTCTAGGGTCTTTCTTATTTTACCTTTTTTTTTTTTTTTTTTTTTTTTTTTTTTTTTTTTTTTTGCGATATGGCCAGAAGTAATGTTTTGACGTGGCTTCCGCCCTCCAATGGT
Source organism: Lithobates sylvaticus (assembly GCA_028564925.1). Taxonomy (NCBI): domain Eukaryota; kingdom Metazoa; phylum Chordata; class Amphibia; order Anura; family Ranidae; genus Lithobates; species Lithobates sylvaticus. Next base: position 593,334,129 of record CM053027.1, read on the forward strand.
ATGGAGATGAGCCATCTTCCCCACTCGTCTCCAGCCAGCAGAAAGACCCGATCGCCTATGCCGCTGCGGACGGCTCCGGAGTGCGGCGGGAGGGGGTCCTACTCTCCCACTGCCGATTAAAAGTGATTGTGCAGCGAGACCACTATTATCGGAAACCGGCCTGCCGGCGGAAGAAGAGGATACTGGGGTTATGGCAGCTAGTTGCTGCCATAACAAAGATACATCCTAACTTTGAAGAGGGATATATCGGCATGCGGCGGTCTGGAAGGGGTTAAAAAAAATCTGTTCAATGTGGGAACCCTGCGAATTCACTGCGAGTTCCCGCATCACACTTGACTCGCACAGCAGTTCACACTGCCATATGCGACCTGCTGGGAGTGTCAATACATTAAGGACACATTTTTTTTTTTCAGCTTGCATTTTGCAGTGCGAACTGACAGTTCAGGAAATTAATCGGATCGCATGGGTGTGAAAACGCATGCGATCTGATTCTGGTGCGGACATAAAAAAAGGGTCCTGTGCGAGTTTGGTCCGAATGCAATGCGATATCAGCCATACTATCTGTATGGCTGAAATCGCATTGCACAGACATCGCATGTGATGTGGTCGTATTCCAAGGTCGCATACTGCTCTAAGCGTTAGTACCCCTTGGCACAGCAGCTTTCAACCTGTCATAGAGTTCTATAGGCTGTCATCAGAATGGCTGACTAACGTTCTATATTTGGCCCAAGCGTATTTAAACTCTGACTGATTCGTTACGTCTGCTGGAAGTCCATTCCAAGCCTCAACTACTCCTTTCAATATAAGTATTTTAAAGCGGAGCTCGAACCCTAAAGTGGAACTTCCACTCATCGGAACCCTACCCCCCCTCCGGTGCCACAATTGGCACCCACTTCCGGGCATAGATAGACGCAGATTCTGCGGCTATTACGCCACTTCCTGCAGGGCCCCCGGCTGTCTGCTGGGAAACGCATGGATCCCAGAGACAGCAGGGACCGTCCTTATTGTCCGACATGCGCAGTAGCGAAGCCGCAAGGCTTCACTGCCTGATTCCCATACCGAAGATGGCGGCACCCGAGAGCCGATCGGCAGATCGGCTTCGGGTGCCGACATCGCAGGCGCGCTGGACGGGTAAGTGTCAGCAGCTGCAGTATTTGTACCTGCTGACTTTAAAAAAAGAAAAACGGCAGAACTCCCACTTTAAGATTCGTTTTGAACTTTCCTCCTGCTAGTTTGAGGTCAAGTCCCCGTGTTCTTGGTCTTATCTTCATAGTGAAACCTTACTCACACGCTTCGTGTATTAAAGGTTTATGACCAATTGCTCTGACTAGTCATTATTGTCTCAGGGTAGATACATGCTGTCACCATGGATGTTGGTATCAGGGAGGATCAACTTGTAGGAAATGAAATATTTTCACACCAGTATTTAAAGGACTACTCCAAGTTTAAATTATTATTATTAATTATTATTATTATTATTATTATTATTATTATTATTATTTTTTATTTTATTTTTTATTTAAAGCCATTGACCATGACATAAAATTGAAAGAGCTCTCTCTTTGCGATACATTGTTCAGGCCCATTCACACCAGGTGCGGTTGGGCTGCTATTCCAGTGCAGTCCCACCACAAGACCAGGTGAAATTTCGCCTGGCCTCCTACCTGGTCATTTCACACCTCTGCAGTGGTGTGCTCTGAAAAAAAAGTTGATTTTTCCAGTGCAGTCTACCATCTTGCATCATGTGGTGGCCAATGAAATGTAACTTTGTGATAAAAAGTGAACAGTACGATGCGCCCTGACTGGTGCATCAGCACTGCTGTGATCCCACTGCACACCAGCCACTATGTTGTAATCCAGTCACCACATTGGGGAAATTATACCTCACTTCCTGTCCTCTGACAGCCTGCCACAGAACAAATGAAGGGAGTGGTTGCCACCAGGACAGGAAGTTGGGCAGTAATTCTAACCTTGCAAAGGTTCTAACCCTTCCTGATATTACTGAAGTGAGGCTGGGTTTCCACTATGTGCGGCTGCGGAGCACAGCAGGTGCCCCTGTTCAGTTTTAGGTTCAAACTTTTGTCTGAATTCGGACCTGAAATGAAACCAATATTCCTGTCATGCGACTTGAAAGCGGCGAAACTCGTGTCCAATTCGCATTAGTATGAACTATCACAAAGTGTGTTTTTTGCTGCAGTATGCATCCCTGTTGGAGAGGTTTCTTGTCGGAAAGTGAGGAGGAACTTGTGGAATGGAAGTGGAGGATAGAGTAAAAGCTTCACAGGGGTCCTATTTTCAAAACCCTCCTCCCCCTTTTTTTTTTTTTTTTTTTTTTTTTTTTATATCTGGGACTCCATTAGAAACCTTTTTAGCCTCATATCCTGTCTTGCTGACATAGTATTTGACAGGAAGTGAAGGAAGATCTCCTCCAGCTGGGGCACAAATGGAAATAAACCTGACATGGGTTGTAGCCTTTTCCTACATAATTTTTTTTTTTTTTTTTTTTTTTTTTTATTTTATTTTTCCTTTTTTCTATTGGTTTCTGCACTGATTTTCTTGTCTAGTAAAATGTCAGGACCGGAAGTGAGGGTACATTTCTGTGATGGAGCCCCAGGTAGCAATACATACCTGATGGGGGTTCCTATTCTTATCCATTCTAAAAAAAAATTTTTTTTTTATTATAGTGTACATTTTGCTCTGACAAGTCTGATGAGCATCTCCAGGAAATGCAGCTCTTGATCTTATCCAGTGATCTCTTGCTGAGTGACGTTTACGTCATCTCTTCCTGTTCCTTGATGTGTGATGGCTGCTTAGTAACCAGAGACTCGTAAGATGCATATGACCATTTTGTGTGCCTGGCCTCCTCCTACCATGATGGTCAAACCACTGATAAAGAAATAGAGACCTGTGTGTACTGAGAAACGTGCAATAAAATGTATTCATCTTAAAGTGGAGGGCCACCCAAAAAAAAAAAATTGACATTAATAATCTTGAAAAAACATTTTGAAGAGAACATTTTTTTTAACTTGCCAGAAACCCCTGTTGCTAGGCAGTCTTCCTAATCTGCCTCTTCCTATTCCGCGGCGCTTCCTCCTCATCGGCGAGCGGCCCCGTTGCCTTCTGGGATGTGTGTGTCCCAGAAAACAGGGCCATTCACAAAGCGCCATGTGACTCACGCATGCGCGGTAGGAAACCAGGCAGTGAAGCCGCAAGGCTCCACTGCCTGTTTCCCATTGTTAAGATGGCGGCAGCTGATCCGATGGATGGATTGGCCACGGGGGGGGGGGTTTATGTGACATTGCGGGCTCGCTGGACAGGTAAGTGTCCTTATTAAGTCAGCAGCTACAGTGTCCGGAACGCCCCTTTAAAGCCTCGCAAACGGGTGCTGAGGCCTTGTTTGTGCACTGGTGCTCACTGGTAGGGTGCCCACGTGTCCCTGATTGCCTGGGACAGTCTCGCATTTGGCATGTCAGTCCCGGGCACTTATTCCGGGACAATACAGTGTCCCGGTATAAAATTGACACAGCCAGCTGCATTGTTCAAACTGGTTGCTAAGGCCACCTGGCGTCTAGCAACCAGTGTCGTCACGTACACAGTCACAGACAGACAGTGAGGCCGTGCCTAGTGCTGCTTGGCTCCACCTCCACTGGCATCTGGCGGCATGCAGAGGGAGTGACTTGCAGCAGGGACTGGCTGGTGTGGTGATCATCTTTTGTGTGCTGCTGCAGCACTGCTGGCTCAGATCAGCTGCCCTACTTCTCCTCCCACCCGGAGGGAGCCTTCACCTGAGAGGGTACATCGTCCAACTCAGAGGCTCAGACATCATCGGGGGCGTATGTGTCACATGCCCATCTCCACATTCTGCAGGTAGCCTTACATTCTTCTGTTCTGTAGATACAGTCAGCAAACTAACTGTTAAGAATAAGTCAGGGGGTCTGCCTTCATCCCCCTTCATTATCAGTCTCCAATCTTGGGGGGTGGCAAACCAACAACAACATAGGTGTCCATGAACATCCCTATTGTCTCTTCTTGCTGAGAATCTTCTTCTCCCTCACATAATGGGTCTCTGTCCCCGCACTTATCACCTTGAGGGTGCTGTGAGTGGGGTGCTTGTCGGCTGGGTTTTGGAAACGTATCTAGGTTTTGTGTGTGGTTCATACAGTATCATCTGGGGGAGGGGCACTTGTCTGCTAAGAAGTGCTGTGTGTATGTGTAACGCCTATCAGCTGGGGGGTGCTGTAAGTGGGGTAAATGTTTGCTGGATTTGGAGCACTCTCTGCGGTGTGTGTGTGTGTGTGTTTTATTATCTGGGGTGTGAGATGTGAGGAGCTTTTCAGCTATTTTGGGGTTCATTTATCTGGGGGTTGCTTTATGTAGAGTGCTTATCATCTGAAGTGTGCTGTTTGTGGGGAACACTTATTATGTGAGGGGTGCTGTTGCTTCCAAGTTGTGTGTGTGTGTGTGTGTGGTACTTATCATTTGCGATGCTCTTCCTTCTTCCTTCTTCTTCTTCCTTCTTCTCCTTCCTCCCTTTTTTTTTTTTTTTTTTTTTTTTTTTTTTTTTTGCGGGGATGTCCCTCAATGGCAGTTTAGAAAAGTGGTCACCCTAGTGCTCAGTCATGTTTGAGCAGCATCCCCAAACTGTTCTTACAAAGTTGGGAGCATGAAATTGGCCAAAATGTCTTGGTATGCCGATATCTTAAGAGTTCCCTTCACTGGAACTAAGGGGCCAAGTCCAACCCCTGAAAACCCACCCCACACCATAATCCCCCCCCCCCCCTCCACCAAATGATGTGGACCAGTGCACAAAGCAAGGTCCATAAAGACATGGATGAGCAAGTTTGGGGTGGAGGAATTTGACTGGCCTGCAGAGTCCTGACCTCAACCCGATGGAACACCAGAATTAGACTGGAGACTGCAAGCCAGGCCTTCTTCTCATCGAACATCAGTGCCTGACATCACAAATGCGCTTCTGGAAGAATGGTCACACATTTCCATAGACACACTCCTAAACCTTGTGGACGGCCTTCCTAGAAGAGTTGAAGCTGTTATAGCTGCAAAGGGTGGGCCAACTCAATGTTGAACCCTACGGACTAAGACTGGGATGCCATTAAAATTCATGTGCATGTAAAGGCCGGCGCCCCAATACTTTGGGTAATATTGTATGTATATTACAAAAATAAATGCTTAGCGCATTGCTTTTAATGAATCGATGGGAAAGGACAGTCTTATCAAGGAGTGTTTTCTGCAGTGTATGCAGTGAACTGCTGACCCCACAGGTTCAAAATGGCTGCCTGCATTTTATGCGTATGGCCTCGTGCACACACGCATTCAAAGCATCCAGTGTGAATTGCGGGCATATTTCTGCACTTACAAAAGACAGCGGCAGTGCATAGCTGCCCATAGTAATGGTTGTAGGCCGTGCTTAAACTTGTCCATGGGCACAAGACCCTGAATTTAGCTTATGAGCGTCTGGGGTTTTATGTTTTGAGTTTATGCAAGCATGGCATATATCTGTGTAGAGCCATATATTACTATGGGCCGCTGTACACCGCATTGGTCTTTCCTGGACGCCTGCAATTGACATTGGATGTCTGAAGGTGTCCATGAGTATGCAACTTTTTTTTTTTTGAAAATCTTTTTATTGATGAGTATGCAACTTTACTCGTAAACCGAGCGGTATAAATAGGCACCTAATACACACATGTAATCTAGACTTCCGCACCATACCCCAGACTATAGAATATTAGCCGCAGTCATGAACTGTTTTTTTCATGTTGTGGTTTCTCTCAGCCTACACTAGACATACTCTGCAATTATTTTGTCATTAGGCAATATTTACCCTCCATGGCTATGTACAGTTCTGTGCCGATTACTGAATGCGTATCAGTGTTTGACAATATTGTTGTGCATACACAATTGTCTCTCACGGATTTGTACACAGGAATTTGGGAAATTCTATTACCAGGTTTTGAATGCCGCTAAAATAAATACGTTTGTTTTTTATTTTACCTATCTTGGCTCCCCCTTCTCCATTTTTCTGAAGGAAAAAAAAGTTCTCAGCTTTTGCTACATTCGAGTCAAACGAGAAAACAAAAAAGTGTAGCGCTGAGTTGAAGTGAAACTATATACAATATTTCTATATACAAAACAGAGAAATATGGAGTTCAAACGAAACCTTAAGGCTGGCTTCACACTGGGGCGGTGCGGGGCGGCGACGGTAAAGCAGCGCTATATTTAGCGCTGCTTTACCATCGTTTTACCCGCGGTATGCGGCCGCTAGCGGGGTGGTTTTAACCCCCGCTAGCGGCCGCAAAAGGGTTAAAAACCTCCGCAAAGCGCCGCTGCAGCGGCGGTTTGCGGGCGGTATCCCCGCGGTTTCCCATTGATTTCAATGGGAAGGAGCGGTATAGGAGCGGTGAATACACCGCTGCTTCACCGCTCCAAAGATGCTGCTAGCAGGACTTTTGTTGCGGTCCTGCTAGCGCACCGCTCCAGTGTGAAAGCCCGCCGGCTTTCACACTGGAGTGAATGGGGCCGGTTTTTTCAGGCGGTATACAGGCGCTATTTTTAGCGCCGTACCGCCTGAAAACCGCCCCAGTGTGAAAGGGGCCTAAGTGTACAATAAATATGTGAAATTCATTGCAACTAATATAGTGAGTGATAAGTCCATACAAAGAAAAAGTCCTGTGTACAATGAAAGTCAAATGTGTTCAATTTGTGATCAAACAGCTTGGTGTATGGAGCCAGCCACTAGTGGGACTCTTCTGGACTGATAGCAAAAAGAAACACCACCACCGTGATAATGGGAGGAGGCTTACCAGATGGTATTTGACCTGGCGGGGCATACGCCACCCAGGTCAAATAGGGCTTGTCGGTTATGATAAACCAAATGGGAAGATTGGATCCTGTGTCCCGTCCTTAAGCCAGCATTAGACCTTCACGCCACCAGTCATAAACATCGGATATCATCCACAAGCCGTCAGAGGGGAGGTAGAAACTTGGCACCAAATGTCATCAACCATGCAAATGAAAATCAGCATAGCGTGATACCATTTCAAAAAAGAAATTTCTTGAAAATAAAAAGGCACACTCACATTTCAATAGAGGATCATACGCGAAAAGATAGATATGTAGAACGGCGATATCTGCAGAGGGGTCCACCCCTTTTCTTTGTATGGACTTATCACTATATTAGTTGCAATGAATTTCACATATTTATTGTACACTTAAGGTTTCGTTTGAACTCCATATTTCTCTTTTTTTTTTATTTTTTTTTATTTTTTTTGTATATAGAAATATTGTGTATAGTTTCACTTCAACTCAGCGCTACACTTATTGTTTTCTCGTTTATTTGTTCCTATCAGTCTATAGCAGTGTTGGCTGCTTTGTTATTCACATTGTTCACAGCGCAGTACAGGGGGTCCCCGACTTCCGAACGCCCAACCTACGAACATCCCCCTACTTACGAACGGGGAGCTGCGGGGACCCTTCTGCCATTCTGCGCATGCGCGGCCATACGGAGCCTCTGAAAATGCCGGCAATTTTCGGAAATGTCTGTAATTTGCCGTGCACGCGCAGAACGGCATTAGACGGAAATGTCCGGACATGTCCGTATTTGTCGGTCTGCGCATGCGTGGCCGACTTACGAACATTTCCGACTTAAGAACAGGCCGGCAGTCCCTAACGAGTTCGTAACTCGGGGACCCCCTGTATATATTTTTACATTTGAGTCAAAGGCTTAATTCACTTGGCTGTGTGTGGCTCTTTTCGTCATTCACAAGTTCTGTCTACCACTAATGGCAGAGGGACTTTTAGATCACAAGTGTGGTTGCGCTTGAAGTCTATTGCAACCAGAACCGAAGGTCTGTATTCCCCTGCAAGTTTACCTGTAAAGAAGAAAGTAAGGTAAGTATCTTTTTGATTGCTCATGCCACCGAATGCTGGTCCATTGAAGAGACGTTGCCCCCCTTCCCTTTTCATAGGTTCTTCAGAAACTCCAATTTCATGGCATGTCGACTTCCTCCTGTATCCTCTTCTGCACTCAGTGGTTCCTCCTGCTAGTCTTCACGTCCCTGCATAACATGATAGTGATGTAGAAGTTGGTGAGAGGAACCACTAAGCACTGTGGGACACCCAGGAAGTTGACCCTCTCAAATGTCCTTTTTTTTTTTTTTTTTTTTTTTTTTTTTTGGAAGAGACTTCATGGGGCAACTTGAGTTTGGCGTATCGGCATGTTGTCCACTTTAGTTGCATTCTCGGAGTAAATTTTTTTTTCTCTGCATGAGCTTTGGCAGTGGGGGGGAGGAGGAATTGGAGTGCTTTGGCAAAACATGATCATATTTTTTCTGCATTGGCACAGTGACAAGTTCATGCTTTTAGTCCTACTTGACATTACATGTTTGTTTACATTGCTGATACTCTTCCGCAGCACTTTAGAGAGTATTGAGATGTTCACATTAGGCCCCACTTTAACTTCAAGAATAGTAAAATCCAATGTAATGCAACAGTTAAATACACAGTTGGGCCAGTTTAGATGAAAGCAGAGCTGAACATACCATTTGGCACAGTAGGCCTTTCCTTGTAGGCGGCAGAGTCAAAACTATATATAATTCATAGGACCACAGTCACCTTGAACATGACATATGTAGGACTTATACCCGCTATAAACTAAACTTTTATTTAATAAATGTAAATACTTCAATACTTCTTTAACCATTTTACACTCCATGATAACTGGGTCCTTATTATTATTATTATTATTATTATTATTATTATTATTATTATTATTATTATTATTAGAAAAACCCCAACACTGGTCACTGAAACCACTAGATTTTAACTTTTTTAACTCTTTCCTCCAGTCGGCAAACCCCGGACTCGGAGGCGGTACTCAACTGTCATCAGTGATATAACCTTTTTACCCTTCCGGGTTAAACCCATCTTAACCTGGAAGTACACTATACACTCCCATCCAATGGATGAGTACTACATGTTGCCATACATGTCCTTCTTTCCTTTACCAACGACCCAAGAAAAACCGTCCCGCAAGGAACACTATACCCAAACCTACTATCTAATGGGAGGGTGAGTGGGGAACTTTTCCTCCACCGCATGGAGACTGACTGACATCACTTCCCCTTCTCACTATACTTTTCCAGCCTGAGCCTGAGCCGTCCTTCCCTGTAACCACTCCCCTTTTCTTAAGGCGGCCCGGGCACAGACACCACTTAAGGCGGCGCTGCTGAAGTCCAGCACTGTCATGCCGTCCCTGCACAAACGGCCTGCGTCCTGATGCTCCGGGACTCACTTTATTTATAGATTGTTACAAAACTGTAATCCAGGTTGGGACCAGAAAGGCAAGAAAATCTTTAATAGTGGTCTGACTCCAGTGATGGAAATCCTGCCCTGGATGGACAACCTTTTTAAAACCCCACTCCAGGAAAATATATGTTCCTACTACCCCTTCTTTCACTGTTCTCCTTGTTCATCCTGCCAGGCTTAGTGGTAAGGTTATCTTACCAGCTATACGTTCCTAGGTCCTCCATCCTGGCCCCACACCAAGACCTTTAAGTGCTACTGAACTGCAGCCATGAGCTTGGTATCTCCCCACACCCCACCACCTCCTTATTTCCTTCTTTTCTCCCCCCCCCTCCCACTGTCCTCAACACAGCATTTTACCTCCACTTTAAGATCTCCCCATTGTTGGTGTAACTATGTCACAAACCACCATTTCCCACACCGCTATTATTGAACACACACACCTCTGTCCCGACCCATTGTTCCACCCAAAAAAAAGTCCAGAACTAGATGGCTACAATACCCATTCTAAGAGCTAAGATGTGTATCAAACCTGCAGTATATCTGATTACCCTTAAAAAAAATGGCTGCCCATGTGTTTTGGGACCTTCACTAGGTCAATAGGAGACTTGTATAAACAGGTGGTGCTTAGTGTGGGTCACAGTGTGGGATACAGGATAACAGGACGTGGCTCAGTGCAGGTCATATGTTACTCGCAGGACAGGGTGGGGTACATTTCTGAGAGGTTGAAGTTTGCCCGAGGCTGAGAACAGCCCTCCTGCTGTAAACTGTTTGTTTATGGAATGTGTAGAACAATGTTTGAATTGTTGACCACATTCCTAAGCAATATATTTTCATGCTAGTTTTCATATTCATAACCATCCTTTCAATGACTGCTCATGCTTGTTGTCGGGAGTTTATATAAAAGGACTCCGATGCAAAATGTGAAGTGAGGTCTTTGCGACGGCCATTTTTTACCTTCTTGCGTTACTGATATGTGTTTGGTACAAAGTGCTGGCCATACACATGGTACTTAAATGGTCCTTACAACAACATAAAGGCTCAATTTGTTGACTTTTAATTTTCTACTTGGGTGAACATGAGTGTTCATTGATTGCATTACCCATTTAGCTCTCCTGTATGATGTTTTATCTCCCACTCCCTGCCTTCTGGATCTAAGGACAACCCTAGGAAAGGGTTATAACCACTGTCAGATTATATCTTCATTTTTATTTTATTTTTTACTATCCCAAATGGGGAGCTTTCCCTTTTTTACTTCCTGTCCCATAGTCACGACAGGGCGTAAGAGGAAATCCCTCCATTGGAAGGTTTCCTCTATTCTTGTTCTGGTGACAGCCCAAAATTTGATTTTCTTTGGGAAGAGTCACCCTCTCGAATCTCAAAATGCTAAATTTTTTACCATTAGTTAAAAAATGTACACTTTTTAACTAAAGTTGAAAGTGGTGTGTATGTGTGGTTTAATAATGGAACCCGTTGAGATGTAAATGTGACATTGTTTATATGATGTGAATGAGTGACTATTGGCAATAGTAAATACTATGGAAACGCAGAAGAAAGGCGGCACATCCGAAAGTAAAATCAAAAGAATTTATTGAAAGTCCATAAAATCAAGTTAACATGACCCACATCAATCCAAAAAAGGTGCTCAGTGTACACGTTTCACACAGACGTGCTTACTCCGCTGCTCTCCCGTCCAACTGGCAGGCCCAAGCAACCAGCCGGCCTGTCCGCCGGCTGGCCGAAGACCCGAACAAAGCCGATGCTTTGTTTGGGTCTCGGATCTAGTAACCCGGAAGCGATGTCATGATATCACTTCCCATATTACTGGCATCTTAAAGGCGCCAGTTTAAAAAAAAAATGCAGATCTTGACAATTTGAACACTTTCAAGTGCAGAGGGGTTTGGGGTCTTGTTCAGCTATTGGCCTGAGAGGTGGCTGAAAAATCGGTATCGTATCGGCACCGAAAAGATATTGGTCGATTCCCTATCCCTAGTTAGGACCAGTTTGAAAAGTCCAGTGGCCAGGTTTATGTCAGGCTGTGGTCGATCTGCCCGTGTGGATAAATAATGAGCTGGCAGTGCCTGTGACTGTTCAAGGGTAAACGCACATGCAACAGTTGCCTACGATTTAAGGACAGATGATCACCGCTGGATGCGTCCAGGCTTGGATATCCAGCCCACAGAGATGGATCCTCTCCACCAGTAATTGCTGGGTACAGGCTGATCGGTCGCTGTTCGCAAGCACTGGTCATCCCAGCGGCAAAAATCTGCTGATTTCTTGGTGCTGGAATTCAGTGTATGCCGCTCATTGCCCGTGTGAAGGCCTTGGGTCTGACAACACTGGTTGGGACTTCAGTAATAATAATAATGGGTGCCAATAATAGCCTGTTGTCTGCCTACAATGGTAAAGATTCCCTGTCTGCTGAGCTGTTTTTTTTAATTATTATTATTATTATATTTTGTGTGGTGTGTGTGTGTGTGTGTGTGTGTGTGTGTGTGTGTGTGTGTGTGTGTGTGTGTGTACAGGAAAATCTTATGATGTTGTTTCCAAAGGTGTAGGTTCTAGGTCTGTCGATCCTGGTTCTAACTCACCGGCTACATACTGGAAGTAGAAGGAGCAATTTACATTTGTTCTCTCCCTCCTTAACCATGATGTACACCATGCAAGGAGTCAAAAGAGGAGAGCAACGGGGGTGGGACTTTAAATGAAGTGCGAAATTGCGATAGAGTTGATTGGTGAACAATTGGGAAGATTTAATAAGTTCATGAAAGGTATAACATGTACATAATTGTAACAGTTCAATTGGTAAAAGATACTGGCAATACATGATATCAACATATGTATACAATAATCATATGAACATTAAAAAGGTTCCACAGTACACCAATTTGAAATTCATGTAAAAGCATAAAATATAGAGTAATGCCTGCATGACGAGTAGCCTCAATATCCTGTAGGGTAATTTGTATATAGCAGCTGTAGAAACTTGGGTATAATTGTAGAAAACACGACTTTCGTAGCTCTACGCGTTTCGTGGCTTAATCGCCACTCATCAGGAGCAAGCGTGTACGGTAACTAAAATGAAAAATAAATAAATAAAGTCTAATAAATGCAGACATGAAACAGAGGTGGGGTAATAAGAAAGACCCCACACAGGGTACATGCTTACGCATTGGGGTTCGCTTGATGGTGGCTGGCTGTCGGGCTCCACTAGCCATTCGGAGGCATCGCCCCCCGGGGAGCTGAGGTAGACGGGTCAATGGGGGCAACCCACAGGGCGCCATCCAGGGCGGGTCGACACCCACGAGGCAAATCTGTGTGGGGAGTGAGGGTGGAGAGTGAGGGAGATCGCCAGAGAAGTAGGCAGAACTTAGAGTGAACAGTGTGAGGATGATGATGATTGGGAGTGAACCCAAGACCAGAGTGGCCCTGGGTACAAGTGTGAGTGGGGAGAAAGACAGAAAACAGAAAGCAAACCAAGTACCTGTGAAGAGAAAAAAAAAAAAAGGAGAAAAAAGAAAAAAGAAAAAAAGTAATCCATTGGGGAATAAGTGACGGAAAAAAGCAGTGAGTGAGGTGAAAACTAAAAAATGAAGGGTACCTGGTGAATAGAGTGAAACAGTGACAGAGCTATAGGAAGTAGCACTCCTCAAAACGACGTGACATCCGGTGGAATGGGAGCCTCGAGAGTGAACACCGACAGAGCAGCGCCACTTGTAGGCGCCACCACGGAGACCGCCCACCAACGTCACGCCGCACATAGGAGGGAAGGGCGGAAGGCGCCGCCGTAGGGCATTGATACGCCCGGTCAGCCGACACCAACGCCCCGCCCACACAAAGTGATAGTGTGGAAATCACATGAGGGAATGTGTAAGCATCCAGAGGGAGCGCACGTCCGACATGGAGTGCGTGACGCTGACGCGCTGTGGCGGCACGTCCACCCCCCAATGAGGGGAGGGGGAGGGGCCACCAGGCGCGTCACAGCTCCCGGACAGGAAAAGCCCAACCACCGGCAGCGTTGCCCGAACAGCCCAGAAACCAACAACAACGAGCCTGAGTAATTAGCAGGTGGCAAGATAATAATTGTAAATGTAAGCTAAGAAGGTAATAGAGGGTAAAAGCATAGAGCACATAGACTCAGGAAAGGCAGATAAAGGTCAGTACAATGCAGGACATGTTGGAAGGTTGCAATCTTAAAGCAATTTAGCGCACATCCATCCCTAATCAATGGCAAAAAGAGGAGAGGTTTAGGGACTTTAAATGAAGTAGTGGCCTGGTAAGGCCACCTATTTCCATCCCTTGGGACTTTGAGTGAAGAACTTGGCCTGGTAAGGTCATGCTCTTCCATCCCTATAATGATCAAAAGAGGAGAGCAACGGGGGTGGGACTTTAAATGAAGTGCGAAATTGCAATAGAGTTGATTGGTGAACAATTGGGAAGATTTAATAAGTTCATGAAAGGTATAACATGTACATAATTGTAACAGTTCAATTGGTAAAAGATACTGGCAATACATGATATCAACATATGTATACAATAATCATATGAACATTAAAAAGGTTCCACAGTACACCAATTTGAAATTCATGTAAAAGCATAAAATATAGAGTAATGCCTGCATGACGAGTAGCCTCAATATCCTGTAGGGTAATTTGTATATAGCAGCTGTAGAAACTTGGGTATAATTGTAGAAAACACGACTTTCGTAGCTCTACGCGTTTCGTGGCTTAATCGCCACTCATCAGGAGCAAGCGTGTACGGTAACTAAAATGAAAAATATAAATAAAGTCTAATAAATGCAGACATGAAACAGAGGTGGGGTAATAAGAAAGACCCCACACAGGGTACATGCTTACGCATTGGGGTTCGCTTGATGGTGGCTGGCTGTCGGGCTCCACTAGCCATTCGGAGGCATCGCCCCCCGGGGAGCTGAGGTAGACGGGTCAATGGGGGCAACCCACAGGGCGCCATCCAGGGCGGGTCGACACCCACGAGGCAAATCTGTGTGGGGAGTGAGGGTGGAGAGTGAGAGAGATCGCCAGAGAAGTAGGCAGAACTTAGAGTGAACAGTGTGAGGATGATGATGATTGGGAGTGAACCCAAGACCAGAGTGGCCCTGGGTACAAGTGTGAGTGGGGAGAAAGACAGAAAACAGAAAGCAAACCAAGTACCTGTGAAGAGAAAAAAAAAAAAAAGGAGAAAAAAGAAAAAAGAAAAAAAGTAATCCATTGGGGAATAAGTGACGGAAAAAAGCAGTGAGTGAGGTGAAAACTAAAAAATGAAGGGTACCTGGTGAATAGAGTGAAACAGTGACAGAGCTATAGGAAGTAGCACTCCTCAAAACGACGTGACATCCGGTGGAATGGGAGCCTCGAGAGTGAACACCGACAGAGCAGCGCCACTTGTAGGCGCCACCACGGAGACCGCCCACCAACGTCACGCCGCACATAGGAGGGAAGGGCGGAAGGCGCCGCCGTAGGGCATTGATACGCCCGGTCAGCCGACACCAACGCCCCGCCCACACAAAGTGACAGTGTGGAAATCACATGAGGGAATGTGTAAGCATCCAGAGGGAGCGCACGTCCGACATGGAGTGTGTGACGCTGACGCGCTGTGGCGGCACATCCACCCCCCAATGAGGGGAGGGGGAGGGGCCACCAGGCACGTCACAGCTCCTGGACAGGAAAAGCCCAACCACCGGCAGCGTTGCCCGACCAGCCCAGAAGCCAACAGCAACGAGCCTGAATAATTAGCAGGTGGCAAGGTAATAATTGTAAATGTAAGCTAAGAAGGTAATAGAGGGTAAAAGCATAGAGCACATAGACTCAGGAAAGGCAGATAAAGGTCAGTACAATGCAGGACATGTTGGAAGGTTGCAATCTTAAAGCAATTTAGCGCACATCCATCCCTAATCAATGGCAAAAAGAGGAGAGGTTTAGGGACTTTAAATGAAGTAGTGGCCTGGTAAGGCCACCTATTTCCATCCCTTGGGACTTTGAGTGAAGAACTTGGCCTGGTAAGGTCATGCTCTTCCATCCCTATAATGATCAAAAGAGGAGAGCAACGGGGGTGGGACTTTAAATGAAGTGCGAAATTGCGATAGAGTTGATTGGTGAACAATTGGGAAGATTTAATAAGTTCATGAAAGGTATAACATGTACATAATTGTAACAGTTCAATTGGTAAAAGATACTGGCAATACATGATATCAACATATGTATACAATAATCATATGAACATTAAAAAGGTTCCACAGTACACCAATTTGAAATTCATGTAAAAGCATAAAATATAGAGTAATGCCTGCATGACGAGTAGCCTCAATATCCTGTAGGGTAATTTGTATATAGCAGCTGTAGAAACTTGGGTATAATTGTAGAAAACACGACTTTCGTAGCTCTACGCGTTTCGTGGCTTAATCGCCACTCATCAGGAGCAAGCGTGTACGGTAACTAAAATGAAAAATAAATAAATAAAGTCTAATAAATGCAGACATGAAACAGAGGTGGGGTAATAAGAAAGACCCCACACAGGGTACATGCTTACGCATTGGGGTTCGCTTGATGGTGGCTGGCTGTCGGGCTCCACTAGCCATTCGGAGGCATCGCCCCCCGGGGAGCTGAGGTAGACGGGTCAATGGGGGCAACCCACAGGGCGCCATCCAGGGCGGGTCGACACCCACGAGGCAAATCTGTGTGGGGAGTGAGGGTGGAGAGTGAGGGAGATCGCCAGAGAAGTAGGCAGAACTTAGAGTGAACAGTGTGAGGATGATGATGATTGGGAGTGAACCCAAGACCAGAGTGGCCCTGGGTACAAGTGTGAGTGGGGAGAAAGACAGAAAACAGAAAGCAAACCAAGTACCTGTGAAGAGAAAAAAAAAAAAAAGGAGAAAAAAGAAAAAAGAAAAAAAGTAATCCATTGGGGAATAAGTGACGGAAAAAAGCAGTGAGTGAGGTGAAAACTAAAAAATGAAGGGTACCTGGTGAATAGAGTGAAACAGTGACAGAGCTATAGGAAGTAGCACTCCTCAAAACGACGTGACATCCGGTGGAATGGGAGCCTCGAGAGTGAACACCGACAGAGCAGCGCCACTTGTAGGCGCCACCACGGAGACCGCCCACCAACGTCACGCCGCACATAGGAGGGAAGGGCGGAAGGCGCCGCCGTAGGGCATTGATACGCCCGGTCAGCTGACACCAACGCCCCGCCCACACAAAGTGACAGTGTGGAAATCACATGAGGGAATGTGTAAGCATCCAGAGGGAGCGCACGTCCGACATGGAGTGCGTGACGCTGACGCGCTGTGGCGGCACGTCCACCCCCCAATGAGGGGAGGGGGAGGGGCCACCAGGCGCGTCACAGCTCCCGGACAGGAAAAGCCCAACCACCGGCAGCGTTGCCCGAACAGCCCAGAAACCAACAACAACGAGCCTGAGTAATTAGCAGGTGGCAAGATAATAATTGTAAATGTAAGCTAAGAAGGTAATAGAGGGTAAAAGCATAGAGCACATAGACTCAGGAAAGGCAGATAAAGGTCAGTACAATGCAGGACATGTTGGAAAGTTGCAATCTTAAAGCAATTTAGCGCACATCCATCCCTAATCAATGGCAAAAAGAGGAGAGGTTTAGGGACTTTAAATGAAGTAGTGGCCTGGTAAGGCCACCTATTTCCATCCCTTGGGACTTTGAGTGAAGAACTTGGCCTGGTAAGGTCATGCTCTTCCATCCCTATAATGATCAAAAGAGGAGAGCAACGGGGGTGGGACTTTAAATGAAGTGCAATTTCGCACTTCATTTAAAGTCCCACCCCCGTTGCTCTCCTCTTTTGATCATTATAGGGATGGAAGAGCATGACCTTACCAGGCCAAGTTCTTCACTCAAAGTCCCAAGGGATGGAAATAGGTGGCCTTACCAGGCCACTACTTCATTTAAAGTCCCTAAACCTCTCCTCTTTTTGCCATTGATTAGGGATGGATGTGCGCTAAATTGCTTTAAGATTGCAACCTTCCAACATGTCCTGCATTGTACTGACCTTTATCTGCCTTTCCTGAGTCTATGTGCTCTATGCTTTTACCCTCTATTACCTTCTTAGCTTACATTTACAATTATTATCTTGCCACCTGCTAATTACTCAGGCTCGTTGTTGTTGGTTTCTGGGCTGTTCGGGCAACGCTGCCGGTGGTTGGGCTTTTCCTGTCCGGGAGCTGTGACGCGCCTGGTGGCCCCTCCCCCTCCCCTCATTGGGGGGTGGACGTGCCGCCACAGCGCGTCAGCGTCACGCACTCCATGTCGGACGTGCGCTCCCTCTGGATGCTTACACATTCCCTCATGTGATTTCCACACTGTCACTTTGTGTGGGCGGGGCGTTGGTGTCGGCTGACCGGGCGTATCAATGCCCTACGGCGGCGCCTTCCGCCCTTCCCTCCTATGTGCGGCGTGACGTTGGTGGGCGGTCTCCGTGGTGGCGCCTACAAGTGGCGCTGCTCTGTCGGTGTTCACTCTCGAGGCTCCCATTCCACCGGATGTCACGTCGTTTTGAGGAGTGCTACTTCCTATAGCTCTGTCACTGTTTCACTCTATTCACCAGGTACCCTTCATTTTTTAGTTTTCACCTCACTCACTGCTTTTTTCCGTCACTTATTCCCCAATGGATTACTTTTTTCCTTTTTTCTTTTTTCTCCTTTTTTTTTTTTCTCTTCACAGGTACTTGGTTTGCTTTCTGTTTTCTGTCTTTCTCCCCACTCACACTTGTACCCAGGGCCACTCTGGTCTTGGGTTCACTCCCAATCATCATCATCCTCACACTGTTCACTCTAAGTTCTGCCTACTTCTCTGGCGATCTCCCTCACTCTCCACCCTCACTCCCCACACAGATTTGCCTCGTGGGTGTCGACCCGCCCTGGATGGCGCCCTGTGGGTTGCCCCCATTGACCCGTCTACCTCAGCTCCCCGGGGGGCGATGCCTCTGAATGGCTAGTGGAGCCCGACAGCCAGCCACCATCAAGCGAACCCCAATGCGTAAGCATGTACCCTGTGTGGGGTCTTTCTTATTACCCCACCTCTGTTTCATGTCTGCATTTATTAGACTTTATTTATTTATTTTTCATTTTAGTTACCGTACACGCTTGCTCCTGATGAGTGGCGATTAAGCCACGAAACGCGTAGAGCTACGAAAGTCGTGTTTTCTACAATTATACCCAAGTTTCTACAGCTGCTATATACAAATTACCCTACAGGATATTGAGGCTACTCGTCATGCAGGCATTACTCTATATTTTATGCTTTTACATGAATTTCAAATTGGTGTACTGTGGAACCTTTTTAATGTTCATATGATTATTGTATACATATGTTGATATCATGTATTGCCAGTATCTTTTACCAATTGAACTGTTACAATTATGTACATGTTATACCTTTCATGAACTTATTAAATCTTCCCAATTGTTCACCAATCAACTCTATCGCAATTTCGCACTTCATTTAAAGTCCCACCCCCGTTGCTCTCCTCTTTTGATCATTATAGGGATGGAAGAGCATGACCTTACCAGGCCAAGTTCTTCACTCAAAGTCCCAAGGGATGGAAATAGGTGGCCTTACCAGGCCACTACTTCATTTAAAGTCCCTAAACCTCTCCTCTTTTTACCATGCAAGGAGTGCATTGTTTTTAAGACGGAAGAATAAAGTCGGCCAGCGATTGGAACCAGACTGATGTACTCAAGTTGATCGGTACATTTTGGCCTGCTGACTTTTTTGTGAATATTGCTAGCAGCTGTTGTAGCCGCTAGCAATAATCACGGTTAAGATGTGTTTTTTGGGGGGGGGGGGGGAGAATCACAAAAATGTAAGAAGGAAAAAAGAGGGGGGGGGGGGACCAACTTTATTAAAAAGCAACCTGTGGTGAAGGAAAGAAAATTGCTCAGTCTATGGCTGGCTTTAGACTTGCATGATGCAAAGGAGCAGTAACCCAACCAACCAGTGTAACCTTGCAAAGCAAATATGACTGCTCAGATATGCATAAATCAGTTATTTTTTTGAATTCCAGCTATGACCATTTTTACCTTGGTCCAGCTTGAGGCAATGTAGGTATGTACTTTGTGTAACCCCTTTTGGACCCCCCTGGAAGCTGGAAACCATTGTATTATGCACCAGCAGTGGCTTCTGGGTCCTATGCTGGACAGCTGCACTTCTGCTTACTAAACGGAGAAGGCTGCCCACTTGGCATGGGCAACATTCAGAGGACGCTTTTATATTTTCTCAACAAACCCAAAGGGGGAGATTTACTAAAACCAGTGCACACAGAATCGGGTGCAACTGCGCCTAGTAACAATCGGCTTCTGACTTCAGCTTGTTCAATTAAGATTTGACAATAAAACCTAGAAGCTGATTGGTTACTAGGCCCAGCTAAACCAGATTCTGCATGCACCAGTTTAAAGCCGGCCATGGACTAGTAGAAAACAATGTTCTGTCCATTGAAAAATTTAAATGGCACATACGATTATGCCATCATTTTGTTTCATTTTTATTTTATTTTTTCCCAAAAATCCAGCATGATGGCTCAATAAATTTTGTTAAAATTGCTATACCTGAATTCATCCTTTTTTAAAGATTACAAAAAAACGTCCTTTTATACAATTAAAAAGTTGTAAATGCTATATATTCCTTATACAAAGTTTTTAGGTAAGCTGTCAAAAGTTGCCTGACGGCTTACCCAAACACATACACTTCTCTGCCTTACATAGATTCCACTCTGTACTATGGCTGTAAACTGATAGAAGCCAGGAAGCACCAGCCTTCACCAAATCTTAATGAAGGGCCATTCTCCTGTCCAGGGATCCAGCGCTGTTCTCACCTGAGCCAGATATTTGCCAGTTATTGCGCCCCATCCAGCACCGCCATCTTGAATGGGAAAAGTCGGCTTCCCATTATGCTTGTGACTGTTGCCCTGCACTTTGTGAATGGACCTGCAGGCTCCTGTGACATGCCCCCAGTAGATTGTGGGCAGGAGGGGGGTCCCTGAACATCCGCTCCAAACCTAGGTAGTTGGAGTGGGTACCTGCCAGGAATAGGTACCCTCCCTTTTCTCACCCCCCTCCAAAAAGTCTAATATTGTACTAAAAAAAAAAAAAGCGGAACTTCCCTTTTTTGGGGTAAAGTTTCACTTTTAAGGTGGTTTTTCTAGTTTTGGTTAGAGCAAGGAAGCACTAGAAAGCCTGTTGGGTTTTAACTGCTATCCTCCTGGACTCCAGTAGGCTAGGTTAACATCTGTGCAGTTGGTTCCTGCAGCGCAACTACCCTCACAGAAAAACGACGGAGGTGTGTGTGTGTGTGTGTGTGTGTGCTGTTAATCCTAATGCCATGGTGTACGCATTGAAAATTGCACTTGCAGTTCCCATGCGGGCTGCGATTCCAGAAATGGTCAAGGGGACCCCCACCGTGTTTCAGAGGAAACGCGGCAATGTGAACCTAGCCTTAGAGAAATTTTTCCTCAATTCCTATTCTGCTGACAATGTTTTCCCCAAAAAAGCGACCAGGGACATGGAAATAAATAAAATATGGCGAGGGCTCTAGCCTTCAGCAGGCACCATGTAGCTTGAAATCGAAGAGCAAGTGTGAGCCTCAGTTACAGTAGCTCCCAGGCCCTCAGCACACCAGTACCCTCCAGTTTCTTTACTGAAAATGCAGTCTTGTCTACTACTTGAATGCCTCTGGGGCTCCAGCAAAGATTACTTTTTATTTATTTTTTTTCATTCTGTGCTAGTTGGGGCACCAGGTGGCTTTGATTTGGAATTGGCCTATTTGGGCCTCGAGCACTGCATTTGGCAAGGAAAACAATTAGGGGTGACGAGTAAGGGCACCAATATGGGGGTGGATGTATGGACGTTTTGTATAAGCAAAATAAAATGGTGAGAGGCTGGACGGGTTTGTAATGCACCTGCATTGTTCTGTTTAATGTAAGTATGTATCATGTGAGGGACTCAGAGTTCCCTGTGGGACTTGGTCCAAAAGCAACAGTGCTAACCACTGCACCACCCACCCGCAGAACTGATCTACCCACTGATAACAGCAGATCTGGTTTTGCAAATATGTTGATGCAGGGGAACCTTCTAGTTCTGCGCTTGTCATCTTTAAGCTGTTTAACAGGTTTGTAAAGACAATCAGTCAGTCAGTAACCCTACCATTGTCGTGTTTTATGGAGTGCAAGGTTTTTTTTTTTTTTTATTGGCACTTGGCAGGCGTGTCCTCTATAGCAGTCGCAGGCAACCTGCAGCCATCCAACTGCTGAACAACAAATGTCAGCTGGAGGGACATGGAGGGACTTGCAGCTTTTGTCATTGGCTAAATACTAGAGATGACCTTTTGATATATATTATTTTATAAAATTTTTTTGCCCATATTATAGACCAGCCACTACTGCTCTTTCTCCTTGTGAAGAGTGACTGGTCTTGTCTCCGTCCCCCCTCCTGTAGTCTCTGTGGGCAGCCTGTAGTTTGTGGGGCCTGCTATGTTTTCTACACTGGCTGTGCAGAATGGTGACGGTGCCACTCTTCATTCCTGGAAAGAAAAAGATTATTTTTTGTTATAATAAAGTGTGTATGTATATTCTCATTAAGCAGATTCCTGCAGAGTTTTTTATTTTTTATTCTGGAATGAGAAATTTTAGGCATGTGACCAACCAACGCTGTGGAGTCGGGAATTATGGCAGGGAGATTTGGGTTCTGGGGTATTTAAGACCCATAAGTAACCAGAATATGACTTTGTCCACCAGATTCTCCCTACAGATAAAATGTCGGGTTGGATTTTAACGCACCCAGGTGTATATTCTTGTGTGAATGAGGCCCAATGTGGCTTTGCACAGTGTGTTTGACATCTCACCGGAAGTATGAGTCACAGATGATTACATAGGGTGTTAACACTTGGGTAAATAAAACCACCCGCTGTGTCCATTGAACTCACAAGTGTTCTGGGAGCAGAAAAATGAATTTGTCACATGGCTTAGGAGCGATAAGGAGATTCTTGGTATTCTTATCACGGCTTTTGTGCATCTTTGCTTCGTATAAGACTCTCTTGCATGCGTTGCAGTACTAGAAAGGCATATCAAATGCCTATTTTACACCTGATTATGTATGTACATGGCTGCTAGACATACATTTTTAAGTGTGTGTGTGTGTGTGTGTGTGTGTGTGTGTGTGTGTAATTACATTTTTTTTTGCTCGCTCCTTTTTGATGTTGACTTGATGTCCAGTTTTTCTTTTTTTCTTATTACACTCCCAAAAGGAGCTCTGTGTTAGAGTATATGTAAACCCAACATTGCATATTCCT
The DNA here is from genome assembly GCA_028564925.1 of Lithobates sylvaticus. NCBI lineage: Eukaryota > Metazoa > Chordata > Amphibia > Anura > Ranidae > Lithobates > Lithobates sylvaticus. The sequence goes on from CM053027.1 coordinate 593,356,773, forward strand.
GCTGTATACCATGTACTTGTATGAGAGTATCCTGTTCTCTTCTCTCTGTATTGCTTCCTATGTGTGAAATCCTTGATGTTCCTGCCAGTCCCTCCTGCTTTACTAATAAAAACTGGGCATGAGAGCACAACGTGGTCAGTTATCTAGCTGTTCTGGGAACTCTGTTTGCTCCACTCCAATGATCAGGCTTGCACAACCTTCCACTGGGGAGATCAGTGTACTGTTGCTTCTCCTCCCCCAGCCCTTATACAGCTGAGAACAGAGAATGTGATCACAAAAAAGGGGTGTGTGTGTGTGGTGTTTAAAAAAAAAAAAATGTATCCCGTTCACAAATGTTTTGCCTTTCATTTCGGGGGACTGTGGGTTGAAGGAAAGAAATTGCTTGAATCCCCCATCAGTGTTAATGGGGGGGGGGGGGGGGGGGGGAGAGAGAAATACCTCACACTGCGCTTCTGTATTTTGATAGTGGGTCAATGGAATACCGTGACCATTGGCAGTGCTTTGATGAAGGCTTCTTAGCTGAAACGCGTCAGCATAGCCTGTACCCATGTAACCAAATAAAGGACTTTTGTTCAAGAGCATCCAAGTCGCCAGCTCTTTTCTGATTCAAACAAAGAAGACAGGCTGGTTTTAACTGAAGTCAGTCGATGGATAGAATTCAGTACAATCAGCCTTCCCATGGATGCATCGAAATTCATCGTGTTTCTGCATAATTCTGATCGGTCTATGGCCAGCTTTAAAGTGGAGGGCCACCCTAAAAAAAAAAAAAATTAAATAAAAAAAAACACAGCATTAATATTCTTAAATAAAAACATTTGAAAAAAAAAAAAATAATAATAATAATTTTTTTTACCTTACCAGAAATCCCTGTTGCTAGGCAGTCTTCCTAATCTGCCTCTTCCTACTCTGCGGTGATCTTCGGTCTTCTCTCCTCCTCCGCATTTGGGTAATGGGGCGCGCTGTGTTCTGGGAACTTTGTTTCCTAACACAGCGTGTCCCATTCACAAAGCGCCGCGACTCGTGCATGCGCAGTAGGAAACGGGCAGTGAAGCCGCAAGACTCCACTGCCTGTTTCCCTTTAGTGAGGATGGCAGCGCTGGGCCCCGAGACATAGATATATATTTATTTTATTAGTAATTGATTGGCGCTATCACTCGCCAGCATTACATACCATTAAAACATTCCTAGTAATATGGCGCCACGGCGTGCGTCCCACGCCTCTTTTCCCACCAACACATATGTGCCTCACATCTCACCCCCAGTCAGAGGTGCAGCACATGCGTGATTTTGCGCATGCGCCAATACAAATACGGGGCCTTACGTCTCCGGAATACACATGAATGGGAGGAGGAAGAGCACGCCTCAGTCTTGGGATGGTCAGTTGGTGCGTGTCAGGCCTCACTATAATCAAAGCCTTCTAGCAACACCCTGTGAGCATCACATGACTGGTCCGCCCACTCCGACACACCGCTTCATAAATTTTACCCTGTTCAATGGATGTTGTTCCCCATTTTAACCCTCAAGTAGTGTATGTCTATTGGTGTAGATGGCCATCGAACTGGTTTGGAAGCATTCTAAAGGGTGTGAAATGCAATTAAACATCTCTATCAGCAGAGATAATCTCAAGAAAATATTTGCTTGTTTCAAAACCACTTTTCTTTATGGCTGAGCGAGGTGTAGCTGCATTGTCTCATTGCTCATTGTAGACTGTCGGAACACAGGCCTTCTGAAATTGTCTGAAGGAACCTCCTTTAGTTGTACACCGAGGCTAGTTTATTCACCCTGTGCTGTATAGGAGACCGATGGACAGAATCCAGTTTGGATGCTTTTAGGATGTTCTTATAAAATAAGACCACGAAAAGTTGCCATTCAAGCGGCATTAAACCCAAAATGTAATATATTGCAGTTTACCAATCTTTGTGTGTGTGTGTTGGCTTTTCCACCTGGTGATCTGGCTAGTACCACACCACCTGTATTACTCTAAGTTCACATTCAGATAGGTGCCCTTATGTATGAATGGTAGCCCCACCCATCTCTAAAGAGCAGCGTGTTTTGGTTGTGGATGGGTGCGGGAACAGCTTTGATACCCGCAACCACCCTGCATAATGTGAACCTAGAGTGCCAACCCTGGATGTGAAGGAGCACAGGGGGTAACTTTTTGGACCGCAGCATTGTCAGTCTGGGGTGAGGGTAGCATTAGTTGTGCTAGCAGATTTAAATATACAAACAAATTGAAGTCAAACGCCAGCGAACACTTAAAAAAAAAAAAAAAGAAAAAAAGAAAAAAAAAAAAGTTTAAATATAAGCTAGTTATTGTAAGAACCCCTGTCGGTGGTACATGGTTTATCTCAACACTCTTTAATTGCTACATTTGCAGGAGAGCTTGTTCTTCTGGAAAAACATACTTACTGTTAGGATCACCAGGTCTAAAGACACTGCAGCTTACCAATTCTTAGATGTGGTGGCTTTATTAATGTTTGCTTTTGGGTTTAATACGGCTTTAAATTATATGTAAACCCAAACCATCAAATGGTATAAAGTTTTCACATGCTGATATAATTTCAAAGGTTATTTTGAATATTGTAGCTTTTATAATAGCTGGTGCACCTGTCATGAATGTCCTTTTTGTTCAGGCACTTCCAGTGGTAGGGTGACAGTGTACCGTTCCTTGTCTTCCAATAGTGTTGTCACCCTGTGAAACGGGGTTCCAGATGGAGACTGCAAGTGGCTGCTTTTAATACACTTTATACGGAACTGGCATAGTGTCACTTTTTTGGTAAACTGCCTTCCCATTTTGTGCGTTGTACAGCTAAATCTCCTGTAGCACCCTCTAGTGTGTGCTAGAAGTAGAGTAGGAAAATTTAATTTAGCTCAGGGCTAAGCCTGAGCTATGGAATCTGGGTCAGGGTTTACTAAGATTCACGTCTGGGTGACCCATCCTGGCTGCTCTCTGCCTCCCCCTGTTCTAGAAGGTTGGAGAATGTTCTAGAATTAGTGGGTGGAGGTTGGGAGGAGCTGCCTTTGAATATTTTTTTTTTTTTTTTTTTTTTTTAAGGAGCCTCAGCCAATCCTCAGGGGTAGGCTGGGATGTGGCTGAGACCACTCCATAAATAGACATGGGCCTTGCCTGCAGGGCAGTCAGGTGGAAGATCGAGATAGTGTTGAGGAGGCTGTCGGCCCTCAGAGGTATCCCCTAGTATTGGGGGGGGGGGGGGGGTGACCTGCCTTGGGCCAGTGCTCAGGTGCTGGAAGAATCCTGCTAAAACATCTTCCAGGAGCAAGAGGACAGAGTGAGTAGTGAAACACTGTTGGACTGCCACATGTAGCCAGTCTCTCTGAAGACCGTGTTTGTGCTTAAAGCGATGTCCTGCCCAAAAAAAAAAAAATATTTAAAAGCCAGCAGCTACACATAGTGTAGCTGCTGGCTTTTAACAATAGGACACTTGTCCTGGAGTCCCGCGATGTCGGCACCGCAACTGATTCCATCAGCTGTCGGGTGCTGCCACTGCAGGTAAGGGAACCCGGCAGTGTAGCCTTATGGCTTCACGCTGGGAACCCTACTACGCATGTGCGAGGCCCCTCTCCCTACTGGCCCAGGGAGAGGAGGAGGGAGCCCCGGGATCATGTTGCAGGCCGTGGAAGACGGGTATCCTGTCCCCCGAAAGGTGCCAATTGTGGCACCGGAGGGGGAGAGGAGACCAATAAGTGGAAGTTCCACTTTTGGGTGGAACTCTGCTTTCAGTCTTCTTCCTTCCCTGAGAGTCAGCAGGTCAGTCTGGAGGACTGGTGTGGAGGGCTAGTGAAAGGGGCAGCTGCAGCCAGGTGGGTTGGCAGTGCCTGCAGAGGTGTTACTGGAATCGGTGGCCACAGATGAGGAGTTGCAAGCTGTTTCACTACATTGTGCTACACAAAAGGGGGCTAAGAGTTTCTGCCTGTAAAGGGCCATTGCTAATCTGACTGAGAGCCTGTCTGATGAATCAAAGTGATTCAGCTGGAGCGAGTGCTGTGAAGGAGACTGTATATAGGAAAAGTTGTCCCTGAAGTTTTTTTGCTGAACTCAAGTGGGCATCCCATAACCTCCCATTCCCTATCCAAGTTATTATCCCTCAAACAAAAAGTCACAGACTGTTCTGACTCTGGGTGCTTGTGAAAATTCTGTGTGCCTGGCTGTGAAGGAGTGGGGGATCCAAGTTCGTCAGCAGTCCCTATGGGGGTATGCTACACTCCTAAGAGAGGCAGCAGCATGCAAGTCTTAGCACGGGTTCATTGCTGCGGGTTGAAAATCGAGTTCAACCCGACAATGCAGTCCGACTTGGGGGTCCATTTTGACAGACATCTGTGCGGGTTCATGCCCTGATATCTATACAAATCACCCCCCACCCGAAGTCACCAAAAGTAGTACAGGAACTACTTTTGGGAATCGGTGCAGCGCTGCAAAGTCGACTGTGCCATTGCTGACAATAGCCGCCGATTTTTGCCATGCGATTTTTATTTTTTTATTTTTTTTTTGACAGGTCAAATCGAACCAACGTCAACCTAGGCTAAGGGTTTGTTCACACCATGTCCCATCTGCATTAATAAATGCAAGCTCAGCACAGGGACACATGAAGGCCAACGTAGAGGTTAAACATTTTGATTAACAATAGATTTGCCTTGAAGTTACCCTAAAGGCCTTTTTCCTTAGAACACAAATTTGTCATCAATGACGCATTTCCTCTTTTAATTTTGTGATTTTTCTAAGTGGGACAGGACTAAACAAACTCCCGTTTTGCAAGCCTGTAATTGATGTGATACATATTTTTTATTTTTTGCCCTTTCTAGCAGTTTGAGGTGTTGCTCATACAAATGAACAGCGCAGGTTGCAGCATGCTTGCTGGGCAGATTTTGTACCATCTTTTGGATTGCTTTAATTTTGCTGACTTGGAATGACTCTCAGTACGGATGGATATACAGCAGGGGGTTTATTAGTAATGTGTTAATGATGATTAACGCTGATCTCCAGATGTCCTCATTTTGGAGCAGTACAATTGTGGATTATGCAACCCTATCAAACAATCCTCTTGTTGCACTATATGGCGACATTGTAATGCTACAGCATACAAACACATTTAGGGCTCATTCACGTGGGCGCTATGGCCTGTATACATGGCCGCCCTCCTCCCCTTCTTGTTCCTGACACAGAAACGACGTGTATGACATCACTTCCAGGTCCTCATTGACGGTTTCCGGGCCAGCATACCCAGGAAACAATGTAATGCAATGTGATCTTTCTTTCTTTCTTTCTTTCTTTCTTTCTTTCTTCCTTCCTTCCTTCCTTCCTTCCTTCCTTCCTTCCTTCCTTCCTTCCTTCCTTCCTTCCTTCCTTCCTTCCTTCCTTCCTTCCTTCCTTCCTTCCTTCCCTTCCTTCCTTCCTTCCTTCCTTCTTTTTTTTTCCCTTTTATTTATACAAACTTATCCGTAACAACAATCCATTAGATACCTTTTAATTTTCAACTTAAATGTTCCATAACATGGGTATCGAATTCCTTAATTCATAACCCATTGCCATTATATAATAAATCCCTACGTCCTGGCCCACTCGGTCGATTCCTTCATTCCCCTTTTCCACCCTTTCCCCCCCGAAAAAAAAAAAAAAAAAAGGAAAAATAAAAAATCTGCATCTTTTAAGCTTCGTACACACGCTTAGATTTTTCGGACTGAACGTCCATTTTTTGTGACATGCTAGTCTCATGTCGAAAGTGAAGAGGTTGCTCCCCAATACGAATATTTTCGTACGACAGAATACGTCAGAAGTGACGTAATGTTTTGACTAGCTTTTGTATGTATTCTTTGTACGCATGCGTAGTCTTGCTCTTAGGATTTTTTTTTTTTTTTTTCCGCAAACCATGGTAATGAAACAAAACGGACGTTGAGTTCACATCCGACAAAAATGTTAGTCTGCACATCCAGCTTTTGTCTGTCGAAAGCACCGTACTAACGATCCGAAAATTGGCAGACAGCTTGTCGTACAAATTTGTTTCTATACGATTTTTCGTATCGTGTACGGGCCTTTAGACTGAAAATAAAAAAAATCTGTGTAGCCAGGTCCTGGATAAATTGCCTGCGTCATCGGGGACACTCTGCAACATCAGTCATAGTGAGGCTGTTCCCTCCTAGTGCTTAGTTTAGACACTGTATTGCCACATCCTAAATGCAGAGTGAGATCTGAGAGAAGAGCAAAGGATCTTGGAACATGTAGTCCGCAGAGCAAAGTTTACCCTAGGGATGGACCACTGTGGACTACAAGTTCCAGTCAGCTGGCGGGAGAGAACAGAATGCTGGGAGAGGTGATTGTATAGTCTGTGCAGGGGAGGAGTCGCTCTATTGGGACCACGGCCTTCAGCTGAGAGTAGGGACCTGGACGCTCGGGAGTGTTGCGGCCTAATCGGTGTGAAGAGCCTTTGGCCAGCTTTCTGTCGGCCAAGTGACTGTCGGGTTACCCTCGTCATTCTTGGCACAGATCCTGCTGAACTCCAGCGTCGCAGACAGGCACCCATCTCTGGTGACGGCTTTCTGCAGGAGCCTATCCCAGGACTTCCTGTTCCCTCAAGCTTGGTATTGTCCGGATTGGTGAGCGAGCAGCAGCCCACCCTCTGTACATCCTTAGACACTGCATGCACTAAAAGTTTTAGCAAGGAGACACTTTGCACATGCTATTTGCAGTATTGGATACCATTACCCAGATTCCCTCTGGGCCTTTGTTAAAGTGGTTCTAAAGGCAGGAGGTTTTTAATTATTTATTTTTTCTTAATGCATTAACCACTTCAGCCCCGAAGAATTTACCCCCTTCCTGACCAGAGCACTTTTTGCGATTCGACACTGCGCCGATTTAACTGACAATTGCGCAGTCGTGCGACGTGACTCCCAAACAAAATTGATGTCCCCCCCCCCCCAAAAATAGAGCTTTCTTTTGGTGGTATTTGATCATCCCTGCGAATTTTTTTTTTTTTTTTTTTTTTTTTTTTTTTTGCGCTATAAACAAAAAAAGAGCGTAAATTTTGGAAAAAAAACGCATTCTTTTTTGCTATAATATCCCCCAAAAATATATAAAAAAAAATTTTTTTTTTTCCTCAGTTTAGGCTGATACGTATTCTTCTACATATTTTTGGTGAAAAAAATGTTATTGATTGGTTTGCGCAAAAGTTATAGCGTTTACAAAATAGGGGATCGTTTTATGGCATTTTTATTAATAATTATTTTTATTTATTTATTTATTTTTAAATGGTGATTTTTATCGTAACTGCGATGTTATAGTGGACACATCGGACATTTTTGACACCGTTTTGGGATCATTGTCATTTATACAGCAATCAGTGCTATACAAATCTACTGATTCCTGTGTAAATGACACTGGCAGTGAAGAGGTTAACAACTAGGTGGCAGTGTAGGGGTTAAGTGTGTCCTAGGGGCGTGTTTCTAACTGTGGGGGGCGTGGCTGTGTGTGGCACGTCACAGATCTCTGCTCCAATCACACGGAGCAGAGACCAGTGACATTGTCACTAGGCAGAACCGGGAGATGCTTGTCCCCACGGCGATCGAGTCCGCAGGACCTGCGACCTGACTCGTGGAGCTTCACATGGGCGCGCACCCACTGGCCGCCTCTTAAAGGGCAACGTACAGGTGTGTGATTCTGCCTGTACGCGTCCTTCTGCCACAGTATATCTGCGTGAGGCAGTCGGGAAGCAGTTAAGATTAAAAAAAAAAACCCTGTGTGCAGCAGCCCCCCTAATACTTACTTGCGCCCTATCTCGAACCAGCCGAAACTCGGCTGTCTGGGACCCTCCCTCCTCGTTGGCTGACACGGCAGTGAAGCACCATTGGCTCCTGTTGCTGTTAATCAAAGTCAGTGAGCCAATGTACAAAGAAGGGTGGGTCCGGGTCACGGCTCCGCATCTGAATAGACACATGGAGCCTTGGCTCGGGTGCCCCCATTACAAGCTGCTTGCTGTGGCGGGTACTCAGCAGGAGGGAGTGGCCAGGAGCGTGAAGAGGGACCCGAGAAGAGAAGGATTTGGGCTGCTCTGTGCAAAACCATGACAGAGGAGGTAGTAGCAAGTATAACATGTATAGTAGTAGCAAGTATAACATGTTTTTTTTTAACAAAAACAAGACTTTATCACTTTTAAGCTAGCTAAAGACATTGGACATCTGCAAAATCAGGTCTTCGCCACCTCTCCACTCATTTAAAGGACTTTGAGTACAATACCTGCCCATATGAAAGGGGAGCTCTTCTCAGACTAAAGTGTTATACTTCGGGGTAATCTGTTGGACACATCATCATACTGTTAGAGAGCGGTATAGTTAAAGAATATGAACACTGTTTTTCTATGCATAAAGATTGGGTATGGCTTGCCTGCAGGGCATGTTTTCATATTCCTCTGGACGGTAGTGCAAGATTCTTGGCATGTCACAGTCCAATAAATCTCTCTGGTATCATATAACTGTCAATGTTGAAAATACAGAAGCTGTAGTAAAAGTCTGAACTTTGGAACCATTTCACAGAATCAACAACTGCCTGTGACTAAGTCTATGAAGATGTTACTATTTGGGTGAATCCTCATTAAAGTGTTATTTCGCTTTTTTTACTTCCCACAGTCTGGCAGAAAAACTCCCAGAGTCCTGCCTTGTTGCAAAGACATTCCCAGCCAATTTGTAAGCTCTAGCGAGCAGGGCCCTCTGATGTCCCCTTCTCTTCTCCCCCCCCCCCCCCCCCCCCCCCCCCTTTTTTTTTTTTCCCCTGTTGCAGTAGCTCTGAGCTCAGCAATGCTGCGACAGAGAGGTGGACCACACATGTAGCTTTTTATTTGTATTTTTTTCTTGCTCCTGTGATGGTGGGGAATGGGGATGAGCAGTAACAGCTGAAAGTGTCTTAGCAACGTCCTAGCAACAGCGCAGGACAGGAGGATGCCATCTCTGGGAGTATTTTTTTGGCCTGGCTTTGGGAGGTACATAAATGACCTACACCTAAAACAAGGGTATTGCCCAGCTTTAATCAAAGCTGCAGTTTGGTCTTACCTGCACAGGCATTTTTTTAAATTTATTTTTTTCAGCAGGAACGCAATTCCGGCACTGAATGTATGAGTGCTGGAGGGTCTATTCATACTGGCTGCTGGGGATCTATTGTCACTGGGGGGCATCTATTGCTGGCAGTGGGGGGGGGGGGGGGCATCCTCCCATCTTTTTTTTTTTATATATATTTTGCAAAAGTAGATTACCTTATTTATCGGCGTATAACACGCACCCCAAGTTTAGGAGGGCATTTTAAGGAAAAAAAAGTTCAAGGAGGGAAGTTTAGGGAAAAAAAAAAAACGTACATTTAAGCGTCATTTGCAGCCTTGCCCAGCGTCATTTGCAGCCTTGCCCAGCGTCATTTGCAGCCTTGCCCAGCGTCATTTGCAGCCTTGCCCAGCGTCATTTGCAGCCTTGCCCAGTGTCATTGCAGCCTTGCCCAGCGTCATTGCAGCCTTGCCCAGCGTCATTGCAGCCTTGCCCAGCGTCATTGCAGCCTTGCCCAGCGTCAATTGCAGCCTTGCCCAGCGTCAATTGCAGCCTTGCCCAGCGTCAATTGCAGCCTTGCCCAGCGTCAATTGCAGCCTTGCCCAGCGTCCATGCAGCCTTGCCCAGCGTCCATGCAGCCTTGCCCAGCGTCCATGCAGCCTTGCCCAGCGTCCATGCAGCCTTGCCCAGCGTCCATGCAGCCTTGCCCAGCGTCATTTAAAGTCCGGTCCCGGTTTAAATTTCCCGCCGCCGAGACTCTGTCGCGTGCGCCGCCGAAAAAGACCGAAGAGCGGCCGAAAAAGGCCGAGCCGACTGTTCAGCTCCGCTCGCGGTCCCGCCTCCCTGCTGTTTCCGGAGCGAGCGCAGGGAGGCGGGACTACAAGCAGAGCCGAACAGTCTGCTCGGTCTATTCCGGCGCCACTTCAGGTTTTTTCGGCCGCGACTCAGTCTTTTTCGTCAGCGCTCGCTATTTTTCGGCGGCGCTTGCCATTTTTGTCATTTTTGTCTTTTTTTTTGGGGGGGTATCGGCGTATAACACTTTCCCCCGATCTTAAGGGGGAAAAGGTGCGTGTTATACGCCGATAAATACGGTGTGCCTTTTTGAAATAAGGAGTCCTCCATAGCTTTCAAATTTTGCAGAGCGTCTCCATTTCATCCTGCAAGGGAAGAAAGTTTCTCCATCAATAATTCCATATTTGGAAACAAAATGCTCTGCTTTCCATTGGCTGTCTGGCATTCCTCTATTTTTTGAGAAGTGTCTTCTTTATCTAGAACTCCAAATCTCCAAGCTTTTGCGGTATTAAACCATTTGGTAGTGTTTGATGATTGCAGGCTTCCTGCTTGGCTAATGTTCCATTCTTACCGTTTTTTTTTTTTTTTCTATCTCAGACGCCCCCCCTACATTGTAGTGAAAACGCAGCCCAGTATTCATTGCTGGGGGGCCGATCCTGAAAACTGCTCTCAGATTTTCCCAGTCTGTCATTTTCCCACAGATTTCATTGTCTGCAACGACATCAACTTGTTCTATTTACTTACAAAAACAGCAGTTTGGTGGGATCTGCAGGATAAACATTTGTAAAGCCGCGATTTATTCCAAAGGGTCGAGGTTGTGCAGACAAACGTTTTTTTTATTATTTTAATACTCGAAAGGTTGAGGCAAATCTCAGCACCGCAAACCAAAAAAACTCTATTTAACCACTTCAATACCAGGCACTTAAACACCTTCCTGCCCAGACCAATTTTGAGCTTTCAGCGCTGTCGCACTTTGAATAACAATTGCGCGGTTATGCTACAATGTACCCAAATTAAATTTTTATCATTTTTTTTCCCCCACAAATAGAGCTTTCTTTTGGTGGTATTTGATATTTACATTTTTTGCTAAACAAATAAATAAAGACCGAAAATTTGGAATATTTTTTTTTTGTTTGTTTCAAAACTTTGTAAATAAGTTTTGTTTTTTTTTTTTTTTTTTTTTTTTTCCTGCACTGATAAGGCGGCACTGATGGGCACCAATGAGGCGGCACAAATTCGCACTGATAGCTGGAACGGATGGGCATGGATAGGCGGCACGGATGAGCATGGATGGGCACTGATAGGTGGCACTGATGGGCAGCATTGTTTTGTACTGATGGATGTCAATCAGTGATGCCCATTGTGGGCACTGATTGGCATCCATTGTGGGCACTGTGTGTCATCCCGGGTGGCATACATTGTGCTGGGTATCCCTGGTGGTCTGGTGGCGTCCCTGGTGATCCAGTGTGGGCATCCTTGGGGGGGGGGGGGGGGGGGGGGGGGGGGGGGGGGGGGGGGGGGGTACGCTGATAATCGATCAGCACAGACCCCCCTGTCAGAGGAGCAGCCGATCGGCTCTACTCCCGTCTGACAGACGCGAGTGAGGAAAAGCCGATCACCGGCTCTTCCAATTTACACCGATCAGCCGTGATTGGACACGGCTGATCACATGATAAAGAGTCTCCCTTCTTTACCAAGATCGTAGTTGCAGGGTGTCAGACTGACACCCCACAACAACGATCTCCGCAGCGGCTCAAAATCCTGAGGACGTCCTATGACGTCCGGTCAGGATTTTAAAACCACTTTGCCGACTTCTTTTGACAATAGGGTGGGCGGCAAGTGGTTAAAGGGGAGGTCCACCCTAAAAAATAAAAAAAAATGCATAAACAGGCTCCAAATAAATAAATGAATAAAAAAAATTAAATACATTTTTTTTTTTCACTTGCCAGAAATGGCTGTTGCTGGGCAGGTCGTTCTAATCTGCCTCTTCCTATTCCGCGGTGATCTTCTGTCTTCTCCTCCTTGTCTTCTGGGGAATGGGGCACGGTGTGTTGTGGGAACTGTGTGTCCCACAACGCAGCGCGCCCCATTCACAAAGCGCTGCGTGACTCGCGCATGCGCAGTAGGAATGGCGGCATCGAGGGCCGAGGTCGGACGGCCGACATCGCCGGAACCCTAGAAAGGCAAGTTATTTATTTATTTTTTTTTAATTCATTTTTTATATTCAAAGCAAACTAACTCCATCCATCCATCCCATCCATGTCTCCATGCTTTAGTTTGCTGAGAAATCACATTGACAATCTAAAAACAACCCCCTAGCACAGGGATATACAATTAGTGGACCTCCCAGCTGTTGCAGAACTACAAGTCCCATGAGGCATAGCAAGACTCTGACAGCCACAAGTATGACATGCAGAGGCATGATGGGACTTGTAGTTTTGCAACAGCTGGAGGTCCGCTAATTGCATATCGCTTCTGGCCATGACCATCTTGAGTAAGGGGGGAAAAAAAGGATTCATGTAGCATTTACTTCCTGGAATCCATCTGGCCTTAGCTCAAGCATGCATGCCAGAGGGTGCGCTTAGCTGAGAAACCCCCCTCCTCCCCTCCTGAAGACTCCTGGGATGTATGACCTCATTTTTATCTTGGCTAGAAACCAGGAAGTAACTGAAGAAATGTAGAAAAAAATGTTTTAAACAAATATAATATAATTTCTTATCTCTCTTTACTAGTGCTAGCAGCAGGAGGATTTTTAAATGACCAATGTTGATTGGGAGTGTGAAGTTCCACTTTAACCACTTGCCCTCCGGAAGATTTTACCCCTTTCCTGACCAGGCCATTTTTTTGCGATACGACACTGCATTACTTTAACTGACAATTGCACAGTTTACCATATGACGCTGTACTCAAAAATAATTTTGTCCTTTTTTTTGGCTAGACAAATGGCTTTTTTTTTTTTTTAACTATAAAGAAAAAAAGACCAACCATTTTAAAAAAAACAATTTTTTTGGACTTTTCTTACTTTAACACCTATCCAAAAAAATAATAATAATCTCTCCAATTTCTTCAATTTTAGCCAATATATATTCTGCTACATTATTTGTTGTTAAAAAAAAAAAAAAAAAAGAATAAATCCCAGTAAGCGTATATTGATGAGGTTTGTAGACGCTATAACATTTGCGCAAGCCAATCTATCTATGGGATATTTTAATTTAATTTTCTTAAATTTTTTATTTTTTGCTAGTAATGGCAACTTGCAGCAGGACTGCGATATTGCGGCAGACAGTCCAGCGACCTGAATACCGTGATCAGTGCTAAAAGAAAATATGCAATGTCTCTTTACTAATGACCCTGGAACCGACAAGTTTTTTTTTAATTTTACCCGTATGTCCATTGTCACATTTGATCTGCTCTTAGAAAAAGTCTGACATGCATGGACACCAATATGAGAAAGTCACTGATTAGATTAGAAATTGGATGAAGGGTTGGGGCCATGAAGTGAAGGCATTCCTCATTGTCTAAGCTACCTAAAAAAAAAAAAAAAAAAAAAAAAAAAAAAAAAAATAATAAATTTTTTTTTTTTTTTTTTGGCATTGCATCAGTGAGTATATATGCTCTATGAACTATCTAAAGTAATTACGACATTTTAAACCAATTTTTTTTATGATTTACCGAGTTTTCTGGTCCAAAAAATTGGGTTCCTTTTTTAAAAACGCTTCTGAAACGTGGAAAAGCAAAGTGTCTGAACCCATTTTTTTTGCTTCTGGAAAAACGAGGTTAAACGCAACTGCATAAAAACGAGACTGTGTACATGGTCACATAGGATAACATTGCATGAGTTCAAAAAAGTGTCCAACTGCCTCTGAATGCGCATTTAACAGTGTCTCGTGTGCATGGGGCCTTACACAGGAGACCGAGCAGGGAGTAGTGCTAAAAGATAACTTGCTGCTCTCTCTGCCTCTGGACTGTTATTGGCTTGCAAGATTTATGGCTAGATGAACAGATTTATTATATCTTTTGACCCAAAGAAATAAAAATAAATGCTTCAACTGTATATTTAACAGACTAAAGAACACACATGAGAAATGTATTGTGTTGTTTAGGGTTTACAAACACTTTAACCACCTCAGTACAGGGCATTTTCACCCCCTTCCTGACCAAGCCATTTTTTTAGCTTTCAGCGCTGTCGCACTTTGAATGACAATTGCGTAGTCATACAACACTGTACCCAAATGAAATTGTTATAATTTTTTCCCCACAAATAGAGCTTTCTTTTGGTGGTATTTGATCACCTCTGCGTTTTTTTTATTTTTTGCGCAATAAACAAAAGAGCGACAAATTAAAAAAAATAACAATATTTTTTACTTTTTGCTATACTAAATATCCCCAAATAATATTTAAAAAAAACTTTTTTTTCCTCAGTTTAGGCCGATACGTATTCTTCTTCTACATATTTTTGGTAAAAAAAAAAATCGCAATTGGCGATTGATTAGTTTGCGCAAAAGTTATAGCGTTTACAAAATAGGGGATAGTTTTATAGCATTTTTTATTATTTTTTTTTTTCTACTAGTAATGGCGGCGATCTGCGTGTTTTTTTTTTTTTTTTTTTTTATGTTCCCTGGGAGTGATTCTTACTGTGGGGGGAGGGGACTCACAAGGGGAGGAGACCGATCTGTGTTTCTCTGTACAGAGAACACGCCATCGGCTCCTCTCCTCTGACAGGACTGTTGATCTGTGTGTTTACAGATCCACGGTCCCGCTGTGTTACCGGGCAATCGCGGGTGCCCAGCGGACATCGCGGCCGCTGGGCACGCGCATCGGGTGCCCAGTGACACGGCGAGCACGCACGCTCCCCTGGAGTGCACTGAAGGGGAGGACGTCATATGACGCCCTCCCGCGATGAGAGCTGTGCCGCCTGGCCGTCAATTGACAGCCGGCGGTCGCGAGGTAGTTGATAAATTTAAAGGATGGGTTCACTTTTGGCAACATGTTACATGTGTTTAGGATGTAATGGAATGCTAAAGATTGAACCCCCTGTCACTCCGCAGCCGCTGTCACATTTCAAATCAGCGCACTTAGAAATCTGTGAACGAACTGCCACCATGGCAGATGGATTGTAGCTCTCAAAGAAATTAGAGCGTGCTTTTTATAAGTGGGTCCCCCCCCCCTCCTTAAATATACATTTTTTTTTATTAGCGCCTGTACACCGCCTGAAAAAAACGGCCCCATTCACTCCACAGCCGGCGGGCTTTCACACTGGAGCGGTGCGCTAGCAGGACGGTTAAAAAAAGTCCTGCTAGCAGCATCTTTGGAGCGGTATAGGAGCGGTGTATTCACCGCTCCTATACCGCTCCTACCCATTGATTTCAATGGGACACCGCGGCAATACCGCCGCAAAGCGCCGATACGGCGGCGCTTTGTGGGGAATTTTAACCCGCTCGTGGGGGGTAAAACCGCCCCGCGAGCGTCCGAATACCGCGGCTAAAACAACGGTAAAGCAGCGCTAAATATAGAGCTGCTTTACTGTCGCCGCGGCTCCCGCCCCAGTGTGAAAGGGGCCTTAAGCAGTGCTCTACAGAGTACATTTGAGCTGTTCACTGAGCCCTTGCCCCTAAAGGAGCTATTAGTCTAATGTCCCTACAAAACTCCTTCAAGAATTCTGGTGTCAGTTTGAGCCAATTAATTGTTCTAGCCTAGCATTGTAGTATTAAGTAACTTCCCCTTAATTGTGGAAAAATAAAACATACACACTTCATACTGATGGTGTCAGATTTGAACCCAGATGCTGTAGGACGGGGGGCTACCAACTTTGGAACCATATTGGCCCATTAAACTGCTAATGTCCCATTCCAAACACCAGATCCAGTTTCTAGCATTGTGTAGAGCAGTCTTTCTTAACCTTTTCAACACCAAGGAACCATTAAAATAACTTTCCGGTCTCGGGGAACCCCTGCTAGAAATCCCCTATCTACAACTCATGAAGTGTGATGGTCGGTGGGAAGAATGCTCCTTACATTTGTGGTCACTGGGAAGAATTGCCCCCTTACATATAGCTAAAAAAAGATCAAAGGTGTCAGTGGGAACTTATCTGAGAGGCAGAAATTGCTCATGGAACCCCTATGAACCTCTGGAGGAACCCTTATGTTCCATGGAACCCTGATTGCGAAACCCTTGTGTAGAGTAACGCATTTGAGTGACCGCATTTCTCCCTGAAGTGATATTTAAATGGAATGCCTGTGTGCTTTCTGCTTACATTCCTGTCCAGTAAAGCAAGACATTTAACACTGAGCCACTGCTGTCCAAATAAGGATTCCGCTGGTCCTGCTGGTCTGCATTCTTTATGCTGCTGTGTTCATTTGTGCTTTTCAACCAGTTCAAACTACAGCGAGTTTTATTTTAGATTTGGATTAAGAAAAATACTTCTGGTCATGGAAACCTTCAAGTCAAGTGTTTTTTTTTTTTTTTTTTTTTTTTGTGAACCCTTCACAATGTTTTGGATTTTTGCATGAATGGTTCTTAAAGTGATACCTGTTCATCTAAATTATAAAAACGTACCGGTTAATCTGAATAAAACACCCTGCAATGTCCCGTTTAAAAAAAAAAATATTTTAAATGTCATTCACAGAAGAACATCTAGGAGGACATTGGGGTTGATTTTACTAAGATTAGAGAGTGCAAAATCTGGTGCAGCTCTGCATAGCAACCAGTCGGCTTCCAGGTGTGTTTTTTTTTTTTTTTTTGTCCGCTTAATTTAACAAGCTGAAGTTAGAAGCTGATTGGCTACCAGACACAGCTGCATCAGATTTTGCGGACTCCATTTTTTTTTTTAGTAAGAATAGGTTCACACTTGTCCAGTGCGAATTTCCAAAGCAACTGTTCAGCTGCGATTTTTAGATGCGGTTCAGATGTGAATTTTTGTCTTAATTGACTTAACGTTAGCTGGTTAAGGAGTGGGCCGGGAAGCCGACCGCCACATCCTTAACAGATAACTCATCCCGGTGACAGCTGAATGTCCAAAAAAAAAAATTGTGGAAAAAAGACATGGGGTTTTACCCCCCCCCCCAATCCATACCAGGCCCTTTCGGGATTTTAAGAGGAACACCCACAGCCAAAATGTAGAAAGTCATGGGCTCCCCCAAAATTCATACCAGACCCTTATCCGAGCAGGCACGTACTTTGATGTTGATAGGGGACAAGGGCCTCTTCCCCACAACCCTGGCCAGTGGTTGTCTGTTGGCAAGGGGCTTATCTGAAAATGGAAGCCCCCTTTAGCAGATCGGCTTCTGCTGTGATTAATCACAGCAGAAGTGGCCCGTGTGCGCCCCTAGGCGGAACTGCAGGATCACGTCTATCTCTCTCTCACAATCCTGCACAGGAGGACTAACCCGTAGTAGTAAATCTGCTATAGGGTGGTTAAAGAAGCGCAATACCGAATAATTAAAAAAAAATTTATAAAAAGGTGGGGGGAAAAAAGCTCGGGTCATGAAAGGGGTAAAATCTTCTGGAGTTAATGCCGTTTGACGTGCAGCATGGCCTAATCAAAAGGGAATTGAGAGGCCCTACGAAGAAGGGTTACTGAAGCTCGTAAGACTGGAACGGGTTATAAAGCAGGTTTCCAAAAGACTTGGCTTAGTCCACAGTAATGCCTCCATGCAGGTTCAGTTTTTGATCCATTGTGGTGGATTCAAAGGAATGAGCGGTCTTGGTGCATTTAAAACACCACATGGAACCGTAAGGGTCTGAAATGGGCCTTAAAAAAAAAAAAATGGCGATTTGAACCAAGCTATTCAAGACCTTGCCAAAATATACATAATGTGCCAACATGTCTACCAATTATTGCACAGCTCAGTCCAGTAGTGTTGAGATTCAGATTTTACCCACGTTTTCAGAGCTTAAGTGTTCTTTTTGTATTAAAGATTGCATTGAAGTCTCACTGCATTGATGACAGTGTTTTTTAATGGCCCATTTTGGTCTTTTTTTTTTATTTATTTTTTTTTTTTTTTTTGGAAGACTGCCAAATCCTCCTCTGCCTACAATACAAAACCTCAATTGGGGAAAAAAAAAGTCACTTTGACCACTAATTTTTTTGTTTTGCAACTGACTTCCGTGCAAATTGAAGTTTGACTAATTTTGGCAATCTGCTGTAAAGGTTGGTTTAGTTGGCTGACAAAGGAGAGTCCTCCACTTCCTTTTCATGGTTATACCCTTGGTTGTTTGAATTCCTAAAGCCCCATACACACGGTAGGATTTTCGCATGGATTCTGTCCGTTCGGACAATGTTGTTGAAAAATCCGACCGTGTGTATGCACCATCGGACAGTGTACGTAGGACTTTGTCCGTCGGACAATCCTATCTCCTGCTGGATAGATTTTTTGACAACACGGTCCGATCACACCAAATCCGATCGTGTGTAGCGTTGTCCGACGGACAAAGTGCTACGCATGCTCAGATCACATTACAAGACCAAAGCTATTGGCTACTAGCCTCTACGTAGTCCCGTCGTAGGCAACAAACGTCACCACGTTCAGAATGATCGGATTTTCCGACAACTTTGTCCGACCGTGTGTACGCAACACCAACATCGGACAAAGTACGACGGACATGATCCGACGGACCTGGTCCTCGGATAATCCGAGCGTGTGTATGGGGCTTTAGGGTATTTTGCTCAGTAGGCACATTTTGCTGTATTGGCTCAGTGGTAGCAGTCTGAAATCCTTTGCTTGTTGCTGTTAATGACAGGTTCTCGTAAGACTGGTAATTTTTCTGGTAACCTTGTAATTACAGAACTACCACGCAGATATTGGACAGGTTTTAAATGCCATGCTTCATTATCTTCCTTGTAGGGTCATGTGAAAACGACCAGTGCTGTTTTCATCTCTTATATAATTGTATCTTATTTAGTGTTGCATCAGTGCCAGCTGTGATTGACCCAGCGGCTCTTTTGGCAGTTGATAAAGGAGCTGCCTAGTTATTGAGAGGATTCTGGGCAATGAAGCGGTGTCCTAGATGTAATTGGGAATTGGAGACTGATGTGTAGTTGGCAACAGGTGGTACTATATGTGATATAAAAAAATGTAAGCCCATAGTCCAGTGCACAGAACTTGATCTTTTTGCAATGGTGGGTGCTGGTGATAAAATAATGGCATTGAGTATGCAACAACAATTGGGAGCCCCTTTTATCACAATCTGTGGGAAGTTCAGATGCCCAGAAAAGTCACATCATAAGTCTGTGACTGTAAATATCCACAACTTCAAGGGAGGAGGTGGATACTATTGCCCAGTTGTTTGAAGTGCCTATTGACACGGAACCTACGATATGTGTACTGGGGTGGATAGAGGGAGAGGGAAAACCAAAAGATACCCAACTACCAATCCTGAGATGCCTATTTCAGGCTAGGAAACTTATTGCCCAGAAGTGGAAATCCTCCACCCCTCCAACCAGTAGGGAATGGGAACAGAATATGAATGTGGTGATTCTCAAGGAAAGGACGTTCTACAATAGACAAGGAGCTCTTAAGAAATTTTTCATAAGATCTGGAAAATGTGGGGCGAGAAAAAGAAAAGCGGAAGTATAAATGTATAAAAGCAAAAGGGTTGCTAAACCAGATGGAGGGAAACCAGAAATGAAAACTGTTGAGCGAGGAATAGAGTGAAAAGTGCTGGATGTAATGGAATGTATGGAAGTGCGCTATGTGGGTTTGGTGAAGTAGATATGACTCCGGTCATATGCAATCCGCTCTCCTCAGCGACACATCACATGACAGCTGTGATTGGAGACGGCCGTCATGTGATCAGGAGAGCCAATCACAGATCCCTCCTGACGATCTAAGATGCGCCGTGTCCGGGTGACACAAGCACAACGGGAACGCGCCGCTGCGTAGGAACCACACCTTCTGAGGGACGATCCTGGACGTCCACTCAGAGAGCACCCACCTGGCCGTACATGTGCAGTGGCAGGGTGGGAAGTGGTTAAGCAATAAATGGTGGCACCTTTTGCTCCTACCTGTGAGATTGAGGCTTGGTTCACACTAGTGTGAATTGGATGCATCCAATTTGCAATAGCAGGAGATTGTGACTGGCTCTCTATGAAGTCGGTTCACATATCTCCGCAGCGGCTTTTGGTTTGTTTTTCAGGTCCAAATTCGGGCTGAAATCGGACCTGAAACGGTGAACCGGACTCCTGCTGTGAGCCACTGCGTGCTCAGATGTGAACCCGGCCTGACATTTTTTTTTTTTTTGTTGAACAAATAATTTACAGTGACAGCTCAAAACCACAAAAAGCATATTTTACATGCTTGCCTTTTTTTCTCTGGCATAACTGCTTAGATTATAGTTTTTTTTTTTTTTTAATGAATGTTGCAGAACCGGAACAGGTTGAGTCAGTGTTCAGCAACTTGTTAACTAGAAACGTCTTGTCCCGACGGTCTCAGTCGAGGGTCGGGTTCCCATCATGAGACGGCTTCTTGCCTTGTGTAAGTTCATTCCAGACACGCTTTTTAATCTCCAGATCGCTTTCGATCTTCCTTCTTTTTGTTTTTGTTTTTTTCCTACCCTCCTTCCTCCTTGGTTTATTAGCATTTTCTAGATCTCTTCCTTTATAGCACTATAGAGGCAAGCCAAAATTATGCAAAGTCTCCAAGGGAAAGTTTGTTTACACATGAGTATAGCTAGAAAAATTCCCCTATCATTATGTAAAGTGTTTTTTTTTTTCTTCGATCAGTACTGTAGCTCATAGAGAATGTTGTGCTCCTGGATATATTTTCCAGTGTTCTCCTGACTCCTTGCTGAAAAAGTCAACTGGTGAATACTGTAGGGAATGTTCTGTAGCCCAAGATGGATAATGGGATGAATAAAATGCCAATGCCTTTTAGCTTCATAGCAAATGTTGGTATGGTTTATAAGCAATCGTATTTTAATTTTTTATATATATATATATATTTATATATATTTATAAATATTTTTATATATATATATATATATATATATATAAATATATTTTTTTTTTTTTTTGCCAGGGACATGTATGTTATTGTGACAAAGCATTCTCTAAGGTTTGGACCCCCCCTTATATCTAGGCCTAGTATATATTTTCTGTAATAACGTGCATGTTTAAATTGTTTCCTAGTACTGTACTTTTTTAACAATCCTAACAAAAGCCTCATTGAATGCTATTTGGTTTACTGTAGAGGAAATAAGATAAAGGGCAAAATGCGATTTTAAAATTATATCTATATCTATATCTATATCTATATCTATATATATATACATATATCTCTCTCTCTCTCTCTCTCTCTCTCTCATATATGACAGGGTTTACACAAGGTTGCACAGGGGAAGTTTGTTCTATGTAGTAGTCTAGGAGAATGAGCACTGCCTGGAGGTAGGGGGGTCAGAATAAAGGGAAAGAATGTTGGGAGTGATTTAGATTAGGGCTACAACAAGCTTAAAGCAAATTTTACCTGCAGGTGTATTGTGGAAATCCTCAGACCTAAAGTATAAAACTAAAGGCAATTTATGAAACCTGTTGTGCAGTGCCCAGCATCAAGGAGACCTTGTGTTGTCTTGTTCTTACCAGCAGAACTCTTGGGATTTTTACTTTTTTTTTTTTTTCTTCTTTAGGGTGGCTACTGTATACTCTGCCTATTCTAGCACATTCGCCACCCTTGGTTGTCGCCCTTACAGCTATGTGTCCTACTTGGGGGGGCGCATGGCATGGGTGTGGCTAGCAGCGTCATAGCTCCTGATTTGAAAATGTCAAGCTAAATTCCTGGCTAAAGTGAACAGGTCCAGCTTGGTCTTTACTGGACTTTGATCCCTCCTGTGTTTGAGACCGTACTTTACATAGTTGATCAGCTATGGGATGACAAAATGGTCAACTTCATCTAGTTTTTTAGTGCGTGTGTGTGTGTGTGTGTGTGTGTGTGTGTGTGTGTGTGTGTGTGTGTTCTGTGTTTTTTTTTTTTTCTTTTGTGGGGGTTTTTTAAAAAAAAAAAATATTTTTTATTTTTTTTAATATTAATTTCAGTGGGGAAGGTTGTTGTGGTCTGTATCCCTTTTTCCATTATGTAAAAAAATATTTTTTATTTTTTTTTAATATTAATTTCAGTGGGGAAGGTTGAAAAAATGTGTGTGTATATATATATATATATATTTCAACTGAAGAGACGTCCTTGCATGCTTTATTAGTGACATTGGGACAGACCGCAAGGGGAAATTTTAACCAAGATTATTTTTGGTTGGCTCACCTATCCTGAGGAGTATGGCCCCCATCGATGGGAATGAATGAGGCTTTGTGCAGTAGTTGCAGGGTTCGATCAGGGCTGCAAAGGGAAGACTTCAGGAATGGGGCTGGAAGGTATTGTGAGCTACACACAGGTTGTAGAAAGGCTATAATTTAATTTTTTTTTAATTTTTTTTTTTTTTTAACACCTTGTACTTGTCCACAAACACCAGTGTACTTGCCTAAAAAAACATTGCCAGAGTTGTCGGAGCCAAAAGATAAAAGTCCTACACAGAAAAATGTATATTTCAGTTCTAGAAACTGATCCACAGCCCCAGTAGCAGAGCTATCTGGCAGTATTCGTGATTCAGCTGGGGACTAGCGTAAGCTGGTGTTTTTTAGGTTCAGTGGTTGGAGACGTAAGGTTTAGGGCTGATTCAGATGTTATGAATGATGGCGTTGCATTAAGGGTTAGTTATTGGGTATCTCCCATATGTGCTGGTTGGGCCATAATTCTGTATTACCCAAGTTAAACTTTGGGGGTTTTGCATGAGGGCGTCAATGAATATATTGGCCAGCACTCCACGTATCTTCAAGTTGCATGCCTGACAAAGGGGTCCTGCATGACTCCATAACGTTGCACTCTTGTTTGATGTGATCAAATGTTTTTTGTTTTTTTTTATATAAAAGCATGGACTCAACTTGAATATCCCTGGTGTACTGGCAAATATATTCTTTGTGGCTTTCATGATCCGGTCTCCCAGCTGGTGGTTGCTATAGCACCCAGTACCCTAGAGCTCTCCTCAGGAACGTATGCAATGGGAATATGTATTATTCCATGAGAACATGACACCATATTATTTAAAAAGGTTCAACACTCATATCTGATATTTAGTTTTTTGTTTTTTATTTGCGCACCCCTCAACCCTGCATGCTGTAGGCTGTGCACCCCTCAACTCAATCTTTCGCTGCCTGTTCCGATGCAGTAAACAGATTTTGATTCTAGCTGCCAATTATTGTATGTCTGAGTGGGGGGCGGGGGTCCCAGGAAAATGTTTGCCCAGGGTCCAATCAATATTAGACGACCCTGATTTGAATAACCCTTTTACACACACTCACAAACCTCTTACCATACTGTAATATACTTTTGCGTATTACGGTCATCTCTTAAGCTTTAAAAATTATTGTCTTGGTGATTAACCTTGTATATTGGCATCAAGCCCACAGCGAACGCGTGGAAGTAAAATTTTACTAAATCATATTTGCTTTCTGCACCAGTAACTGCACAGCTAGTTTTTGGCATGGGGACAGGGTTCTGATTCTAGTGCAGGATGAGCTGATGCTGTTGGTGATAAGATATGTATGTATTTGAAGGGGGTAAGCTTATGCCGTGTACACACGGTCGGAATTCTCGTCGGAAAAAGCTCTGATGGTTTTACCGTCGGAATTCCGACGGAATTTCGCTCAAACTGTCTTGCCTACACACGGTCACACCAAATTCCGACGGTCAATAACACCACGCCTTTAAAAACGTTCGACTGCACTATAAAAGGGAAGTTTAATGCTTCTGAGCATTCGTCGAATTGTTTCCGAGCATGCGTCGGAATTTTGCTTGTCGGAATTGCATACACACGATCGGAAAATCCGATAGAAAGGTTTTCCGTCTGAAAAATTAAGAACAGGCTCTCAATCCAAAGTCCGTCGGAAATTCTGACAGAAGAAGACCAATGGGCATACACACGGTCGGAAAATCCGATGAAAAGCTCCCATCGGACTGTTTCCATCTGAAATTCCGACCGTGTGTACGCCGCATTAGAATTCTTAAGGGGGTTAAGTTTAGGTGTTGAGGGTTTATTTTCAGAGTTGGGTTGAGTTTTTACGAGTTCGTTTAAGAGGAATGTGTGTTAGATGAAAGACCAGGTTAGAGTGATTGGGTCATGAGAAAAGTATGGGTGGCTGACATGGTTGCCCTCTCCTTTTTAAGAATGTTCCCTGGCTGTCATACTAACGCTTTGGCTTTAAAGCTTTCAAAATCTGACTTGGAACAAATGCAGAGCTAAGGAATTCTCGCATAAATGTATCTTCTTTTTTTTATTTTTATTTTTTTTTGATATGTAGCATGCATATTCTGGGTTTGTAAATCCAAAGGTAGTTACATAGTTAGCTAGGCCGAAAAAAGACACAAGTCCATCCAGTTCAACCATAAAAAAAAAAAAGAAATAATAAATTTAAAATATATCGTACAATCCAATAAACCCCATTCTATACCCACAGTTGATCCAGAGGAAGGCAAAAAAAACCCCCAAAAGAGCATGCTCCAATCTGTATTGAAACCAGGCAGAGGCTCCCAGCGTTGGCAACCTTCATACTTTCCTCATGACAGGGTTACTACTAAAAGTGGATGTTCAAGATTTTTTCACACTGAAGTGTCAGCTAAAGGTGTTTGCTTGTTTGGAGAAAAATAAATTAAATAATAAAAAAAAAAAGCTACTTTATTGCAAAAATAGAAAACCTGTACATACCAACTACTGGGAATTACAGTTGTAAATTTAGGGTTAGATAAAGATTTTCAGCAAACTATTGTTTCGAGAAGGTTGTGTGTGTTTACGGTATACTGTAAAATAATGCAACTTTTTGGCTTTTTTGGAGAAAAAAAAAAATTTACATTTTACAATATGCGCGCGCGCACACATCACCTTCTCGAAACAATAGTTTGCTGGAAACCTTTATCTAAACCAGCCTTTCTCAACCTTTTCAAAAGAGTAACTCTTGAAATAACTTTGCAGTCTCATGGAACCCCTGCTAAAAATGACTATAGTTACAACTCCTAGTACATTAGTATGTTGGTCAGTGGGAAGAATACTCTTTAGACTTGTGATTGTTGGCAAGAATTACCCCCTTAGAGATGGCTTATAAATTATTGGTGTCAGTGGGAACTCATCTGAGAGGCGGCAATTTCTCCTTGCTCAAGGAACCCCTAGCAACCTCTGGAGGAACCTTAGGGTTCCATGGAACCCTGGTTGAGAAACCCTGATCGAAAACCCTAATTTACAACTGCAATTCACAGCTAGCCTGCAACAAAACCAAGTTTACCCTAAGGCCTCATGTACACTGCTGCTAAACGGACGTTTAGGCGCAGTTGGGCATTTTTTTTTCGATCGAGAGAGAGATTTCGAGAGAGATGCGTGCAGTTGCTCCAGAGCTTAGTAAATGAGCAGAAGCTCTGCTGACTTCCATCATCCAATCATGTGCAAACAAAAATGCTGTTTTATTTTTTTATTTTTATCCTTGCATGTGATTGGGCACTCTTTTCAAAATGAAGCCTTAGATAATTCACTAAGCTCTGGAGCAACTGCACTTTGTGCACTTTGCAATCTATTTGCCGTTCGTAAATCAACCTCTGTGTCCATGTGCACATAGACTTTTACCAGCGTTTAGGAGCTGCTGCGGTTAGGGGAGCTTCAACCTCCCTCTCCTGAAGGAGGAAGAATTTTGTTCGGGATAGGAAAGTTTTGACTGCAAAATACGGCAAAATCTAGGCTATGTGTACATAAAGTCCTAAAGCTCAATGTTTTGGAGCTACTTTTATAGCTTAATTCGGGCAGATTGGTGCATTTTTCAAGCAACTAAAAGCAGAAAGGCATAGCAACGAATAATTTTTTTATGTATGTGTAGCGGCCATAACCCTCAGAGGGGCGGCCTTGACTTTTGGGCTTACCGATTACCTCCGCTTGGCTTGTTGCTGAATATCCAGGGGTTCCCAGGGTTAGTACCCAAACACTGTGGATGCTGACACACAATAAACGTCCTTTTTTGAAGGTTTTTATTCTTGCAGTGGTAACATCCAACAAAACACAGTCTCAGATAGGAACAGAGGGAAAGGGTGACCTTGAACTGCTGACATCCACAAATGTATTTAATCAAACCCAGAGAGTAGCCACTCGCAGCTGGGTACTTCAATGCCAGACAAACCCCTAGCCAGAGGTATAGCAGCTGACAATGTGATCCGGAAACCTTTTAAAAGTCTCTGACACAAAATAAACTTGCAACCAAAGGTGAATAGGAACCTTTCCCACAGTACCTGGAACTTTCTCTGTCTCGTTGGCGGCACTGTGGAAATGTGGATTCTTTAGTGTCCATACAACTCGGCAACCAGGCTCCCTTTTCGAGATGCCAGCTTGTTAGCCCTCCACCGAAGAGTCCTCCCCCCATCGCCTATACGACCTGTGGTGCCCCTCCAATAGTGAGAGCACACCGGGACGCCCTGAATCCTCCCTCAGTCACTGGGCCCCGGGCTAACCGGCTCCGAGACTCGGAAACAGAGGGATCCCCACCCCAGACCTGCCGCAGGTCTATGGGGCTGGTCAAACTGACCATGTTTGCCAGACGGCAAGTGCTCCCAGGCCCGGGACCCCTCGTGGGGCTACCCCGGTCCAGAACCAGGAAACAGGACTGCGGCCGAACACGTGACTTTAGCACCTTAAGTACCCTTCCCCAGACTACACAGTGGGGCCAGGCGCACCCACTGATTGCCTCCGGGGGAAGACTGATACCTAAGACGTCAAAACCCTAGTACAGCCCAGCCAAACTGATGCCAAAGTTAACCTACACAATTAACCCTCAGAACCCCGTTACTGTTCTGAGGGAAAAAAAACAAAATTTCCACATATAGCAGACACCTTGTGAAAGTGTGCCCGCTATGTATGTATGTATGTATGTATATGTATGTATGTGTATATGTGAATACAAAAATGCCAAAGCTCCAAATCGCATGCAAAGCACTGTACAGAAAAATCACGCAAAAACACTCGGGAGTAAATGCAGCCAGAAATGAGCTAATCAGTTTGCTGCTTCTCTAGGGTGGAGGTAGGGAGAGGACCTGTAAGTTAAAGTGAAACTGCATCGGAGAAAGATCTGGTCCCCCTTTGCATTGCTATGCATCCCTACCAACAACACGCAGTAAAGTCTTTGGACTGGTAAAACCGCTCTCGTGTATGTATTTTTTGTTTGTGTATTTAGCTGTTTACTTAGAGTGCAGATTTAAATTAACAGATTTTCTAACTTGTGGTTTAATGTGATGTTGGCATATGGGACAAGCATTGGTTGATGGACTCCCAGATTGCCCATTCTGAGTTCCAAATTCCCTTTTTTCTAACATGCATGTATGTAGTGAATTGACACTTCTGTGTCTATAAAGTAATCTAGCAACTTATGGTCTACAATTTTTTTTTTTTTTTTTCTTTCCTAGGTGATGTGTCATATGTTCACCTCTGCTTGGAAACGTCTACCCTAAGTGACACCTGAAATGTACAGATGTGGAGCATGTGACCTTGCAAACGGTAACGTGGCTGCTTCCCAAAATTCTGCTGCCTGAGAGTAATGCTCAGCGGTTCTTTGGAGACCAAGGAGTGGATTGGGCTAGATTCTTGCACTTCAACCGGCCTCCTTTGAGACTGTCTGCAAGACAATCGTTCTTGTATTCTACGTACACCGCTATTGATTTCTGTTACTCAAAATGATTGATCTCAGCTTTTTAACGGAAGCCGAGCAGGAGGCGATCCTGAAGGTCCTCAACAGAGATGCTGAGCTGAAGAAGTCGGAGGATCAACGTGTAAAGTAAGACATTTTCTTATTTGAGTTTTAAATGTTAAGTTTAGACCTCTCCTCTCTCTTCTCTTCTCTTTTTTTTTTTTTTTTTTTTCTTCTTTCTTCTCTCCTTCTCTCTTCTTCTTCTTCTTCTTCTTCTTTCTTCTTCTTCTTTTTCTTCTCTCTTCTTTCTGCGATTTTATTTATTTATTTATTTAATTTTATTGGTATGTTGGTATTCGGTTATATATATATATATATATATATTATTTATATATATATATATATATATATATATATATATATATATATATATATTATATAATATATTTTTTTTTTTTTCTTTTTCCAGAGTCTTGTGTTTATCTAGATGGGTTTAATTGATGGCATTTATTAAATGCCATGTGAATACACTCTTATCCACAGTATAGTAGTATGTGGTGTATTTCGAGAGTCATTTGGGGGAATTTATTGCAGAGTGAAATTTTAGGGACATTTGGGGAAGAGAACAAGTGATGACCAGCCTCTCTACACATAACTGGCACTTTTATTAATCTTGCTATATCTATCTATCTATCCTATCTATCTATCTATCTATCTATCTCACTCACACACACACACACACTCTCGTGGAGTAATTTTCCTTTTGGACTTAACTATTTGTTCTGTATTCTTACTGTCCAGTCTTTCTCTATCTCACTGAATAGTTTTCATCTCTATTTCCTAGTTGCGTTTAATACCTGATTTATATTTCTGTCCCCTTTTTTCCTATTTGACTTCAAATTTTTAGATTTTTTATTTTTTTTTATTTATATCAGTTCTATTTCGGTTTTGATTTTTTTCCAAAAATATGCAGAATAAACAAAGCAAGTGGACTAGCGCGCGCGCGCGCACGCACACACGGGCAGTCCACCAGAACAGAACAAATGCACAGTAACTGCTGTACAAAATAATGCCCTGGTTCACACCAGTGCGACTTGTCATGAGACTTGACAGTTCAAAGTCGCATGCAAGTTGCACCCCATTCGTGGCATGGGAACCATTCAAATTGCTGAGAACCAGAAAAAGGTTCCTTCACTATTTCAGTGCGTCTTGCATTGACCTCTATTAAATGAAGTCCTACAGATATCGGCAAGCTGCACATGAAATCAGACTGCTTTTTAAGTTGTGCTGAAGTCACACAGCACTTCAAAACAGCATTGGTTTGAACCAGGGCTAACGCGTGCGCGTGTGTGCGTGCGTGTGTGTGCGTGTGGGGCTCGTGCTAGTTACATAGATGCAAGCAAATGTAAACCCAACACAGCCCCCCCAAAAAAAAAACGGATAAAGAGGGATGAAATCGCTAAGCACAACCTGCCCCCGAGCCCAAATTAAGGAGTCTACACTGTAGTGGCGTTTTTTAGCATCTGGCATCCTCTTTCTGTTTTATTATTTATTTATTTATATATATATATATATATATATATATATATATATTTATTTCCTATATATATATATATTTGCCTTTCCTTTTATTCTACTGTCTTTTTTTTTCTTATTGCACTTACCAGCATCAAATCTATATGACTGTAGTGCTTGTGCTCCCACACCCAACACGTTTTCACCACCTACATGGCTTTATCAGGGGAAAGTATATAACCACGTGCTTAAACTGTATGTAAAGCCAAAATTGTATTTATTTTTGTTGCACTAGTGCCCCCTATTTATTTTATTTATAGATATAGATACAATTTAAATACGTAGCGCACAGATTTATTTTTCATGTTCGCTTTTTTTTTTTTCTTTGTCTTGTCTTAATTTTTCCTCCTGGTGACATTACTACTTTGTCTGCTCCAGGTGAGCACAGTAACCTTTCACAGCATAGGCAGGGTTTAGGTGAAGGTGCTAGCACAGCTCGTCTGCAGATATATAATCAAAAGAAATCTGGAATTTGCTGCAACACTTTACCTTTTTTTTTATTGATCCTTCATGCAAAAGACATCACAGACCCTGTAGGGTAGAGTAAAAGTTGACGCGCTGTGGCTGGCACTTACTCGTAACCTTTCAGAATACAGTGCTAAACACATCAACTTTTACTGCACTCTGATGTCTTTTGCATAATCGATCAATAAGAGCCGGTTCACACTGGAACGACTTGTCAGGCGGCTAAGTCGCCTGACAAATCGTGTCCCGTTCTGTACTATGGAACCGTTCTGATCAGAGCGACTCAAGTCGCTCTGACTTAGAAAAAGGTTCCTATATGACTTTGGGGGCGACTTGCATTGACTTCTATACAGAAGTCGTTTTTGAAAGTCGCCGCTGCTGTCGTGTCCAGGTCGCCTGAGGCAGTCGTGCTGCCTCAGTGAGAACCGGCACTAAAGGTGAAGTGTTGCAGTGAATTTCTTTTGTTACTATTTGTCCTGATGGCCATTTTTCTCAGTACAGACAGTGATGGAACATCAAATCAAACCTTTTTGGGTAATTCTAGGAATAGGAAGGGGGGGGGGTATTCCAATAGGGACACCTGTTCTGGTGACATCTGTCTTGAAGGGGAGATCTATTTTGCTTCAAGGACATCTCGTAAAATACTTTTCTGTCTCTGGGGCAGAAAGTAAAAGGGAAAGCTCTGATGGGGGGAGATCAACGGTTCCTGACTTTATTCAAAACTAAAAAAAAAATGTTTTGGATTTACATAGACTATACGAGTGATTACTTGTGCAAAATCGCTAAGACATATGGCTTGTAGACGTGCTAGTTGGGTGTTTCTAAATACTGTGGTCTGTACAAATATTTTGGTAAGAATGTATTCCAGTGTAAAAGGTGATGCATGCATTCTTCATATGATTGGGATTCTTTCTGATCTGATTGATTTTATCTCTCCAATGCGTTTAGTTGCCAACTTCCTGGGAAGAGTAGTGTGTTGAGAGCACTTGTTTTGTTACTTTTACTTATTTTTAAGGTGTAAAGGTATTGCGCAGAGTAAAGTGTGTGTGTGTGTGTGTGTGTGTGTGTGTGTATATGTGTGTGTATATATGTATGTATATATATATATATGTATGTATGTAAAAAATATTAGGGATGTTACTGATTAAAATTTGTGTGTTCGCTTAATCGATTTTATTTTTTATTTTTATCGACTCATTTCGATTAATTATAACGCACATACAGATCCAACTACTTTTAGCTGATCTCCTTGCATTGTAACTCTGCATTAGTCAGTGGTAAATGTGGTATACACTATATACAATCACCCGACACTAGTTAGTTTCCACAATCCATGACTTAACTTCGCAGTTCACACAAATACGTTTTTAAATTCAAACTGTAGCACTGACGCAAGTAATTTTTTTTTTTTTTTCCCCACAGTAGCGTGACAATCCCTCCACCTCCGGTCTAACTAATCACTCTCACCTTATGGCATGGACCCCTGTGCAACCAGGTGGTCATGCAAGCGGGTATCAACAGGATTAACACGGACCATAAACTTTTCTCTCACGTCTCCTTAGATCTCAGCAAGGACGCCAGGTCATGGGTAGAAGGAAAGATCTAAGTGCTCACCGCTTAATTATAAGATTTAATTTTTGTGTTCAAACACAAACTACTCGCATAAAGATGATAAAAACACAGCATGTAAAGCCGACAATTGTGTTAGTTCCGTAGGGCATCAGCGGGTGATGTCATGCATAGCTCCTCCCCTGTATGCATTTCGTTCAATCAGAACTTTGACATCACTGGACTCCTCCCCCTTCAATTCGTTAGCAGACAGAGGCACTTGTGGAAGGGGGAGGAGTCCGGTGACGTCACCGGCTCTCCGACGGAACTCCCTGAAGACTCGGAAGCCGGCGGAGAGGTGAGTACTGATCAAAAGAATTTACGATTAATCGAGGAATTAATCTTTAATTTCCACAGCCGTGTGTGTGTGTTATATAATTTAAATTTTTTTTTTATATATTTAGACCCAATTACCTGAAGAAACAAATCATCATTTCACTGGAAACTGATAGTTGGCTAATGAGGATGCTGGTCTCCACAATCAAACTTTACCCTTTTTTAAAGCAGGGGTCTTAAACAGCAGAGCTACAAGTCCCATCATGCCTCTGCCTATGGGAGTCATGCTTGTAACTGTCAACCTTGCAATGCCTCATGGGAATTGTAGTTCTGCAACAGCTTGAGGGCCACCAGTTTGAGACCCCTGCTTTTTAAAGTGCTACTAAACCCAGCATTCTGCATTCACTATATGCACTATATGCACTATATGCACACTACATGGAAATGCAATTATTTTAGTAAATAAACTGCTAAATACCCTTTTCTCATCAGTATATAGCAGAATTTTTAGAAGATGAGCTGAGTTGCTGAAAGCTAAAGTATAGCGCCTCATCCCTTAAGTAAAGTCAAAATTTTGTTCTATGAACAGATATGGGACTTTTAGGGCGCAATGATACAGAAAATTAAAAAAAAAATATTCTACTAAGGCAGTGTTAATCTTATGTGTTCAATTTTTGACTGTATTTTTCTATTTCAGTAAATATTATATGACATTACCTAACTCTCCTGAGGAAGCCCAAATTTGGGTGAAACATGTTGAGAAAAAAAGAGCTATAAATGAAAACTGCTAAATACCCTTTTCTACAAAAAGTGTAGTTGTTGACTTTTAAAAAAACAGACACTTACCTGTTCCACGGTCCAGCGATGCGGCCGAACGGAGCGTTGCTCCTCTCCGCCGGTGCCTCCATTGCCACTCTGGGCACCCCCCTCTCTCTCGCACCACCGCCACACCTACCAACTCCCACAGGAGACGGATGGGAAGGCCTTAGATGATGAGGGGCAGGGCTGCTGCTCCTCGCTCCAGCCGAGGGAAGAGCTGGGGCTTCTCCTGGTTGAACAGGAAGTTGGCTCTCGGGACCTGCTTCCTGATTGGCCGGGAGGAGAATCGGGAAGACAATAGCGAATATTAATTTGCTATTGTCACACAACTGGGTGGGGTCGGGGCACAGTGCTCTGCGCCCCAAGCCCACCCTTTTTTGTAGCCAATTAGAGCCTTAGGCTCTAATCATGTGCTTCCAAAAAGAAAACCCCCATTGAAATCCATGCGCCCTACATGTAGATTAGGGGGGGATGCACCCCTTATGGACATGCTGCCACTGGTGTCTTTCTTTAGCTGTCTTGATTGGCCAGTGCAGGATGACGTATCGTGCATGTGCATGAGTTTAGACATTCTGGCACAGGCATCGCGCTGGAATGTAAACCAATCTGTCGAGCAAAAGTATTGAGACGAACCACTTACCACTGACAGCGGTGCTTACTATGGTCACCTTTTAATTCCTTTAACCTCTCTTCCAAAAGGGGGGAAAAAAAATGTTGCTGTGACTGCTTGTAAAGTGTTAACTGGAGTTCTGCTTTAATTTTGCTACTTAAAGTGGGGTGCCCATTTTATTTTATTTTTTTTAAAGTCAGCAGCTACAAATACTGCAGCTGCTGACTTTTAATAATCGGACACTTACCTGTCCCAGGGTCCAGCGATGCTGGGGGAACGAAGCTCCCCCTTGTTCCCTGCTCTGCCGGCATTCTTACTGTGGGCACCCGGCTGTGGCTTCACAGCCAGGCACCCACTGCACATGCGCGAGCGGCACTGCGTGCCGTGATACACCGCACAGTCATCGGGGACCTGTCACGTGTCCCAGATGACTGACTGCGCCGAGGGGGAAGTGATGTCACCAGCCCGGGCACTGAAGGAGGCAGACTAAGAGGGACCACCTAGCAACAGGCATTTAGAGGCAAGTTCAATTTTTTTTTTTTTTTTTTTTTATATTATTTTTTTTTTTTTTTGGGGTGGGGGGGGGGGGGAGAAACACCACTTTAAGTCCATCTTATGCCTAGTACACACAATGAGAAAATCTGAAAAATGCCGCTTTTGGAGCGATCATCTGATTGTTCGCACGCGGCTTTCGAGAGCCGATCCCGACCGTTAATGCGGAATTAGCCGAAGGGACAAACCCGAAAAAAATAATTCTCGTACCATGCCAGCATGAATAAATTTAATTTAATCAGTATAGTATTGGTCCGAAAAAAATAAATAAATACATGACCAAAAGCACGCCTTCTCGAAAATGAAAGAATACATTACAGTACAATACATTACCTTCTGAATGTTTTATTCTGTTGTATGAGAATTTTAATAACCCATTTTAATTTTCATAACCCATTATTGGTTTTTCGATATAAGACCAGCATGCAAAAAACCCCAAAAACTAATTTTGTGTGTACGAGACTTGATTCTGCTAGACCAGGGTTTCTCAACTCCAGTCCTCAAGGCACCCCAACAGGTCATGTTTTCAGGAGTCCCATTATTTTGCACAGGTGATTTGATCAGTTTCACTGCCTTAGTAATTACCACAGCCGTTTCATCTGAGGGAAATCCTGAAAACATGAACTGTTGAGGACTGGAGTTGAGAAACGCTGTGCTAGACCATCTAATACGCTACCCTCTCACCAGTCTAACAATGCTGCTCTCCAAAGGCGTCCTTTACTCCTCCATCCAGAGTGTAGACGCCCTAATGGTGGTCATACACACGTTCCCTTTTTGTAAAATTTTTTTTATATCCAGTTGATCTGGGATTTAATCAAAACAATTGCATCTGTAAAACATTGAAAGGCCACAGCATCCCTTCCAGTCGATTTTTTTTTTTTTTTTTTTTTTTTTTTATTTTATTTATTTATTTTTCAATCAAATTTAGTAGATTAACCAGGGCAGAAAATGTATTAATCATTTTGCATCAATCTTCACCATTGAGATACTGTGTTCATGAATTCAGATTTTGAGATTGCATGGTGGAAAGATTTGATAGGTTATATATTTGCCGTCATAATTCACCAAACTTGCGATCGCTCAAAATCCACTTCCCCAGTGTGGCATATACATTATATTGTCAAAAGTATTGGGATGCCTGCCTTTACACACACATGTACTTTTAATGGTGTCTTCATCTGTAAGGTTCAATATGGAGTTGGCTCACCCTTTGCAGCTATAACAGCTTCAACTCTTCTCGCAAGGCTGCCCACAAGGTTTAGGAGTGTGTCTATGGGAGTGTTTGACCATTCTTCCAGAAGCGTATTTGTGAGGTCAGGCACCTATGTTAGATGAGAAGCCCTGGCTCGAAGTATTCGCTCTAATTCATCCCCAAGATGTTCTATCGAGTTGAGGTCAGGGCTATGTGCAGGCCAGTCAAGTTCCTCCACCCCAAACTCGCTCATCCATGTCTTTGTGGACCTTGCTTTGTGCACTGGTCCAAATCATTTAGTGGAGGGGGGATTATGGTGTGGGGTTGTCTTTCAGGAGTTGGCCCCTTGGTTCCAGTGAAGGGAATTCTTAAGGTGTCGGCATACCAAGACAATTTTGGACAATTTCATGCCCCCAACTTTGTGAGAACAGTTTGGGGATGGCCCCTTCCTGTGCCAGCATGACTCCGCACCAGCGCACAAAGCAAGGTCCATAAAGATATGAATGCATGAGTTTGGGGTGGAGGAACTTTACTGGCCTGACCTCAACCAGATAGAACATCTTGGGGATGAATTGGAGCAGAGACTGTGAACCAGGCCTTCTCGCCCACATCAGCGCCTGACCTCACAAATGCGCTTCTGGAAGAATGGTCAAACATTCTCATAGACACTCCTAAACCTTGTGGACAGCCTTCCCAGAAGAGTTGAAGCTGTTATAGCTGCAAAAGGGTGGGCCAACTCAATACTGAACCCTACGGACTAAGACTTGGATGCTATTAAAGTTCATGCATGTGTAAAGGCAGGCGTCACAATACTTTTGACAATATAATGTAGCTCGACTGGGTTGTCGGCTAAAGATCAATTATTTGGATTGGAGGAGATCAATCGAAAAAAATCTGCCCTTTATCGAAAACCTGTATGGCCACTGTGAGACAGGAAGTGTTACTTGCCAGGGCATCAGTTGAAAAAAGAGAAATCGGCCTAAAGAAAACAAATGCAGCCATCACATGTGTTGGCAAGTTGAAGTATTCAAATTTTTATTTTTATTCTTTTTATTTTTTGGTTTAATACTGCCTTAAGGAACGGAGAGACACTTTAAAAAGATGCCGAGTGCCATTTCTAAGCATGATGCAGAATGAGTTAATGGATATGGGTAGTTTTGTTGTAGAGCAATATTTGCTGAGCTCATAACACCACCCAATTATATAGACATAATAATAACTCGTTCTGTTTCCTGAGAGCCCCTAATGACATCAATAATGTCCTTCCTGTCCTTTCCCCATTTACCTTCAGACTTTTAATGTTCAGTCTGTCCTTTATCTGCTCAAGGTCTCCTTGATTCCTGCTGCTTAGACCGATCCTGACTGTACAGAATGTTTATCGATCGTATAATGAACAATCTTAGCCCTTTTAATAGTCATTTTGTATAGTGCTGCTGGTCCAGATGACTGGCTGGATGATTGAGGGTAGTCCAGTGTTAACCACTTCAGCCCCGGAAAAATGTACCCCCTTCCTGACCAGAGCACTTTTGTGGCGATTCGGCACTGCGTCGCTTTAACTGACAATTGCGCGGTTCGTGCGACGTGGCTCCCAAACAAAATTGACGTCCTTTTTTTTTTTTTCCCACACATAGAGCTTTCTTTTGGTGGTATTTGATCACCCTTGCGGTTTTTATTTTTTGCGCTCCAAGCAAAGAAAGAGCGACAATTTTGAAAAAAACACGTTTTTTTTTTTTTTACATTTTTCTAAAAAAAATATAAAAAAAAAAAAAAAAAAAAAAAAATTTTTTTTTCCTCAGTTTTAGGCCGATTACATATTCTTCTACATATTTTTGTTAAAATAAAATCGCAATAAGCGATTTAGTGATTGGTTTGCGCAAAAGTTATAGCGTTTACAAAATGGGGGATAGTTTTATGGTATTTTTATAAATTTTTTTTTTTTTTACTAGTAATGGCGACCATCAATTTTTATCGTGACTGTGACATTATGGCGGACACATTTTTAGGACCATTATCATTTATACAGCAATCAGTGCTATACAAATGCCCTGATTCCTGTGTAAATGACACTGGCAGTGAAGGGGTTAACCACTAGGTGGCAGTGTAGGGGTTAAGTGTGTCCTGGGGGGGCGTGGCTGTGTGTGACACATCACTGATCTCTGCTCCCGATCAGCTATGATCAGTGACACTGTCACTAGGCAGAACAGGGAACTTGTTTACATTAGCATCTCCCCGTTCTTCCTCTCCGTGAGACGATCGCGGGTATCCCTGCGGCGATCGAGTCCTGCGGGACCCGCAACCCGACTTGCGGAGCTTGCTGCGGGCGCATGCACGCAGGCCGCCTCTTAAAGGGCAACGTACAGGTACCTTAGTGTGCCTGTACGAGCCCTTCTGACGCAGTATATCTGCGTGAGGCGGTCGGCAAGCGGTTAAAGTAGTCGAATAGAATAGCATTCTAGCCCAACATTTTATATTCCTGATATGTGGCTGCTGTACCATGTACTTGTATGAGAATGTATCCTGTTCTTTGTATTGCTTTCTTTATGTGAAATCCCTGGTGATCCTATTGGTCCCCTTGCTTTTCTTTAGCAAACTGAGCACCATGGGCACCGCAGAGCATCAAGGTGAAGGTTCCCATATACTCTAAAAGACCCCTCCTTCCCCCTTCTTTTTATTTTTTTGTAACAAACCTGCCATACTTACCTGCTCTAAATGGATATATGGTAGAAAATTGTGAGTGCCATTATCCCAATTATGATTAAAGACCCAGTATACCCTCCACTTGAAAGGGACTATTAGGCCCCTTTCATACTGGGGCGGGAGCGGCGGCGACGGTAAAGCAGCGCTATATTTAGCGCTGCTTTACCGTCGCTTTAGCCGCGGTATTCGGCCGCTAGCGGTGCGGTTTTAACCCCTGCTAGCGGCCGAAAAAGGGTTAAAAGCGCCGCCATTGCCGCGGTATTACCACGGTGTCCCATTGAAATCAATGGGTAGGAGCGGTGAATACACCGCTCCTATACCGCTCCAAAGATGCTGCTAGCAGGACTTTTTTGACCATCAGTTTTTTGACACTGGAGTGAATGGGGCCGGATTTTTTCAGGCGCTATACAGGTGCTATTTTTAGCGCTGTACCGCCTGAAAAAACGCCCCAGTGTGAAAGGGGCCTTATTCAGGGTTTATATAGCGCCAACAGTTTGCGCATCACTTTACAACATGAGGGCAAACAGTACAGTTACAATACAATTCAATACAGGAGGTATCAGAGGGCCCAGCTCGTTAGAGCTTACACTCTAGAAGGGAGGGTCAAGTGAAAAAAAAGGTAATAACTGTGGGGGATGATCAGATGGAGAAAATGAAAACAGTTGTTAGGTATGGGTAGGATGGGCATCTCCTGAAGAGGAGGGTTTTCAGGGATCGTCTAAAAGCTAAAGAGTAGGAGATAATCGGACAGATTGGGGTAGGGAGTTCCATAGGATTGGAGATGCTCTGGAAAAGTCCTGGAGGCGAGCATGGGAGGAGGTGATGAGGGAGCTAGAGAGCAGGAGGTCCTGGGAGGAATGAAGAGAATGATTAAATTAGTCTCAAAATACCAAGTCAGTGATGTAGCTGGGGGCAGAGTTGTAGATGGCTTTGTAAGTAATTGTATGAAAACTCTACTTTTATTACATATCAAAGATGACTCCTAGAAGGCTAACGGCTTGAAAATGTTACATGGGCAACCTACCCTGTTTCCCCGAAAATAAGACCTAGCGTGATTGTCGGTGATGGCTGCAATAAGCCCTACCCCCCAAATAAGCCCTAGTTAAAGTCCTTGTTGGTCTTATTTTCAGGGTAGGGCTTATTTTCTGGGAAACAGGGTAGGGCTTATTTGGGGGGTAGGGCTTATATTGCAGCCATTACTGACAATCACGCTAGGTCTTATTTTCGGGGAAACAGGGTAATACTGATAGTTGCCAAGACCTTGACCAAAGTCAGTGAACTGACACTGACTGTTTTGAAAATAGGGTTTTGACCACTTCTTCAGGGATGATCATTTACCAGGTACAAGGATATTCTACAATATAAGAATAGCAATGCTTTTCATATACATGCATCCATTGTTTTGTTTTTTTGCGATCTTTTGTATGAGGCATTTGAACACAGCCTGGTCAGTAACAATGCTACTCATGCACCATATGGATATGTGTATATGAAACTCATTGCTATTAATATATTGTAGAATATCCGTGTACCTGCCATATGAGCATCCCTGAAGAAGTTGTCAAAACTCTATTTTGAAAACAAAGTCTCAATACTGATAGTTGCCAAAACCTTCACCAAAAGTCAGTAAATTAAGTTAGACAATGACTTGTTTCGAAAATGGGGTTTTGACGACTTCTTCAGGGATGCTCGTAGAGCAGGTACAAGGATATTCTACGATATAAGACTAGCAATAAGTTTCATATACAAACATCCATAGGGTGCATGAGTAGCATTGTTGCTGACCAGGCTGTGTTCAAATGCCTCATACAAAAGAAAGCAAACGTATGGATGTTTGTATATGAAACTCTGCTAGAAATTGCTAGTCTTGGTGTAGAATATCCTTGTACCTGCTATAGGAGCATCCCTAAAGAAGTCAAAACCCTATTTTCGAAATGCGTCAGGTGTCTCCGTTAATTCACTGACTTTGGTCAAGGTTTTGGCATCTCAGTATTATGTTGCCCATGTACTATTTTCAAGCTGTTAAAAAAAAGAACTGTTAAACTGCCTCAGTTTGGAGCTTGGGCTGGCCTGGGGGGGGGAGGTTCCTGACAACATAAGCAGTTTGGAGGGAATCTTCCCTGAGAGGCAGAGGGAGCAATGAGGACAGTGAGAGTACAGTGTTTCCCCGAAAATAAGACCTACCCCGAAAATAAGACCTAGAGTTATTTTCTAGGAGGGCTGCAGTATAAGCCCTACCCCGAAAATAAGCCCTAGTTTTAGAATGCTTGTAAAATCCTATAACCCACTCTATTACAGTAGATTATAATGTACAATGTGTGTGTTTCTGTAATATAAATGTGGGGAAGAGAGCTCCGGCAGGTCACAGAAGTGCAGAGTGGCGCTATAACAAAGGTATTTGGCACAATTATATTGCATAAACACACACATTGTACATTATATACTACTGTAATAAAGTGGACTATAGGATTTTACCAGCATTTTAACTCGGTTTACACTGGGGATTCCTGTTGGGCAGGGGGGTGAGAAGACAGCACATTACATGGTAAGACCTACCCCGAAAATAAGCCCTACTGTGTCTTTTGTTGCCAAAATTAATATAAGACCCGGGCTTATTTTCAGGGAAACGCAGTACAACAGCACAGTCAGGGACTTGCAAGCAAGGTGAGAGACTGCATGTAGTGGGTCTCTCTTAAATTGTTTGTTACCCCAACACTTCATATTCCTGATATGTGTCTGCTGTACCATGTACTTGACTGAGAAAGTATCCTGTTCTCTATTGCTTCCTTTATGTGAAATCCCTGGTGTTCCTGCCTGTCCCCTTTGCTTTCATATTAAAAACTGACCACATTAAGCATGAGAGCACGGTGTGGTCAGTTCTCTAGCTGTGCTGGAAACCCGGTATGCTCTCCAACGATCAGACTTGTCCTGACACGCCCCTGCTGCACAGCCATTCACTGGGAAGCTCAGTGTGCTGCTGCTTCTCCTCCCTCCAGCTCTTATGCAGCTGTAAACGGAGGGAATGTGATCACTAATTAAATAAAAAAATGGGGGGAAAAAATGGGGGTGGGGTTGGGTTTAGTTGGGGTTGGGTTTAGTTGGGGTTGGGTTTAGTTGGGGTTGGGTTTAGTTGGGGTTGGGTTTAGTTGGGGTTGGGTTTAGTTGGGGTTGGGTTTGGTTGGGGTTGGGTTTGGTTGGGGTTGGGTTTGGTTGGGGTTGGGTTTGTTTGGTTTGGTTTGGGTTTGGTTGGGGTTGGGTTTGGTTGGGGTTGGGGTTGGTTGGGGTTGGGTTTGGTTGGGTTGGTTTTGTTTGTTTTTAAATATCTATACAAAAACTGGCATTTTTCCTTCAGTCGGTAGAGCTGGGACCAGTGTCCACAAGGATGTTGGAGGTATTCCCAGGATGCAGCTTACAACATTTTATGCTACATTCTAAAGGGACTGAGCGTTCCTAGTCCTTAGGAGGCTGTTGCATCTTTTCTCTTTGGAGACTGGCAGTGTCCCGGAGGGAAGAACCAAACCTGAAGTTGTACTTAAAAGTTGTCCCTGGTTTTTGTTGCTATCAAGTTGGGCACCCTATAATTCCTATTCCCCATCAAAATTATTACCCCCCCCCCCCCTAATAAAACAAACAAAAAAAAAAAAAAAAAAAGCTCAGACTGTTCTTGTGTCTGGATCAAAGCTGATTAATGCTACTTACCTGAGTGGGGAACCCAGCTTTTTGCCACCCCTACCAGGGTAGTGCTACATTGGAGATGTGTAGGGCTTTATACAGGCTTAGAAGAACATTGCCCACTTTCCGCACACTGGGTAAAGTAACCGGTTAATGCTACTTTATGGCATATACTGTACATGCTCTGAGTCAGTTACCTAGAACAGGTATGCTTCCAGGGAAGTGTTGGAACATCTGGTTTGAACATATTTGTTCGGAGTCAATAACTCGCCAAGGAGTGACATTTCCTTTTTAGGATTATAACCTAGAGGTCCTGGGTGTGCAAGTCTGCAGGAAATAAAGTGTCTGTTGTCAGTCACAATATACACTAATCAGCCATAACATTGACCGATAAAGTGAGTAACATTGACTACCTTGTAACAATGGCATTTGAAAGTCGGTGGAATATATTAGGCAGCAAGTAAACATGTTGTCCCTGAAGTTGATGTGTTGAAAGCAGACAAAAAAACTAACTATCATGAGTCCATTGTGTATGGGGCTGCTTGGCCACAGACCAGTCGGGGTGCCCATGCTGAACCGTGTCCCACTGACAAAAGCTCCTACAATAGGCATGCGAGCATTAGAACTGGACCACGGAGCAATGGAAGAATCACTGCCTGGGGAAAGCAATTAAAATGCAAGTGGGTAACCGCACACCGGTGTAGTGGAAAAACTGCATACTTCAATTTTGAAAGGTCAAAAACCTCATGGCAAATGTCCTCCCTTTTTTTTTTTTTTTTTTTTTAACCTTGCAAGACTGAATGAATAAATTATCCGGTTTGCCACTACATTGGTTTGCAGTTATCCACTTGCATTTGAATTGATATAATAATTGGGGGTGTTTTTATTAGTAAACCCACAACAGTACTCACTGTGGAACAGTGGAAGGGGTTTATTCCTGTACATTGTGTAAAAAAGGCTGTTTGATCCTCCCCTTCTTCCACAACCATCTCCTGATAAAACAGAGCCTTGAAACCAGGCTGCACATGCTCAGTTTGGTGTGTATTGCTAGAACG
Source organism: Lithobates sylvaticus (assembly GCA_028564925.1). Lineage (NCBI taxonomy): Eukaryota > Metazoa > Chordata > Amphibia > Anura > Ranidae > Lithobates > Lithobates sylvaticus. The sequence continues at coordinate 593,398,811 of CM053027.1, forward strand.
ATGTTGGGTGGTTTGTTGGTGGGTGGGGTTTGATGGTTGGGGGTGCTTGATGGTTGGTTGTTGGGTGGTGGGGGTTGATGGTTGGGGGGGCTTGATGGTTGCGGGGGGCTTGATGGTTGGTTGTTGGGTGCCTTGATGGTTGGTTGTTGGGTGGTGGGGGCCTTGATGGTTGGTTGTTGGGTGGTGGGGGTTGATGGTTGGTTGTTGGGTGGTGGGGGCCTTGATGGTTGGTTGTTGGGTGGTGGGGGCCTTGATGGTTGGTTGTTGGGTGGTGGGGGCCTTGATGGTTGGTTGTTGGGTGGTGGGGGCCTTGATGGTTGGTTGTTGGGTGGTGGGGGCCTTGATGGTTGGTTGTTGGGTGGTGGGGGCCTTGATGGTTGGTTGTTGGGTGGTGGGGGCCTTGATGGTTGGTTGTTGGGTGGTGGGGGCCTTGATGGTTGGTTGTTGGGTGGTGGGGGCCTTGATGGTTGGTTGTTGGGTGGTGGGGGCCTTGATGGTTGGTTGTTGGGTGGTGGGGGCCTTGATGGTTGGTTGTTGGGTGGTGGGGGCCTTGATGGTTGGTTGTTGGGTGGTGGGGGCCTTGATGGTTGGTTGTTGGGTGGTGGGGGCCTTGATGGTTGGTTGTTGGGTGGTGGGGGGCTTGATGGTTGGGTGGTGGGTGGTGGGGGTTGATGGTTGGTTGGGTGGTGGGGGTTGATGGTTGGTTGTTGGGGGTTGCTGGTTGGGGGGGCTTGATGGTTGGTTGGTGGTTGGTTGTTGGGGGTTGATGGTTGGTTGTTGGGTGGTGGGGGTTGGTTGTTGGGTGGTGGGGGTTGATGGTTGGTGTTTGTTTGAAAATGAAAAGGTGAACTAACTCAAAGTATCCTGCCCACTCCGGAGGATCTCATTGTACACAGCGGCTGTAATGCCCTGTGCTGCTGGTGTTGTGGTCTTGTACACATGATCACACTGACCAATGAGAAGCACATCTTTCTCTTGCGACACATTACCAGAAGAAGAAGCCGAAGATGTGCTTTTCATTGGTCAGCAGCTGCGCTGACCAATAAGCGATTGCTATTGCAATCATTATGATAGTCATTCTGCCGTTGTGTATTGCGGTGTACAGACCGTAGTGGTCACACCAGGTATCGCCATTGTTTTGTGCAGAAAGGTCCGGCGGGGTGGCCAGGATATTAGGAGTTGGAGCTTCAACCGTTTGAGTTTTTTTCGTGAAAAGGTGAACTTACACTTTTTTTTATTTTTTTTTAAATGCTTTTTTTCAAAAGAAAAAAAATAAAGCAATTGCTGTTGACTGCTTAATAAGTATTAAAAAGGTGGGCCCCCCCCCCCCCCCCCCCACGAAAAAATTTAGTCAGCAGCTACAAATACTGTAGCTGCTGACTTCTCATATTAGGACACTTGCCTGTCCTGGAATACAGTGATGGCAGCACCCCAGCTGATGTTTCCATTGGCTCTCGGGTGCTGACGCTGTGATTGCCTGTAAGGGAAACGGGCAGTGAAGCCTGGCGGCTTCACAGCTGGTTCCCTACTGCGCATGCGTGAAGTGTGCTGTGCTTTCTGAATGGGAAGGAGGAGGGGGGCAACCCCCCCCAGAAAGGTGCCGAGGCGGGAGGAAGCAGATAAGCGCAGCGTCCCCTTTGTCTGTCTATCTCAAATTGCTTGTCCCTTTTTGTTCAGATTCACGCTATAGCCGAATGATTGCTACAGGGCAGATCTGGTTTGCCAGGAGGCCGTCAATAGATGCCCTCCCCTTTTGCATGCTGGCCACACCCCTCTGAAAGGCGCGCGCTGTGATCACCCGAGTCAATGAGACTCGGGTGACCACAGATTGGAGTAAGGGGTCGATCTTGACCCCTTACCACGTGATAAGCTGTCAGCCAATGACAGCTGATCACGTGATGTAATCAGAAGATCAGTAATCTTCTTTTTTTTTTTTTCTTACACTGACAGCGTGATGAGAGAGAAAAAAAAGCTGATCACAGGCTTCTGTGGAAGGGACATCGGTCCCGAAGAGGCGAAGCAGCCTCATATGTGCCCACTAGTAGCGCCTGCCAGTGCCACGAATCAGTGCCCCCTATTAGTGCTGCCCACCAGTGTCGCCTTATCGGGGCCCACCAGTGTCGCCTTATCGGGGCCCACCAGTGTCGCCTTATCGGGGCCCACCAGTGTCGCCTTATCGGGGCCCACCAGTGTCGCCTTATCGGGGCCCACCAGTGTCGCCTTATCGGGGCCCACCAGTGTCGCCTTATCGGGGCCCATCAATGAAGGAGAAAAATTACCTGTTTTTGTTTTTTATTAACAAAATATAAAACAGTTTTGTGTGTTTTTTGTTTTTTATTTTTTTTTAATTCGGTCTTTTTTAATTTAACAAAAAAAAAAAACCCAGAGATGATCAAATGGCACCAAAAGAAAGCTCTATTTGTGGCAAATGATAAAAATGTCATTTGGGTACAGTGTTTGTATGACCGTGCAATTGTCGTTCAAAGAGTGACTCCACTAAAAGCTGAAAATTGGTCTGGGCAAGAGGCGGGTTTAAGTGGCCAATAAACAGTTGGTTAAAGGCTATCCTGTCCCAAAGGGTAACAATGCTACTGTGCGATTTTCACTTTAGAACAAACAGCGTTGACACCCTGTAAAGGCAGTAGTCATACCAGTCTACTGGCAGGAATAGATGAACAATTATTAAAATTGTTAACTCATTCACCCCAGGACAATCCATCGAGGTGTATTTAAACGCACATGTTTTATATCGCGTGTTAACTTGCATTAGAGCAGCCAATTGATTTGTATAGGCTGACTAATGCACCACAATGAACCAAAAACATTAGTTTCTGCAGTTGCCATGTGTTATGAAGGGTCTGTTAATGTCATTTTTGAATTTATTTGCACTTGAACGTAAAAATCTGTGTGGGCGCTCATAGTTGTCTGTGGTGCGCTATGCTTGCTTTGATTGAGGTGTGGCAACATCTGTGTGCGCAGTAAAGGAACAGGCAGCCGACGACGTCGCCTCCAGGCTGTGATTGCTGTCATTTGATAGTGATTGCCTGACAAAGCAGTGCTGCAGAAACACCAAATGTACTATAAACATCTGTCGTCTTCACGCCCCTTAGGCTACCCTTAATGAAGGATACCCCCTTATAGGAACCTGAGGAAGCAGGTGATTTTTTTTATTTTTTTTTTGGATTGAAATAATAAAATTTTTTTTAAAAAAATCTGATTTTTCTTTAATTTTTAAATCAGATTTTTTTTTTTTTAATCAAATCTATTTTAATAACATGCTTTTTGGAGTAAAAACATCTATCTAAAGGTGTTTTTTTTTTTTCTTTTCTATTTAGGATACATTCATTTAGTTTATTCAACATGAAATGGAGCTTAGTTATGTAGCATGAGGCTGTATATTCTGCAATATTTACATTTTTTTATTTTTTTTGGTAAACTCATTCAATGAATCCAAGCTCTGCAAGCAGAGATAACATGCCCTGCATTGATGTATTTACACAGTTTCACAGTACCAATGAGATAAAACAAAGTTCAGGAATATTCATTTGTCCCATTGTTTTGCGAATCTATGTACACTACAAACTGTATGATTGAAGAGCAAAGCATCTGTACCAGGCTCCAAGCATGACACTTTCTAGGCCAGTGGTCCCCGACCTTTTTGACACTAAGGACCGGCTGCGTGAAAGAAAATTATGCCAAGGCCCGTGGGGGGTAAGTGTTTTTTTTGCAGGCGATTGAGGCAATGGCTAGTGTTTGCGCTTCAATCGCCACGGCACCATGGTTGATATGGTGTCAGGATGATTGAAGCGCATAATTTTGCATTGTATTAAAAAAATAGTTTACCTCCCCACAATGCAGAATCGGTGGGAAACCCTGAGTGTGTCACTTGCCACCGTCACCTGCTACCAAATTCAGCTTGTCACCGTCGCCTGCCAACAGATGCAGCTTGCCACCGTCACCTGCCAACAGATGCAGCTTGCCACCGTCACCTGCCGACAGGTGCGGCTTGTCACCTGCCAAGTGATGCAGGGCAGGCAGTGAGAAATGTCTCTCTGCTCGCCCGCTGAAACTCAGTGTAGTGTTGGAGGCCGGCTGAGGACTGGGCGGTAGTGTGGCGGGTGGTGAGAGATGACATCTCTCTGCTTGCCCGCCGCTGCCGCCAAACCTCTGAAAGCAGAGCCCTGGTGGCAGCCCGGCTGCAAACAGGCTACGGCCCGACAGTGGACCGTGGCCCAGGGGTTGAGGACTCCTGTTTTAAGCAGCTTATAAACCTTGTGATCTTTCTGCACATAGCTTGAAGTGCTTTATTCCTCCCTGAGGAGCAAAATGGCAGCACGCCGTAAAAGAGACCCAGTTTGGAAATATTTACTAACCTGACAACTTATTATTCTGGAGGGGGGGGGGACCTTCAAGTGTTACTAAACCCAGTAATATGAAAATAGTTCATCTGCCCCCCCCCCACAGTGCCCACAGCTTATAAATCTTCTTTTTACATTAAAATGCTGCCACTATATACATTTTTGGATGATCTGTATATCACGGCTACATGATAAACTGCAGTTTCTCCAGTGCTGAGAGTTCAGGTAGGAGGAGATTTTCACTACAGCCTGTATACACGCCCACATGTGTGATGTCACTATCATGTGGCATGGCTAGCTCTGAGAACAAGAAACTGTTCTCTCCAGCCTAAAAGACACAACTGAGCATGTGCAGGTCGGCTATCTTGCCTGTGTTAGCTGGCCTTCCCCAGATAGACAGTGCAGGAGGGGGAGGATCTGTGCATACAGGATAAAACAGCCTTTTTACACAATGTTGAGGATTAACCCCTAAAGTTCCACAGTGAGTATAACACGCATGCTATGCTGCATATACAGACTGATTTTACTGTTACACTTTTTTTCATTTTGTTAGTTAGAATCTTTTATATTTGCAAACGGCAAGGAGAAGTCCTTACATTTACAGAGCATCTGTCATTACAGACCCATCATGGCAGCGCCTGTTAGTGGGCATCCACTCACCCGCTGCCGCCACATCTATCACCTTGTTGTGTCACTGCCGCATCACCAGCCGTCCCATTAAAGTCAATGGGACTGTCGGTGAGTCAACAGCAAGACAGAAGTTGCTCTTTTAAAAATGATTTAAATCAAACCTTTTTTACTGGTGATTTTAGATCGACTTGATTTAAATCATATCCACCCAGTAAAGGAGTAGTGATTATTCACTTAGGAAAGTAGACTTTTCACTTTTTTTACAATGTAACTGTAGCACTGACCCCCGAAGAAGCGGCTGAATTTTTCTGGGCTTACCGTTACCTCCTCCAGCTCGTAACTTGTTGTTCTTGTCTAGGGGTTCCCAGGGTTGATACCCAGTAACTGTAGAGACCGACACTTGACTTCCTTTAGGAATTTTTATTTGCTTAAAACGTTAAACGAAAACAGTCTCTCAGTTGGGAATAGAGGGTAAGGATATAGAAGCTCAGGCACTTTGGAACTGCTGACACTCAATAAATGTCTCTCTAGATCAGTGATGGCGAACCCGTGGCACGCGTGCCGCCGCCGGCACGCCGAGCCGTCCCGTTGGGCACGCCATGAAATGAGAAATGCACACAGTGAAAAATCAAATCGTCCACACCGGACCGCAAACTACATCTCCCACAGTTCTGTAGGCTAGCGGTGACTGCGGCGAGTGGGCGTGACAAAGAATAAGCGCCCGGGTGACGTGCGCACACTAATCCAATCGTAGAAGCCGTCTCATCTACACCGCACCCACCAAACAAATCAGCGGTGACATACTGGGCATGACTGGGGGAACACGCGGCTGGGATCAGAGGAGACTTGCGGGCGGGAATGAGCTGCCGGAGAGACTGGAGACAGGTAAGATCCATGTGGAGTGGACAAGTTACAGATTTGACTCAATTTTGCACAATAAAGGTGTTAGATTGGTGAGTGCATGTGTCAGGTAGGTGAGTGCATGTGTCAGGTAGGTGAGTGCATGTGTCAGGTAGGTGAGTGCATGTGTCAGGTAGGTGAGTGCAATGGTCAGGTAGGTGAGTGCAATGGTCAGGTAGGTGAGTGCAATGGTCAGGTAGGTGAGTGCAATGGTCAGGTAGGTGAGTGCAATGGTCAGGTAGGTGAGTGCAATGGTCAGGTAGGTGAGTGCAATGGTCAGGTAGGTGAGTGCAATGGTCAGGTAGGTGAGTGCATGTGTCAGGTAGGTGAGTGCATGTGTCAGGTAGGTGAGTTCATGTGTCAGGTAGGTGAGTTCATGTGTCAGGTAGGTGAGTTCATGTGTCAGGTAGGTGAGTGCAATGGTCAGGTAGGTGAGTGCAATGGTCAGGTAGGTGAGTGCAATGGTCAGGTAGGTGAGTTCATGTGTCAGGTAGGTGAGTTCATGTGTCAGGTAGGTGAGTTCATGTGTCAGGTAGGTGAGTTCATGTGTCAGGTAGGTGAGTTCATGTGTCAGGTAGGTGAGTTCATGGGTCAGGTAGGTGAGTTCATGGGTCAGGTAGGTGAGTGCAATGGTCAGGTAGGTGAGTGCATGTGTCAGATCAGTGAGTGTATGTGTCAGGTAGGTGAGTTCATGTGTCAGGTAGGTGAGTGCAATGGTCAGGTAGGTGAGTGCAATGGTCAGGTAGGTGAGTGCAATGGTCAGGTAGGTGCGTGTAATGGTCAGGTAGGTGAGTGCATGTGTCAGGTAGGTGAGTGTAATGGTCAGGTGAATGCATGTGTCAGGTAGGTGAGTGCAATGGTCAGGTAGGTGAGTGCAATGGTCAGGTAGGTGAGTGCATGTGTCAGGTAGGTGAGTGTAATGGTCAGGTGAATGCATGTGTCAGGTAGGTGAGTGTAATGGTCAGGTGAGTGCAATGGTCAGGTAGGTGAGTGCATGTGTCAGGTAGGTGAGTGTAATGGTCAGGTGAATGCATGTGTCAGGTAGGTGAGTGTAATGGTCAGGTAGGTGAGTGTAATGGTCAGGTAGGTGAGTGTAATGGTCAGGTAGGTGCGTGTAATGGTCAGGTAGGTGAGTGTAATGGTCAGGTAGGTGAGTGTAATGGTCAGGTAGGTGAGTGTAATGGTCAGGTAGGTGAGTGTAATGGTCAGGTAGGTGAGTGTAATGGTCAGGTAGGTGAGTGTAATGGTCAGGTAGGTGAGTGTAATGGCCAGGTAGGTGAGTGTAATGGCCAGGTAGGTGAGTGTAATGGCCAGGTAGGTGAGTGTAATGGCCAGGTAGGTGAGTGTAATGGCCAGGTAGGTGAGTGTAATGGCCAGGTAGGTGAGTGTAATGGCCAGGTAGGTGAGTGTAATGGCCAGGTAGGTGAGTGTAATGGCCAGGTAGGTGAGTGTAATGGCCAGGTAGGTGAGTGCATGTGTCAGGTAGGTGAGTGCATGTGTCAGGTAGGTGAGTGCATGTGTCAGGTAGGTGAGTGTAATGGTCAGGTAGGTCAGTGCATGTTGCACAGTGCATTCTGAGCGATTCTGGCAGAATCTTACGTTTTTGGTCCCTTGGGGCTCATTCCAAGACACTGGCAAAGTTTACTTCTGTGTTGGCACTTTGAAAGAAATAAGTTGGTTTTGCGTCGCAATTTGGGCACTCGGGCTCAAAAAGGTTCGCCATCACTGCTCTAGATGATCCAGGGAGTAGCCACTCGCAACTGGATAACTCAACTGTTGGATAAATCCTTGTTTGTAGATCTAGCAGCCAACAAGTGATTTTAGCTTGGCAAATTCTCTGCCACAGACTTGGTTGTGAAAGTTTAGATGAACACAAGTCTCTCACAGGAACTTGGTTGCAACTGAAGGATAAAGTTGGGAACTTTCTTACAGTACCAGAATCTTGCAGCCGGTCCGGCGATACCGTAAGAAATGCAGATTCAATTAGTGTCCTTACAACTCAGCTTCCAGGCTCTTACCGAGCAGCCAGCCTTGTGCGTGGCCCTCCTCCGAAGAGTCCTCCCCTGGTTGCATGTAGAGTTGCTGGGCCTCTCCAAACCCGAGATGGCCCCGGAACACTGTAGAATCCTCCTTCCAGTTACTGCGCCTCTAACTAGCCAGTTCCGAGGCTCGGAAACAGATGGATCCGCCCCCCTAGGCCATGAGGGCCTCTGGGGCCTGGTCAGGAGGACCAGGACCATGGAGTCGGCAACAACTTCTCGACCGCAACCCCTTAGGGTGCTGGTCAGGTCTGGAACGGAAACCTAAATCGCGTGACTTCAGCAGCTTAAGTTCCCTCTCCCGGAATAGACAGCGAGACAAACGTGCCCACTGATTGGCTCCGAGCAGAGATTGGTACCCAATGCGTCCAACCAGACTGCGTTCTACAGCCTCTCTCAGGTGCAAACCCACCTATGACCAGGCAGAAATACAGCCCAGCCAAAATGATGCCAAAGCATAATTTAGCACAATTAACCCCAACGCTTAACTATAGTCTTGGGGAAAAAACAAAACATAGCGGGGTACTCATCAGGAGTACCGGCGCTACATAAGCTTGGCAAATGAGGGGAACCTGTTTACGTCAACCAATTGTGCTCCAAAAAAATTGCATGCAATTGGGTATTCAAAGTGATAACACATTTTACTTTACTTTATTTACGGACATTTATTTTCTAAAATAAACATAGTCTTTAGCAAATCGATCTTATTGTCTTGTTTTCTGTAGATGGCCATAGGCTAACCGTGGATGGGAAATTTGGGGAAAAATTCAATTACTTCATATAACTTAGGGAAAAATTCAAGTACAATTCAAAGATTTCTAATGGCTATATTCCTTTAAAAAAAAAAAAAAAAAAACACTTCCTTAAATGAAATCTCTCTAAAACTGAGCTATTAATATCCCCCCGCCCCCCCCCCCCCGCCCGTGCCCCCCTCCATGACTTTTCCATCAAATCAACAATGCAACCATCAGTCCCTCCTCTCACGCCAGGGTACTCGGTGTAATCCTAGACTCGGACTTGTCATTTCAGCCTCAAGTCCAATCGCTGTCAAAAGTTTGTAGACTTCACATCCGTAACATCTCTAAAATTCGCCCCTTTTTAACAAATGACACCACCGAGCTCCTCATTCACTCCCTTGTTATCTCTCGCCTTGACTATTGCAACTCCCTTCTCATTGGCCTGCCTCTCCATAGGCTCTACCCTCTTTAGTCTATCATGAATGCTGCTGCCAGACTTATCCACCTTACCAACCGTTCAGTGTCTGCCAACCCTCTCCTCCAATCCCTACACTGGCTCCCAATCACCCAGCGAATTAAATTAAAAATACTAACCACAACTTACAAAGCCATCCACAACTCTCCCCCTGAGCTACATCACCAATCTTGTCTCCAAACATATCCCAAACCGTCCTCTCCGCTCTTCTCAAGATCTCCTCCTGTCAAGCTCTCTTGTTTCCTCCTCCCGTGCTCGTCTCCAGGATTTCTCCAGAGCCTCTTCCATCCTCTGGAACTCGCTGCCTCAACCTGTCCGGCCTTCCCTAAGGCCCCTTTCACACTGGGGCGGTGCGGGGCGGCGACGGTAAAGCAGCGCTATATTTAGCGCTGCTTTACCTTCGTTTTACCCGCGGTATGCGGCCGCTAGCGGGGTGGTTTTAACCCCCCTAGCGGCCGCAAAAGGGTTAAAAACCTCCGCAAACCGCCGCTGCAGCGGCGGTTTGCGGGCGGTATCCCCGTGGTTTCCCATTGATTTCAATGGGAACGAGCGGTATAGGAGCGGTAAATACACCGCTCCAAAGATGCTGCTAGCAGGACTTTTTTTACCGTCCTGCTAGCGCACCGCTCCAGTGTGAAAGCCCGCCGGCTTTCACACTGGAGTGAATGGGGCCGGTTTTTTCAGGCGGTGTACAGGCGCTATTTTTAGCGCTGTACCGCCTGAAAACCGCCCCAGTGTGAAAGGGGCCTTACTCTAGCCACCTTCAGGCGATCCCTGAAAACTCATCTCTTCAGGGAAGCCTATCATGTCTCCAACTAATCTTCTACCACTTCCATCAGCTCATTCCCCACAGTTACAACCTTTTGTATCAACTCCCCCACCCTATTAGATTGTAAGCTCTTCTGAGCAGGGCCCTCTTAATCCTCTTGTATTTTATTGTATTATAACTGTATTGCCTCCCTTTTTTATATTGTAAAGCGCTGCGTAAACTGTTGGCGCTACCGTATATAAATCCCGTAATAAATAAATAATCCTACACCTATTTTTTTTTCTTTTTAAATATATGTAGAAGAAAGTTATTCTGACCAGTCTGGTGATGCACATCTTTTTCTATTGTCCTGCATTGGTAACACTCCTACTGCATCGAATTGAATTTTATATATATATATATATATATATTAAAATTATTATTATTCTTTTTTTTTTTTTATGGAAGCCGATCCAGAGCAACAATGGTCAGCTGGATCAGCAGCATATAGACAGGATGTGGCTGGAGGGGATCAGCAGCACAAAGATGCAAAAAAAGTGACCACCTTTTCGGGTTTTTACAGATTTAAAAAAAGAAAAGAAACCCATCAAATACATTAAACATGTAAGTGGAAAAAAAAGCATCCTGGCATAACCAAACCCTGGTCATGTGTGCCTGCATCCGTGGGTTAATAACGCTGCAAGTATCGTCCATTTAGCCCGATATTAGATTGTGAGCTTCCCAACGGGGGTCTCATCTAATGGAAAGGCATGTTATTCTCTCCTATAATCACTTAATTCTCACCGATGATTAAACCTGCCAGCACATTCCTGTGTGTTTTAATACATCATGTGAGCTAAGAAGTCACTTGACATGCAGATTGACTTGGCTGATCCGCTACAATCTCTTTATATCCGGTATTTGCCTTTGTGCTTATACACTTCAGTGTGCTCCATGTTACAGGTTCAGCTTTGTCATTCCCCATGATCTAACATGATTCTACTCATTAGGAAAGCTCACTGACCCATGCTTTTCACCAGACCTTTTAGGAGGAAAACTACTTCTGCTGAGTGGTATGTATAAATTGCGTGTTTAGTTGTCTGGGCTATGGAGTGTTTTCCTATTTAAAGGGCCAGTTGACTCAAAAAGCTGAAATTTCAGTTTTTTGCTAGACGCTGAGATCTGAAATGACCCAACTGGTTCCTGGGGACTCTGCTTTTGAGATTTGTGCGCTTGCAAGTTTACACACCTTTTGTGGCTATAATGAGTTGCTCTTACCATTCCAAGTAGGGCAAGGCCATTAATGAGGGGCACGGAGGACCACCGCTATGAAGATAGACTAAATTTATTCTACTTTGAAGAGGCAATAAAAGGGGGATATGATCACCATGTATAAATACTTGCATGTACCATATAAACCTAAAGAAAACGGTGAAGTCGTACACTTCAGGGTCATTGAAAAAACAATAAAGGAAGCGCCCTGGAGTGTCTGGAGGAGGTTTAACCTCTGCAAATGGGCTTCTTTACTGTAAAGCTGTAAATGTGGAACATACTTCTATAGAAACATAAAGGGGGCAGCAGATAGACCAAGTAGTCAGAGTGCACTATTATTATTTATTATTATTATTATTATTATTATTATTATTATTATTATTATTTAAAAAAAAATTTGTCTGACCTGATAGAAGGTGTTGTGGGTGATTTTTTTTTTTTTTTTTTTTTGTTTTTCTGAAAGAATGTTTACATTCACTTAGCATTGGCTAACTCCATACCTCTGTTAGCCCGTTCCAAGCATTAATTACTCTTTTTTGGTATAATTTAATATTTTATAAAGTTCACGTTGAACTTTCCACCTGCTAATTTGAGGTCATGTTTCCTTGATCTTGGCTTCATATTGAAAATACTGCCCCCCTGAACCATGTAGACAAAGGTTTTAGTCATATCCTTCTTATTGGGTTTCTGCAGTCTCTCCTGATATGCTTTATCTCTCAGGCCCATCACCAATTTTATCGCCCATCTCTGGACTTGTTTACCGTGTGTGTGTGTGTGTGTGTGTGTGTGTGTGTGTTCTATTTTTTAATCCCCCACACCTATCTATGACCTGTTTTCTGACTTCAAGCCGACTGTAGCCTGCAGCTCTGAGTGGGGAAAACCCCAACAGGGTGGTTGTACATGGAATGAAATTTGGCCGGTCCCTGTTGAACTGGCTGAATTTCGATCCATGCATGGCTAGCTTAAGTGGGGTCTCTAGAACTGACCTCATATTCCAAAAAGTTCTACGAGGAATCGAGACGTCTTTCCTCCTGCTGGTGTAACCTCTAGTGATGCCTAATAGATCTATAGTGATACCTATAGCTCTATATAGAGGAATCAGGATCTCCTGCCTCCTGCTAGTGATAGCTGAAGATCTGTATAGAGGAATCAGGGCCTCCTGCTAGCGATAACTGAAGATCTGTATAGAGGAATCGGGACCTCCTGCTAGCGATAACTGAAGATCTGTATAGAGGAATCGGGACCTCCTGCTAGTGATAACTGAAGATCTGTATAGAGGAATCGGGGCCTCCTGCTAGCGATAACTGAAGATCTGTATAGAGGAATCGGGGCCTCCTGCTAGCGATAACTGAAGATCTGTATAGAGGAATTGGGACCTCCTGCTAGTGATAACTGAAGATCTGTATAGGGGAATCGGTACCTCCTGCTAGTGATAACTGAAGATCTGTATAGGGAAATCGGGACCTCCTGCTAGTGATAACTAAAGCTCTATATAGGTGAATCGGTACCTCCTTCCTCCTGCTGGTAATACTTCTAGTGATGCACCGCAGAATTCTATTAACTTTTCTCACTGCTGTGTCACACAGTTTGCTAATTTTACAGTCCTCTTAAGCACCCCCAAATCAGTTTTTTCTGTAGTCAAACACTGTACCCCCAATATTGTACTATATATCCTGTTTCAGTGACCACTCAAAATCTTGGCATTTTCTTTCCCCATTGCTTTCAATTCCAGTGGCAGTGATCACCAGGGCAAATGGAGAGGGTTAACCACCCCGGTGGAGGAGAGCGATCAGCAAAAGTAAAAACTGGAGGGCCAAGATCTAGAGCAAGGGTCCTCAAACTACGGCCCTCCAGTTGTTCAGGAACTACAATTCCCATCATGCCTAGTCATGTCTGTGAATGTCAGACTTTTGCAATGCCTCATGGGACTTGTAGTTCCGCAAAGCTGGAGGGCCGTAGTTTGAAGATCCCTGATCTAGAGATTCATTAGAGTGCCATGCAAAATGAATGGCACTGCTGTGCATTGCGCTTTGCTTGGTTCGCTACCACGTGTTACAACAGAGCAGTGGTGCGAATGAGCTCTGTGAGGCCATGGACTGTGGCCCACCAAGATAAAATATAAGAAACGGGCAAAGCAAGCCAAGCCAAGAAGCTGCTTGTGCTGTTGCTCTGCAGTACTGTTATTCAAGGATCCTATTTCCGTAAAGGAAGGTTTATGCAAATAGACGTGAGTTTTGTGTGTTTTTTTTTTTTTTGCCTTAGGCATTGCTCAGGCTGGGCAACCTTTCGTAGCAGTATTGCTCTTGTCTAGGAAATAAAATTGCAGAACACGTCTCTCCATTTTAGAGTGAACTTGTTCTGGCATGCTGGGATTGAAGCTTGAATCGTGTGCAAAACAATTTTTTTGCAAGCTAGAGCTTCCCCTTTTTTTTTTTTTTTTTTTTTTTTGTTATTAAATAAAAAAAAATTCCTGTCCTTAACTCTGTGCACTAAAGTTCAGAATCATCCAAGTTTGAAAGAAAGATTGTGATAGCAAAAATAAAAATGGCAAATCGCACTAGATACTTATAGGGCCTCATGGAACTGGTGTCACCCTCCTGATGAGTGCACCCTGTTTTGGGTTTTATTTTTTATGGCTACCTTTTTTTTCCTTTTGATTGCCTTCAGGTGTTTCCGGTGACAGTTGCGGTTAAAGTTTACTAAACCCAGAAGCCTGAATTCACTATATCTGGTCTCCCACAGTACACAGAACATGGAAATGCAACAGTTTTAGTAAATATAAACTTCTAAATACCTTTTCTCATCAGCAGTATATAGCAGTCTTGTGACTTCTATTAGTGTCTGGTAAAAGCTTGTAGGAGGAGTTTTCATTCTCCTCGGACTATCCTATGAGGCTGCAGGACCCCTGACCCTCTGTCTGGACAGTGATGATTGGCCCTGTGCTAATCACATGCACCCCCCCCCCCTCTTTTTTTTTTTTTTTTTTTTTTTTTTTTTAAAAAGCTCTCTGCGCATGCTCAGTTTGTGTATTGCTAGAGTGACTCCAAAGGTTCGGTATTAGGAGATGGACAGTGGAAGAAGGGGAGGATCAGAGAAGACAGGCTCAAACAGCCTTTTTACACAATGCAACAGGTTCAACAGTGAGTATAACAAGCATGCTTTACTGTATATACAGGCTGATTTTTGACCTTGAGTAAGACCTACAGACGCTCCATTTTGCCCATCCTGATTACAGCGGCAAAGAGCTGTATTCCACTTTTGGAACCTGGTAGCCATGGGGAAGGGCCACCGGGACAAAATCCTTAAAGTGGTTCTACTGGTATGAGTTTGTCTATTCTGAGGAATACAAAGCTCTGTTCAATTAAACCCCATAACTTGGCGTGTGCTCTGAAGGGGGGCTCCTAGTTCTACCAGTTTGGTGGTACATTGGCTCCTTTTCCTACCCCAACGTCCCCCCTTTTTTTAATTTTATTTTTTATTGTCTTTTTCCTATTGATTATTTTATTTATTTTATCATAATAACTGTGTTAACCATGTAAAATGCCGCACAGGGTACAGAGACTTCCTAGTACCTGGGATTTTGGGTCTCTATAGTGTCTCGCTCATTGATCCGCATCCAATAGAGTTGCTGGTTTGTTTTGTTATGCTGACCTTTCCATGTACATATACCATTGTCCGATCTCTTTTGAGATATCTGTACTATCCGTGTGTTCCTTTTAAAAAAAAAAACTAATCCGCATAAGGTTCAGTGCTCCTACATCACAAAGATTGTATGGAACCTATTGCTGGGACGCCTGTGCAATAAGGTCTGACAAAAGATTACATGGTCCTTGTGCAGGCAGACAACCTTGTAGAGCGGTGGTTCTCAGCCCTGTCCGCGTACCCCCAACAGGCCATGTTTTGGGGAATTTCTCTTTGATAAAATAGCTGTCCAAAATACCGAGCCATAGACTCTGATTTAAAGCACCTGTGCAAGATGAAGGAAAACCTGCAAACATGGCCTGTTGGGGGGACTTGAGGACAGGGTTGAGAACCACTGTTGTAGTTCCTTTTTAAAAAGCTAACCTACAGTTGTAACTTTTACACAGTCTAAATGTGTACTTTATGTTATTTTTTGCTTTTACAGGAGCCTGCACGATGTAGTGCACGACGAAAATGAGTTTAAATACAAAAGTGGACAATGGTTTTACGACGCAAAATCAAAACGTCATAGAGAGAAAATTAATGGCGTCGACCTGGTCAGAGCATCAATTCGGAAAAGGAAGAAACCAGCCACAATAGGTGCGTAACTCGTGTCTTGGATTTGTCGCGTGCTTTCTGATGCTTGCTTTTAATATTGGCTTCCCTCTTCTTCTTTTTGTTTTTTGCTTTTTTTGTTTTTTTTTGCTTCACATAGAGGTGGTGGGGCAAGCTTGTGCACAAAATGATACTTCTACTTGTTTCTCTTAGGCAATCCTGACCAAAAACAAGGATAAAATATAAAAGCCCCCATCCCATTCTTACTCCTTCACTGCCTTCTGCCATTCTATGGACACATGCAAACAAAATGATTGCTCTTTACAGGCTTGATGTGGAGTTCCTTTGTTGACCCATTGGATAGATTCAGTCATTTTAAAACTGAATGCAAACCTATTTTCTTAAATATTTTGTCACTTGGTTGTATATTAAAAGAAGTGTGGTGAATTTTCCATCACTTTTTTATTTTTTTTTAATTTTTTTTTTTTATTTATTTATTTATTTTTTTAATATAGAGTACAGCAGCCTTGCTCAACCATTTCAATACAGAGGAACCCTTGAAATAACTTTTCAATCTCGGGGGAACCCCTGCTAAAAATGACTATATCTACAACTCATGATACATTAGTGTGATGGTCAGTGGGAAGAATGCTCCTTAGGCCCCTTTCACACTGGGGCGGTTTTCAGGCGGTACAGCGCTAAAAATAGCGCCTGTACACCGCCTGAAAAAACCGGCCCCATTCACTCCAGTGTGAAAGCCGGTGGGCTTTCACACTGGAGCGGTGCGCTAGCAGGACAGCAAAAAAGTCCTGCTAGCAGCATCTTTGGAGCGGAATAGTAGCAGTGTGTTTATCGCTCCTATTCCGCTCCTTCCCATTGATTTGAATGGGACACCGCAGTAATACCGCCGCAAAGCGCCGATACGGCGGCGCTCTGTGGGGGATTTTAACCCTTTTTCGGCCGCTCGCGGGGTAAAACCGCACCGCGAGCGGCCGAATCACGCGGGCAAAACGACGGTAAAGCAGCACTAAATATAGCGCTGCTTTACCGTCACCGCGGCTCCCGCCCCAGTGTGAAAGGGGCCTTACACCTGTGGTCATTGGGAATTACTCCCTTACAGATAGGTTCCCTCTGACACCATTGATCTTTTTAGCTATCTGAGAGGCAGAAATTGCCAATTTCTCAAGGAACCCCTAGCAACCTCTGGAGGAACCCTGGTTGATAAAACTCTGGAGTAGAGAATGGTTATAATCTTGGGTATTGCTGCTAAACCTGCCTCTTTCGCTGTTTCATCAGGCATTTGGTGCATGGATGTTGGTTACAAATCGCCACCAGAGAGTACATATCCACTCCCATCTTCATAGCACACTATGTTCGCTCGCTACCTCTCATCGAAACACCCTTTGTTACCCTCTTGCACCTACATTTCCCTTACTGATATCTAGTTCTGTAGACATATGCAGAACGGCAAAATTTACTTTAGTTTCCGATGGATTCGTTATCTTACTGATGTTTCATTGATTTACTTTCGGAATTTTTTTAGTTTAGGTTTTCCTTCTTTTTTTTTTTTTTTTTTTCATTCATTTTCTAGCAAAGTCCAAATTTTCTGAATGATTCGGATTGGTCAAAGTGATCGATTCAAATTCTGTGTGATTAGCTGGTTAAGGAGCAGGCAGGGAAGACGGTCGACGCGTCCTTAACAATCGATCGCAGTATTCCCTACACACACACACATTCATGGAAATGGCTGTAATGCTCCGTACTGGAATGACAGGCTGGAAAACCTATGACAATGTGGGAAAATGTCGTCAGCACACCAAGGATTCCTCAGAAGGGTCCAAAGCTTTATTACATGGGTACAGATACCGCAACGTTTCGGAGCAACACACAGCCCCTTCATCGGGTATGTCACTTGCCTGACTAAGGGGCCCTGCATGGCTATGAAACATTGCCGTATGTGTACCGTGTGACCATGTAATAAAGCATTGGGCCCGTCTGAGGAATCCTTAACTGATTACATTTCAGTTCTCAGTGGGCAACCCCGCTGACAGCTGAGGAGTCATCAGTTAAGGATTCCTCAGTTTATTGGCCAACTCCAAGTAATTGAAGATGCAAGCTTGTTCAATTTGTATAAAGCTTAAAGAGGATCTTCACCCTGGAAACAAAAGTGTAAAAGTCAGCATCTACTAATTGACACTTGCTTGACCAAGGATCTAGTGCTACCCTTACCCGGGCCGGTTCTTTGCCAGTCTTTGAGGCACTGGCATGTTAACTGTGGGAAGCGGGCTGTGATTGCACATGTTAAAGCCGCTCTATGCCTTGTGAATGGTCCCGCAGCCCTCTGGGACCTGTGATGTGTCCCAAAAAGGCTGCAGGTACGGGGGGGGGGGGGGGGGGGTGTTGACTTCTGCTCAAATCGCTTGATGGTTGGAGCAGAAGTGGGAGCAGGCACCTCTTAACCCCCCCCCCCCCCAATTTATTATTATCCCCCCCTCCCACTAAATTGGCTGCATAAATAAATTATTTTTTTTTCAAGGTACTTTATTGATATTTTACAGAGTTACATTTCATTATGGTGTACTGCGTCGCGCTGCGCTGGAAGAAAAAGTAGCGCCTTTTCTTTCAGCGCACATCGTCACGATATTGTGGTGTGAACTGGCCAGGTAGGATTTGCTGGATTCCCCGTAGTCCAGGGTTCATTACAAGGTGTGGTAGGACTGTGTTGGGCAACTATTCCACAACAAGCTGAGGCAAAATGCTGTGAGGTTGATTTACTAAAACTGGACAGTGCAAGAGCTTGACCAGCTCTGCATAGAAACTAATCGGCTTCCAGTTTCCATTGTGCAAGATGGAGTTAGAAGCAGATTGGCGACCATGAACAGCTGCTCCAGATTTTGCACTCTCCAGGTTTAGTATATCAACCTCACAGCATTTCCCTTGACTTGCTGTGGAATAGTTGTCCAACACAGTCCTACCAAACCTGGCAATGAACCCTGGACTACGGGTGTCCAGCGCCCAATTTGGTGTGGTTTAAGGGGGGTCCTGAAAGCTTGCATCTTTAATATCTTGAGTTCTGTATTGCTTACAGTACAAATGTTCTGCATTGCTTGATGGCCAACACAGTACGAGAGTCTACTATTGCTATAAAAAATGTAACTTTGAAAAACACACGATCGTACAGTGGATATAAAGTCTACACACCCCTGTTTTAAAATGTCAGGTTTCTGTGATGTAAAAAAATGAGACGAAGCTAAATTTCAGAACTTTTTTTCCACCTTTTTAATGTGACCTATAAACTATCCAACTCAATTGAAAAACAAACTGAAATCTTTTAGGGGGGGGGAATAGTAAAAATAAACAAAAATAATGCGGTTGCATAAGTGTGCACACCCTCTTATAACTGGGGATGTAGCTGTGTTCAGAATTAAGCAATCACATTCAAACTCATGTTAAATAGGAGTCAGTACACACCTGTCATCATTTAAAGTACCCCAAATAAAGTTCAGCTGTTCTAGTAGGTCTTTCCTGACATTTTCTTAGTCGCATCCTACAGCAAAACCCATGGTCTGCAGAGAGCTTCCAACGCATCAGAGGGATCTCCTTGTTTAACTACTTCCCACCCGGCCGTTTATGTGCAGTGGCTGGGTGGGAAGTAGTTAAACAATGAGATTCTTTCCTTGTTCTGAGTGGACGTTCAGGAATGTCCCTCAGAACGAATGCTCCTTCATTCTGATCACAGGATCCAGCTGAGCAGAGATCGGGATATGGGCGCTGTGATTGGCCCTCCCGATCACCTGGCGGCTGTGTCCAATCACAGCCGTGTTAATGTAAACAGAGACGCGTGTCTCTGTGACGAGTCTCCCCGCCAAGCTCAGTGAGGGCTCAGTGCGGGTGGGGGGAGAGAGGGGAAATATGCAGATCTGTAAGGATGATTTTACACAGAGAGCTGTTACAGATCACCCCACAAAGTACACCAAGCACCACTGATATACTGTCCCTATACACATTTCAGTGTCCCTATAAAAAAAAAAATCTCCCGTATTCTTCATATGTCTGGACTATGGGGTAGAGTGACAAGACGGCAAGACGGAAGCCTTTTCTTACCAAGAAAAACCTCCCAAGCCTGGCTAAATTTTGCAAAAACACATCTGAAGTCTCCCAAAAGCATGTGGGAAAATGTGTTCTGGTCTGATGAAACCAAGGTTGAACTTTTCGGCCATAAGTCCAGGCTAGAAAGCTGGACATGAAAAAGGAACATACATCCAGTCAGAGCTAGTGCATGAAATATGTAAATCACCTGTCACTCACAGCAAGGGGGCGTTTTTGACAAAGTTTTCAGCACTTTGTCAAGATATTTCTAACTGAACAATACAAGAGGATTTCTCAGGGCTGGAGTAAATCTGTGTGGCAAGACTGGGCTCAAATGAAAGGAAATCTTATTCTCTACATTATGATCTCAAAAAAAAAAAATCCCATTGAAAATCTGTGGGGTGATCTGAAGAAGGCTGTGCACAGGAGATGTCCTCGCAATCTGACAGATTTGGAGTTTTTTTCCAAAGCCGAGTGGGCAAATATTGCCAAGTCAAGATGTGCCGTGCTGATGGACTCGTACCCAAAAAGACTGGTGCTGTAATAAAATCAAAAGGTGCTTCAACAAAGTATTAGCTTAAGGGTGGGCACACTTATGCAACTATATAGTTAGTTAATCAAATAATCAAATAAAGTGATTTTGCGCTAAAGTGCATTAAATAGTGTGTATGAGCCGATCCACGGCACAATCAAAATCAAGATATGAGATAAAGTGCATGTGACAAAAAATCTAAATATATCTAATTCCAAATATAAATAAATAAATATGTACACATATATACTTATATAATAATTGATAATACAATGTGCATCCAGTGCTAAAAAATGTGTCAAAATATCAAAAAATAAATATATATAAAGGTGCCAATAATAAATTGATTCAACCTGATATCACAGAAACCACAGTACCATGTAAATGGGATAAATATATCAAAAAAATGGATGAATATTCCAAAATATTTTAAAATGTTAAAAATATCTCATAAAATATTATATAAATGTTTGTATGAGTAACGAGTCCAACAAAGAATAAAGTGACTGAAAAAACAATGGTGGTGCCCCCTTCCTCGGGGTGTCACTATCAAAGTCTCTATAGAACTTATTCGGATAAACTTCAGACAATGGGGGATGTGGGTGGTGAGGACCTAATTCAGTATGGTGCTCGCTAGCCTCTCACCTCTCAAATGGTCAAAACACGCATCAAAACCAAGTCAAGATGTGCCGTGCTGATGGACTCGTACCCAAAAAGACTGGTGCTGTAATAAAATCAAAAGGTGCTTCAACAAAGTATTAGCTTAAGGGTGGGCACACTTATGCAACTATATAGTTAGTTAGGTTGAAAAAAGACACAAGTCCATCCAGTTCAACCACAATTAAAAAAAAAAAAATGTGTATATATATATATCTCTCATACAATCCCATATACCCCATTCTATACCCACAGTTGATCCAGAGGAAGGCAAAAAAAAACTCCAGCAGAGCATTCTCCAATTTGCTAAAGCAGGGGAAAAAAAAATTCCTTCCTGATCCCCCGAGAGGCAATCGGATTTTCCCTGGATCAACTTTACCTATAAATGTCAGTACCCAGTTATATTATGTACATTTAGGAAAGTATCCAGGCCTTTCTTAAAGCAATCTACTGAGCTGGCTAGAACCACCTCTGCAGGGAGTCTATTCCACATTTTCACAGCTCTTACTGTGAAGAAACCTTTCCATATTTGGAGATGAAATCTCTTCTCCTCTAGACGTAAAGAGTGCCCCCTTGTCCTCTTTGTTGACTGTAAAGTGAATAACTCAACACCAAGTTCACTATATGGACCCCTTATATATTTATACATAAATTAACTTTTTTTTAATTTTATTTTTTTAACTTTAACAACCTAGTTTGTTGTTCTGTTGTACAGTTTATAGGTCACATTAAAGGTGAAGTTCTTAAATGATGTCTCTTTGACTCAAAATATATATATATATATATAATATATATATATATATATATATATATATATATATATATATATATATATATATATATATATATATATATATATATATATATATATATATATATATATATATATATATATATAATGTAGACTTTTTATATTCAATGTTCTTGAATGATTCGTTTTTTGAAGTCTGCACAACTTCACCTCATTCACTAGCCCAGTGAAATTTCATCTTGCAAAAATAAAATTAGCTTGGAATGAAGTTGTGTTGACTTAATCAACAACTTAATCATATACAAGCAAACATTCTGAGGTTTTTGGTTTTTGTTTTCCTGGAATATGATTGGATATTCTTCTCAAATTTTTAAATGTCATGCTACTCTCCACCAGTAATAGATGGGAGCCTTTTGGGTGGATTCAGCCCTATACAGAGCTGATCTTCTAAGCTTCCTCTAGCAGTATGTACAGGGGGTCCCCGGGTTACAAACAAGATAGGGACTGTAGGTTTGTTCTTAAGTTGAATCTGTAAGTCGGAACAGGTACATTTTTTAAGTGTAGCTTCATCCAAAAAATCTATTTTTACGTTTTTTTAGATAACATAGAGAAGGGTTATCACCCCTGTAACATTTGTTTTGCTGTCTGTGCCCCTGTTCAGAAGATTTCACCTCACCTTCTGTCCCAATGACAATTGGATTTTGAAAATTTTGGGTTGTTAGGGAAACATGGACTGGTGATAAAGCATCAGTGAAGACACCTTTTTCCCATATTAACTCTTACAGGAGTGAATTTCCCTTCCTAGGGGTGGATTTCCTCTCACTTCCTGTTGTCTCCCTCCGTTTGTAAGTAGGAGTCGTTTGTAAGTCGGATGTTTGTAAGTAGGGGACCCCCTGTATAGTGAAATTGAATTCACAAGGGGAGGTCTTGGAAGCTCAAGCTTTACACTTTTCTCTGTAGCGCTATTTTTGCACACAAGTAGCCTGATCAACACCACCCTCAACTCTACACATGGCATGTATTGAAGCTGGTGCATGGCATGATGAACCCTGCCAGTAGAAATTGAATTCCCCCCTTTTTTTTTTTCTTCCCTCCCCCTTCAATGTTTTACTTGGGGAAAATGTTAACGGTAACTTTTTGTGTTTTAGCTGAGCTAAGTGAGCTCAATAAGGAGAGTTCAAAGAGACGCTGGGTAAACAGTGTCAACCAAGACCTTTTTATTCCTCCAGAGTTGTATGGAGTCATGGAAGCACCAGATGAAGCCGAGGAAGATATAATGGTTAAAAAACAGGAGGGGAATCAAAGGTGAGCTTTTGTATTAATTTTGTGGACTGTTATTTTGTCAAATGTGTCTTAACCTAGACTGCGTCATCTCCCATGACTGCCCAGCTTAGACATGAGACTTCAAGTGATACTAAAGTCTTTTTAAACAAAAAATAACAAACATGTTAGACTTGTCTGCTCTTTGTAGTGGTTTTGCACAGAGCAGCCCAGATCCTCCTTCTCGGGTGGCTCGACGGCACTCCTGGCCTCTCCCTCCTGCCAAGTGCCCCATAGCAAGCAGCTTGCTATGGGGGCAGCTGAGCCGCTGCTGTGTCCATTCAGACATGGAACCGTGGCTCAGGCCCTGCCCCTTGTCACTCCTCATTGGCTAACATTTCACAGCAGCGGGAGCTAATGGTGCCCGCTCTTGTGTCTCAGCCAATCAGGAGGGAGAGTCTTGGACAGCCGAATCTCTTGTGCAACATAGCTGGATCAAGATGGGGCTCAGGTAAGTATGAGGGCAGTTGACGCACACAGGATTTTTAGAATGCATCAAAATGGAAAACCCTTCTGCCTTTTTTAGAACCACTTTAAAGTGGAACAAATGACTAACTAGAACTATTCCCCAAAGCTCCTGAATAACCTGTATAAATAGATGTGTTTTGTTGTTTTTAATCTGCTCTGGTCCAGTCATGTGATCCTGCACATTACAATGGCTGTAAATTCCAGGAGCTGTGACGTCACCCACAGTCAGGGCCCCCCCCCCCTCTCCACTGCAGCTGCCACTCGCTGGTACAGGTGATCAGGAGCTCACAGAATCGGACTGGAGTGGATTTTTAAGAATTGGTTATAGTTTGCCTTTTCTTCCACTCTAAATCTGACTATTGGTGGCACAGTACTACTCTCCCTTTTTTGTTCCTCACACTTTTGGGGTGCATCATACTGCAATCAGCAACGCTAATGCTGATTGAAGAACGCTAGCTTTGGCACCCCAGGAGACGGCCTCTGCAGAGAGGCCACGGATTATATACAAAGCAATAGCAAAAAGAAATACCAATGGGACTTTAAAGGTGTTGAACTATATGTGTTTGATTATATACAGAGGGCAAGGGTCTTCCTCTGAAGTGCAGAATTGGACAGTCTTTGCTACTCAAAATGAAATGTAAGATTGTGTGTGGTTTTGTGTTTTTTTTTTTTTTCCATGCATCTGGAATTTATGTAGTGTTTTATTTTACCACAAAAAAAATGGGAAAACTTATTGACTCGAGTATAAGCCTAGGGTGAGAAATGCGCAGCTACTGTAAAGTGGAAAAGAGGGTCAACAATGCCCATTTGCAGCCTCACTGTGCCCCCATGGGTCCCTCAAACGCAGCCATAGGTCCCTTACACGTCAAACTTGGTAGTTAAGGGTTCCTAGATGCCCCCTATCTGCAGCCAAAAATTGGGGTCTCTGGACCCAAAGGGTCCTGAAATGACATTGCTGCAGATAGACACAGTTGACCGACTTTGGGGCCCCGTATCTTGGTGCCACTTGGTGCTAGGAACCCCAAATTTGGTGTGCAAACCCAGTGGAACTAGCACTACAACCAAGTGGCCCCAACATACAGGGCCCCAAAGTCGGGTTGGAAAATGTCATTCTCTGCTGCAGAAAAGTGCTTGACTCGAGTATAAGCCGAGGGGGACACTTTCAGCACAAAAAAATGTGCTGAAAAACTCGGCTTATACTTAAGTATATACTGTATTTTGACCATTTTTATTTTGAGCTTTCTTTTGGGAAACAATTTAAATTTGTAGGTTTAGTTCCTCTGTAACAGGTTGCATTCATACATGTGCAGCGCTATATTCCTGTGCACATGGATGTCTGTTAAAGTACAATGATGTCCTGTTGTATATGCAAGTAACAACTCCTTTTTTTTATTTATTTTTTATTACCCTTTTTTTTTTTTTTTTTTTTTCTTTACGCATTCTAACATTTATATTTTTCTTTAGTTCCAAAAAAGTTGGCTTCACATCCCCAGAAAAAGATAACTTGAGGAATGGAACTTTTGCCCCTCCAAAGGTGAGAACGCTGAACATTAAACAGGTTTGAATCCGGCCTTTCTTGGTGTTCATTTTCGTCTGTGATTCGGAGGTTGGGGAGGAACACATAGGATATGGTTTCATTGGGAACAGTGGAACCAAGTCTATAGGGTTTTTTTTCAAAAAAGAAACCTGGAGGGATCCCCTCTCCTACACCTCATTTATCACAATGAATCTGAAGTTTGAGTTTAATTACATTTTTTTTATATATTTTTATTTTATTTTTTTGATGTTGTGTGTAACCTTCTTCTCTAGTGTGTTTTTATTGCTGACTCTGCTTGTTCTGGTCACCATAATGACTTAGGCCTAGGGGAAAATAAAACCATTTTGGATTTCTCACCAGAAAAGAAATGGAGAGAATATTCCCCATGATTCTGGTGACAACTTAAAGGATTTCCCTTACTTTCGAGGTTTCCGCTTACTTTGTTAGGAATCTAGTGAAGGAGGATGTCTTTAAATGTGGTACATATAGCAAAAAAAACAAAAAACTCCAGAGGGTGTTACCTACTCCCTAATCTCTCTAGAATGGGGAAAAAATATTTTAGATATAATTGGAAATACATGGGGGGGGGGGAGTCAGTTTTATGTCCACAGAAAAAAATTGTGCAGGTCAGTCCTTTTCCCGTTTTTTTTTTTTTTTTTTTTTTTTTTTTTTTTTAATTGATCTAAACCGATGTAACAAAACAAAAAAAAAAAACAATAAAAAATCCCTAAGGAATAAAACCATTTCATACATTATACAAAATGGGGGCAATAGTTCTGGCTTTGGACATACCAAGTTTGGGGATACAGTTAAGGTTTTCATAAAGGTTGCAGAGAAAATGTTGCCGGTTGTGTGGAGTCAGGTGCTGAAGGGTTTAAGAAGTATGTAAAGACCCAATGGTGTTTTATTTTTTCAGTTTTTAATAGCTTTAAACTGTTAAAACCCCTGCCAGACTATTTTACTGTCTCTTCCCTGTTGGGGAGCTTTCCCTTCACCTTTTCTCCGTGTGAATTAATAGGAAGTGAAATGGAGTCTTTACAAAGTGAGGGGAATTTTCCCTTTTTAGACAGCGGTTACCGGAACAGGATCCCCCAGTGGATGATTTCCCCTGAACTCTCTGAAGGGAATTGCTTTCAATTTTATAGAGATTTCTTCTCCCTTTCTTTTGCTTCTTTGGGGCAGGAAGTTCACGTGAAATCTCCCCCAACTGGACACACATGGCAAAAAAAAAAAATGAATGCATAAAATGAATGTGCTTTAACCCTTCTCTTTTCCAAAACTTAAAACATCCCTTTTACATAACTTTTTAAAGGTATGTTTAGAGAAAGGGTTTAAGTGGTAAATGTATCCTTTTCCTTTTTAGGCAAGACAAAATCCATTCAATTCTGAAGGCTTACAAGATGACACAGACTACAATAATCAAGCGCCAAGCCTGAATCCTGAAAATGTTCCAATGAACGGGACTGAAAAGTCTAAATCTGGTAGGAAATCTCTTTTGAGATGAAACTAAATTTCTTCCACAGTCATTGCTTAGTTTTTGTCACTTGGAATATAGATTTTTTTTTTTTTTTTTTTTTTTTTTTTTCACAGCCCTTAAATTAAAAAAATAATTGGGTGGTCGGGTATTACTCCAGCTAGTGGCATAAAATCTTGGCTTTTTGGCTTCAGTACACTTTTTGTTGACATTTTGTTCTGTCTAAAATTAAAAATGTGCCCATTTTACCATAGCCACCAATCCGATAATATGGTTTGTGAGATAGCAACATGAAATATTGAATCTAGGTGCCAAACTCTGACCAAACTTTTGGTGACTTGAATGCTACATTTTAAAGCATACTTGTACACCTTAAGACCTCCTTCACATGGGTGCTTGGTGCCACAAAACGTAATGAGGCCTACAAAGGTTTAACCACATCCCGCCCAGCCAATAGCAAAATGATGGCCAGGCTGTGGCTTTCCTCGTTCTGACTGGACGTCGTATGATGATCTTCAGAACAGGCCGCTCATGCACACCTGTGGGGGGGGGGGCAACCGGTGGCGCGGTGTGGCGCTCTGACACAGCGCATCTCCGATCATGGTAAAGAGCCTAAAGCGTAGACTCTTTACCATGTGATCCGCTGTATCCAATCCAAGCTGAATCACAGTGTAACTAGAAGGTGCCGGTTATCGACATTCCTCTATTTGCACTGATGGCACATGAGGAGAGCCCATAAGGGGCTCTCCTGACAGGGGGAATCTGCACTGATGAGTAAAAGTATGACAGTGCAGCGATTATCGGTGCAGCCCCATCAGTGTTGCCCACCAGTGATGCCAGTCAGTGCCGATTAAAGGCTGCAGATAGGTGCCCATCAGTGAAGGAGAAAACTTGCTTATTTTACAATATTTTCAAACTAAAACGTTATTTTTTTTTCATTTGTTTAGCAAAAAATAAACCCAGTGGTGAATACCACCAAAAGAATGCTCCATTTGTGTGACTAAAAATTTAGTTTGGGTACAGTGTAGCATGAACTATGCACATTACAAAGTTGAATGATACTCTTGCTATAGGTGTAGCCCATTTACATACCTTCTTGAGCCTGGTTGAAATACTGCAGAAGATGGTGTCCCTCGTCCTGCCTTGTTGATAGGATATTGCTAAGACACTCCCAGCTGTTAATGTTCACCTCCAGCATCACAGGGGTGAGCTTTTTCTCTGAATAAAACCCACTCACAGACCAAATCCTGGTGCTTATGGTACATTAAAAAAATAAATAAAATGTACACCCAGATTATTTTGTTCTTTTCAATTACTGCCTGGAAATATTCAGGATCTTGGCAATATTGTAGAACCCCATAACAGTTGGTTTCTTACAGATGTAGTTGTATGCTGGGTGACCATAGAGAAGGTTCTTTTCAGGCACTTTTTGGTAAACGGCTGCTAATGGGAGTGTTCAATCATATTGAGCTCTACTTCCCCCTTGCTGAAAAACAAGGCAGTAAAAGTAACGATCTCTCCTTTTTTTTTTTTTTTTTTTTTTTTTTTTTTTACTAACCTCCTTCCAGCCCTAGAGAAGAAATGGAGTAGGTGTATTCCTGCTGTAAATATTTTAATACATGATGTTTAGAACATGATTGTCCTCGTAATGAGGTGAGCATGTCATCTGTGATTTTTATATGGAGAACTTCATTGGGCTGCACGGTCTACTGATCAGCAATTTGCAGCTGATGAATGTTCTAACTCTCTGTGTTGCTGTGTATCTTGTGCTCTGTAATGAACACATGCTAATTGTGGTAAAAATGTTGTGTGATGGTGTCTGTATATAAAGTGAGAGTTTCTGAAGCCTATATTTAGTAGATCTGTTAATGCATTTCTCTATTTTTATAAATTCATATGATGTGCTGAAAAGTTTATATATTATATTAGAATTTGTATAGACTTGTAATTCTAGACACAGCTATTAGACAGTCATACATGCTGGGAAAATTGGAAGGGAAACATTTTGGTCTCTTAAAGGATGAGTTAAATCTTTAGAAAAAAATGCAAATTCTTTTTTGCAGGTTAAAAAAAAAAAAAAAAATGTATTTTATTTATATATTATATAAAATATGTATATTATATATTATATATATATATATATATATATATATATATATATATAAATATAAATATAAATGAGCCTGTAAAGAAAAATCTGCTGATGCCATGCAGGTCTTCTCCAGATCTGTTAGTGTATATGTGTTCCTGTACGGGCAGGAAGATACAACCTGACAGAATCGATGAACTAGCACACCACTCGCTCCACAGTGGTTAAAGAGGAAATAAACTGCATCTGAGCACTGAAAATGCTATTAAAATGTTTAACATTCAAAGCAAACTCACTCATCCCATCCATGTCTCCATTATTTTGTGGAGGACTCTACTTTGAAAAACATCCCCCATTCCCTAGCATTTGTAGCTGCAGCCATTTTGAGTAAGGGCAGATGATTCATATAGCACTTAGTTCCTGGAATCCAGCTCGGCATGCAGGAAGGAGGGTGTGCTTAGCGGCGAAAGCAACTGAGGAAATGTAAAAAAAAAAAAAAAATTAAAACAAGGAAATGTAATAGCTGTTTACTAATGTTGGCAGCACATGGATAAAAATAGAGAAATGGCGGTAAGGGGGGGCGCACTACTTGCTTGCATGGCTGCAGCATCAGAACAATGCTGCGGCTGCCCCCCAGCTCTAAGCCAGGGGAACTAAGCAATCGCATGATGCCTCAGTTCTCGGTGTGCTCTGTGGGCAGGGAGCAGTGACTGTTTTAATGTGGATTGAGAGTTGTTTTTTAAGTACTGAATCATTATAGCTTCTCCCTAATACATCTATAATTTACTCTTGGATGTTATGCTAGCAATTGTAAATCAACAAGGGTCCAACTTCCATCTCCTATTGGCCAGTAAGGAAATGATGTTGAGTTGGGTGTCAGTAGAACCTTGTTGTGACTACCAGCAGAATGACCACCATGACTTGGGCCTTACTGAGAATCATGCAGCTGGTGTTATGCACCATAAAGCTTGGTTAGCTGTTTACCAACTGGATAGTGGAGCAGATCGTGTGAACAAGCCTATTTCTGCAGCTGCAGTTAGTAGTACTGCCTTACTCTATAAACTCACAGGTAGCATTCAGTAATTAAAGCAGTTACCCATATGTAGCAAGAATCCTCCATGTAAGGTGTGGAGGGGCCTTCTCTGGTGGCACATCTTTGCAGGTCCATGCTGCCAGCGGCATGCGTGCCCCCCTAGGTGGAAGTGCAGAATTGCATGTATATACGTGATTCTGCACAGGAGGGCCACCCAGTAGCCGTATATCTTCTATGGGGCGGACCTTGAATGGGTAAACAGGGTTTGTTTGTGATTTTCGTGCATTTTTTTTTTTTTTTATTTCTGTTTGAACAAAACAATGAAAAAAAAAAAAAAAAAATGGACTACTTGTCTTTCTGCCATCACTTTTCTATGTTTCTATGATACTTTCGGTATAACCTGTAACCTTGTTGCAGTTTAAAATAGATTTTATGGTTTAAAGTGTATGTCTGGGCAAAAATAAAGACCAGATGGATTCAGTACTTTTCTGCAATACAGCAGCATTTCCCTGCTAGAAGTACAGAGCATTGCCTCTGCTGTCAAAAAGATCTCTTCCTTTTGTGTTTGAACAACTCTGCTGCACTGAGTACTGTTGTGAGCCCTACCTGATTCTCCCTGTTGGACTACAGAACACCTACCCCTTAAGATTGCAGACAGGAGGTTCTTTAGTCCAGCAGGTAAGAACTGGACCGGGCTTAAAGTGGTTTTAAAGCCTGGATATTTTGTGCCCTAATGTATTCCCTGCATGAAGGTAAAAACTGTTCCAGTGTTTGTCTCTCCCGCTGGCCCCCCTGTATACTGACCTGTGTCCTATCTCGATCCAGCACTGTGCCTATCTGCAGGGTCTCACTCTGCTCACAGAAGCAACAGCGGGAGACATTGGCTCCTACTGCTGTCATTCAAGTCCCGTGAGCAGAGTGCTTTGTGGTGGGGGATTGAGCTTCACTGTGTGTCAATAGATGCACACAACCCGGCCTAGGGTAGAACCCACTGGTGTATCCCCATAGCAAGCGGCTTGATATGGGGGCACACAGAGGAGCCAATAGCGCTTCGTGGGGGGATCCAAGAGGAAGCGGTTCTTGGCCACTCTGTGCAAAACCATTGAACAGAGCAGGTAAGTATAAGATGTTTGTAAAGGTGTTTGTGTGTTTTTGTGTTTTTTTTTTTTTTTTTTTATCAAAATAACCACTTTAACTCTGGAAGTGACTAGGCCATTTTTTTGCGATACGGCACTGCGTTACACTGACAATCGCACGGTAATGCAACTCTGTACTCAAAAATTTTCTTTTTTTTTTTTTTTTCCCCCACAAACAACTTAATTTTGGTGGTATTTGATCACCACTGCGTAATTTTATTTTTTGCACTATAAACAAAAAGACCAATAATTTAAAAAAAAACTTTTTTTTTTTTTTTTTTTTTTTTTTTTACTTTCTGCTATAAAACCTATCCAATAAAAAAATGTTAATCAAGTTTCTTCTTAAATTTAAACTAATATTTTATTCTGCTACATATTTTTGGTTAAAAAAAATCCCAATAGTGTATATTGATTGGTTTGCGCAAAATTTATAGCATCTACAAACGATGGGATATATATACTGGAAATGTTTTTTATGTTTTATATACTAGTAATGGTGACGATCAGCAACTTTTATAGCAGGACTGCGATATTGCGGCAGACAATTGGACACTTTTTTTTGACAATTTGTGGGAACCAGTGACACTAATAGTGATCATTGCTAAAAATATGCATTGACACTGGCTGGAAGGGGGTTAAACCTTTAGGACAATCAAGGGGTTAACTGTGTGCCTAGCCAGTGTTTTTGTGTACAGTTAGGTGTTTTTTTGCTAAGGAAGGTGATGGATTATAGTGCATGCTTTGCAGGGACACAAAATCCATCACGTCCCCATCAGAACAAAGCTCTGCCTTGTTACATAAGAGCTCCAATCATCCAGTGCCTGGCACCTGCAGATTGGCACCAGCAAAAGCAGGCCCCCACAGCACGTGTGCCCCCCTGTATATGCGCAATTCTGAACAGTAGCAGTATATCTGCTATGGGGCGGTCCTTAAGTGGTTAAACACTGCTTGGGATTTCTGTGCATTTTTTTTTTCTTTTCTGCTTGAAGGGGTGTAGCAGTACCCCACACATTTTTAATAGTAAAGAGAGGAAGCTAATCTCATTTAAAAATATTTCTCCCCACAGGGCTTTAGCCTTATAAGAGATGTTGCACAATGTCTTGACGAAGGGTGCAGTGGAGTCCGTTTTTTTTTCAAATCCATGCAGAACCTTTTTTATTTATTTATTTTTTTAAGCTGTAACATATAGGGAATGCAACCCACATGGCTGATGTGGGGTAGCTAGAGATGTGGCCCCTGCTGTATTTAGAAATGGGTGCCGCGTTGGGGTGCTGCTGAGCGGCTTGCCTTCTCTTGTGTTAGCAGACTGGAGAGGCCCAGTCTTGTGTGTCCATGAAACCAACATCACTGGGAATGAATAGGAACAAAGTCAATCCTAGTTGGCTTTTTTGAATCGGGGGAGAAAGAATACAGTTGTAACTGTCAATCACAAAGTATAGTGTTGTAGCTTCCATGAGGTTGTGGGCTTGTGTATTTCAGTGACAGTGATGCTTTCCAGCATGACCATTCACCGCACAAGGCAACAATTACAACTGTACTTTCTTCTCCAATCCTAAATAGCAGGATGGCAGCCGGGTGGAAGGGTCTGTGCTTCAGTCGCTTGCTTTTTTGTGATAATTGCAGGGGAGGCACAGGGCTTCACAGCTAGATGACAGAGCTTCAGAATAAAGAACAGGGATGGCTTCAGTGCTGGCTGGAATTAACCTATAAATTGGGCTTCAGCATGGGATGGAGCTACTGGCTGTAATTCACCTATAGGAACTGTCATAAATTGGGCTTCAAGTGGAAGTAAACCCCCCTATCGTTTTCAGCCAAGGAAGCTGCCATCTTTGCCTCTGTTTAATCTTCAACTGCCACAGTGCTGCACATGTGATCCGTTATGACACCAGCCATTGGATGGTTTGACTGTTTGGTTGAGAGCACAGCCAATGTGCAGTTAGCATTCCCGGCATGCCTTTTTTTTTTTTTCAACTGTTAAATCGATGGGTTTACTTCCGCTTTCAGCATGGGATGGCGCTACAACCAACGTTGACAGAACTAAAAATGTAAATTTTAATAAAAACCACTGCACACATTTTAACAATACCAAATGCTGTGGAATGCGCCGTCCGATTTCCTTCCCCCACCCCTGGAAAATTCAACAGAAGTTTAAAAATTCTGCCACTACGTCGTCTTTTATACTGCCAATCAAAGGGAAGTCCTGTTTCTGACTTCAGCCATGGGACTGTTTTGATGTGCTGAAGGACAATATCGAATGTCTCATGCCATTGGAAGAGCACATTGCGTGAGGAGAACTCTTGACCTATTGGAAAATCTCCCTTCTAGCATGGCCAAATCTTCATTCTTCTATGGAAAAAGTGGTGACTATACATTTGCCAGGGATAGATTAGGATTGTGGGAATAGCCGTTCCAACTGTGAGAACAGGAAGATTTCCCCTTACTGTCAGTCTTGGGAGTCGTATTCTCTATCGTTACAGCAGAAGTAGCTAGAAATCTGCAGAATTTATTATTTTTTTAAAATACATTTTTAATGCTGAACTCCAAACAAATACAGATGAAATGCAAAAAAGGATAGAAGTTTACCTACCAAAGTATTTGTATTTGCTAATGCTCCATTTTTAGTTTTATGGTTGGCGAGATTTTGGATTCAGTACGTTGACGTGTGATGGGCGTTTCATTTTATCACATTGTTTACTTTTTTTGAATTTATTTTTTTTACTTTATTTGAAGAGACCCATCAGTCATGTGCCTGCACAGCTGTGTTGTGCACTACAATGCCATGCTCTCCAGTTTTCTGTATGTTACGATTACTGCACTGTATCTCCTATCTGCATTTCAGTGTGAAAACCAAAACAATTTGTATTCTGCGTGCCTTTAGTGGTGACCTGTGCCAATCCATTGCAGAAAAACACAGGTCACCGTTGGCTCGAACACTTACAGGTCTTGTCCCTCCCCCAGCCTGTGACTGGGTTGTGAAAAGAGAAGCAGCAGAATGGTGAGATTATCACTCTGCTCCCTCCTCCTATTGGCACAACTTATTAGCTCTCTGTGCTGCTTCTTTATGTCTCAGTGATCTGCTGTACGTGGATTTCAAATGGCTGGTACCAAATTCATTTAAATTTTGAGTGCAAACATGGTTTACAGCAGTAAAAGAACAAAAAAAAAAAAGCTTTAAAAACATGTTAATGGTTACAGAGATGCATTAATTTCGTGTCGTCTTCTTTTTTTTTTTTTTTTGCCCGGAGACCAGCTTAAATGTGTGTTTGTTTTTTTTAACATTTTCTGAACAGCAGTAGGAAACTTACACTGGCAGGTGGCAATGTGCATTACATTATTTTATAGCTTGTGGTCTTTCCTTCACGCCCATTCTAAGTGGCCTGAACTGTTCACGCAGACAATGTATGGAATCCATGTAATGTAACCAGTAGTTGGCATGAACAGCTGTGCTCTATGCTCTAATGTCTTGGTATCTGTTATATGTGCTTTGTGCATCCATCTGTCAGCATTTCTTTTTTCTTTTTTTTTTCAATTTGTGATCATTATTGTATAATCCTAAAAATAAAAGCAAATTGCAAACATCAGTCTGTCTTTGATTATTTTATAATTCGACTTTCCTTCTTTTTTCTTTCCTTTTTATTAATGCATTGCTGTTTAGTTATGCATGCTGCCTTTTTTCATTCTTGCCCTTATTTGCATGTCTTTTTCAGACATCATATCATCGTTAGCTAAATACGGTGTGAAATTACCTTATCCAGAGCCATCCAAAAGCAGTCTGAACGCACCAAAGGCTCAGGATGGCAATAATTCACAAAAGGAAGACGTGCCAATTCCAGTGCCGAAGCCAAGAACTTTTAAAGTGAATGGACAGCCGCAGGATCGTTCGAACTCGACGCTTAAGAGAGAGGACTCTTTAAATGGTACGGGCAAACCGCGAGGAATTTTAAAACGCAGGTCAAGTTCAAGCTCTACAGATTCTGAAAGTATAAGGATAGCTCAGAGCGTTGAGCCCAACAAAATAGTTTTGCCCGGTTCCCCCATACTTGAATCTGGGCAGGATAACTTCTTTGATGAACAAGACGCAACCTCTGATAACACTGCAGACAGACTCAAACAAGTAAGATTCTCAGAAAAAATCCAGCAGAGGCCACCTTCTCCAATCCCAGAACCATACATTCTCAGAGAAGTCGGTGAATATGGAATTTTGGATCCAGGTTTATCGGTCAATGGTTTAGATAATGGACTCGAGGACCACAGTGATTCAGAAGACTCCACACTAGACCGAGATTCTTCTGCTACTGAAATGTTAATTAAGATTCTTGAGCAAAATGCTATGCTAGAAAACCAAGCTTCCATTATCGAGCAACTACCTTCTTTGGAGACTGAAAGGAATCAGGTGGCACCAAAGGAAGACTTGAGTAAAAATGATACGTTAAGGCTTGAAGCCAGTACTGACATAAGCATAGATCCCCCATCAAATTTTTCTGGTAAGGGATTCAGAGAATGTTTTGCATCACAGACCATTAGATCCTTGTGCATGCATACATTCTCCAGAGTCATTTTAGAGATGGCCCATCAATGGTACATCTAAACTCAATAAATCAAACCCGCATACATGCAGCTGTTGGTAAATAATTGACATCACCAAGTATCTTTGAATTAATTTCTTGTTTACAAAACAGAAAATTTAATTTTTAATTGTAGAAAGCTATGCTACATGTGTGGGCCCCCCCCCCCCAATTCGCGTTTTTGTTTAGAAAAATTATTTTAAAAATT
This sequence comes from Lithobates sylvaticus, assembly GCA_028564925.1. Classification (NCBI taxonomy): domain Eukaryota; kingdom Metazoa; phylum Chordata; class Amphibia; order Anura; family Ranidae; genus Lithobates; species Lithobates sylvaticus. Next base: position 593,434,065 of record CM053027.1, read on the forward strand.
TTAGTTTTTTACTTTTGAATTCTGCTCGCACGACATTTTTCACGTCTATGTAACATAGCCCTACAAAAAAATAAGAATAAATAAATATCCATCCATCTCTCAATCATGGACTTAATTCCTGTTTAAATTAACGTTGGTATAATTCCGTTTAGAATCAAGCAGGAAGTAAATCTGTTTTCTGATGAAAAATTTTATAATTTTAATTTATCACTTGTGATTCATCATCAATACTTTTAATGTTGCTGTTTTTGTCGTTTTTGTTTTTCTCCTTCAAATCCAATGTGACGTGTGTGTGTGTGTGTGTGTGTGTGTGTGTCTATCTATGTGTCTATACTTGTATGAGTTTCAAGTTCATCAAATTATTTATTTAGTTTGACAATTTTGACCTAAGAAATAAATTCTCCCAGAATGTTATCAGTTTTGAGTGGACTCCCCTCAGGCCCCGTCACATTGTTCAACTTCTCAGTACCCAAAGGACAAGTCCAACAAACCCCTTTTTCCGCAAAGATATGTTTTTTTTTTTTTTTTTTTTCGTTTTTTTTATTTGTAGTTGACACATACATACTTTTCTCAGATCTATGCCGAACAAATCTGTTACCGGCATCTTCCCCGAATCCTAGACATAGATTATGGCACAGGCTGGTTATGGCTACTTACGTGGATTTGTGAACTAGATTTGGTATGCTATGTAGAGGGGAGACAGAACCCAAAAACCCCAAATAAGTTATGCCAAGCCAGTCCTTGATCAAGTCCTCACAAAACTGGTAAATCTTTTCTTGGGTGAACGTTTTTTTTTCTTTTTTTTTATTTATTTTTTTTTTTTTTTGTACGTTTTTAAATGGTACAAAAAAAAAATCAGCATTTGTTCCCTCTTCCTAAACTGGCTAGTAAATATTTTTTTTGTTTTATTTTGTAGATGAGGAGCCTCTCTATGCAGTTGTTAATAAGACTAAAGCAGCCTCCTCTCCAAGTCAAGCACAGGGTAAGGTGATGTCTTGAAGTCTATTTGTGGAAGTAGGATACCACTAATTTGGCATGCGTGAATCGATATAATTAATTTAACAAAATACTGAATCATGTGTTGTTAGAAATTGCTTAAATTATGCATGCAAATTGACAATCCAAATGATGTTGATGCCTTCATAAGACAGTGGAGAGTGTAAAAAGACTTAAACGATATTGCCAAATTTTTAACCGGCTAGCTTTCAAACTTTCGGACAGGTCCTCCTTGTTCTCAATAGTGCAGAAATAAGTTGCTGTGTTTTAATTTGTGAGAGTCCAAAATCCTTTTTGGGATGCAGAATGATCTTTAGAGGATCTGACTTAAAAGTGCACGTATGCCCAGACTATGAACCTTCTATTTACACATTCTAGAAGTAAAAATAAAAAAAGCCATCCCTTGACTTGTACTATGAAGTTATTATTTTTAATGACCACAACACTGACTCTAAAGTCATTATTTTAGGGCTGGTTCAGGCCCTGTGTGGTGCGATTTGAGCCAGTTTTATTTTGAACGACCTGAATCGCACTGTACAACACCAAACACTGTGCATGCACTACTTTAACCACTTCAATACCTGCCACTTTTAACCTCTTCCTGCTCAGGCCAATTTTTCAGCTTTCAGCACTATTGCACGTTGAATGACAATTGCGCGGTAATGCAATGCTGTACCCAAACAATTTTTATAAATTTAATTTTGAGAGCAATAAAGCTTTCTTTTGGCGGTATTTAATCACCACTGTGTGTGTTTGTTTAGCAAAAAATAAAAATAAAAAAGCTGGAAATTTTGAGAAAGTTGTATAAAATTTTGTAAAAAGGTAACTTATCTCCTCCAATGACGGGGCGGCGCTGACTAGGAGGCGCTGGTGCTGACTGGGCGGCACAGATCCCCTCCAATCAGGAAAGCCACTTATCGTCTGGGCTTTCCTCACACGCTGTCAGCGTGAGTAGAGAAATGTCGATAACCACCACTTTCCATTTACACTGTGATCAGCTGCGATTGGACACAGCTATTCACATGGTAAAGAGTTACGTCATAGGCTCTTTACCGTGATCGGAGATGGGGTGTGTCCAAGCAGCACCGCACCACCGATCGCCACACGCTTGAGCGGCATGTTGTGCAGGACGTCATATGATGCCCAGTCAGAACAATAAAACAACCATCATTTTTGCTATAGGCTGAGCGAAATGTGGTTAAACGCACTGCAACCTCATCAGATGGTACTTTTTGTGCCATGCGATCCAGCGCAGGCAAACGCACTGCGTTTGGGCTGTTAACATTGACACACGCTGCAGATCCCCCCACTGCAGTGCATTTTAAACGTGGTTCAGGAAATGCACACGGAATGGCGGTTTTCTGCATGGCATTCTGATGTGAGTGGGCGCTCAGGTTCTAACAGCTTAGAAACACCAGATGTGTGTTCACATTGTATGGCTGGCAGGCTTCCAAGATTCTGTTGCAATAGAAAATCTATAGAACAAGAACTAAGATTTGTGCCTCTGATGTGAAGGTTAATTTTTTCAATATAGCTATAGGGGTGAGTGAGGGCTTGTTTTAACCGCTTCCAGACCAGCCGCCGCAGTTATACTGCGGCAGGTTGGCTCCCCTACACAAGCCGTCGTAGCTGTACGTCGGCTCTTTAAGACTTCTCCAGGGGCGCGAGCGTGCGCCCGGAGCTGATGCGAGTGCCCGGCGGGCGCAATTGCTCGTTACAGAACATTGTGTGTGTGGGCGCGCGCGCGAACACTCAAATCCCGGTTCTCTCAGGGAGAATAGACCGTGTGTTGAACACCGATCTCTCTCCCTCTCTCTCCCTGTCTCTGTCTCTCTCCCCCCCACCCCCCTACAGTTAGAACAGACCTAGGGAACACAGTTCACACCTTGATCGCCCCCTAGTGTTAACCCCGTCATTTATACAGTAATCAGTGCATTTTTATAGCACTGGTCCCAAAAATTTGTCAAGTGTCCAATTTGTCTGCCGCAATATCGCAGTCCAGATAAAAATCGCTGATCGCCGCCATTACTACAAAAAATAAAAATGCAATAAAACTATCCCCTATTTTGTAGATGCTATAACTTTTTTGCGCAAATCAATCAATATACGCTTTTGTTTATAGTGCAAAAAATCTAAACCGCAGAGGTGATCATATACCACCAAAAGAAAGCTCTATTTGTGGGAAAAAACAAGTCAATTTTGTTTGGGTACAGCGTTGCATGACCGTGCAATTGTTAGTTAAAGCGACGCAGTGCCGTATTGCAAAAAATGGCCTGGTCATTGAGAAGCCAAATCTTCCGGGGGTGATGTGGTTAAAGTGCTTCTACTGCTTACTCAGCATATGTATTACTTTAATGCATAACCAGGGCACAATTTCAGTTCAATGGGAAGTCTGTGGCCAGTCTATGGACATTCAAATATTTACATTTTAAAACCAGCCCTGACTGACCAGTGCGTTGGGGACCGCAGAGCAATTTGTCACATTTTTTTTTTTTTTTTTTTTTTTTTTTAATGAAGACCCTCTGGTTAGTTATCGGATTTGAGTAACAACATCTCACCCGATTCTCTTTCCCAGCAGTGACTTGACAGCCCTTTAGCCTTACAGTGTAATAACGTGAGTGTACTGTTTAACATGGAAGGCTACCAAGTCCTTGCTTGAAAGGGACCTATATATATATATATAATGGTTATAAACTGTAGTTTCAGTTCACCTCCAAACTATATAATTTTTTTCTGTATTAAAATTTAGTAGACCTCTGGCTAAGAACCCTTGCTTGGATTGGGTAGATAAGATTTTCTCCTAAAATTATTATTGAGAATTTAGAGTTTTTGCATATATATATATATATTTTTTCTTGAACGCTGAACTAAAAAAAATAATTGTGTAAACATGAAAAATATATTTATAGCATATAAATTTATCATATAGCAGTTGAGCTGCAGGCTCATTTCCACACGTATACTTGTATATTCATATCTGCTCTGGTAAAGAAAAGCTTGTTTACATAGCTCAAGCTTAAATTTACAAAATTACAACTCCTTCCACCTTCTACCTTCACAGTTCATAGGGGAGTTTTAAGAGTCTAAAGGCAAACATCTGCTGTTGTGCTCTTGTAGAAAACTTCTGTTCTGTGAATTCTACGTAATGGATGCACCCTAGATTCAACGTTTGTTGCCAAAATAAATGTTTCGGTATGAAATACAGAAAAAAAAAAAATAAATTAAGCCAACACTTTTAATTGTAAATAACTCATTCAAAACCAAAGTGTTTTTTTTATTTATATTTTAAAAAAATTATTTCAATTTAAGATTCAAGAAAGTTGGGCCCCATTTTAGCCAAAACCATTAACCACTTGCGGGCGGCCTGCCGTCATTTTACATCGCTACTTTGAAGAGGAATTCCGTTGTTCTGGCAGCAGCTAGCTGCCATAACCCTGGTATCCTCTTCTTCAGCGGGCGGTCTGCTTCAAGATTAAAGTGGTCTCTGCGGAGGATTCGCCGCAAGATCACTTTATCGGTGGCGGGAGAGGGCCCCTCCCGCCTCTCTCCGGTGCCCTCCGCTGCTTATCGGAGGCGATCATGCTCTGGCTTGGCATGGAGACAAGTGAGGGGAAGATGGCCCCCACCCATCTCCATACCACTGCAGGGCGGAAGCAATGTCAAAATGTCACTTCCGCCTATAGCTCTTAAAGGGACTTTTTTTTTTTTTTTTTTTTTTTTTTTGCATTTTAGTGTAAATGAGATCTGAGGTCTTTTTGACCTCAGATCTCATATTTTTAAGAGGTCCTGTCATGCTTTTTTCAATTACAAGGGATGTTTACATTCCTTGTAATAAGAACAAAAGTGACAACATTTATTTTTTTATTTTTTTTAAAAGAACAGTGTTAAAAAATAAAAAGTAAATAAATAAAAAACAAAAAAACAAAACCATTTTTAAACGCGCCCCATCCTGCCAAGCTTGCATGCAGAAGCGAACGCATATGTGAGCAGCACCCGCATATGAAAACAGTGTTAAAACCACATGTGTGGTATCGCCGCAATCGTAAGTCTAAACATGCAACCCGTAGAATTTTTTTTTTTTTTTTTTTAAATGTCGCCTATGGAGATTTTTAAGGATAAAAGTTTGTCACCATTCCACGAGAGGGTGCAATTTTGAAGCGTGACATGTTGGGTATCAATTTACTCGGCGTAACGTTATCTTTCACAATATAAAAAAAAAATTGGGCTAACTTTACTGTTGTCTTATATTTTTTAACTCAAAGTGTATTTTTTCCAAAAAAAGTGCGCTTGTAAGACCGCTGCGCAAATAAGGTGTGACAAAGTATTGCAACGACCGCCATTTTATTCTCTAGGGTGTTGGAACCCCCAAATATAATATAATATAACATTTTAGTTTTTTTGTAATTTTCTAGCCAAAAAAAATGTTTTTAACTTGTAAACACAAAATATCAGAAAGGGAGGCTCTGTCCTTAAGTGCTAGTTCCTTCAAGAAAGTTGGGCCCCATGTTACAAAATTTTAAAACCTGTTTTATCCCTTTTTTTCCAAAGCTGTTCGGTTTAAAAAAAAAAAGTCAGCGGCGATAAATATTGAAGCTGGTGACTTTTAATGTAACCACTTCGATGCCAGGCACTTTAGCCCCTTCCTGCCCAGGACAATTTTTAGCTTTCAGCGCTGTCACACTTGAAGACCCCTTTCACACCACACCGCCCATAGCGTTGGCGGTAAAACGCCACTATTTTTAGCAGCGTTTTACCGTCGGATTTGCGGCACATTTTGGCTGCTAGCGGGGAGCTTTTACCCCCCGCTAGCGGCCGAGAAAGGGTTAAAATGCCGCAATAGCAGCGTTTTGCCGGCGGTATTACAGCGCTGCCCCATTTCACCGCTCCAAAGAAGCTGCTGGCAGGATTTTTGTGATGCCCTGCCAGCGCACCACTGCAGTGTGAAAGCCCTCGGGCTTTCACACTGCAGACAATGGAGCATCAGTTTGAGGGCGGATTGCAGGCGCTATTTCTAACGCTATAGCGCCTGCAAAACGCCCTCGGTGTGAAAGGGGTCTTAATGACAATTGCGTGGTCAGGCAACACTGTACCCAAACTTTATAATTTTCTTCCCACAAATGGAGCTTTCTTTTGCTGGTATTTGATCACCACTGGGGTTTTTATTTTTTGCTAAACAAACTAAAAAAAAAAGAAATTTGTGGAAAAAAAAAAAAAATTATTTTCGGTTATAAAATTGTTTTCTCATTCACTGATGAGGCGGCACTGATATGCAGCACTGATGGGCACCAATAGGCAGCACTGATAAGTGGCAATGAGGTGCAATGTTTTGGCAGCTGTGGTGGCACATCTGATGGGGCTATGCTGATAATCAATGTTCCGATTATCAGCACAGACCCCTCCCGCCGTCGATCAGCTCTCCCTGTCAACACGAACCGAGGAATGCCATTTACCGGCACTTCCTGGTTCACACGATGATCACAGCTGATCACGTGGTAAGAAGCCTCTGTCGGAGGCTTCTTACCAGGATCAGAGATGCGGTGTGTCAGACTGACCCGCCGCACTCGCGATCAACGAGGTCATCCTCGAGCAGTTTTATTTGCTGGTCTTCGGTTCCCGATGCCAACATGTTTAGTGTGGGAAGCTGGCTTTGAAGCCGCAGTGAGTCAGTCAGCTCTGTTTAAATGGTCTTGCAGCCTCCTGCGACCCGTGATGGGTCCCAGAAGGTTGCAGGGGAGGACTTCCAGAGTAATTGCCTAGGCAATTACAGTGAAAGGGGGAGTAGGTACCTAAGAAGAGAACTAGCTTCTTGCCCCCCCAAAAAAGTTCCAAATGACGAGAAAAGGGGGGGGGCAGGGGGAGGGTGACACAAGGTAAAGTGTATCTTAATCCAACTTTTTTTTTTTTTGTTTTTTTTGTTATAGTACAGTGTGAAAAGATTAGAAGTCATGTTGGGTTTGTATTGCTGTCTTTATCCCCAATGGGGATATTTTACCCTCAACCTTTCAGTTGGGGTCACTATTAAGGACATGGCTTAAAGTAGAAGTTTACCATAACACTAAAATCTATAAATCTACAAGCATCCATGATCTAAGACTAACCTATCTAGCCCTGTAAAGAAGAAATTGCTATACATTACTTTTTTTGAAGCCGGTCCAGTCCGGTCCCACGGGAAGCGGTATCCACAATGGAAGCCCCTGTATCTTGGAAATGGAAGCTTTCCTTTTAAAGATGGGGCAGTTGACGTATGGGTATTCCAACTGATACAATCTGCCAAAGGGTTCGTATTTCTGTTCAGCCACTTGTGTGATTTAGGCACACCCTAGCAGAGAGCACAGTCAGGTTGCTGATCTCCCTCCTTTTTTTTTATTTATTAATTTTTTTACTGGCATTAACCCGTAGAGTTGCTTCATCAGCTTGTCCCTAACTTGTTACTGGACTGTGACAGAGAGGCAGCACACTGATTTCTTCACTCTGCACTTTCCCCTGCAAGCATATTCTAACTGTTTGGACACCATGAGCTAATGTGAAGGCAGAACATCAATGTCTGTGTGATTCTCAATGTTTAATTGGTATACAGGTCCTTCTCAAAAAATTAGCATATTGTGATAAAGTTCATTATTTTCTGTAATGTACTGATAAACATTAGACTTTCATATATTTTAGATTCATTACACACAACTGAAGTAGTTCAAGCCTTTTCTTGTTTTAATATTGATGATTTTGGCATACAGCTCATGAAAACCCAAAATTCCTATCTCAAAAAATTAGCATATCATGAAAAGGTTCTCTAAACGAGCTATTAACCTAATCATTGCAATCAACTAATGAACTCTAAACACCTACAAAAGATTCCTGAGGCTTTTAAAAACTCCCAGCCTGGTTCATTACTCAAAACCGCAATCATGGGTAAGACTGCCGACCTGACTGCTGTCCAGAAGGCCATCATTGATACCCTCAAGCAAGAGGGTAAGACACAGAAAGAAATTTCTGAACGAATAGGCTGTTCCCAGAGTGCTGTATCAAGGCACCTCAGTGGGAAGTCTGTGGGAAGGAAAAAGTGTGGCAGAAAACGCTGCACAACGAGAAGAGGTGACAGGACCCCGAGGAAGATTGTGGAGAAGGACCGATTCCAGACCTTGGAGGACCTGCGGAAGCAGTGGACTGAGTCTGGAGTAGAAACATCCAGAGCCACCGTGAACAGGCGTGTGCAGGAAATGGGCTACAGGTGCCGCATTCCCCAGGTCAAGCCACTTTTGAACCAGAAACAGCGGCAGAAGCGCCTGACCTGGGCTACAGAGAAGAAGCAGCACTGGACTGTTGCTCAGTGGTCCAAAGTACTTTTTTCGGATGAAAGCAAATTTTGCATGTCATTCGGAAATCAAGGTGCCAGAGTCTGGAGGAAGACTGGGGAGAGGGAAATGCCAAAATGCCTGAAGTCCAGTGTCAAGTACCCACAGTCAGTGATGGTCTGGGGTGCCATGTCAGCTGCTGGTGTTGGTCCACTGTGTTTTATCAAGGGCAGGGTCAATGCAGCTAGCTATCAGGAGATTTTGGAGCACTTCATGCTTCCATCTGCTGAAAAGCTTTATGGAGATGAAGATTTAATTTTTCAGCACGACCTGGCACCTGCTCACAGTGCCAAAACCACTGGTAAATGGTTTACTGACCATGGTATTACTGTGCTCAATTGGCCTGCCAACTCTTCTGACCTGAACCCCATAGAGAATCTGTGGGATATTGGGAAGAGAAAGTTGAGAGCCGCAAGACCCAACACTCTGGATGAGCTTAAGGCCGCTATCGAAGCATCCTGGGCCTCCATAACACCTCAGCAGTGCCACAGGCTGATTGCCTCCATGCCACGCCGCATTGAAGCAGTCATTTCTGCAAAAGGATTCCCGACCAAGTATTGAGTGCATAACTGAACATAATTATTTGAAGGTTGACTTTTTTTGTATTAAAAACACTTTTTCTTTTATTTGTCGGATGAAATATGCTAATTTTTTGAGATAGGAATTTTGGGTTTTCATAAGCTGTATGCCAAAATCATCAATATTAAAACAAGAAAAGGCTTGAACTACTTCAGTTGTGTAATGAATCTAAAATATATGAAAGTCTAATGTTTATCAGTACATTACAGAAAATAATGAACTTTATCACAATATGCTAATTTTTTGAGAAGGACCTGTAGATGCCCAGGGGTGTAACTAGGATACAGCAGCAAGGGTAGCTGCTCTTGGCACAGAGATGGAATAAGATAAAAAAATACTTTAAAATGCCTCTGAGGTGTTATAAATTATGTTAAAAATTTAATCCACCTACAATTGCTGTATTTTACCCAAAATTGCATTTCTGGGAAATCTAGCATGTTAAGATAATTGGCATGCCGAAAATGGGTTAAAAAAATGAGTCGTGGTATGGATTTTTATTTTGTGGGATGGAAGGGGATTAGGCTAAACCCTGTGCCCAAGATGTATAAATCTCTAGTTGCACCTCTGTGTAATGGAATGCTCAGTATGCTTATTTTAACTGTGTTGCAACTGTAGCATCTAGAAATACAGTTAATCTTGGTTTTCCCACAGACTTTGATATGGACGATGCCCTCATGGAGCCAAGGTTTCATGGCCAAAGAGGGAAGACTCAAAATATTTACCTAAATGAGAAGCCGCTGGAGTTTGGAAACAGTTTTAGTGGAGGAGGAAAAGTAATCTTTGAGTCCAACTATCCTAGTAAGAAGCCCAAAGAAAGCTACAGCCTTTCCAGTGAAGATCTGACTCCAGAAAGGGACAGAATTTCCAAAACCTCACCCAGTAACATGGTAAATAAGCCAGTGGCTATTGCCCAAGACGGTGATGATCCTGTTGAATCTGTGGGACTCTGGAGACGACCTTTTAAGTTGGAGAACCAAGAACCAAGACAGCCTTCTCCTGAATTGACCAAAGAGCAGAAAACCGATGTTAAAGCTAAAGACTCATTTGGTAAAACCTACTCGGAAAATCCACCTACTTCTAAAACTGCCTTTGGAGAAAATGGCAAGGAGACAGAATATAAGTCTATAGTTCTCCAAAATAGGTATGGTGCTGAACGTAAGCCACTTGGATTAACCGCTAAATTAGTCCAAAATGCATCAGAACCTTCTAAAACTAGTGGTCAGCTAGATTCTTTGCTGCATAAAAATGAAGGCAGACAAGACTTGCCCAGATCGTTACATTTTAACGTGATGTCTTTGAAAGATAGAATGAATGACATGCCAAGGGAACAGATGTCAAACCCTTCCCAGTTTCAGAGCTTAAAGCATTTCTGGAATGTAGAGGAGAAAAATATGCCCGACGAAACAACCGTTACATCACCAGATAAAATCCTTATGCATGTCTCGAGCAGAAATAAGCCCACTAGATCTGATATTAGACGAAGAAGCTCAGAGATACCAGCAGATAAAGTCCTACTCCCGAACACACCGGACAACCTTTCAGAAGAGGAGCAGACTTCTCAGAAAGTAGCTTCGTGGTTAGCACAAACACCGGCTGTTTATGTGGACGGTCAGATGGATCAAAATGAAGATCAGTTATCTTCTGGGAAGGACATTGTAGAGCATGTCCGAAAGTCAGCAGTACCTAAAAAATCAGATTTTACAAACTCTCTTCAAAAACCCAGAGAAGAGGCTTTGGAAACCCCTATGATAACAGAAACTGAAAAATCCAAGACGGATGACATTCAAATGGTGTCACAGGGGGAGTCTGACTTGGGGTACCACAAGCAAACCACCATAACTTTTTCTCCTATTTCACAAAATTACAGGAGAGCTCCTACTACAGATCTTAAAATGACAGACAGAGATTTTTATGGTCGGGTTGTACAGATGAGTAACAAACCGTCCCCTGCAAAGGAAACGCTCAGTGTGAAACCAAAGAATGAACCTTATGATGAAATGGATAAAACAGTGGCTTCAGAAAAGCCACCCAGGAAATCTAGAATTGGTTTTGAGACTCTCCATAATGGTATTTCAGATAAAGAATTAAGCCTGCCCAAAGAGGAAAGTGAGGCAGAGGAAATAATAGAGAAGTCCGCAGTACCCAGGAGTAGAGATCAAGAGGATTTTATCTTTGCTCTGAAAAAACTAGAAATTGAAGCCTCTAACCAACCTCCTCTTCCAGATTTTGAAGTGAAAGGTCAAGGTGAGATACCTAAAGAAGAAATAACACAAAACACAGTTACTCCTGTGAAATCATCATTTACAATGGGCTTTGAACCTTTAAACTCAGCCAATGCTACTAGTGAGCTTGAGACATCTACGGATCAGGCAGAGGAAATAATAGAGAAGTCATCAGTACCCAAAAGTCGAGATCAACAGGATTTTATCTTGGCTCTGAAAAAATTAGAAATTGAAGCCTCTAACCAACCTCTTCCAGATTTTGAAGTGAAAGGTCAAGGTGAGATGCCTAAAGAAGAAATAACACAAAACACAGTTACTCCTGTGAAATCATCCTTTAAAATTGGCTTTGAACATTCCAGCTCTGCCAATGATAATGCGTTTGAGACACCTACAGATCACTCTGTAAAATTCCAACCTCAGCGTAGCTATGCATCTATTAAAGAATCTGGTACTGAAGTTCCCAGTTACATGGAAGAAACTATAGAGAAGAGCACAGTACCAAGTAAAAAAGATAATGAAGATCTCAGTATTGCCTTGAGAAAGCTGGAGCTTGAGGCCATTGAACACCAGTCTGATGAATATGTTGCTGGCGTCAATCAAGGGGTTGAGTTTGAGAAGCCAAAAAGCAAACTGGCTTTACAGAACAACTCTGAGGATCATTCTGATATAAATTATTCCTACTTGAGTAATGAAAAAAGCGTGGATGACCTGGAGAAACTACCAAAGGTATCCCCATATAGGTTAAAAGGGATATCTCCAAATCGGCTAGACACATTTGATGGACAAGGAAAACTTTCAGTTTCCGAAGAACAACCAATAGAAAAAATCAACATGGTTGAATCTCAAAGCGGTGTAGATTTTCACAACCGCCTAATGCGATTGGAGGAACAAGCCAAGATTCCTGAAGACCCTGAAGATCTCTTGGTGGATGACACAGTTAAAGTTTCCCAGTTTCCAAACCAAAAATTAGTAATTTCCAAAAAGGTGTACTCGAGCATCGAATCGATGCCATCAATTGAAAACTTCAGTGAGAGTGGGAAGGCTAAGGAAGTTGATTCTTCTTGGAAAACGCCTAAAGGCATTCATGATCCTAAATCACATGACTATTCTCACTATGAAGAGCTGGCAAATTATCCCCACTCTCCTGAACCCTCTGGCTCCTACACGGGAAATGGAAATCTACCATGTGAGAATTTTTTTTATTTTTTATTTTAATGTTTTTTTTCACATAATTTATGCACAACAGTAACAGATTATTATGGTTGTTTTAGATAGGCCTAAATTCATTCATTTGACTATTAGTTTCACGTTAGCCCCTTGACAAGTTGCCCTTATTTATCAGGACTGTCTCTTTTTTTTTTTTTTTATTCTGTGATTTGATGCATCAGTTGCCCACCCGCTGAGGTGAATAGTTTCAAAACAGATTAGTTAATTACAATGGTCAGTTAAGGAACTGCTAAAGACAGTTTAGCTGAAGTTGCAAAAGACTAAAGAAATCGGAGTGTGTGTGTGCTAGGATGTGTGGGTGTTTTTTTTTTTTTTGTTTATGCCAAAAACAAATGCTAGTTTAACATGTGGGAACTAAAGTTAAACACGTTTCTCCACCTCAACTTCTCCTTCTTCTCCTCCTTCTCCTCTTCTTCGTCTTCTTCTCTCTTCTCCTTCTCCTCCTCTTCTTTCCTTCTCCTCTCCCTTCTTCTTCCTTCTCCTTCTTCTCCTTCTCCTCCTTCTCCTTCTTCTTCTTCTTCTTCTTCTTCTCCTTCTTCTTCTTCTTCTCTTCTTCTTCTTCTCCTTCTTCTCTTCTTCTTCTTCTTCTTCTTCTTCTTCTTCTTCTTCTTCTTCTTCTTCTTCTTCCTTCTTCTTCTTCTTCTCTTCTTCTTCTTCTCCTTCTTCTTCTTCTTCTTCTTCTCTTTCTTCTTCTTCTTCTCTCTTCTTCCTTCTTCCCTCCTTCTCCTTCTCCTTCTCCTCCTTCTCCTCCTCCTCTTCTCCTCCTCCTTCTCCTCCTCCTCCTCCTCTTCTCCTCCTCCTTCTCCTCTCCTCATCCATTGATGTTTTCTGCAGCCCTGTAACCGAAACATCATACCTTCGTACAGACAAATGGTTGCAGAAAGTGTCAGAAGTATCCTTTGCATTGCACTCTGTCTATTAATCACAGGTGCAATGCTTTTAAGGAAACATATAGCCAAAGCTTGGTTGGTTGTACTTCTCCTATGGCTCACAGGAGTGCATCTTGTTTTTCACTCCTGTGACCCGTTATCAGCAGTAAACATGTAATGCTTTAAAATTGCACACTTGTGGAATGGCGATAAAACTACGATACTTAAATAATCATTTACATTTGCAACCGCAGCCTATGTATGCATTCGCTGCTGCATGAAAGCAGGAGGATCCAGGGCGATTTAAATTTTTTTTTTACTGTCCCTGTTTGTTTTTTGTTTTTTAAATCCATTTTATTCCTATTGCAAGAAATGTGATCATCCCTTGTAGTAGGTGTAAGGCATACAGGTCCTCTTTATGAAGACATCTGGGGTCAATAAGACCCCAGATATCTCCTCTACCTTGGAAAGCATGAGATCCACAAAAAAAAAAAATTGATCTCCGCTTTCCAGGGGAAAGAAATGGCAGTGTTTACATCAGCCAGAGCCAAATGTAACGTTATGATGCTACTTCCGGCCTCCTGGGATCATAGAGCTGGCTGGGGGCCATAAGGTCCTCGGCCAGCTTTATGATAGCCCAGGCCACTGACTGATTGGATCACCGGCTCCCCAATCGCACAGGGGATGCGCTGTTCGGTGGTGGGAGGGGGTGGCATCCCCTCCTGCTGCCTGTAAAAGCAATCCAGCAGCTGATGAGCTGCTAGGATGGCTTTTACAAGAGAGGGAATTGCTGGCTGAAGACAAAGATATATCTTATCTATAGTGGCATAATCCAGATATATCCACTTCAAGTCCAGACCATCATATGACTTCCTACAGGTGGGAAGGGGTTAATGCAGCTTTGTATTCAATGATGCATCAATTACATTTATTTATTTTTATGTAAGCAGTTTATGTACCTGAATTTGACTTTTTTTTTTTTTTTTTTTTATTTTTATTGCGTGTACGGTTGTACCTTTTTTTAGTTTAGCCATATATAACCTAACGCGTTTGGAGATGTGTTGGTTTCCTTTAAAACTGACCCAAATTAATGAAGTCGTCTTTGCAATTCAGCATCATATGAATTTCCTCTACATCCCTCTGCTAACTAGATTATCCTTGCGACCCAGGTGTACAGCTGGATTGATGGTATAAAGATGGCAGCTCACATAGCAGGCAATCCAGAGTGGCATGGTCAGGGGTACAAACAGGACAGGGACAGAAATAAACGAATTGGAAACCTAACCCTTTCCTACTCAATTCAAAACTAAAAAGTTTCAGTATACATAAACTTTAAAATGTAAAATCATAAACTTTAGCATTGCATCACTCTGTCCCTCACAAGATAAAACATTCGATAAAAAGCTTCCATTTTATCTAAAGTTTTTTTATCTTAATGCATTCAAAGCCTTCAGTGTGTAGCAGCCCCGATTAATACTTACCTGAGCCTTATCTCTGTCCAGCGATGTTGCACGAGAGATTTGGCTTTCCGGGACGGTACCTCCTCATTGGCTAAGACAGCAGCAAAGCCATTGGCTCCCTCTGCTGTCAGTCAGTGAGGCAATGAGGGGAGAGGGGGCAGGGCTAGGCGTGGCTCAGTGTTTCAATGGTCTCGGGTGCCCCATAGCAAGCTGCTTGCTGTGGGGGCACTCGGCAGGAGGGAGCAGCCAGGAGTGCAGAAGAGGGAGGCGAGGGGAGGATCTGGGCTGCTCTGTGCAAAGCCATTAGACAGAGCTGGTAAGTATAACATGTCATTTTTATTTTTCTAACATACAAAAACAAGCCTTTAATATCACTTTAAGTACTTGGTGATTCTGCCAGTCAACTCTGCAGTTCGTGCCTTTCTGTTCTTTTCTGGCCACATTAACTACAGAAGCAAATTTGTGTTGGCCTGGTCAGGTTGCATCCTTGCTCCTTACCTTGGTACCTACAGAATGCCTTGCCCAGACATGATGTGCCTGTAGCCAGCCTGAGACATAATGTGTAAATCAAATTGTACCGCTAAGCAAAAATTTTAGGGATGTAGGGAAGGATTAGAACCTTTTTTTCAAGTTTTTATTGCTGTTACCTCCTCAATGATGAACAGGTGAGGTGAGGACATCTGTTCTGGATACAAATGTTTAAAGCGGTAGTAAACTGCAGGTGGTTAAAGAAGAAAAAATTCCTTGCGAGGCAATATCTGCTAGTATGCATCACATACTAGCAGATTCTGAGAAACTTAACTTTGGAACGTGGTTGTCCAGTGCCGCGTTGTCACCGCTAAGAGGCCTGACATCTTCCTCCGGTCTTTCTTCCGGGTTCGCGGCTACATGAATGGCTGGGGACTTGATGACGTCACTCTGTAAGCCGGACCTTCAGAGCGCATGCGCTGGTGATGTCATTGGCTGCATGCACTCTGAATATCTCCTAAACTGTGCAAGTTTAGGAGATATTCACAGTACCTACAGGTAAGCCTTATTATAGGCTTACCTGTAGGTAAAAGTGGTGTAACAGCATTTACTTACAATTAATGCCCCGTACACACGAGGGGAATTTCCATCAGAAAAATCTTGGATGTTTTTTCCGACGGAATTCCGCTCAAGCTTGGCTTGCATACACGGTCACAAGTTCTCTGAACTTTCGACCGTCAATAACGTGGTGATGTACAACACTACGACGAGCCGAGAAAATGAAGTTCAATGCATCCGAGCATGCGTAGGAATTTTGCGTGTCGGAATTGCCATAGGCGATTGGAATTTACGATAGGAACTTTTTCCGTCGGAAAAATAGAGAACCTGCTCTCAATCTTTTGCTCCCGGAAATGCCGCCAGCAAAAGTCTGATGGAGCATACACACGGTCGCATTTTCCGACCAAAAACTCACATCGGTCTTTTGCTGGCGGCATGAGAGGGGAATTCTCCTCACTGTAGGTAATTTCCTCTAACTTCTGTTAGGTCTCCGGGGCAGGAGGGGGAATTTTTGCAGAGGTTTCAGAGAGCAAAAAATAAACTTGCATAGGTTTCAGCTTTTCTCTACATTATCCAAAACTTTAAAAAAAATTTAACTATTCATGCACTTAAATGTGCACCAGTGTTATCAAATGAATTTGAAGAATATATTAACAAACTTGGGTCACACTTACAATTTAGTATTAATCCAGAGATCCCATAGTTTGATCATTTTGTTAGGGTTCCATTCATAACATAACTTTTTTTTTTTTTTTTTTTTTTTACTGAAACTAAACTTTTTTTTCCTTGAGTGATGCAAGGTCTGCAGACTCCCTAGGTGGCGGCATCTTCAGCCATCTTCAATGGTCGGTGCAAGATGACTTCTCTCCTGTGTGCATGTTAATTGGTTCGGACATGTACTTGGTAACTTGGTGTACAATCAAAGTACTTTTCTGTAGCGATAAATATCCTTACTTTTTTTTTTCTTTCTCCAAGTTAAAGTAGAACTATAGGCAAAAACGTTTTATTTGTTTTTTTTTTAACCATTTTGGCTAGAGCAAGGTAGGCTTTTAACCCCCAGTCAGATTTATTTTTCATTTTTATTTTTTGAATCTCCCTTACGGGGGCACAGATGGCAATAAAAACTGACGGGTGTTCTAATTCCTCTCCACTCTATCCAAAACCTAAAGAAAGAAAAGTATTGCCTTTTTTAGTTATACTTTTTAAGATGCACTTTTTAACTTGTCGCCATATTAAGTTGTAGCTAATTTAGAGGGATAAAATGCATAGGATTGAGATGGCTTTTTTCCCGAATGAATGTCTTCCTATTGGTTGCTTATACTATAACTGTTGTAATTCCTTTATGAACAGGCCAACTCCAGGAACAAAACTGCTTTGATTTTTCAAGGAACTTTGTGGGGTTTTATTTTTTTTTTGGGGTGGATAGGGAGTTTAACCTTTGGGGTCATACTGCCACGTTCAAGGGGATTGAACACTGAGCAAACTGTCGACCAGCATGCCTTTTTTTTTTTTTTTTTTTCTTGATAGTGTTGCATCTTTTTATCAGCTTTGCTCTGTAAAAACCTTACCTGTTCTATTTATACTTGCACCATTTCTTTCTTTTAGGACTTTTTTTTTCAATCAACTCTTCTTTTTATGCATTACTGCTAGAGCTGGTCCCCTTTGAAGCAGTTATCTGGCACATCCATCCTCAACCTAGCTTTTGCAGTGGCACATCTGAACCCTACTGGACTGGATATTGTGGCACTGGTCTGGAAAATACCTGTGAACAACCTAATTTACTTTGGTTGTGGGGCCCCTTTTTAAAATTCTGTTTTTCTACTGTGGAAGGTGTTGATGCTGTGGGACTGAGTGCTGGTATCCTCCACTGGGTTGAGTGTCGCATGCGCATTCTCTGTGCTTTTTCCTGCCATTCAAAGTCAGAGACCCATAAGTTTAGATTTTCAGTTCAGTCCATTTCTGCTGCCTGCCAACAAAGAACGTTGTGACCTCTGGCCATACAACCCTTATTGGCTACCAGCTGTTTGGGTTTTGCTTG
This sequence comes from Lithobates sylvaticus, assembly GCA_028564925.1. Classification (NCBI taxonomy): domain Eukaryota; kingdom Metazoa; phylum Chordata; class Amphibia; order Anura; family Ranidae; genus Lithobates; species Lithobates sylvaticus. The sequence continues at coordinate 593,451,831 of CM053027.1, forward strand.
TACCCTTAGCCTTAAGTTGCCTAACCGCCCTCTGGTCACAACATGCCTTCAAGATACAGAAGGAAAAGTCCTGCTGTAGTGTGTGCCCCCAGCTTACACAAACTGCTCTGGTGCCCACTGATGCAGCCAACCCATCTTTGGAGCCTTTCTTCACTCTTTCAGGTGTGGCTGGTTTCTTCAATTTGGTTAATGTAATGTACTGTGGAACTTCTCTAAAAAGCGTCTGCTTTGATTGCTCTTTGGGGGGCCAAAGTCTCATTGGCTCTACTCCCAGGTACCATTCTCAAGGATGCTACTGGTGGCAAGAGCACCCATCCTTTTTCAGTGGATGAAGCCTTAGCGATGGACTGAAAAGGCTGCACCCCTGCTGTCAGTCAAGAAAACTCCTATTTGTTTTTCCACTACTGCACCATCCATGTTCAGACCCCCCAAGCTGTTCCTAGTCCATGCAAAGGGTCTGGGGCTCAAAGTGCACCAAATTCTCAGACAAGCCTTTCTCTGCAAAGCTGTCCAAAGTGGAGGTGCGTTTGCCAACTTTTTTTGGACAACTTGCATTTCAGACTTTAGTGCAGGAGGGGGTTTCAAATGGCTACAAGTAGGATTTTCCTGCCCCTTGCCCTGTTTTTAATTTAAAACTTTCCTGTGTCACTACACATTAGCAGATCTCCACAGAGCTCTCTTGGGACTTCTGGATCAGGTTGTTGTTGCCCAAGTTCCTATGGTGGAATCTTTTCAGGGGAGTTACTCTAAACTGTTCAGTTCCCAAATCCTAAGGGGCATTCATGGACATGACAAAGGACAGAGTGTTTTACCCACAGCAGGAACTTCAGACTCTTTAAATTTCAGATTTAAGCTCCCCAGTCCAAGAGTCCATCTGACTCCTTTCACATAACTAGCCTGGGTCTGATGATGGGTAAGGGAAATGTGCAGTGCTAAATGCTGTCTTTAAAGTGAGCCAAGACAGAGTATTTAGACAAGGTGTACAATGTAGATGAACACCTTGAATAAGAGAAAATGAACATTTAGGTGTATACAAAAGTGAATGTGCACTATAAAAATCTAAAACAGTGCTCATATAAATTGAGAGAACGTGAGTAGACCTAACATTCAATGTAGGTATTGAATTAACATATCTCTAATATATACAAAACAATCATGTGAAAAATGGAAAACAAATTAAGCAAAAGTCCAGAAAGTGAAATTTTATCACCAATGGGTATAAGGCTTACCAGAAAGATTGAACCCAAACAGGCATACGCCTAATGAGTCAATCGAGCTTGTGATGGAATACACCAAGGGGAACCAGCATTGAACATACACAACCTATGTTAGAAGTATTGTTGTGAAGGACCACAGGAGTTTTTATCCCCAACCGAATAACCCTCCGAAGGGGTAATGACCCGAGGCTGAATGAGTGATCTCTCCCGTATGGTTTATAGGAAGAAGAGAGCGACCACATAGTGTAATTCCATTTCAGTAAAAAGATATTTATTATGTAAAAGAACACTCAAATTTGTGAAGATAAAGCGCTTGATATAAAATATGGATTGTGACGCAGTGGCATCAGCAGAGCCCGTCCCAAAGCGTTTTGTCTAATAAGACATCTGGGGTGAGAGGTCTTATTAGACGAAACACGTTGGTATGGGCTCTGCTGATGCCACTGCGTCACAATCCATATTTTAGATCATGGGCTTTTTTATCTTCACAAATGTGAGTGTTCCTTTTTACAGAATATCTTTTTACTCAAATGGAATAACACTATGTGGTCCCTCTCCTCTTCTTCCTATAAACCATACGGGAGAGATCACCCATCCGGCCCCTGGTCATTACCCCTTCAGAGGGTTAGTCATTAAAAATATTGTTAAGGACCGCAGGAGTTTATATCCCCAACCGGAGGTCGTGTATGTTGATGCTGGTTCCCCTTGGTGTATTACACCATAAGCTCGATTGACTCATTAGGCATATGCCTGTTTGGGTTCAATCCTTCTGGTAAGCCTTATAACTATAACTATTGGTGGTGGATCGTCTATTGGCAAATATTGTCTACACAAATATTTTATATTTCAAGTCACCATGTTCATTCATCTATGGACTTTGAACCATTTCACTTTCTGGTTTTTTGCTTATTTGTTTTCTATTTTTCACATGGTTGTTTTGTATATACGTTAATTTTAATACCTACATTGAATTTTTGGTCTTCTCATGTTCTCTCGATAATTTATGAGCACTGTTTTTTTTATATTTTTTTATAGTGTACATTCACTTTTGTATACACTTAAATGTTAATTTTTTCTTTATTCAAGGTGTTCATCTACATTGTGCACCTTGTCTAAATGTCTTGGTTCACTTTAAAGACAGCATAATAGCGCTGCACATTTCACTTACCTATTTTTCACTTTGCAAACTGATCTTTTGCTGTGCCGGCTGCTACCTTACAACCCAAAGAGACAGCACGGTATAACCATTTTTTTAATTTTTACACCTTGGTCTGATGGCTTCTTATGGAGTAGTCCTGTTTGCCCAGTTTTTACTCCAGATCTGTACAACACAACATTCTGTAATCATTGGGCAAGTCAGTCCAGTCCCTGGACAGACCTATTCAGTTGGCACTGTAGACAAATTTGTCACTGCCTTGGTGGTCCAGGAATCAAGATCTGGATTTGGCAAGGCCCTTCATTCTTGTCTTATTCAAAGATCCTCACAATGGATGCCAGCTTGTTGGGCTGCGGAGGAATACTGGCTTCTTTCAGTGTAGGGGACTTTGTTGTTGGAGTCTTGTCTTATCTTCTGATCAGCATCCTGGGGCAATTTGTCAGAATTCTGTCTGTGCAGCTCTGGACCATTTTCTGGGTGGTCATCTGATCAGGACAGAGTCGGACAGCACCATGACAGTGGCGTACATCGACAATCGGGGGAAAAAAACAAAGTCTTGCTGCAGCAAGAGAGGTAGATATGATCCGGTCAATGGCAGTTCTCGTCCCAGACTTGTCTGCCTTTAACATCTCAGATGTAGACAATTGGCAGGCGGACTTCCTTGGCTGGCAACATCTGGACCCAGTGGTGTGGTCCCCTCACCTGGAGGTATTCCAGGACCTGTGTGGGGGCCACTGGGCTTGATGCTGTGGTGGCTCTGTGGAATCGGTACACATCTGAACCTTTATCGCCTTGTCTGTTTTTCAGAATCAAGATGGAGGGCATTCCAGTGATTCTTATTCTGGATTGGCCCAGAAAGATGTGGTACTCCAACCTGGTAAGACTGTTAATGGATGCTCTGTAGGCTCTACCAGATTTTCTAAGTCTTCTGTCCCAATGACCTTTTACCATCTTGCTTCATGGTCATTGGCTTTAGTGGCATCACTGTTTAAAGTCCAGGCTCTGGGAGACGGACGTTTCTGAATTGTCAATTTTTATGATGCTAAAAACTAGGAAGTCTTCTTATGGCAAGGTCTACCTTTGGGACTTGGAAGATGTATTTTACTTGATGTGAGTTTCAGGGTTTCCACCCTAGGATCTCTAGGGTGGAATGAATCTTCTTCCTGCAGCTGGGCCTGGACTAGTGTTTTGAATTTCAGCACGTTCACTGTCAGGTTTCTGTTCTTTCTGCCTGGTTTCATAGACTATTGGTCTCTCGTTCCTTTATTAAAACCCTTAAACGGTTATTCTACTATGTGACCCCCCCCTGTTCATTCCCCTGCAAATCCATGTGTTCTGAATCTTGAAACCGCCATTTGTAACACATTAGTGACATTTCTTTCTCTACAAAATGTGATATTCCTTGTCCTTACCTCTGTGGGGCAAATATCTGGACTGGTAGCTTATCCTGCAAAAGGATGAGGGGGGGGGGGCGGGGTTGTCTTTGCTCTGGAAAGACCTTACGCCTAAAGTGGTTTCTGCCTTTTGCCTCAATCAGGACATCTGTCTTCTGTCCCTCTGTCTGGCTCTAGGTCACCTAAAGAAAGCAGGGTCAGTAATGCTTCCAGAGAAGAGCTTTTAAAAGGAGAGGTCTGTAATGAAAACATCTTTGTTTTTCTTATGACGAGTCTAACTAATTTTGATTTATAGCTGTCACAGATTAAAGATTTTTATTAGGACGAAGTAATGAAAGATGCTGATTGTAGGATATACTCCATTTAGAATACCATATTTAATTGTATCCTACTTTTGCTTGGCTAACCTCTATTGCACATCACTGGCTAGTGCACATCTTTACTGTACAATCAAAGCTTTTAGTGGTAAATGCACAACATGCTTTCTATGCATGATCTATTATATAGTAGAACATCCTTTATAGAAGGAATCCTTTTTGTTCCAAAAATAGACATTATCAATACATTGCAAGTTTGCTTCTGATCATTGTTGTTGTCCTGTGAGAAATGCTTAGAGACATGGCCTTGGTTTACCATTCTGTAAGGCAGAATTGGTTTTCTAGGCCTTTGCACCAATGCAGCAGTAGCAATGTTTTTGCATCAAATGTCTGCTGCTAATTAGACTTTTAAGTGCAAGGGCCCATTCACACTGGGAACTGAATGTGAATCTCTGAAGGATCGCTCTGCGTGTTCCTGTGTGATTCACATGTAGTTCTGTGCTATAATGGGCTGAAATCGCATTGCACCAGCAGTAGCAAATGCACTACTTGTGGAAACGCACTGCAACCAGATTGCATTGTACATTTGTACCAAGGGCTGTCTGGTTTGAATGCTGTGCTGGAAACAGCTATGGAACGCAGAGTTCACTCTCGGCATTCTAAAGCTGCATTTTATTTGTTTACAAATGTGTAGGGAAGAGCTAGATCCCCTATCATGTTTTATTGCTGACTATCCTAGCTGGGAAGATTCACCCTCCCTACTTGTCCTGCAGTGACATTTTTTTAGGCAACAGTATAGGAGCGATTTCTCTCCTGTCCTATTGGGTCTACAGAACAGGAAGCATAAGGTTAAAAAAACTCCCTGCTAGTGTTAGATATACTTTAATCACCAAGTTAGACCCTAAGTTAACACTTTAAATGTAATGTTTCCCCCATGCACAGTTATAGAAAGGAGTTTCTTTTGTTACAGATAAGAAGCCAGAGGTTGGATCTCCTGAAGTTTCAAACTCAAAGCCAGGTAAGCCAGCACTATCAGAGAGCCAAAGTGATACGTCATCGTCTAAAAATGATAAATATGAGTTTATGGCCATGAAGGCACAAGATGAATCCATAAATAAAGTTCTAGATTGGTTTAGCAGAAGTTCTGAGATAGGGGACAACCCACCGCCTCCTGTAGGTATGCCACAGCCATCAAAAGGGACTTCTTCACAAATACTTATTCAGACAGGTGGAAATAAAAAGGAATCTGGACCCAATGAAAATAACTTCAAAACTTTATCTGAACCGACATCTTATCTGGAGAGTCCCAATACTGCTGTGAAACGAAATTCAAGCTTGTCCATTTTAGGTGCGCAAAGTGGAGATGATGATAATTCAAATATACCTAATGTTCAACTCCCTGCAACAGTTAGCCTTGTAGAAGATAATGGTGTTCCATCTGGGCTAATACAGTTCAGTTCTGAAAATGGAAGTCCTTTACAATATGGTAACAGAGGGGGTGGATCTGGCAAAATATCGAATCAAGAAGCAAATACTATGCAAGATAATGGACAATGTCAAGAAGCAAAATACCTGGATGTTTCTGAAGTGGGCAAAGAGAGTTTAGGTACTGAGGTATCCAAAGTTGCATTAAAGCAGAAACGAATACCTGTAGCTACTGAGTTCATGTCTAATCATCAGATACCTGAAATGGTTGAGAAACCTCATTCAAGATCATCTTTAAGCAGCACAGATACCAATAATGACCAATCCGATATAAAGAATGATGAACTCTTGACACAAGCCAACAGCATAGAAAATGCATCCCCACCAAGAGTAAATAATTCAAATTTAGAAGCTGGAAATGGTTTGGAATTTGGTAAGAGTGGCAGTGGATCTGGCAAGACATTCTCACCCAGTCAGGAAGTTTCTGAAATTAAGGCGCCAAGTCTGTCGTTAAGTAGCACAGATACCAATGTTGACCAGTTGGATATAAAGAATGGTGAACCCTTGACACAAGCCAATAGCATAGAAAATGCCTTCACACCAAGCATGATGAATTCAAATTTAGAAGCTGGAAATTGCCTGGAATTTGACAAGAATGAAGGTGGATCTAGCAAAACCTCTTCACCCAGTCAGGAAATTTCTGAGGTTAAGAAGCCAAGTCTATCATTAAGCAGCACAGATACTGATGATGACCAGTCTGGTATAAAGAATGATGAACTCTTGACACAAACCAGCAAGGAAAATATCTCTCCACCAAGGCTGATTAATTTAAATCTAGAAGCTGATCATTGTCTGGAATATGGTACGAGTGGAGGTAGATCTGGCAAAACCTCTTCACCCAGTCAGGAAATTTCTAAAGTTAAGAAGCCAAGTCTATCATTAAGCAGCACAGATACTGATGATGACCAGTCTGGTATAAAGACTGATGAACTCTTGACACAAGCCGACAGCATAGAAAATGCCTCCCCACCAAGAGTAAATAATTCAAATTTAGAAGCTGGAAATTGTTTGGAATTTGGTAAGAGTGGCAGTGGATCTGGCAAGACGTTCTCACCCAGTCAGGAAGTTTCTGAAATTAAGGAGCCAAGGCTGTCGTTAAGCAGCACAGATACTGATGATGAGCAGTTGGATATAAAGAATGGTGAACCCTTGACACAAGCCAAAAGCATAGAAAATGCCTTTCCACCAAGCGTGATGAATTCAAATTTAGAAGCTGGAAATTGCCTGGAATTTGACAAGAATGAAGGTGGATCTAGCAAAACCTCTTCACCCAGTCAGGACATTTCTGAGGTTAAGAAGCCAAGTCTATCATTAAGCAGCACAGATACTGATGATGAACAGTCTGGTATAAAGAATGATGAACTCTTGACACAAGCCGACAGCATAGAAAATGCCTCCCCACCAAGAGTAAATAATTCAAATTTAGAACCTGGAAATTGTTTGGAATTTGGTAAGAGTGGCAGTGGATCTGGCAAGACGTTCTCACCCAGTCAGGAAGTTTCTGAAATTAAGGAGCCAAGGCTGTCTTTAAGCAGCACAGATACTGATGATGAGCAGTTGGATATAAAGAATGGTGAACCCTTGACACAAGCCAAAAGCATAGAAAATGCCTTTCCACCAAGCGTGATGAATTCAAATTTAGAAGCTGGAAATTGCCTGGAATTTGACAAGAATGAAGGTGGATCTAGCAAAACCTCTTCACCCAGTCAGGACATTTCTGAGGTTAAGAAGCCAAGTCTATCATTAAGCAGCACAGATACTGATGATGAACAGTCTGGTATAAAGAATGATGAACTCTTGACACAAGCCGACAGCATAGAAAATGCCTCCCCACCAAGAGTAAATAATTCAAATTTAGAAGCTGGAAATTGTTTGGAATTTGGTAAGAGTGGCAGTGGATCTGGCAAGACGTTCTCACCCAGTCAGGAAGTTTCTGAAATTAAGGAGCCAAGGCTGTCGTTAAGCAGCACAGATACTGATGATGAGCAGTTGGATATAAAGAATGGTGAACCCTTGACACAAGCCAAAAGCATAGAAAATGCCTTTCCACCAAGCGTGATGAATTCAAATTTAGAAGCTGGAAATTGCCTGGAATTTGACAAGAATGAAGGTGGATCTAGCAAAACCTCTTCACCCAGTCAGGACATTTCTGAGGTTAAGAAGCCAAGTCTATCATTAAGCAGCACAGATACTGATGATGAACAGTCTGGTATAAAGAATGATGAACTCTTGACACAAGCCGACAGCATAGAAAATGCCTCCCCACCAAGAGTAAATAATTCAAATTTAGAACCTGGAAATTGTTTGGAATTTGGTAAGAGTGGCAGTGGATCTGGCAAGACGTTCTCACCCAGTCAGGAAGTTTCTGAAATTAAGGAGCCAAGGCTGTCTTTAAGCAGCACAGATACTGATGATGAGCAGTTGGATATAAAGAATGGTGAACCCTTGACACAAGCCAAAAGCATAGAAAATGCCTTTCCACCAAGCGTGATGAATTCAAATTTAGAAGCTGGAAATTGCCTGGAATTTGACAAGAATGAAGGTGGATCTAGCAAAACCTCTTCACCCAGTCAGGACATTTCTGAGGTTAAGAAGCCAAGTCTATCATTAAGCAGCACAGATACTGATGATGAACAGTCTGGTATAAAGAATGATGAACTCTTGACACAAGCCGACAGCATAGAAAATGCCTCCCCACCAAGAGTAAATAATTCAAATTTAGAAGCTGGAAATTGTTTGGAATTTGGTAAGAGTGGCAGTGGATCTGGCAAGACGTTCTCACCCAGTCAGGAAGTTTCTGAAATTAAGGAGCCAAGGCTGTCGTTAAGCAGCACAGATACTGATGATGACCAGTCTGGTATAAAGAATGATGAACTCTTTCCACAAACCAGCAAGGAAAATATCTCTCCACCAAGGCTGATTAATTTAAATCTAGAAGCTGATAATTGTCTGGAATATGGTATGAGCGGAGGTGGATCTGGCAAACCAGTCTCCCCCAATCGAGAAATTCCTGAAGCTAGAAAGCCAAGGTTGTTGTTAAGCAGTACAGACAGCACTGATCATGATCCGTCAGAAACTCCACATGTTGATTTGCTTACACCAGTCCATGTAATGGAAGAAGAATCTGTTCCTCCTGCAAAAATTAATCCTGTTGAAAATCCCTTGGACTTGGGGAAAAGTAAAGGTGGAGCTGGCAAAATGTCTAACCAAGCAGCAGACTATATGCAAACTGATCCACAGCTTAAGGAAGTAAGAAACGAGGTGTTTGATAAGGGTGAAGAAGAGTTAAAGGGTGAAAAGGAATCTGAATTATTGAAGGATGAGCCTCAAATTCAAAGAGTGGTTGAGGCAGAAACTCACAATATGGATACTGAGAATAGACCACTAGATGGTTCACAACCTGAGAACGTAGAATATATAAACATATTAGACGTTCCTCCAAGTCACAACACTGTAAATTTGAATGTTCCTCAAAGAAAAGTTAGTGATATAAAACAGCTTTGGGAAGGTGATAAGTCAGCCCTGCCTGCAGCTAAGACCTTTCTGAGCAGCAGCAAACAAATGCTAGGTCCAGGTGAGATATCCATTACTCCACAGAGCAGTTCAATTGAGAGTGATCGGAGCAGCCCAAGCCTTGTGACTTTTAAAAAGGTAACGGTGGGAGAGGAGGAAGAGAAGGCATTGTTGCCTGTTGATCAACTAAAGTCATTTTGGGAAAATGAGAAAAATAAAGAAGGGGTAAATGCTAAACAGCCAGATGGTTCTTTGGTAAAAAATGGCAGTTTGGATGAAGATGAAGTGTCAGCTCTAGCAGCATCTAAATCAAAATTCAAAAAGAGACATACATTCCATTCTTTTTTTGAAAATGAACAAAACACCAGTACTGATAAAAATCCTCCAGGTAGAAGTGTATCCCTAAGTGAAAGTAGTAATGACAACCTAAAAGACAGAAAAAAATCAACCACGTTTCAGAACTTAAGAAGCTTCTGGAATGTAGACCATAAGTCTAACCCAAATGATAGGGCACTCTCAGATACTAAAAACAGGCATTTTAGGTCTAATCCTGATTTAAGCAAGGCATCATTTGTAGCCAAGATAAAATCTAAGCTAGAATCCCAAAGTTTAGAGGATATTCGAGAAGACACACCAGACACTCATCAGGTTCAGCCAGTCAAAGATGTGCATAATCATAAAAAAAAGACTCCTCTTTTGAGTACATTTACTAAGCAAAAAAGTAGTGATAATAGTTTAAGGAATTCTGCAGAAGTGCAGGAAAATGTTTCTGTCTTTCAAGACTGCAACCCAATAGAATTTACTTCAGTATCTGAGACTCAGACCAAGTCTAAATCCTCATTTGAAGTCTCTGACCATAAAAAAGAAGTTTCTGAAATTTTAGTTAAATCTGCCCAAAGACCAGAAAAGGTGAATGAATTTAGTCTGAGGTTGCAAAAGTTGAGGGATGAGTTTTCTGATAAATCATTGGAAGGGACCACCTCAGTTAATTTTGAGTCTAATCCGAAGAATGATGAAATGGCAAATGGGGATGTAGAAAATCAAAACTTGACCGTTAATAAAAATGGGGAAGGAATGCCTCATAAAGAGTGTGAGCGAAGGCAGCCTCTTGTGAAACAAATTGGGTTAGATGATGAAAATTCTTCTGTAGGTGCTGAGGCTTTTCATTTTCTAAACTGTAATGGAAGGGATAATTTAAAAAATGACAAGGCACAAGTTGTTAATGGTGAACACGTTTATGAGACAGTTGAAAGAACTTTAATTCCACCACCAAAGCATTCTGCTGACTTTGATAGGAGACTGCAAAAACTATATAATGAATTGTTGGAAGAGTCGCCTGTTTCAGAAGTTAAACTAAGCCAGAATGAATTTATGAAAATACAAAGTCCTGAAGAGAACTTTAGCAAAGTATTGACAGTTTCTTCAACCAAGATTAAAAGCAATGTTCAAAGAAGTTCATCATTCCAACAGCCTATTGTAATAAATCTCTCATCAACCAAGATGAATGTTGGTAATGAAGCCACAGGTAAACGCAGTGTTAATCTTTATGAAGAAACTGGGACTTCCATCGCAAGAGAGTGTGACCTTACTCTAGCAGAAAAACAAGAGTGTAAAAAAGAAATCGTAGAGAGAATTGACATGCCAGAAGTTGTACCCAGAGCGCCATTTAATTACTTTGATGAAGGACTAAAAAAATTGTATGACGAATCTAGAGATTTAACTGCAACCAAACCAGTTTCAGGCTCTCTTCAGGCATTGCCAGCTAAACAAGATTTGGTGATGCATGAAAGTGTAACCTCTGTTTCTCAGGCTCCGGATATTTTAGAACAGGAAATTGGGGAAACAATTGGGAAGGCTTCGGCACCGACAAAAATATACCATGCTAAAAGCTCAGAAAAAGATCAAAAAGAGGATGTGAATGATGAGGAAGAGCCATTCATGGAAAATGTGCCTTCTAATCATGTGACTTCAGAGGAATCGCAGCCCAGATTTAGTGAACACATTGTAGCAGAAGGCACTGTTTCTGAAATGTCCCCTAAAGGAAAAGAAACTTCTGTGGAAGAAAATGTACAATCTCTCCAATATGAAACAATCCAAGAATCTCCTTCCAAGACAGATTCACCTTTCACAGATATGCGACAGAGTTCACCCATGAAAGAAAAGAGCAACTCTTTGCGTAAAAGTACACTGGAGCTATATCTTGAAGTTCCGTATCGAAGAGAAATGTCCAAAAGTATGGATTTTGAGCTTGGCGGATATGTTACTTCTGATGTCGACAAAGATGGATGTAGGTTCTTGTCTTAATTCTTACAGCCTAGCTCTACTGTATTTATTGCATCATTAATGCTATTTTTGGAAATTTAAACAAATATTTTTTTTTGAACAAATTGTAGTTTGCAGTTCTTTTCCGCCTTCAGACAAATTATTTGTTTTTGTGGGTTTTTGTCCTTTTGTGTTGCGGTATTTCTTTATTTAAAAATCTTTTTACAGGTAATTTAAATTCTAAGGACCCTTAGTAATTCACATTGCATTGTTTCCTGTATAATGTATAGCTAATGTATCTATAGGCTTTACAATTAGCCCCCACCTCCCAAAAGACTAGTGATGCAACAGGTATATGGGTAATACCACAAACTAGCAAATTAAAGTTGTCTGAAGGTGGAGACCTCTTTAAGTGTCTTAATTGGTTTTGCTTCTAGCTATGGTGGGGTTTCATTTATGAAGAGTTTTTTATTTCAGGAAATGGTGGTGTTGTTCATCGCATGAAAGTAAATGTCTCATTTTGTTTCCTACAGTTTTGAAAATTTAAAAATGTGAAAACTGCCTTCCTGCTGGGGCAAGACCACTTAATTTTTTTCAGTACTCTTTATAACTGGTCCTCATTGTAGATACCATGAGCATCCTGAGTGTGTTTTACCTGTTTACATTTTGTACGGTGCTCACCTGCTTTGTTTCATGACAGGTATGGACGAATCTAACCCCATATTGCGTGCACTGAAAAGGAGCGAAGCTAAAATGCTCAACTCCAAAGCTGTACAGGAGGTGTCCCCCACAAGTACAAGTGAGGATGTAGCATGTCTGCTACCTCTTAAGGCCATACTAAACTAGCTAACATGCTTTAAGCACCCTCTGCTCCATAACACTAACCCTCCGTGGAAGACCAGGAGTCCCCTGGATGACCTGGCACTACGTATTTTGATGGTACCAGAGGCATTTGCTCTAAGCATTTATCGTAAATCCTCAGTCACTCATCATTTTTTGGGCTGTAGATGACAAAGGCTCTGGTCCCATCCCTTATGACTAAAATAAAACATTATGCATGTTAAGTATTATATGAGCATAAGACATTTTCTCAGTTGTACTACAGTACATTCAATGCAAATGGTCATGTTTTAAGCTTTGTCATGTGTAACTTGTGTCTGTGGTTCCACCAAGTACTTTTTTAATTACCTTAAAAGGTTTGTTACTGGTGTGTTTAAACTGCTGACTAAAATGGAAATCTATCCAAACTGGATTTGCGTAAAAGAGGCGGATGTTGGTTTAGCTTTGATCCCCCTCTTGGGTCCATAACCCTATTGGGACGCAAGATCAATCTTTGCCTTTTGGTCCCAAAGTGCCACCATACCCAAGATCTGGGGTTCTTAACTTAAAGTTTTACTGATCGCCAAAGGATTGTCCAGTATGTCCTTTCCCAGTCAAAATCCTCATCACTAGTTGGGTGTGAATTCAAAAGATGTAAATTGCTTGGTTTTACTTTTACAAATGATTAGCTTAGAAATAATCCAAAAGAAAATCCATATTTTATATAAAAACTGCACACCACAAATGGGTGAGATGGCTACAACCTGTTTTGCTGTGGTTTTCTGTGCACTCAAAACAAGGAATCCAGGTCCAGTTGCTGACCCATGTTACTTGCATGTCATTGGACTCGGCAAGTTAATTTCTCCACTCTAGTTTTAGGCTCAGCAATTTGGGGACCCATGCTCATACCCTCATCATTGAGCCCCCATATTGCTGCTAAGAACCCCTGTCCTAGAGAATGATGTATAAAACTGCCACTGTAGGACTTGTAAAAGGGAGACTCTGGTTTGCACAGATGGGAAGAGGTTGAGCCTTAGACTGAAAGTTTTATTAATTAGAAGTCATATACACAGTCACTGAGAAAATGTCTATATTGCCATTTTTTGTTAAATGCATGGCTGTCCTAAACAACTTTTTGTCTTCTCTTGTTTCTTGTTGTGAGGTATGTGGTATTAATGTGAAGAATTGTTTTACATAAGCATGCATTGCAGCTTAGCTCTTTATAATGTTACATTTCTGGAGGAGTATGAGCCATAGCTGCCACTACAAACTGGGTTCAGTTAAACCACACATTGAATGTATCTACACTATACATGAGAATTTTTCGGTTGTGTCAATCCATTTGTATTTTATTGCTTTTTTGTTAAGCATTCTTGTGTACTCAAAGCATCACATATGGTTCAGTTGAACTCTGTTTGCGGTGCCAAATTCGGGCTGCAGCTGTATAACTTGACAGGGGCAGCAACATAGCCTCGTGTCCCACTGGTCCAGCTCTAACCTGGCTACAGATATGCTTGACCTGCAATTACTGGGAAAAAGCTCAGATTTGTTCTATTGCTTTAGGCATTGGTGTATAGCTGATTTTTTTTTGATCTAACCAAATGTCTTTGAGATGTATCAGGTCCTGGATGTGGATAGCTGAACCCCATGTGCCAGCTCCACTGCTTCCCATTCAACAAGGCTGATCTATGAAAAAATTAGCAAACTGAACCAAATGCAAGGCAGTTGTAGTCTTTTTCAGGTTTCATTCTTCAAAAGATATAAAGAACAGTGCAGCGCTAACAAAGAAATAATATATAAGAAATAATGTCCATAAATCAATTAAAAACAATCCATAGTGTCTTCATTTATGGACTAAAGATATTGCATGCAGGTGACTTCTTCACTCCAAAGCCACCTCTCACCATGTGTTCATCTCAGATGAGCACATGGTGAGAGGTGGCTTTGGAGTGAAGATCGTTGATTGATTTATCCAACCATAAGAAGATCCCTAGGAAATATTTGTGGTTTTACCATTTGATACCCCGTGTGGGAATGTGTTGCAGACCCTCTGTAATGAAAGGGTCCACTTAGGCTGCTTTCACACTGAGGCGCTATTGCGCTAAAAATAGCGCCTGCAAACCGACCCGAAACAGCTGCTGCTGTGTCTCCAGTGTGAAAGCCCTGAGGGCTTTCACACTGGAGCGGTGCGCTAGCAGAACGGTAAAAAAAAGTCCTGCTAGCAGCATCTTTGGAGCGGTGAAGGAGCGGTGTATTCACCGCTCCTATACCGCTCCTACTCATTGAAATCAATGGGACACCGCTGGGATACCGTGGTTTTAACCCTTTTTCGGCCGCTAGCGGGGGTTAAAACCACCCCGCTAGCGGCCGCATACCGCGGCTAAAAACGACGGTAAAGCAGCGCTAAATATAGCGCTGCTTTACCGCCACCGCCCGCACCGCTCCGATGTGAAAGCAGCCTTAGTGAGGTGAGCTGCCATCTTTATTATTGGTGGAGGTTTGATTTTCCCACGAAGTCACCTACATGCAATATCTTTAGTCCATCATTGAAGACACTATGGATTGTTTTTAATTGATTTATGGACATTTTTTCTTATATATTATTTCTTTGTTAGCGCTGCACTGTTCTTTATATGTTTTCTGCTCAGGGATTTGAATTTTGACCCTTGGCGTTCAGTTGCTATTTTTCTATTCGGTTATATTATTGCGCTGATTTGTTTTCTATATATTTCATTCTTCAAAAGGACTAAAGGATTGTGATTGACTGTCATTGGTAACCACTCCAGTGTTTACCCAGTTTTGTATGCTCCACTTCAGAAATCCATGCCACTGATGTTGAAAGCATCTTGGTATATAAACACACATGGGCTGGGAGCAATGGTTTTCAGTGCAGTGCTCTAAACTGTAGCAGCCAAACAAAAATTAATTATATATATATATATATATATTGTATATTGTATATTTGTGTGTTGATGTCCATTAAGGCCTGATTCACACCTATGCATTTTTAGTGCTTTTTAAATTTTTCAGATTTGCACTACAGTCCATTTAACATGGGTTCCTATGGACCACGTTCTGTAGTGCAATTCTGCAAAATGCAAAAAGCACTAAAACTGCATAGGTGTGAATCCAGCCTAAAGCCCCATACACACGGTCGGAAAATCCGACCACCAAATCCATCGGATTTTGTCCGACGGATTTAGTCCGACACTGGTGTTGCATACACACTGTCGGACAAAGTTGTCGGAAAATCCGATCATTCTGAACGTGGTGACGTTTGTTGCGTACGACGGGACTACGTAGAGGCTAGTAGCCAATAGCTTTGGTCTTGTAATGTGATCTGAGCATGCGTGGCACTTTGTCCGTCGGAATTCGATACACACGATCGGATTTGGTGTGATCGGACTTTGTTGTCGAAAAATCTATCCAGCAGGAGATAGGACTTTGTCCGTCGGACAATCCGATGGAAACTGTCCAATGGTGCCTACACACAGTCGGAATTTCCGACAACATTGTCCGATAGGACAGAATCCATCGGAAAATCCGACCGTGTGTATGGGGCTTTAGAGTCGGTAAGAATCCAGACTGAGGAAATATGAGATCCGTTTTCCCACCGACTGAAAATATGTGAGATCAGTTTGTCTCTATCAGTGATGTATATATCCTTCTATTTCTTATGGTGAAGAAGTGCAGTAAGTATGTCAATTAGCTTTACAGTGCATACAATTAGGAAGGTATTTTGACCTTTTGGTGGAAGATCTGGCTCTTCTAAAGCAACATGGTAAAGTGTACCTTGCTCATATCCTTCTACCAAGAGAAACTCCCAAAAGAAGAACAATTCTGTAGCTGCTAAAAAATAGTTTACCTTGTAATATAACCCTTTATATCCCCGGCTTATTATTGTAGCAGTTGGCCAGGTAAGTTTGTACATCCTAATAGTTTGGATTGCAATTTTGAAGAAGGCTATCTAAAGAAAAAATATGTAAGTTGTTTTTCCCGTCGCCAAGGAAAATCCTATTTGTGTCATCACGTAGTCACTAAAACATTAAAACATTTTAATGATCACAAATATGTATGAATACATCACCTCACGGTCGAGGGTAGACCTTCATTAATGTCCACCAACCAGTAGCAGAGAGCAGGACACAGCCCTGAATTATAGGGTTCCTTGTAAACTTTACTCTCTCCCCGTCCTGCCAAGACGGGGTTGCTAAAGGCTCAGTGGTTGGTGTGTTTTTTTGTTTTATTTTCAGGCCGGTATTAACTGCATTATTTTTGTTGTTGGTTAAAAGTATATTTTCAATGTAATTCGTATATTACCTGATTTGGGCCTGTGCCCTCACTGTCCAATTTATAAGATGAGGGCAGGGAGGTGACCTGAAGGTATTGCTTAACTGCAGTAAAGAAAAATCAAGTCTCCAACCTGGCTTTTTCATGTGGTAGAACCATGTACATTTCTGGTTGGGTGGAAATGCAAAATCTATACAAATCTGCCCCTATATGCGTATTTCACGTGTGAATTTTATTTAGCAGTTTTCCCGGAGTTGCGTTTGGTTATAATCTTCCCCTCCCACACAGAACTTTTAAAATATTTTCATGCATATTTGTGACATTTTTATGTTTCTCACCAAAGTTCACTTTTTTTTTTTTTTTGTAACTCCTAATTGTAGAATGTGGTAGTTGTGTCTGGTGTTAGGCTGTGGATATGTGCTAACGTGTCTGTGTCCATTACTTCTAAATTAATCCAACATTTTCTTTACATGCAGTTTTGGGTTGAAATGGAATTCTACGGAAACAGCTAAATACAGTTGAAATACATATACATTCACTGTCTTGCCTGCCAAATGATACCTTTACATCTAGCTTTGACATTATACACCTCCTGGTACTGTGTACAGCCAGTAAGGTTACATTACTACTTAGCGGATCACCCTTGTGCTCATTGGACAGAAAAGATTATGGTTATTCTTTATCCTATGAGCAGCCTGAAGGGGAAGAGGTGACACAGGCAGCTGAATTTCAGACTCAGTGTTGTCACCTACCTGGCTGTGTGTTATCAGGTGAGGGTAAATCACAAGTTTGGGAGTGCAAATCCGTTGGCAGAGAAAACTACGTACCTGTATTTCAGCTGTATATCCAACTGTTTGCCTGGAGTTCTGCTATGATTGTGTTTTTTATTTTTTTTTATCTTACTCCTATGCTCTTTCCTGGACAGATCAATTAAATTCAAGCAGTCCAACAGAAGATATACCAGGTACCCAATTGCTTGCATGTGTGTTTTTCTGCTGTTCTTCAATGAAATGTAAATTGAAATGCAATCCCAGCCAAACCTCCATTCAGGTCAGCAGGGACCGGCCAAACTTCAATCCATCTATGTCTCCCGCTCTTCTGTCAAATGGAGTTGTTGGAAAATGTTCATATGATCTATGGCTGCAGTGCTGATCCATGCATTTTGACAATGGAGGACTCCTGCTGTCAGAATACAATAGCATAGTGGGTGTCCTCCACCTTTTTTTTATTTTATTTATTTTTTTCGATCCGCCTGCTGGCTGATCCAAAAAAAAAAAAAAAAACATCTATGCCCAGCCTTAGCGGAATTGCCTTTCTTTCCTAGTCTAGTGAGACACGCACTATTTTTTTTCAGTTCGAGAGAGACGGTCTCTAAAGGTGAACAGCTTCTGGTGAGGAAACTCATTACTCTCTGACGCCAGTGTTTAAATGTTCATTTGTTAAAAAAACTGAAAATGATAAAAGCTTTAAAACCCTTTTAAAGGAGACCTATTTCCAAAGCTCTTTTGGCCATACCTGTTATGTGGGTCACAGGAGTGTGCACTCAGTTCTGCACTCCTGTGACCCAGATTCAGCAAACAGCAGGCTAAAGCCCACTGCTGGCTGATGTCACAGAGCCAATCCAGACTCTACAGGGAATCCCAACTAATGTCGGGATTCACCAAGATGCCTGACTGCCAGCTGGTGCGACCTAAACGTGCTGCCGAGAGCCTGAGCTAGCTGCTTATGTCTTCTCCGTAGCCCAGTGAGCACTGGAGGGACAGTGGTCTGAGCAGACCAGGGAACTGAGCAATCGGCAGTCTTTCATTGCTCAGTTCTCATTGTAGAGTCGGCGGGGACAGCTGCAGCATCGGACCAATGCTGCATCAACCTAGGTGAGTATGATTGTGTAGCATTTTGAAATTGTGCCCTTCGTAAAAAGGATAAGTTACCTTTCCCCCTTTTTTAAAGATTTTTACAAGCACTATACTTTCGCATCTGGTGAATGTGTGCAGCCTTTAATCCCAACTCTAGCCCAAAGCTTTTTTGATTGATTCCTGCCCACACATTCCAGCAGTCTATGCTAGCAGAGCTGAGTAACAGCCACACCCCCCTAGCACAAGTGGTCTCTCAGAGACTTGTATTGCAGAAAATGTGAAGGGAGGAGTGTGATAAGTTCTCTTACTGACTGCTGATTACGGAGTCTAAACTCTGGCGCCTTTTGGACTGCACAGTCATATTTATTCACCCTGGACAACTGGTGTAACCGGAAAGTGAAGAAAACACTGTTAAAATGGCGATCATTAGTACAAAGTGGGTCCGACTGCATACCTGTTTCTACTACTTGATCTGGGCTTTAACAGCAAGAATGAAACGTGCTTTTGTTCTTCTGATACAAAGGGGATGATTTACTGAAGGCAAATAGGCATATGCAGTGACGTTTCCCAGTTTTTTTTTTTTTTTTTTTGCACGTGATTGGATGGATGTCAACAGAGCTTCAAATCCGTCAGCAAGCTTTGGGGCAAATTCCTTTGCAAAGTGAACAGCCGACTTTGCCTTTAGTAAAGCAACTTCAGCATGAGAGACGCTGGTTGTTGTAGCCAGCAAGAACCATTCTCTTTTAGACACGGATAAATGAGGTCCAGTAAGAGAAATCCATGTGTACATTGATCACATAATCTATAGAATAAGAATAACGTTCTGCATTTGGCTCCTACAGTGAACTCCTTTCCACAAAATGCTGAAACACTAAAACGACTGAGCCAGTCTGTGCCGGCTTTCATTAATGATGACGTAAGTGTGCATTGTTTTTTACTTTTTTTTTTTTTTTCTTGCACTTCCAAAATGTAATCATAGTGCCTGTTTTAAATGCACATTACATGCTCATTCGTGTTTAAAGCTCTTAATAATTTTCTAGTATGCAAAAGTGATTGATCCGAAACTACATTGGTGCCTGACCCCATACAACTTGAACGGTATATAATAGGGGGCAACACAAATGGTTTATCGTGTGACAGGGGCCTTAATGGGCACAAGACCAAACAACAAGTATTTATATTAAAAAAAAAAAAAAAAAAAAAAAAAAAAGCTTGCAGAGCTTTATTGGAAAGAAAAAAACGGATAAAATGATCAATCCAGGTCATAAAATATTAAAAAACTTGAACCAACATCACATGGATTGTACACAATACTACTGACAGTATTTTAGTCCTTCCCGGGGGTAGGCATACATAATTACAGTAGATGGATGCCTGCCCAACTACCCGACATATTTTGAGACTTGTTCTTCCTCAGGGGAACATAACTAACAACATAACATAGTCAGTAATAGCAACAGGCCTGGGATCAAATGGGTAAAAGCACAGTGATGCATGCAAAGAGATCTGATCCATCACAGGAGGAAATCGTGAGGATCCGCCTCTAGGAACGCTTTGCCTTAGAGCATACTCTGGTCCATCCAGCAGCACAGCAACCTGCTGCCTTCCAGTTTGTATGGTGACGGCCGGCTGTGCTGACGGATGGAACCACTGTATGCTCTAAAGCAGTGTTTCTCAACTACAGTCCACATGGGCTGAATGTCAGGTTCACTAGAGACCAGCCAACATTCGGCCTGTGTGTACTGCAGTTGGTCGGACAGAAGCCGGCTTCTGTCGATGGGGCATGACCAAGAAAGGTCTGCTGACCGGCTCTCGATCAGCGCTTTCAGCCAATGACTGAGAGCACTGACTGGAGTGTTCTGGTGGGGGAGCTGTCTCCCTGTCAGAAAACAATAGTACAGCGATCTCTCCTGCTGTGCTAACATCACATGCTTGGTACAGCGGCTCCTCCAGAGGTGTCAATTTTTTGTTTGCTCAGCCCTGCTGGGTTGAACGAAACTACTAGTGTGTACTAGGTTTTAGTCCAAGCGTACCTGGGGGGGGGGAGTCTCTGCATTGGCCA
This sequence comes from Lithobates sylvaticus, assembly GCA_028564925.1. Classification (NCBI taxonomy): domain Eukaryota; kingdom Metazoa; phylum Chordata; class Amphibia; order Anura; family Ranidae; genus Lithobates; species Lithobates sylvaticus. The sequence continues at coordinate 593,472,202 of CM053027.1, forward strand.
AGCTGCTGTTCCCCACCATTTCCACCGTGATGGGTCAGACCCCTTTGCATTCATCACTATGCTTTGATCCCAGGCCTGTTAACTATGCTATTATGGACTATGTTAAGTCCATTATGTGGTCCCTGAGGAAGAGCGAGTCATGAAACATGTTTGGGCTGGCATATATCTACTGTAATATGTATGACTTCCTCCTTGGGAGGACTAAAATACTTTCAGTATTGAGTACAATCCATGTGATTTTTGTCCAAGTTTGGCTGAGCACCTTCATATTTTATGGCCTGGATTGAGTATTTTATTTTATGTTTTTCTCTAATAAGTGTGTGTGTGTGTATATGTATATGTATATGTATATATATATATATATATATGTGTATATATATATATATATATATATATATATATATATATATATATATATATATATATATATATATATATATATATATATATATATGTGTGTGTGTGTGTGTGTGTGTGTGTGTGTGTGTGTGTGTGTGTGTGTGTGTGTGTGTGTGTGTGTGTGTGTGTGTGTGTGTGTATATGTATATATATATATATATATATATATATATATATATATATACACATACACAGTAAACACCCCCCTCCATCGCTGGGGTTATGTTCCGGACCCACCCGCGAAAAGTGAAAAACCGCGAAATAAAAAGACCCTATTTAAATACACCCTAGGCATGTTTTGTTAATTTTTTAATAACATTTAAAGGTCTTTAAACACACTTTTATGCAATAGAAACACATTAAAGATAGAGAGATCAAGAGGATTTTTAAAACACAAAAATATTGTCTTAACAGTACAGTATACTGTACAGTACAGTAAAAATAGAGTACATAGCTGCGAAATATTACCACAATATCAGAATAACAGGTCCTAATTAAAATACCGCAATATACCGGGACCGCAAAAACTGAACCGCGATATAGCGGGGGTTTACTGTGTATATGTATGTATGTATGTGTGTGTGTGTGTGTGTGTGTGTGTGTGTGTGTGTGTGTGTGTACACACACTGTTTGGCCTTGTGGCCATTAACCGATCACCCGATTAAATCTTTTGTGATTTCTCTTTACGGTTTTAATTATTTTCATGGAATAAACATGTAAAGGTTTGCTGCATCTAATCATGAAAAAATATTTGACACAAGTAGATCCTATTGCAGTGGCGGACATAGTCACCGATTGGCCCCCATGCACAACTCCCCCCCCCCCCCCCCCCCCCCTTTTTTATTTTATTTTTTTTGAAGATACTAGTTGTCTGGCTAGAACACTAAACTTAGTTCAGTAATGTTTAAGATACATTTTTTTTTATTCCAAGTCAGTAAATGTATAAAGTCAAAATACAGTCAATTACATGCTGCTTTCATGTAAGGGACAAAGTATGCCCAGCATCCCCATGTGAAAAGTGTTCGTGAATTATTATTATTTTTTTTTTTTTACAATACGTCTTTTTTAAAAAACTGGATAAAAAATAATAAAGTAGAAAAAAGTGTTGCAGTACCCATAACAACAAATTAGATTATCTAACAGTTCTAGCTAATCTGTGATGGGTCACTGAACATGTTATGTTGTTTTTTTTTTCCCCTTCAAGTTCTGATTTTCAAAGCAGATAGTGTATCTTTTGTACATACAGATCAGTTTCACCGGAAATGGCTTGAGAGGGACTTTTTGTCTTTACAATAGTTTTTATTGTTTGAAATACAGCAGTTCAAAAACTAAACAGATATACTTTTGCATATGTTACCTTTTTAGACTTTTATGATCATTGTGGAATGAAGATGCCTATGAAATGTTTTATAATTGTTTATAGGAGTCTGTCAAATTCATCTGTCGCCATTTTACTCTGTTTTTGTATCCGTTTCCCTTGACAGATCTGCCATTGCACTCCTGTTCTCATTGTATGTAAATCTGTTGATGTAAGAGAATGAAGGGCTTGCTAACCACTGTTTGTAAAACCTTCATTGTTGTATGCGCTTTACACGTCTGCATGTATTGCATGTTGCCTTGGAGTAAAACAACAATGTTTAAAACCTTAACATCCTTCACTACTGAGAAACAGGCTGCATTCTAATTACCAATGGATCTTACAGGATGTTAAAGGGTCAATCCACTCAGTGCTGATATTTCAGTTTGGCAGAAATGTGATCCGAATTACCACTGGACATTTTACAGTCTGTGCAGAAATAAAGCATGGGCACCTCCTGGTAAAGCTGTACATTTTGTATATTGCGTACACTGCTAGTTTTCTGAAGCAAGCTAACGCTACTAGTATAGGACTTTTGCTGTTGAGAATTTCACATCAGTGCCTGTTCTATCTATCGATCAGTCATAACATTACGACCACCCACCATAACCCATCGAGGCATGGACTCCACTAGACCTTTTAAGGTATGTTGTGGTATCTGGCACCAAGCCATCATGAGCAGATCATTTTAAGTCCTGTAAGCTGCAAGGTGGGGCCTCCATGGATCAGACTTGTTTTTTCAGCACATCTCACAGATACTCGATTTGAGATCTGGAGAATTTAGAGGTCAAGTCAACACCTCAAGCTGGTTGTTGTGTTCCTCCAAACTATTCTTGAATTCATTAGACCAGGCTACCACCTTCCATTGCTCCGTGGTCCAGTTCTGATGCCTGTTGTAGGTGCTTTTGGCTGTGGACACGGATCAACATGGACACCCTGACCAGTGTGTGGCTATGCAGCGCCATACGCAACAAACTGTGATTTGTCTGTTCTGACATCATTCATTTGGAACCAGTGTTAACTTTTTTATCAGTTTGAGCTACAGTAGCTCTTCTATTGGATCAGACTACACAGGCCAGCCTTTGCTGCCAACATGCATCAGTGAGCCTTGGCTGGCCATGACCCTGTTGCCAGTTTTCCTTCTTTAGACCACTGCAGACTGGGAACATCCCATAAGAGCTGTAGTTTTGGAGTTGCTCAGACTCGGTCATCTAGCCACTACAATTTGGCCCTCATCGGTCACTCAAATGCTTACACTTGCCCATTTTTTTTTTGTTTGCAATGCATCAACTTCAGGGACAGCATGTTCACTTGCTATCTAATATAGCCCACCCACTTTAGATGCTATTGTAGCGAGATACAGTGGAACCTTGGATTACGAGCATAATCCAAAGCACTTGCATATCAAAGCAAGATTCCCCATAGAAGTCAATGGAAACGAAGATAATTCCGCATTTTCTATTGCATGCAATACCGCATGTGGCCAGATGTGGGAGGGGCAGCAGAGAGCCTCGGAAATACTCATGGACAGCTCGGCTGAACTCTGAAAGCCACGGGAACGGCTCTGAACCATTCCAAGTGTCCCATGAACCTCGGGCCAAATGTGGTACTGCACACCCCATTGGCTTGAATTCTGCTAGTTTTGCAAGCAAACTCTTGCAAACCGAGTCAGAATTTTCAAAAAAAAAGTTGCTCGGCTTTCAAAACGCTTGTTAACCGCGTTACCCGTAAACCAAGGTTCCAGTGTAATTGATTTTTACTTTACCTGTCAGTGGTCATGTTCTTATGACTAATCTGTATATATTAATCTTCCTTTAAAGCCGAACTCCGGGTTTTGTGTTGCTTTTAAATAGTTTGTGCCAAACAAACTATATCCATTAGATTCATACAGTATACAGCATTGTGTTTCACCAGCAGTATGAGGACTTCCCTTACTAGTCCCAGGACAAAACTGAGAACTACTCAGTTCACAGAAAGCCTTGTATTTTTATGAATAACACAAGGCATCCGCTGATTGGCTGAGGTAGAGCTCATGATGTCATCCACCCGCCTCTCCACCTCAGCCAGTTGAAGTCTTGCATATATTTATGATAAATACACATTTCTGTGAATGGCTGAGCTGTGCTCAGCCTGAATATTTTGTTTTGGGAACGGGAAAGGAAGTCCCCGTACTACTGCCGGAACATAGAGCTGTATACTGTATAAAGCTAATGTTGAATACAGTTTATACAGGGCTGACTGCAGCTGCATTTATTCATGATAATTTGGACCAGGTTGACACGCATAAATAAGAGACATTTCAAATGGGCTTTGGCCACTCTGTTCAGCAGGGGATCCATGAGCAGATCCCCTGCTGAATAGGATGGATATCATTTTTTTTACATCTAACTTGTTCAGTTTGTGTCCTCCATTTGCACAGTGGACGTGGGTGGACACATTATGGTTGTATGGGATGCCAGATGTAAACCGACTTGTATCGGTTTACATTAAGCTTCATTGCGTTTTAGGTCCAGAGGTTCTGGAGGGGAGGGTCTCTTCAGTGACTTTTTGGGTTCAAGTTTTGCTAAAGTAAATGGAGGGATAGGGATTGGAAAATGTTGATATCGAGCCAGGAGCCATAGAGATTAACCAAGTGATTCAGAATGTCAACGCTTCAGAAACTGAAATATCAGTGAGAGATGGAGTGATCCTTTAACAGAAACTACTAGTTGAAAAACTGCAACATGCGTAGTATAGTAACGACAGACCACTGCATTTTAGATAAAAAATAAAAATAAAAAGTAGTCACAGTAAGTCTTTTAAAAGGGTTTTCCATTCAAATAAGAGTAGGAAAGCCCTTTGCTTTTTTCCTTGCTTATTTTACCCCCTCCAGCCTTAGCCCGTCTTACCCCTTATGCCAATATAAATAAAGTGGTCTGTAAAGATGCTCCCACATGATTCCCAAACATTATACCCAGCAACATCCCTGGTACCAATAATTGTATCATAATAAAGGTAAAATATTGGTGCCAAGGATGCGGTGAGGACCATTTGGAACATGGCGACCATCTTATTAGGTGGTACCCATAGAGGAAATTCCTATAGACAAGATTCTTGCCTACATCATGGCCGGTCTTTCTTTATATGCCTTAGTTAGTCAATTGAGTATCTGAAGCTTTTAGTTCAAGATTATTCTATATTTTACGAAGGAGGGTGGAGTGCCACACTTGCTTTTTGGCTTTTTATGGAGGTTTTTGTGTATTTTGCCTCCTGTATCACCGAGCCCTGTTACACCTTGCTATCCTCATACATGTATATTAGGATGGCAACTCCAATATCCAATACAGATCTTGGAGTTCAGTAGTGGTCTGCAATGCTAAATTAAATCTCTTGTGTTTTGAACTCTTCCCCAACCTAACCTGCTCGTTCTGCCATGTGTTTAAATGTTATGGATTGGTAGGCCCTCCCCAAGAAGAAAATACATGGACATATGTTAGATTTTGGAAGTATGTAGTCAAAAACAAACAACTAGTTCATCTGACAGATTTTCTTTAAACATGGCACCCCCAAAATACTTTAAAGATTGGAAGAGCCAAGCACAGTGTCCACCTTCCCTACCCTCCTTCACAGCATTATGTTTATACGGAACCTTATAAATGACAGGTGCACCTAAAAGCAGGCAGTACACACTGTAATTCTCTGACATTTTGTCTTGTGCTGTGATTGTCTAGTGACTATTTTTGTGTAATGTCTTCTAGACTGATGGCAGGGATACAGACTCGGCATCAGAAAGCAGTTTTCAGATTGGCAGACACAAGAAGAGCCCCAGCTCTCTAACCAATCTTAGCGGCTCCTCTGGCATGGCGTCAATGTCCTCTGTATGTAAAGTGTAATTCTCTGCTTCCACTAATCGCACTTTTTCTTTGCCTCTTTGGTATTAATCACTACCATGTTGTGTCTAATAACCATTCTCTTTTAATACAGCTGTAATGGTAAGTTTTTAACAGGCGGCGTAGTTGCAGAATAAACGTCAAAGGTAATCGGATGAAAACAAAAGGGCCTGCAAAGTCTTAGTTTGTTCTCGTTTTTGAAAGCAGCCACAGCCTGAGTAGAAAAGCCTGTCCCTTGCCTGCTGCAGAGGGCGACCATTGCTCTCTGTGAAAGCAGTAGTTTCTCTGCATAGGGAAAAAAAAAAACCCTATTGACTTATTGACTTGCAGCCAGCAAAGCCCATGCTCCGTGCTGGTTAGAGACTTGTTTAAAACTTAGCAGGGGGTAGCAGGCCAAGGCATACAGTGGCACAAAGAATGCAAAGGGAGATGAGGCTGGCAAAGCCAGTGGCATCGCTATGGGGGTGCGACCCGCACCCAGGTGCCAGAGGGGGTGACGCCAGGCCTGCATGTCCTAACAAGCAGAACGTACTGACTGGTACCGCTCAGGGCATGTGCCAGCTTTTGGCAGCAAAAGCCGTCCACTCTCTCCTGCCCCATAGAATGCCGATCAGTCCAGTGTCCTGTCCTCCCCAGCCAGAGTTCTGGGACCAAACACCCAACCCCCCCCCCCCCCCCACCTCCAGAGTCCTCTAATTCCCTCCAGTGCCGGACATACCAACTTCCAGCACACTTTTGCAGCCCTATGAGCAGGCTCCCTGGAGGGCACCACAGTCTCCCAGTCCCGCCCCCCCCCCCCCGGGCAAAAATCTCCCTCAGAGAGCCCATGGAGTTGAGGTGCGGCCTCCCATGCTGAAGCGACCATGGATAAGTGCTTGGAGAGCAGCCAGCCACAGCTAGCACAGCCAGGCAATGCTGGCTGGGATCTAGTACCAGCACTACATCCACCTATCCCTGCACAACGGTCAGTGATTGAGACAACCCCATCACCCCCATACACTATCCCATACCCCACCCCATCCTCCCTTGGGACAGGGACTTACATCTTCCCTGATAGCCGACCAGGATGGTGTCCCCCCCCCCCCAATCCGTGACGGCATGCGGATTTGGGGTGCACACCATGACCATGCGCTGCCGGCCCAAAATTAGCCTGCCCAGCCCCTGCAGGGCCCTGTGGCAGGCTAGACGGGAGAGAGCCTGATGCCCTAGCCTGCCCAGTGTTTACTGCTCTGTCCTGCTGTTACTCTGCATTGGCAAGTCAGAGCACTGTGGCAGGCTGAGGGGGGGGGGGGGGGGGCAACCCGAGTGACATCACTGTGCAAAGCACCTGTCTTCTTGCTATCTGCGGTGTCAGGTGGCCTCGCACCAAGTGAGGACTTCCTGGCTGACATTGAAACTAACATTACACGGCACCTAGGAAAACGGGACAAAGTACTACAAAAAAAAAAAAAACATGGGCAGAAAAAGTACATTTATTCGTACCTTTTTGGCTTTCATACGATAAGATCCCTAACAAGGCTGAGGAGTCAAGTCTTGTCAAAAGAAGTTGTGATTCTGTAGCTTGCTTTCGTAGCCTATCTACTAGGCTACAGTAACCTGTTTCTTGTGGGCATGAATAATAACCCAATTTGTTTTGTCTGTGATTTACTAATGACCTATTTTCCCTCCTAATAATGAAAGAAAAAAAAAATTAAAATGGTTGTAAACCTCAGACATTCAATATGACTATATCACTTTATAGTATGTACTTGTCTCAGTTAAGAGCACAAAGTGTAATTTCTGCCTGCTGCTTTGTTTCTCTATCAGCAAAAATCGCTTCTGACAAGTTTTCCTGACACCAGGTGAAAAAAGGTGACAGGGGAGGATTTCCAGCTGATTTACAGCCTCCACTCGGTTTCTGTGTAGAGGTGGTGTGTCTCTTCCCTCTAATCAGCTCTGAGCTCCTCACTAAGCTCTAAAGTTTTTAATTTTAGCTCTGTGCCCCCCCTTTTTATTTTTTTAAATCTCAGACAAGCTTTATAATTCAGCACTTTGGCTGTAGAGAAGACTGCAGATAAACGGGTATAACTTGTGAAGGAGGATGTTTCAACTCTGTGTATCAGGGGGCCAGTCACTTCACTGGTTATATGTCCGGGTTTACAACCACTTTAAGGGAAATGATATGGGGTGGCATATTGATTACAACATCCAGTTCATGTTCAACTACAAATGTAATAAGTTGTACTGTCCTTGATTTTATATGACTTCCATACTTTAATACATGATTAAGGTAATGTGTACATTTATTTTGAATCGTAATAACAGTGTTTCCTGTAAATAATAATTCTTGATAGTATTGTTGAACTGTTAAAGCAAAAGTAAACTAAAGTAAATGCATAGACTTAACAGTTTCTAAAAAAGTTTACATTTCCGTCACATGCCAGGAATGCAACTGTCACATTGGATGAGCTCTCAACCAAACTGTCAAACCATCCAATGGTTGGTGTCATAACTGATCACATGTGCAGCATCAGGGCAGGTGAAGATTAAACCGAGGCCAAGATGGCAGCTTCCTTGGCTGAAAACGATGGGAGGGATAACTTCCACTTTAATCACCATTTCTATAGTGTTGTCTACTGATCGGTTCACTGAAATGTCAAGCCAAAAACGTTCTAGTTTTGTGTAAAGTTGGGCAGGATAACAATCCCATCAGGTTTTCATGGGGTCTGTTGGGGAGATTTACCCTCACTTCCTGTCCTACTGACGAACGTTTCACCAGACAGGAAAATTTGAAACTTACCCAGTCAGAAAAAAATTGACAGGGGTTCTAGCCTTCCCCCAACTACTAAAAAAAATAAGAAATTCCGGTTAGTGTTGCGGTTGCATAATTCCCCTTAGTTCTGTCTGGTAAAACATTGTCAGAAGGGCAGCAACTGGGGTACATCTCCCTAAAGGGACACAAGATGGCTGTGAAAACCTAGCTTGGCTTCTAATCCTTCCCCACTTTGTACCTACACTTGAACCACTTCCAGCCCTGAAGACATACCTGTACGTCCTCCGGGGAAAGTTATACCAGGATCAAGGCTGCACCTGGCATGATTCTGGTATTAAAATTTGCAGCTGGTGATGGGCTTTCCTGTAAGGCTTCATTCACACGAGGCTGATCCGTTTAGCGGAGTCCGCCAGCTCAGCATGGGATCGCTCTGCTGAGCTGGCGGATGACAGGTCCGTCTCCCCTCACTGAGCAGGAAGGAGCCTGTTAGAGCGTCGCTGATTCCTATCAAGAGATGAGACAAAAAAGGAAAACATGTCAGTTTTCTTTAGATCTCGTCCGATCCGCCAAGGTGGATGGTGAACGTATGGCCATACATCTGTTTTTAGCAGATCTGATGGCAGACGGGTGTCAGCAGACACTTCACCGCTGACATCCGTCTCCATATAGTCAATGGATGACCCGCTCGTACCCGCCTGAAAAAAACAGGTGGATCCGTTAGGGCTTGTCGTGTGAAAGGGGCCTAAAAGTGATCCGAGTGGCTCTACAGCCGCCTGATCCCTTTTTTACAGGGTGTGGAAGGGCCCACCTCTGTTCCCAGGCTCTCTGGTGTGAACGGGGAGCCTGGGACTGCTGCATCCTGTGTGGCCCGGCTAAGGAAAGGGTGCTACTTCATGAAGCCGAAAGCAACCATGATTTTTTTCAGTTTCGGTTTGTTTACAAGCTGTTACCGGCCACACAAGCATCTAATCAAATCAATCTGTTTGATCAGATGCTTTTGAGATGAAAGGAGAGATCTGGAGTATAGTACACCCCAGATCTCCCACTAAAGAGTAGCTATCAATGCACATGCTATCACACAAGATGTTTATCCCTTGTAATAGCAATAAAGTTGATTAAAAAAAAAAAAAAGTAAATGAAGAAAATTTAAGAGTACCCCATGCTCATGTGCAAATGCACACATGCATGTAGATCCTGCATGCATAGGTAAACTGTGATTGCACCACACGTGCGGTATCCTCGCGGACATCAGAGTAAGCTATAATTCTAGTGCCAGCTCTCCCAGTTTTAAAGCATCACCTATGGATAGTTTACTTTACAGTAGTTTGTTGCAGTTCCCCAAGTGTACGAAATATTTAAATCATGACATGTTGACATGGGTATCTATATACTCAGCATGATTATATATATATATATATATATATATATATATATATATATATATATATATATATATATATTGTTTATTATATTTGACCACAAATTATTCTATTGTATGGACTAAAATAAAAAAAAACGTTTTTTTCCTAAAAATGTGCGGTTTGATAAACTGCTGCGCAAATATCTTGTGACATAAAAAAAATTGCAACAACCACCATTTTTTGTTCTTCAGGACATTGGCTTTCTGAAATTTTTTAACATTTGGGGGTTTCGTGCAATTTATTTTTATTTTTTTACATGCAGGAGAGAAAAGTAAGAATTGGCCCGGTAAGCAAGTTATTAAACTCCAATCTCTTATCCATGCTGATGCTTTAAAACTTCAAAGCCTGCAGTAAGAACGGTCACCACAAGAGGTCTGCTGTTCTCATTAATGGTACCCTTCTGATTTAGTTTCATTGTCACGAAGACCTAAGGGCCAAGTTACACCAAATGCCATCCCTGTCCAATGAGAACCCCCTTACTGGCCACTGAGGCAGTCTTTTCGGACAGTGAAAAGCCAGTTGGTACAGAAAGGTACTGATTTCAACAGGAGTTTGGGGGGGGCGGGGGGTTGGTTCCTTCTATGCATTTCGTTCTGTGATCATTTGTGACTTTTATCGCTAAAACAAAAATAAATAATTGGTTTATTCTTGCAGGTAAGTGGAAGTGTCATGAGTATCTACAGCGGGGATTTCGGCAACGTTGACATTAAAGGTGGCATTGAGTTTTCAATCGACTATGTGGAGCAACTGAAGGAGTTCCTGATTTACATTTACCAGTGCAGGGAACTGGCGATTGCTGAAGCGAAGAAACAGCGTTCTGACCCGTAAGTCTGATAGCTGGTCTTTTACCATTACACAAGGAATAGAAACTGCGCTAATAAGCTAAATCCTAAACCTGTTTAAGCAGCAGCTCTCCTGTGAGATATAAATGCAGTCCCATACAATATAATCCTACGCAGAGTTGCGATAATACTATGGTTTGGCTCAATTAACAAAATGTGATTTTATTAAAAGTCCGAAGGTCCTGAAATGTTGTTGTCAATGTCAACACCATCCACTTAAGTATGTGATCCTTGAAATACCGCCACTACCCTAGACAAAGTGCTCGCACAGGCCTCCTATTATGGAAGGTCAGTGACACTTGTGGCTATCTACCCAGCCAGCGCTTTTAAGCACCATTCGAGGATCCTCTTACGACATGCAAACCAATCGTCCAGGAGGCATTGTCAAATGTAATCCCCAAAATATAAAAGGCCCACCATAGCATAAAACCTTTAAACTTTATTACAAATGCTCAAGTTATTGCACTTACATCAAGGAAAGCAAATCATTGCTTTTAAAAACAATAGCACCGGCAAAAGAGCAGCAGCCCATCCTTCCGAGGACCGCAGTAATGCCAGCACATAAATCCACCCTATGCGTTTCGTCATATAGTGACGTCGTCCGGGGCACCATTAGCCTTGCACAAACATCTGTATTCAGGTGGAAACTGAAATCTTTACAGAGCTTGATGGAATCAATATATGACCTAGAATAAATGATTACATATCTGAAAGGATTTGTATCTTTGTCCATTAGGTCCTGAGATCTACATAGCTGACCCCATCAGGCAACAGAGCCAAGTTGGGGACCAAATTTTCTCTGCTGTCATTTAGGAGTATGCATTGGTCACCTTCCTTCCCCCCCAACCTGTGATTGTACAGTAACGTTAATAAAACTTTGTAAATAAATTGGAACAATAGGTAACTAAAACTGTTGTTTCTGCCAGTAGTCAAATACCTTTATTGGACCAGCCGAAGTGGCAGTTACAGGATTGAGACAAACCATTTAACACAGAAAAAAAGTGCTTACAATGTTCAGCTTATTTTTTAATCCAAAAAAGGAGAATGCAAAACTTCCTGTAACTGCTCAATGTAAAGGAAATAAGAGAGTAATAGTCTTAAAGAAAACAATGGTAGCCACCACATGCAAGGGTTAGTTTAGGTATGCTTTCCTTATTTTTATATAATATATCTTATCTCTATCCCAAGCACTCCCCCCCCCAAAAAAATGGTCTTTGCTGTAAAAAAATAAAGTGAATATCGTTCACCCTTCCCAAACCCCGCTGTGCTGACCTCTATGGGCAATAAGCTGTTGGTGCCCACACAGCCGATGTAGTAGTCTGGGATTTGAAATTGCTGTTCTCCTCCTCCCTTTTTTTTTTTTTTTTTCCCCTGCATTGCCTCGTGATGGAGCAGAGTAATATGTCCCAGCACTGACCAGTTAGAATCACTCTGATCTGTCCCAAAAGTGCTGCACAAAAAAGGGGGAGAAGAGCAGAGATTCTGGGACCATTGCAGCTCATCCCTCACGGGGGCAAGTACAGTGAGGATCGATGGGGAGGAGGGTGTACAATATTCACTTTTTTTTTTTTTTTCAGAATGGGTGAACTTACACCTTAAAGAGGAGCTCCACTCGTTTCTATGTTTGTTTATTAAAAGTCAGCAGTTCCAAAAAGTGTAGCTGCTGACTTTTAACAAACACACTTTCCTGTACTGCGGTCCAGCGATGTGCTCACCCCAGCCATTGATTGTCTCCGTCTTCTCTCCCCGGTGCTGGCATTTGAACTGTGGACACCCGGCTGTAACAGCTTACAGCTTCACAGCTGGGTGTGAACTGCGCATGCGTGAGTGTCCTGAATGGTCCGGCAGTCATCTGGGACATGTGACATGTCCCAGATGACTGCAGGGAGGGAGGAGGAGAGAACTTCTGCTCGGATCACCTAGGCGAGCAGAAGTGGGAGCGGGTACCTGTCAAAACTAGGTACCTGCCCCCCCCCCCCCCCAAAAGAAAACAAAACCTTACAAGCCAAAAGTGTCAGGGGAGGAAAGCTTAAAGCAGAGCTTCCCCTTTTGGGTGGAGCTCCATCTTAAGCACCTAGGACGAATTTATATATTTAAAAAGATCAGGCACATTTTCAGTCGGTGTAAGTTAAATTTATTGCTATGCCTTGTGATATGTGAAGATGCAGTATCTCACAAAAGTGAGTAGACCCCTCACATTTTTTTTTTAAATATTTTTTCAAATTTTTATTATCTTTTCATGGGACAACACAGAAGAAATTACACTTTGTTACAATGTAAAGTAGGGAGTGTACAGCTTGTATAGCAGTGTCAATTTTTGCTATCCCCTCAAAATAACTCAACACAGATTGGGCCCAATTGGCCATTTTCCCTCCATGGTGTCATGTGACTCGTTAATGATACAAGGTCTCAGGTGTGACTGGGGAGCAGGTGTGTTAAATTTGTTTTAGCTATCACTCTCTCATACTGGTCACTGTAAGTTCAACATGGCACCCCATGGCAAAAAGAATTGTTGCTCTACATCTAGGCTATAAGATTGCCAAGACCCTGAAACTGAGCTGCAGCATGGTGGCCAAGGCCATACAGCGGTTTAACAGGACAGGTTCCACTCAGAACAGGCCTCGCCATGGTCAACCAAAGGAGTTGAGTGCATGTGCTCAGCCTTAAATCCAGAGGTTGTCTTTGGAAATAGATGTATGAGTGCTGCCAACATTGCTGCAGAGGTTGAAGGGATGGGGGTTAGCCTGTCAGTGCTCAGACCATACGCTGCACGCTGCATCACATTGGTCTGCATGGCTGTCGTCCCCGAAGGATGATGCTCAGGAAAGCCTGCAAACAGTTTGCTGAAGACAAGCAGACTAAGGAAATGGATTACTGGAACCATGTCCTGTGGTCTGATGAGACCAAGATAAACCTATTTGGTTCAGATGGAGTCAAGCATGTGTGGCGGCAACCAGGTGAGGCGTACAAAGACAAGTGTGTCTTGCCTATAGTAAAGCCTGGTGGTGGGGAGTGTCATGGTCTGGGGCTGCATGAGGGCTGCCGAAACTGGGGCACTACAGCTCATTGCGGGAACTATGAATGCCAACAAGTACTGTGACATACTGAAGCAGAATAGGATCCCCTCCCTTCGGAGACTGGGCCACAGGGCAGTATTCCAACATAATGACCCCAAACACACCTCCAAGACTGCCTTGCTAAAGAACCCTAGGGTAAAGGTGATGGACTGGCCAAGCAGGTCTCCAAACCTAAACCCTATTGAGCATCTGTGGGGCATCCTCAAACGGAAGGTGGAGGAGCGCAAGGTCTCTAACATCCACCAGCTCCGTGATGTCATGATGGAGGAGTGGAAGAGGACTCCAGTGGCAACCTGTGGAGCTCTGGTGAACTCCATGTCCAAGAGGGTTAAGGCAGTGCTGGAAAATAATGGTGGCCACACAAAAAATTGTCACTTTGGGCCCAATCTTAGGGGGGTACTCACGTTTGTTGCCAGTGGTTTAGACATTAATGGCTGTGTGAGTTATTTTCAGGGGACTGCAAATGTACACTTCTACAAGCTGTACACTCACTACTTTGTAGCAAAGTTTAATTTTTCCGTGTTGTCATATGAAAAGATATAATAAGATCTATTTACAAGAATGTGAGGGGTGTACTCACTTTTGTGAGATACTGTACATTCATATTTTATTAGTAAAATGAATGTTGGGCTTCATAAGGAATAATATTCCTGGCCTTGTTCTGTAACCTTTTGACTTTCCACTTCCAAAGTACTTATTCCTGCACATACATTTATCTTTTCCTATAGATATGTGAAGGCCTATTTGCTTCCAGAAAAAGCGAAGATGGGTAAAAGAAAAACCGCTGTGAAGAAGAAGACTCTGAACCCGGTTTACAATGAAATACTGAGGGCAAGTATTTATGTTACCAAATGTTGGAGGCTTATAGAAGATTAAACCCGAACTTCAGCCAAATATCTTTCATTAGGCTTTAGTTGAAGTATCAAGTTTTGCCAGGATTTTCCTCAAGTCTGTAACCCCACTAGGGAGATTTCCATCACTTCTATCTGCAATAATCATACAAGAAATGGGGGGGAACTGTAAGAGGGAGTCATGGAAAGGACGTTGTTTGGGGGGGGGGGGCGGAGAAGAATCAATGTGACGCACATCGGCTCAGCTACAACGAAACTTGCTGTATTCTATGTCGATCTCTTATTAGCAAAACATCTAGTGGGCTCAATTTTTTTTTTTTTTGTTTTGTTTTCTTTAGATTGAGGTGACAAATACCTTATTTTTTCCCACTATATCAGTGGTCTCCAAACTGCGGCACGGGGCCAGATCCGGCCCTTTGATTCTTTTATCCTGCCTTTGGGGTGCCATTTTATTGGCACCAATGAAGGGCAGAATTCCTCCCAATGACACCAATGATGGGGCACAATGGTGGGGCAGAATTCCTCCCAATGACACCAATGATGGGGCACAATGGTGAGGCAGAATTCCTCCCAATGACACCAATGATGGGGCACAATGATGGGGCACAATTCCTCCCACCGACACCAGTGATGGGGGATTTTGTACTCCTGATGGCCACAGTCCGATCCTTTGTTTAGAAAGTTAGGAGACCCCTGCACTAGATGATGCTTCAATCATATGAAATTGTTATACAACATAGAATACAGCAATTTTTGTTGTAGCCGAGCTGATCTGTCAGATTCGATCAATGTAATGCTTGTACATATACATAGCTCCCAACTGTCCCTTATTTCATAGGAGTGACACTCATTTGGACCAAAGTTCCTCTTTCCTCCGTTTTGTCCCTCATTTTGTTCTGATCGCTATAGCTATATACAGTATATACAATGCACTTTTTATAAAAAAAGTGTTTCCCTGTGCTAAACCTTTCATCCAATTTTTTAATTGCTGCATTTGTAAATTGCAAAGGCCAATATAACGGAATAGTAGTGGTAAAAATGAACTTGTGGGTTAAACCAATCTTTTTCTTTTTTTTATATTTTATATTTTTTTAAGAATTATCCTTTTAAAGAGTAAGTTAACCCAGATAAAAATAAACCCTGCAAGGCAAAGGCATAGCCTACTGAATAATTCTGAATAACTTACCTGAGATCGAAGCCCGCAAAGCGGTCCTCGTTCTTCATCTCCGGCGCTGCCACGTATCCCGGAGTGACTTCCGGGTCTCGCTGCTCCGGTGCTGTGATTTGGCCAGAGCCGCAATGACGTCACTCCGGCGCATACGCGCGGGACCCGTCAGTGACTGCATGTTCTCCTTCACTTGCGCAGCGCCCAGTGCGCCTGCACCTTTGTCTACGGCGCGCATGCGCTGTAGACAGTGGTGACCATTTTTTTTGTAAAATATCTCCTTAACCGTGTAGGTTAAGTCTTAATCTAGGCTTAGCTGTAGGTCAAGTGGTCTGTAAGGGTTTACAACCACTTTGAGGGCGTGGCAGGGGGGTGTGTCCTTTCCCTACATACTTTTGCTAATAGGTGTCCCTCATTCCCATCTCAGAAAGTTGGGAGGTATGCATATAGACCCCAAAGAGTCATTTAAAAACACAATAGAAGATTCTAGCCAGCCCAAGGTGTGATTTGCACATACAGTGGCTCCAACCCTTTCTTGCTTCATCCAAAATGAAAAGATAGTTGCTCTTTCATTCTTTGAAGAACGCAGCAGATATTATGAAGGTCTGATTATTGGGGCTATAGTGCCACCTGCAGGAAAAAAATACTAGGTGCAAATCCTCCTTCAGCTAGAGGTGTGTGTGTGTGTGTGTGTGTGTGTGTGTGTTTTTTTTTCCTAGCTTTCAGGTGAAAATTCTGTGGCTCTAACCCTTCCCCCATTTTATCCAAAATTAAAAAAGGGTTGCTGTTGCACTTCTATCCGTGATGGTTTGTGTGGGGTTTTTATTTTACATATACATACTGAAGCCTTTCTACACAACTTAAACATAGATGATATAGTGGGGATACAAAATTATATTTTTTCTCAATAAAAAAAACTTTATTAAACAAACAAAAAGAAAAATGTATAATCCAGAGCGTATACAGCATACAAGTTCATTGCAGGTTGTAATTAAGCGCAATTTCAAGGGTTGATGCAGTGAAGTCACCGGGTGTTATTCCCTCCCCATCGTGATGGGTAAACCACAATGACATTTAACCTATGGGTACACTCCACCATCCCCAATGATATAGGCTAGGTAAATAACCGTGTATACTGTATCTAATCAGACCATTCACTACAAGGTGAATGTAGACCTGGGATATCCAGCCATGAGGACCATAGTCTGCAGGGGCGGCTGGAGGTATAACTTGAGGGGTGGGGGGATTTAAGCAAACCATGCATTAGCCACCACCCCAGTCGGTCGGTCAAGCTGACTGGCTGCTGTGAGCAATATACAGGATAATTTCAGACAGATTTCAGGAGAGCCGTACAGAGAATAAACCTACATCATTGCAGCTGTATGCAGGACTGCACAATCACCCAGAAGCTCCTATGTGTGGAAATTATTAGATCCTGGCTCTGACCCCCCTGATATGGTCTTAATCCTCCCACTGCATTTTGCTTCTATCTGGATCTGAAAAAGCCTCATCACATAACTCCATAATAACAATGTTTGAAAACAGTGCACTTACCCCATCTATGCTTCGCCCATTGCTTATCGACAGGCGGCAGCTTCCCCTGTGTCTCCTCCTCGACATCACAGCGGCCATACATCTCCTCCCTCCTAGGCCAATAGGATCACTTCTCCTTTCAGCCAAACAGGAAATGGGTCTCGGGACCTGCTTCCTCATTGGCCGGGAGGAGATTCAGTGTGACCATAGCGAATATTCATTGGCTATGGCTACACAACTGGGTGGGCTCACTGCGCCCCGAGCCCACCCTTTTTTTTTTTTTTGAAGCCTATTATTTCCTCTGGCTCTAATCAAGTGCTTCAAAAAAATAAAAATAAAACTCCATTGGAATCTATGCGTCCGGCATGTAGATTAGGCCCTGCATTACGGGCCGCCACTGATAGTTTGTCGAAATTTTCCAAAGTACCCTCTACTGTAATATTTTGCGTGCCTGAGGGTCTCGCCCATCTCGCACCACTTCCTTTCGCATGGGAGCATCTGTGGAAATCCAGTGCCTCAGAACCAGCCTGCGGGCCTGGAAAAGGGCTCTAGCTATGGCCTGTTTGGTAATATTCTCCACTGGGAGGTCACACGGAATTCCCAATACACATGGTTTGGGGTCTTCACGTAGAGAAGCCTGAAAAACTTTATTAACGCCTATGACTCCTCTCCAGTAGATATGCAACATTGGGCATCTCCATACCAGGTGAAATGAGATCCCCCCCCCATGATCCCTACAGCATCTGGTGCAGGTAGGACTATCCCTGAGGCCCATTCGAAACAATCTTGCAGGGGTACCCTCAGAAGCAAATACAGTTGTAAGAGGCATTGCACCACATTCGATACGAAAGAGAGCTATTTTTATTTTATTTTATTTTGCTCAGACATTCACTTTAAAAGCTCATCTACACAAACCCTCTCTACCAACTTTTTCTACTGCCTCACAAATGCAACCTATTGTATAAATTTTGCAGCACCGCAACCACAGCATTATGTACTAGGATGGCCATGTTAGTTTGTGGTCAAGAACAGTAAAACCCGTGTAAAAGAGGACTTAAAGTCCACTGCAAAAAAAACATTTTTACTTTTAGTTTTAATAGCGGTTCGTGTCCCTATTTGAAAATCTGTACATCTCAAGTTGTTTGCATCGATTTAGTGTTGTGTACATAAATGACCGTTTTTTAAATGTGTGTTTTTTTGTTTTTTTTCCCCTCTTCAGTATAAGATTCCCAAGCAGTCTCTTCTGGAACAAACTCTGAACCTGTCGGTGTGGCACCATGATGCACTGGGTCGGAACAGCTTTTTGGGTGAAGTTAACGTGAATTTAGAGACATGGGACTGGAGTAACACACAGAGGAAATGGTATCAGCTGGAACCACGAGTAAGTTGGGAAGCCACTACCGCATAATGCTTCTCTTTGTACAGAAGCAACAGCCACGCTGCTTGGAGGGGGGATCACAAAACCTAAAATGTAACGTGCCTCTAGCGTGGGCTGACATCACCAGAATGGTTAAATGCAACTTTTGCTGGCCGCTGCTTAACGGTCATGTTACTGGCTTCACTTAATTTTTAGGATCATGTATACCCATATTTTACAACAATTTAATGTAATACGATGGACAAAAATCGGAATTTAAGGAAGCCTGCATGTGTATTCCTAGAGGTGCATCCTCCCCATAAACATCCATTCTATGGGTATTCTGGAGAAAGTGGCTTCTGAAGTTTGGCTTCCTCTGTCATCTCTCCACCATCAGCCTGTGATTGGGCAATGAAAAAGTAGGGCAGTGGTATTGACTTTCCTATGCTCTTTGCTCCTGTAAGCATGTATACATTGTTATGCCTTTTACACACGATTGGAATTTACGATTGGAAAAAGTCACATCAGATTGTTTTTTGTAAAATCCGATCGTGTGTGGGCTCTATCGGACTTTTTCCGACAACAAAAACTGATCGGACTTTTTCCGCTTGTGCATCAGAATTCTCGACACACGAAGTGCAACGCATGCTCAGAAAAAAATTGGAGACGAAAGCTATTGGCTACTGGCCTCTACGTAGTCCCGTCGTATGTTTTTTGTACGTCACCTCGTTCCGAACGATCAGATTTTTTTCCGACAACTTTGTGCGAAGTTTCGGCCAAAATCCGTCTGAAAAAATCCGACGGATTTTGTGGTTGGAAGGCATTAGACTGACATCACGATGCAACATAATGGAGTCTGCATTGGCTTTGATGGCTGGCCACTCTCCTGGCACTTTTAAGTCACAGAATGCTAACCAAAGTTTTGGTCGCTACATTACTTTTATCTGCATTGCCACTAGTTGTATCATATGGTTACTTATTGAACAATTAACTGTGACTCAAACCCATCTTTTGAGAAAAAAAATTATGAATGCACCCATATTACAAAAAGAAAAAATGTACAATGATCAAATTTTTGCATTGGAGCCTGGAAAGCATTGCAACCGCAATCAATTAATCGCTGGCTACTGCAGACTATTCCTCCAGGACCAGTGGCGGCCCGTGCATTAAGAGCGCATGGGCACCGCCCCTTTCTCCTGCCACCCCCTCTATCACTAATGGATAGATTCATGCGATGCATGAATCTAGCTATGGCCGCCGCTGCCACCCCCTATTCAGGTGCCCAGCCTCTTTTTGGGCACAGGGCTCCTGAATTACAGCGGCGGGGGGTGTTTTGAAAGCACCTGAGTAGAGCCATAGGCTATAATAGGCGTCAAAAAAAGGTGACCTGCGAAAGCCATGCTGGGCGCTCGCATGTTACTCAGCTGTGTTAGGAAAGCGAATATTCATTTGCTTTTCTAACACTAAACCGCCTCTCCGCCAATCAGGCGCTCAGGTCTGTTACCTGTCACCTGATTGGCTGAAATGACAGGCGCTGCTATTGGACGCCTATCAGGAGGAGAGGACAGGTGATGAGGCCTGCAGGAGATGCACCAAGAACCCTGCTCGTCACCTGCTGCCCCACCAAGACTGGGTAAGTGCTGGGCAGACGGCGAGCGGGCGTTGGATGGGCACAGTGGCTGCAATTTGATTTTTTTTCATACGTTTTTGTTGGATTTTTATCCTTTTCACAGATCAGTGTGAATGGATGGTGGGGACTGTTCAAGCCCTTTTAACCCTTCAATGTATATGGAGGGAGAAAACGGATGCACTCCCAAGGAAGATAAACAGACTCCCCGCAGTACTGTGTCTCCATTAAGGGAGCTCCTTTTTTTTTTTTTTTTTGGAGTTTTTATTTTTTTTCCTCAAACAATGTAATCGGAGTATATGGTTTTATCTTTCAGACCCCGGCAGCTGGTATTGGGTTGGAGAACAGAGGAGAGATGAAGCTCGCTTTGAAATATGTTCCAATGTCATCCTCCGGTAAGTGAAAAGATAATGGTGCCAGGCCTTGCAAATGCCTTATTCTTGTTCAGTCTATGCCCATGCAGTAATGCTTTAATATATTTTGCTGCTTGCATTTTCACACGACCTAGCCTGAGTTAACCACTTGCTTACCAGGCACTTTCACCCCCTTCCTTCCAAGGCCAATTTTCAGCTTTCCATGCTGTTGCAATCAATGAATGAAAATTGCACGGGCATGCTACACTGTACCCAAATAAAATTTTTAGCATTTTTTTTCCACACAAATAGAGCTTTCTTTTGGTTGTATTTAATCAACGCTGGTGTTTTTTTTTATTTTTTTGCTAAAGAAACAAAGACCAAAAATTTTGAAGAAAAGCTTCATAGCTTGTTATACAATTTTGCAAACCAGGTAGTTATTCTCCATCACTGGTGGGCACTGATTGGCGGTAAATGTGAGGACTGATGACCCTGTAACGGAAGCCATTTACCAACTTTCTTCTTTGATAACCAGCTTCTGCTTACTTCTGTGATTGGCTGACAGCTGATCACGTGGTAAAGGCCCGCAGTGACTTACCCTTTACCCTGTTCTGTGATCAGCCGAATCCGAAGGACTCGACAATCACACTCCCACAATCCTACAGAAAGATGAAAGAGACGAACCTGAAGCCTGAAGGTATCGGTTTCTCCAGCAAATGCTTAGTGTCGGCACTGATACCAGTATCAGGCAACCCTACTTGTAAGTGTTTTTTAATCCATTTTGCTCAACAATAAATCCGTAATATTGGACTTGGAGGCGCCTTTCTTTTCTTCATGATTACGGAACTCTCCACACTGAGCTCTTGCAGAGTGTAGTTTCAGTTCTCTGCCCCCCTTTTTCTGGACTTTCAAAACAGGCTTTGAAATTCAGCACTTTGAACAGATGTAAAGATAATACTGCAGCTACACAGGTACAACTTGTGTAGGAGGATTTGTTCCATCTGTGTATCACCTGAGGGCCAGTCCCTTCACCGGGTATATGTAAGGGTTTACAACGATTCTAAATCTTTAGAAAGGTTTGTACCTTAGTAGGATTGAAGGCTGTAGGTAACCATAAACGGGCCCCAGATTTGTAATTATTGCCTAGCTGCTTCATACCTTACAGGCTGGTAGCCTTACTATTTTTGTATTAAATAATATGTGGCGCTACCCAACCCACTTTAATTGCAACCCACTGTTTTTAAAAGTGCAAAAAGTGCAAATAATCAGTGCAAATGGTGCAATAATGTAAACAGACTGATCGTTGATCTAATATAGTCCAGGCTTATAATAAATAAATAGTCTCTACATATATAATCAAGAAATCCTTGCAATAGTTTATAGGTGAAATAAAGTGCAATAACCAAGTTCAAGTGCAGCAATCGATCAGTGTATGTAGACCAACAGGCAATGTCTGATCCGTCCAATCTGTGGTGCGCCGCCTGTTTTCTCCTAGCCTCTCACCTCTAGTAGCCGCCCCCATGGAGCTTTAGATCAGCAACCAATTCCCTCAAACGATCGGTCTGTATGGAGTCACAGCGTTCAGCAGGGTCCAATCTGACCCTCCGATCTCCGGGCTCAACTTTATTATCCCAAGCAAATGGTGCAAAGGAGAAAGGAAGGGATGGGGGCTCCAATGTGTAGTAATTAAAATACAATTTATGCCAGCACATAAATAAACTTACATTTAAAACAATGAAATAGCGAATCCAAACGAAATAACTTCTGGCCTCGGCTGTGACCGGAAGTGACAACGACGCCTAGCTCCTCTCTGATGCGTTGCGTCACTACTCGCGTGACTTTATCAAAGGGTCAAGGAGCTGGGTGTCAGCAGACTTGTATAGTCTCTTCCGCTGTCATGACGACAGCGGTACATAATAAATATGCGCTTCAATTTAATACTAGTAATAGGATTGCAATTACAGTGGGTTGGGTAGCGCCACATATTATTTAATACTTATTGACTGATATTGGGTGAGATCACTATCTATGTTGGCAGCTTCCTACCAGTCCCAGTGTGGTTGTGCGCATTAGTTACCCCTTGTGTTTTTACTTGCTATTTTTGTATCATTTGAAAATTACATGGCATAACACCTCATTAATATATATTTTTTTTTTTCTCCTGTATCCAAGCACCAGGGACAAAGCCGAACCTAACTGGGGAGGTCCACATCTCGATCAAAGATTGTCTGCAGCTGCCTATGCTGCGGGGTAACAAAATTAACTCCTTTGTTAAATGGTAAGCCTTATATTCCTCTGATTTTGCCGTATCTTCATGCTCTATTTTAAGCTGAACTTTGGGTAGACATTAAGTGTAATTATTGCATCTAGGTGTCCATTATTAAAATCAATAAATGTGTGTTTTTTTATTTTTTTTATTTATTTTTTTATCCGATTTCTTTTTTATTTTTTTAATTTTAATTCAAATGAGCGCTGGCACCTGTACTGCATGCAGGGGGCCTTTTGGCATCTGCATCCATCCCCTAGCTATGTACTCTCAGCCTTTGGATGCAGACCCAAGATGGGAAGATATTGTCCCACTTCCGGAACGCAGCACTGTATACTGTATGTAGCTGAGGCTACGATCAGTTTACACCGTGCGCACAGACGCTGCATCTGTTAATGACGTAAATAGTTTTGTCCAAACTATTTCAACTAAATCTAAAGCTCTACTTTAAGTAATGGTGGTCATCGCCAAGCCCGTAGCAGAATTCTGAAAAATTGGTCTGCCCTATAAGAGAGATACAAGTCCTAGAGCTGATGTAATGATCTACATTTCCATCTAAGACCCTATTCTAAAAGACTGGAAAATGAATGGATCTACTGCTTTGTTGATGCTGACGTAATACTGCAACGTACACTCACCGGCCACTTTATTAGGTACACCTTGCTAGTACCGGGTTGGATCCCCTTTTGCCTTCAGAACTGCCTTCATTCTTCGTGGCATAGATTCAAAAAGGTTTTGGAAAAATTCCTCAGATTTTGGTCCATATTGACATGATAACATCACGCAGTTGCTGCAGATTTGTCGGCTGCACATCCATGATGCGAATATCCCATTCCACCACACACCAAAGGTGCTCTATTGGATGAGATCTGGTGACTCTGGAGGCCATTGGAGTACAGTGACCTCATTGTCATGTTCAAGAAACCAGTGGTGAGATGATTGGATCTTTGTGACAAGGTGCATTATCCTGCTGGAAGGAGCCATCAGAAGATGGGGACACTGTAGTCATAAAGGGATGTACATGGTCAGCAACAATACTCAGGTAGGCCATGGGGTTTAAATGATGCTCAGTTGGTACTAAGGGGACTAAGAAAATATCCCCCCTACCCACACCATTACACCACCATCAGCCTGAACCAGTGATACAAGGCAGGATGGATCCATACTTTCATGGTTACGCCAAATTCTGACCCTACTATCTGAGTGTCGCAACTGAAATGGAGACTCACCAGGCCAGGCAACGTTTTTCCAATCTTCTATTGTCCAATGATGGTGAGCCTGTGTGAATTGTAGCCTCAGTTTCCTGTTCTTAGCTGACAGGAGTGGCACCCGATGTGGTCTTCTGCTGCTGAAGCCCATCTGCTTCAAGGTTGGATGTGTTGTACATTCAGAGATGGTATTCTGCATACCTTGGTTGTAAGAGTGGTTATTTGAGTGACTGTTGCCTTTCTATCATCTCGAACCTGCCCTGAGTCTGCCCATTCTCCTCTGACATCAACAAGGCATTTTTCTCCACACAACTGCCACTCACTGGATATTTTCTCTTTTTGGACCATTTTCTGTAAACCCGAGAGATGGTTGTGCGTGAAAATCCCAGTAAATCAACAGTTTTTGAAATACTCAGACCAGCCCATCTGGCACCAACAAACATGCCACGTTCAAAGTCACTTCAATCCCTTTTCTTCCCCATTCTGATTCTCGTTTTGAACTTCAGCAAGTCGTCTTCACCATCTCTAGATGCCTAAAAGCATTGAGTTGCTGCCATGTGATTGGCTAATTAGCAATTTGTGTCACCAAGCAATTGAACAAGTGTACTTAATAAAAGTGGCCGGTGAGTGTATATGCCATTTTATTTCACCCATATTTACACTTGAAGTAGAAATCTAGGCTTGTTCTAACTATGCTTAAAAATGCAAAACGCAAGTAAAAGTGATCTGCGAAGCAAAAATGTTTAGATTCCTCAGATCACTTGTTCTGTATTAAAACTTTTTTTAGCTTAAACATTTACAAAGAGTAGCTTATAGGAACAAAGTTCCTGCTCAAACGTAAATGTAAGGCCCCATTCATACCTCAGCGTTTTGTTAAGGAGGGAAAAAAAATAAATCAATGATTCTCTATGAAAATTGGTTCACATCTCCACTCCAAGTCGCCTGAAGCCAAACGGTTAGAAGCTCAAAGTTCTGGACCTTTTTTTTTTTGTAGCTCGAATCTGGCAGATTTGAGCATTTTTATTCTCATAGAAATGAATGGAAACGCAAGTTTTTTGTTTTTTTGTGCTATTTTTTTGCCCAAATGAAAAAGTTATAATGTGATAATATGAACAAATGTAAAATTAATACACAAATAATGAAAAATCATCATAAATTAAAATATGTAATGCCTAAATAAAAAAATAACCCCTAACCTTAAATATTAAATACATTTATTAATGAACACTCAAATCCAAACTAAAAAATGTTTAATATACACATGTTTAGTGTGTGTTTTTATTTATTTATTTATTTATATTTTTTTAAGGTTTAGGGGTTAATTATTTATTTAGTATTACTTTCTTTTTCGTACACCACGGGACACAGAGCCTTGTTAATTAATGGGTTGTATAGCTCACCAATAGGTGATTGGACACTGGCACACCCAATGAAGACAAGTCCCCCTCTATATAACCCCTCTCATAAGGAGAGTAACTCGGTTTTTTCGCCAGCGTCTAAGGTGTTGATCACGGTTAAAGATGTGCCAACAAGAAAGCTCTAGTGAAAGATCCCTCCGGGGGTCAAGGAGCTATGCAACTGGATCCATCCAAAAAAACACTAAAATGGATGGTACCCGGGCCTCAAGGAAGAGCAAGGTTTTGTCTGTAATGTCTCTTGTAGGACTGGGTTCTGGGATTGTGTCTATTTATTTTACATCCATTTTAAAAAATGTATACAGCTCCAGGTACAAATACCAAGACCTCACCTCCCTTGCACAGCCTGGGTGCTGGCTCTGTGTATAGAGCACATGCAATAGAGGAAATCCGGACAGCCGCACTCCAGTGAAAAAATGTCTTTATTGAATAAAATCAGTTCAAACGGCAATCAAGGACAGTGGATTGAATCAGCTAATGTAGTAGTAGTAGTAGTACCTTTTACCTGTACCTTTAACTCTAAAGCCCCGTACACACGATCAGACTTTCCGACAGGAAATGTGTGATGACAGGCTGTTGACGGAAAATCCGACCGTGTGTATGCTCCATTGGACAATTGTTGGCTTTTCCGATCGTGTGTAAAAAAGTACAAACACGCATGTTCAGAAGCAAGGACGAGCCAGAAGCTGTCGGTCTTGTAGACTAGCGTTCGTAATGGAGAATTAACATTCTTGACGCAGCAAATTATGAAATCTCGAAATGCAGCGCACAATTCTCTTCTTTAATGGGATAATAATGAAGCTGCTTTGCTGGTGATACTGATGGAGCTATTGCAAACTAATTTTCAAAGGCTTTTTTCTAATGATATCAATAATATTATGTTTTTTTATTTTATTTGTGCAAGTTACCACAACACCATTATCCCGTAGTTGATAAGATCAAAGATAAAACTATGTTGGTGTCCCTTGTCAATTTTACATTGTATTTTTTAAAATGTAACTGCCTAATCCGAAACTGTCATTTGAAGTAAAACACATAGCCAAGTATTCTACACAATTTTTTTTATTGTGCATTAAAAAGAATAAAAATTTGACATGCTATCTGCCAATAGAACTTAACCAAAAAGTGCATTCTATGCATCCAAAAATATAGAAACTATACCAAATCAAATCATTATTCAACCAAAAAAATGTCAAAGCAATAACTCCAAGGCAATACTAAATAACGCGTTATCTCTTCCGATTCCACAACTTGTCTGGTTGATGAACGGGCGTTCAGAAACTAAATGAAAAGCACAAACTGAAAAGTACTAAATGGAAAAACGCGAAAAGAAAAGCGCCAATCAACACTCCCCAAACTTCTACTAACGCGAAATTAGCAGAAGGAGCCCAAAGGGTGGCGCTAAAGAGCTTTAAAAAAACACGTAGTACGTCACTACGTTTGTGATTGTTGGCCAACATTTGTGTGACCGTGTGTATGCAAGACAAGTTTGGGCCAACGTCCTTCGGACAAAATTCCCCGGTCTTGTTGGCCAATAATCCGATCGTGTGTACGAGGCATAACCCCTTACCCTAACGAAAAAGAATAATAAATAATAGTGAAAAATAAAAGCTGAAATACCTAGCAACAAATGATGCAGCAGAATAGTTATATAGTCTTTATTGGCTAATAAAAAAACAGCAAAGCATAAAAACTTGCAAGTCATGTATAAAAATGCAGACGCTACGCTTGCATATAAGGGATTACATTAATTAGTGTGTGTGGTTTTTATTTTCCAGCACGGTACTTCCTGACACAAGCAGAAAAAGTCGGCAGAGAACGCGCACAGTGGATAAAACGCCTAATCCATATTTCAATCACACAATGGTTTATGATGGCTTCAAGGAAGAAGACCTGAGGGAGGCTTGTGTGGAGCTCACAGTGTGGGACCATAACAGGCTATCAAATCACTTTTTGGGAGGACTAAGAATCGGCCTGGGAACAGGTAAGGGAACCCACACAAATTTTTATATTGCCAAATGTTTGGGACACTTGATCATCACACATGTATAAACTTGTTGGCTCTCCAAACTAAGCCAATGGGCATTGGTATAAAGATGACCCCCTCCCTTTGCATTTTTACCTGACCCTCCACCCCCCCCCCCCATTTCTGGGAGTTTTCCCACAAGATTTTAGAGTGTTTCTTTAGGAACTTTTGCCCGTTCAGTCAAAAGAGCCTTTCTACAAAGCAAGCGCCAAAAAGACCTTGGTACCTTATCTCACAAAAAGGGCACAGTTCGAAAAGGGCCTACAAGGTTGGGAATGCATACTGTATACCATAGCATTAATAGTACCCTTCACTGTAATCGCCCACTAGCATTGGCACCTGGTGCGCAATATTTTGGGGGGGCGGCATCAAACAAACCTGTCCCTTCAATGGCACTAACGCATACCTCCCCCACTGGAGACGGACGGGAAGGCGTCGATCCCCTTTATTATAAAGCACCCTTAATACTTACATCTAGTTAATAAATTGACCAGTATAGGGGATCTCTGAACTCCAAACTGTCTGCACTGCAAGGTTTAATGAAAGAAAAGTTGCTGCAAATGAAAGGTTTTACAGTGAGTGGTCAATGGCAAATATTTGTAGTTCCGGTATAAAGGGGTACTAATACTGTATAACATGGGAAGGGATGGAGAGTGCAGGAGAGGACTACTGCCGATTAGCGGCTGCTGATTAGCCTCTGTCCCTGCTGCTCAGATCCCGGCTCTGGAGGGGCTGCCAGGTGTCTGGAAGTACAAGATCGCCCCAGGGGCAACAAATCCAATCTCCAATCCTACCCCCCCCCCCCCCCAAGGGGGACAAGTGGGAAAGCGGCGATGAGGATCCAGGGTAGGGCTGCTGCTCCTCGCTCAAACTTGACGAGGGAAGAGCCGGGGCCGTTGTTTCTCCCGGTCAAGCAGAAAGTGGGTCCTGAGACCCAATTGGCCGGGAGTCCTTAGACTCCCTGGCCAATCGGGTCTGATGTCAGGACCCCGCTTCCTGATTGGCGGGGAGGATAAATTGGGAAGACAATAGCGAATATTAATTCGCTATTGTCTCACCTGGGTGGGCTCAGGTTGCAGTGCTCTGCGCCATGAGCCCACCCTTTTTTTTAAGCCAATTAGAGCCTCAGGCTCTAATCATGTGCTAAAAAATAAAAAAAATAAAACATTGAAATCCATGCGTCCGGTGCCCTGCATGTAGATTAGGGGGGTGGTGCCCCTTATGGACGGGCCGTCGCTGCCCAATAGGCATTTACATAATTTGTGCCATCTAGTGTGGTAATCTGCTTTTTTGGGTTGTGGGTCCTTCATCCTTTTTAGCTGTCTGGGGGGGGGGGGGGGGGGCTGATTAGAATGTGTCCATCTTTGCTGGGGAATGGGGTTTGGGGGGTTGGTTGTCTGCTATTCAGGGCTAGTGGTAAGTAATAAACATTTCCCATTTACTGCAATATTCGTGAATTTTGGGGGGAAAAAAAACAACAAACAGAGAAACCACTAAGCTGTCCATGTTGCTGGTGACTGGCAAGTGTGCTTAACTCTCAGCCACCTTTTTTATAAATGGGAATCTTTATCAGATGGCTATGTGAGAAGCAGCAGATGATAGCTGCTAATCTGTGGTCTTCAAGGTGGTGAAGCTAAAAAAAATTTAATTTTAGTATAAGTTGGTGTTAAAACTGAATTTACCCATTACATTTGGGCTTTTTATTCTTTTAGGAAAAAGTTACGGGACAGCTGTAGACTGGATGGACTCCACCCATGAAGAAGCGACAATGTGGGAGAAGATGATGGCCTCACCCAATACCTGGGTCGAGGGCATGCTGCCACTGCGAATGTTCAAGATGGCCAAGCTTGCAAAATAAATCCTATAATGCCGTCTACTCATCCATAATTTTCTAGCACTGCAAACACTTTCTTACCTGGAAACCTCACCCGGCTTCTTGTGAATGTCGGCACACGTAGCCTCCTAAGCCACAAATTGTTTCAAGTTACAGTTACGATCTGTAGATGTCCCAAAGACTGTGGAACTCCACTCTGTGTTCTGGTTACAAGGTCTACTGCTATTGGTACAAGGCCCCAGGACTTTCTCTACAGAGATCTTAAACTTTCCTATATGAATATCTGTCTGTAAGCAGTTGTACATTGTTGTACAAATGTACATTGTACCCCTGATATGTATGCTGTTACCTATAGAAAATGTCTTAGTATCGTTTTTTGTTTTCTTTTGTGGAGGCCATTTTGACAGCCCTTCTGTCTTGGGGGAACCAAACAACATGGAAACGGTCTTGCTCTTTTCTGGGTTTTGTTTTCTTACAGAAAATGTGGCAAAAGGTGTAAAATATGGTAAATATAGATCTCTATAAATATATTTAATTTCTATTGACAACAACATGATTTTTGTTTTCATATGTGGGTTAATTGGTAAGGAGCACGTTTCCTATATTATCGAATATTCATGTGTTTTTTGTTTCTGTTCTTTAAATGTTTTGGGCTATGTATATGTACCTGTGGGTTTTGTACAAAGAATAAAATGTCAAATACTGAAATGACTTTTAAAAATAAAGATGTATATATGTAATTATCTTAATAAAATGATTGAATTTATACACCAATTAGATTTATACTTTGGTATATTTTAAAAGAAACTGATTCTCTTTCAATTTTCAATATATAATTGATCACACTGAAGGAAATTCTGACATTTTCTCATAAGATTTCCAAAATGGAGGAAGCTAGTCTGCAGCACCTGGTCATCTCTACCAATGGTGACTGTTTATGGCATGCCTTTTCAACCACATTAAGGTAAAGGGATGTAATTCAGGAGGTGCATATTTTGTACAGAGAATAACTAGTCTAATCAAACTGGAAAAAACATCCTTAGACCAGACTGTTGGTTGGAAGCTAAACAGTGGGGACCTCGAGTGGAGACTGAACAAGTCTTACTTTTTTACTGCTGGGTTGCATTTTTAGGTTCTTTTTGGGGCTTTTCCTTGTAGCTTTCTAACACCTTTTTCTGACACTTTTTAAATGGCTTTTTTATTTTCTTTGCTTCCTTCAGCCTACTAATTAAGGGGAGTGGTTAATTGTTCACAGGTGCTTGAGGCCTATATAACCTTCTGTAGAACTCATTGTGAGCCTGCTTATCTTTGAGTCTGCTGGAACTCTGTCCAAGTGGAACTGGTCTAAGTGGTGAGTTAAAAACCAGAGTTGTATGGTTATAACAGGGGTCATGGTACCTGTGTAGTGTGAGTACCTGAGTGTTTGAGTTGTGTGTGTGGATCGTTGGTACTTGTGTATTGTGTACTTGTGTATTGCGGGTGCACATAGGTCTGTGGGTGCATGTAGTTCTGCGGGTGCACGTAGTTCTGCGAGTGGTCTGCGGGCGCACGTAGTTCTGCGAGTGGTCTGCGGGCGCACGTAGTTCTGCGAGTGGTCTGCGGGCGCACGTAGTTCTGCGAGTGGTCTGCGGGCGCACGTAGTTCTGCGAGTGGTCTGCGGGCGCACGTAGTTCTGCGAGTGGTCTGCGGGCGCACGTAGTTCTGCGAGTGGTCTGCGGTCGCACGTAGTTCTGCGAGTGGTCTGCGGGCGCACGTAGTTCTGCGAGTGGTCTGCGGGCGCACGTAGTTCTGCGAGTGGTCTGCGGGCGCACGTAGTTCTGCGAGTGGTCTGCGGGCGCACGTAGTTCTGCGAGCGGTCTGCGGGCGCACGTAGTTCTGCGAGTGGTCTGCGGGCGCACGTAGTTCTGCGAGTGGTCTGCGGGCGCACGTAGTTCTGCGAGTGGTCTGCGGGCGCACGTAGTTCTGCGTGTGGTCTGCGGGTGCACGTAGTTCTGCGAGTGCGCGTAGCTCTGTGTATTGTTTTGTTGAATATAGGTGTCAGGAAGCTAGTTGTTATGTAATTTGCACAGGGTATAATCCCCAATCCTCATTAAATGTAATGGGTACAATGCCCGGCGGGTGTGGAGAGGCGACTTGTTGTACATCTTGTGGCATGTATGCGTTCCTTGACCATCCGATCGAGGGTGAATACTGCTGTGCAAAATGTATGCGCATTGTTTCCCTGGAAGCCCGGGTTCTGAATCTGGGGAAGCAACTGTCAGCACCGAGAAGTCCCTCCATACTAAAGGAGAGCCAGGAACATACACGGCAGGGGCCAGTACAGAGGCGGGTAGAGACTAAGAGGTGCAGGCACTAGCAAAGAATAGAAAACAAGAAAAACTGCGCCACAAAAAAATATGTAAATTTTGCAAAACCCAGTGGGATTTAAACATTGAGCAATAATCAAAATGATAGCTAATGCAGAATTTCACAAAACGTGATGACAGTCCATAGATGTGGGCAAAATGATGGTAGACAAAAAATTGTACAGTCTATGGTGTATCCAGTTCTTCATAGAACCACCATGGTGCACACAAATAAAGCAAGTGAATCCCGCCACCGGTATTGAGGCTGCTTACCAGAAAGCAGCTTTCAAAAGGCACAGCTCCTCATTAACAGGACCGGACGTCCAACGCCACACTTCCCCAAATGGACAGAACAAAAGCCTTTAGACTCAGCAGTCGGTGGATACTTAGCAGCCAGTGGATGACATATTAGCATGGACCATGTAAGTTAAATTAAAGAGACCATAATACTGTAAAAACACTGCATTTAATAAAAATAGGTATATACAAAGTACTCCCATTAGAGCAGGTAAACTGCGCTTAGTAAAAAATGCCGGCCGGCATACATGGAGCCCTTCCTCCTCGTCTCGAGCGTGGTGACGTCACTACAGGTCCTCCCAGACGCGTTTCGTCATTATAAGACGTTCTCAATGGGGATAGGGCGTGTAGTGACTCACCACTATATAAAGAACCTCGTTTGTGACGTGCAAGGAAATGGTCGAACGGCCATCTTGGTTAAGGGAAGCAATGCCCATAGTTAGTGTGTAAACAGACGCGGACCTACAGCTTAGAAAAACGACATCTCTTAATGCATTATGCAATAAACGCGCTATTTGGTCAAAGAACTACAAAGTCCAAACGCGTTCATATACTGAGAAAGCCGAATATATATGAAAACTCGCCCTTCATAAAAAGTATGGTGCCCAGAAAAATATTTCTTAAATTTAATATAAAAAACACACTATTTTCCCGTACCACAAAAGGTTAATAATAAATAAGTATGTATAACCCTATAATGAAATGGGTGTTATTAATAACGTGATTCCGTGTAACCTCAGAACAGGGTGAGTGTTTGTACTGAAAAATCGTAAGTGAAAATATATAGTTGCAAACAAGTGCATTATAATATATGTAAACTGTGACCAGAAAAAACTTGGACACCATATTGAATATATCCAACTGTGAAAATACAAATACTAAAAAAATATATAGTAGATATATAACTAATCATCTAATATTTACGTGTTAAACGCAAATTGAGACGAATATAAGTATATTTGGTGAAAAAAATATGTATATGTAAACAGTGAAGTGAACACAAACAAGGACTATTTCATATATAAAGAAATAGAAATCACCAAAAAAAAGTGGATTAATACAAACGAAAAAATGAAATGAAATAAAATAAAATAAAAATAAAATAAA
Organism: Lithobates sylvaticus; assembly: GCA_028564925.1. NCBI lineage: Eukaryota > Metazoa > Chordata > Amphibia > Anura > Ranidae > Lithobates > Lithobates sylvaticus. Next base: position 593,505,303 of record CM053027.1, read on the forward strand.
TATAAATAAAAAGACCCTTCCTTGCATGACACGAGTGTTCCAAGAAACACTTTAGAACACTTTGAATGTTTACAAATGTTTCTCTAAACATCAAACACAATGTAACATACAATTAGGCCTTCATATCATATTCATAGAGCCATGCATCTAAATGGTGAATATAGGTTTGACACATAATGACATGCAGGGCTCAAGTCCTGCGGGAACGCATGGGAACGGAGTTCCTGTACTTTTTCCACAACAGGAACTCAGTTCCCATTAGCAGCCATGTCCTGCAAGACTTTGAAGTATGCGAGCTGTGTGGCAGGTGCTACACCAGCAGCTGCCGACACAACTCACAATAGTAAGTGCCGCACACCTGACCATTCAGGCATTGCCAGTAGGGGGCCCCATGACAGCTTCCTCTTCGATCTACCTGTCAATCACAGCTAGCTGACGGGTAGATCAGGTCCCTGCTGCTAAGAGATTGTGTTTAGTCAGACCTCTCGTGATGCGCTCCTCCCCGCCAGTTAAGCTTCATACACACAATACGAAAATTGGATGAAAAATACCACTTTTGAAGCGTTCGTGCATATGAGCGTATCTTTTTTTTTTTTTTGGTGGGGGGAGTGGATCTTGGGTGGGAGTTCCCACACTTTTTTCCCCAGGACTTGACCCCTGATGACATGCTTCCAAAATGGCTCAAAAACAGCACTTGGGGGAGGGCCCTCATAAATCAACAGATGTATAGAGTCTGGACTAAACAATATAACTAAAGGGGGGAATAGATAGATAAGGTAGATAGATGGATACCCCAAGATCAAGGGAGTGGAGGACTTAGGAGTTATTATTAAACGCATTAACGTCGGTATCGTCGTTTAGCCCACCTGGTTAACCTGTAGCCGACCGCCCACTGTCAATTGACGGCGGAGCCGTGCGGCTCTTGTGGCGGGCTGCCGTCATATGACGTCGCCAACATTTTGGCCACTAGGGGGCGCGCGTGCCCGGCGCGTCGATGGGGACCCGATGCGTGTGCCTGGCGGCCGCGATTGCCCAGTAACTGAGCAGGACGTGGATCTGTGTATGTAAACACACAGATCCACGTCCTGTCACTGGAGAGGAGACCGAGGGTGTGTCCCTTGTACATAGGGACACCGATCGGTCCCCTCCCCCAGTCTGTCCCCTCCCCCCACAGTTAGAATCACTAACATAGGGAACATATTAACCCCCTGCAGTGCCCCCTAGTGTTAACCCCTTCCCTGCCAGTCACATTTATACAGTAACCAATGCATTTTTATAGCACGGATCGCTGTATAAATGTGAATCGTCCCAAAAATGTCAAAAGTGTCCGATATGTCCACCGCAATGACGCATTAATGATAAAAATTGCAGATTGCCGCCATTACTAGTAAAAAAAAATAATAATAAAAATGCTATAAATCTATCCCCTATTTTGTAGAAGCTATAACTTTTGCACAAACTAATCAATATACGCTTATTGCGATTTTTTTATTTTTTTTTTACCAAAAATATGTAGAAGAATACGTATGGGCCTAAACTGAGGAAAACATTTGTTTAAAGAAAAGAGAGGATATTTATTATAATAAAAAAGTAAAAAATATAATGTTTTTTTCAAACTTGTCCCTCTTCTTTTGTTTATAGCGCAAGAAATAAAAACCGCAGAGGTGATAAAATGCCACCAAAATAAAGCTTTATTTGGGTACAGCGTTGCATGACCGCGCAATTGTCATTTAAAATGCGACAGTGCTGAAAGCTGAAAAATGGCTTGGTCAGGAAGGAGGTGTTCGTGCCTGGTAGGCAAGTGGTTAAATGATAAATCCACGCCATCTCCATCTTAGAAATCTCCCTTACTAAATGACCACCCCTCCAATTAGGTTTGTATTTGTCGATCCCCAAAAACAGTGTGTTGGACGGGTCCCTGTTGTGTACCAAAAGGTAATGTTTCGAAACCGAATGGTTTTTGAAACCTGTTTTAATATTAGTTATGTGCTTGTTAAGACGAACCTGCAGAGGGCGCTTGGTGCGCCCCACATATTGCAGACCACAGGGGCACTGCAACAAATAGACCACCCCTGTGGTTGCACATGTGATGCAAGGTTTAATATTAAACACCTTCTGGGTAACAGTCGATCTAACTGATGTCGTCCTTCTATGTGGACTTGAATTAAGGTGGCAAACCCTACAGCGCCTACACTGGTAATAACCGGTGAGTTGGTCAAAGAACCCTCTGGTGGTCACCAGGGGGTTCAGGACATTGGGTGCTACTCGACCCTGAAGGGATGGGACCCCTTTAAATATCACTTTAGGTTTGGAGGGCAAAATGCTACCTAAGACAATATCATTCTTGACGATATGCCAGTGTTTGTTTAGAAGCTGTTTAATGCCATTATGTTGCACCGAATAGGGGGTAATGAATGGGACTCCTAGTGTGAATCCATCAACACCTCCCTGGGCCCTTTCAGTTGGCAAATCCTCCCTATTCATGGCAGAGACCGTTCTCAAGGTGTCTCTAAGGTCATCATCTTGATAACACTTTTCTAGAAAGCGGCCACGTAAGACTTCAGCTTGGTTATAGAATTCATGTGTATCAGAGCAGTTCCTCCGAAGTCGCATGAACTGGCTCTTTGGAACTGCCCTGAGCCAAGAACTATGGTGGCAGCTTCCGACAGGAATAAAAGAATTCCTATCGGTCTCCTTGAAGTAGATAGAGGTAGTAAACCGGCTTTCCCTTATACCGATCCTAAGATCTAGTTAATGGATCTCTGATTGACTAGCCTCATACAAATGGATGCCTCTCTGGTTACAATTGAGGGTTTCCATAAACGCTTCCAAGTCTTGGTGTTGACCATCCCATAGGAGGAGGATTTCATCAATGTACCTAGCCCAAAGGGTGACTTGGGGTACATTTTGGGAATGGATGACATTCTCCTCCCATCTGGCCATAAACAAATTGGCCAGACTTGGGGCGGGTTTGGCCCCCATGGCCACACTGGTGTCCTGTTTGTAAAATTGGCCAATGAACCAAAAGTAATTTGATGTTGCTGCAAATTTCAAAAGAGACATCACAAATTCTATCTGTCTCTGAGATAGGCCAGAATCCCTATTTAAATAAAACTGGACCGCTTCTAGGCCCAATCGGTGTGGGATGATGGTATATAATGACGTAACATCGATTGTGACCATCCACATCCCAACTGTTGGAACAGTGTCAGGCAAAAGGTTGATAATATGTCTGGATGTCCTTAATGTATGACTGCATGGTCCTCACTAGAGGTTGTAGATAAAAATCTATATATCTGCCCACCCGGGACTTGATGGAATCTATCCCACTGACAATGGGACATCCCGGGGGGCAGATCGGATCTTTGTGCAGTTTAGGGAGGTAATAAATGGTGGGTGTACGGGGGGCTCTAGGTATCAGGAAGAGCCTCTCTTTAGTTGTCAGGATTCCCTCATAGAAACCCTCAGCCACCAATGCCTCTCTAGTATATTTAGGCTTAGGATCTCCCAAAAGGAGGGTGTAGGTATTAGTGTCTCCCACTATTTTAAGCATTTCTGCCACATAGTCATCCCTGTCTAAGATTGATACCCCCCCCCCCCCCTTTGTCAGCTGGCCTGACAACCAGATCCTTATTATTGCATAATGAATCCAGGCCTTCTTGTAAGGACTTATTCAGCCTAGCCCTCTTAACCTCCATGGTTTCTAAATCTCTCAAAAGCACATCCCTAAACACTCTAAGGGAAGGTGCCAAGGCACCTGGAGGATTGAAGAGGGAGGCGTTGGCTAATCCTGAGTGGACATATTCATTCTCCACAATTTGATTAGTCTGTGACATACCGGACATGTACCTTTTTTAATATTTAATTTTCTAACAAATTTATGAATGTCCATAAACGTCTGGAATTTATGGAAACGCTTAGGGGGGAGGGCAAACTTAAGGCCTTTGTCTAAAAGAAGTTGTTTGGAATTAGACAATACCTTGTCCCACTACATTCTTGGTCTCTTTAACTGTTCTACACCGCCTCCCCCCTCTGGTTCCTCTCCTCTTTCTCCTAACCTTTTTACCCCTTGAGTTGGTTTGTGAAAACCACAACCCCCCCTCCGTGTTAGGAACCATAGGGGCCTGGGAGCCATAAGGCCTAGTAGCTGTATATGAGGAGTTATAGTTACCTCCCAAACTCCACTCGGGAGGTTGGGAACCTTCAAAAGATAAATCCTCGCCAGGGAAATCTCTATTTCTCAGGGGAAAGAATGAATTCTGTGTAGGGATGTTATAGTCCCAACCTGAACCAATCGGATTCGAGGGAGGGGGTTGCTGTTCCCAATGGTCATAAGGACCTGATCGCCAACCAGCTGATTGGTCAGTATATGGACCTCTACCCCTTTGATTATTTTGAACCAAACCTCTTCCCCTTGGAGTAGCACCCCTTTGTTTGAACGGTGGACCTTGGGGATGAGTTTTGTATTCACCACCATAGTTCTGATTGGGTCTCGGGGCTCTAGGTGGCTAGCCCTGGCTGCCGTACGAGGGGCCTCCTCTAGAGGCACCATTACCTTGTGGCGACTGGTAGCTCGGAAAACCCCCAGATTTGATAGAGCCCGTTTAGGGACAGGCGGTTGAGCCTGCTGGAAACCCACAGCCACTATAGGTTGAGATGTAGGAGCAGTGGTATCCATATCAGTAGGGAATGTTTTGGTTTGATCTTCCAACATTTTCTTCAAGTACTGACAATTAAACACCAGATTATTCTGGTAATCGGCAAGATCCCTATTGAATTTCTTTTTTAACCTCTTTTTCTAATATTTTGAAGCGGTTACTAGATTTGTCTCTGTATTCCTCTCCTTCTTTGGTGGGGTTGAGTTTGGTCTTGATGAGTTTGATTTCATCATCTAATTTGGTTAATTTGGTGGTCTTCCTCTCAACTAAGAAACGGAGAAATTACACCCGGCCTGGTTGAAGTATTTAAACCAATCTTCCAGGTCTATGTCACCTTTTTGGGGAGCTACATCCCAGCGGAGACTCCTGGGTACCATGAGATGTTTGATATAAGTTTCAAGGTAGGCTATGTCCCATTTCGTATGGTTCTCTGATACCATCAGGTTTTTAAGCCTGGTTAAAATGCCCCCCAGATCACCCTCATCATTTTTATACACCTCAAACACCCCATCAATATTGACAACCTTAGTTGCCCTAAATTCAAAGATAACCATTACCAATGTAATAGAGAAAATGGTCACAGCAGCAGTAATAGTATCAGAACGAAGTATGGTATTAAAAAGACCGTGCTGACCTAAATATGGACCTAAAATCTATATGAATAAAGGCTGCAGTAATAAGAGATAACCATATATTTGGCTTTCTCAGTATATAAACGCGTTTGGGCTTTGTAGTTCTTTGACCAAAAAGCGCGTTTATTGCATAATGCATTAAGAGATGTTGTTTTTCTAAGCTGTAGGTCCGCGTCTGTTTACACACTAACTATGGGCATTGTTTCCCTTAACCAAGATGGCCGTTCGACCATTTCCTTGCACGTCACAAACGAGGCTTGGTTCTTTATATAGCGGTGAGTCACTACTCACCCTATCCCCATTGAGAACGCCATACTAATGTGTAGTGACGTCACCACGCTCGAGACGAGGAGGAAGGGATGCATGTATGGCGGCCGGCATTTTTTTTACTAAGTGCAATTTACCTGCTCTAATGTGAGTACTTTGTGTATACCTATTTTTATTAAACGCAGTGTTTTTACAGTATTACGCTATGGTCTCTTTAATTTAACTTACATGGTCCATGCTAATATGTCATCCACTGGCTGCTGAGTATCCACTGACTGCTGAGTCTAAAGGCTTTTGTTCTGTCCATTTGGGGAAATGTGGCGTTGGACGTCCGGTCCTGTTTGTGAGGAGCTGTGCCTTTTTGAAAGCTGCTTTCTGGTAAGCAGCCTCAATACCGGTGGCGGGATTCACTTGCTTTATTTGTGTGCACCATGGTGGTTCTATGAAGAACTGGATATACCATAGACTGTACAATTTTTTGTCTACCATCATTTTGCCCATATCTATGGACTGTCATCACGTTTTGTGAAATCCTGCATTGGCTATCATTTTGATTATTGCTTAATGTTTAAATCCCACTGGGTTTTGCAATTTACATATTTTTTAGTTTTTCTTGTTTTCTATTGCTATCTGGTTATCTTATTACTGCAGCCTTTATTCATATAGATTTTAGGTCCATATTTAGGTCAGCACAGTCTTTTTTATACCATACTAGCAAAGAATAGATGAGTGACAGTCAGGAAGGGTAGAGGGGGAAGCGCCAGGAAGGCCGATCCAGGGCTAGAGCGTCCCAATAAGTACGCTCTATTGAGTGACATTGGTGAAACCAGTCAAGGACCAGCACTGCTGGAGCTGAGGGACTCTCCTAGCTTCCAGAAGAACTCCTCCAGTGAGAGTGGGGGGAAGTGAAGGGAAATAATAGACAGATTCTGGTGGTAGGGGGCTCAATTATTAGAAGGACAGAGAGGGCAACCTGTAATAACAAAGACCTCAAGCACCGAACAGTATTTTTTCTACCGGGCACTTGGGTTCAGCACATCATGGATCTGGTGGACAGTTTACTGGGAGGGGCTGGGGAAGACCCAGCTGTCATGGTGCATGTTGGCACCAATGACAAAGTCAGAGGCAGATGGCGTTTCCTAAAGAAAGATTTTAGGGACTTGGGAGCTAAATTGAGGAAAAGGACTTCAAGGTAGTTTTCTCAGGAATACTACTGGTACATCGAGCCACACCAGAAAGGCAGGAGGGAGATTAGGGAAGTAAACAATTGGCTGAAGAGCTGGTGTAGTAAGGAGGGGTTTGGGTTCCTGGAGGACTGGGCCGACTTCTCAGTCGATAACCGGTACTATAGAAGGGATGGACTGCACCTAAATGAGAAGGGTGCAGATCAGCTGGGAATGAAGATGGCCAAAAAGTTAGAGGGATTTTTAAACTAGGTGATGGGGGGGTCCAGAGGTAGAGATAGTCAGCACGGAACATATTCCAGAGGGTAGTATTGGGGGCATTAGTGGTAGGTTGACCAAAGCACATAAACCCAAGGTAAGTATAGTAGCAAGTCCTAGTTGCAATCTCGGAACACCCAATAAGAGGATAAAAGGGGACCGGTCTAAACTACGTGGCATGTTCACCAATGCCAGGAGCCTGGCGGACAAGATAGGTGAACTAGAGATACTGTTGCACGAGTAGGATTTGGATTTTGTGGGATTTTCAGAGACCTGGGTTCAACAGCTCTCATTGGCTGGCAAACTTTCAAGGGTATATCCTGCTATCACTATATCACTAATGCGGCGTACACACGGTCGGAATTTCCGATGGAAACAGTCCGATGGGAGCTTTTCATCGGATTTTCCGACCGTGTGTATGCCCAGCGGTCTTTTTCTGTCGGAATTTCCGACGGACTTTGAATTGAGAACCTGTTCTCAATTTTTCCGACGGAAAACCTTTCTATCGGATTTTCCGATCATGTGTAGGCAATTCCGACACGCCAAAAATCACGCATGCTCAGAATCCACTACGAGACGGAACCGCTCGGTCTGGTAAAACTAGCGTTCGTAATGGAGCTAGCAGATTCTTCACACTGGAATTTTTTGAATTGTTCAATGCTCCGCTCATTCTCTTCTTTATAATGCTAGAAGAATGAAGTTGTTTTTCTGCTCATATTCACACAGAGTTTTTACAAACGTATTTCTTTATTATTTCTAGGTCTCTCCAGAATAATATTTATATTAGAATTTAAGCCAGATCTGCATAAAATATATATAATTTTTTAAAGTGTTTTTTTTTCTTTAATAAGAATATTTGTATAATTGTATTATTTTCTCGTGCTCTCCTCTTTATTTTTTATGTTATGTTTCCACAAAACCATTATTATGTATTATTTGTAAACCTGTTTGTTGTTGGTGTCCCTTGTTAATTTTGACATTGTATTTTTGAAATGTACCTGCCTACTCACCCAAAATAAATTGATTTGCTATTTGTAGAAAAACACATAGGCATTTAGGCAAGTATTTTCTAAAAACAAAATAAAAATGTATTTCACATCAGAATAACAAAATAAAGATAAAGGCAACGTAGGAAAAATTGCTTCAATTTGTGCAGCATTTGGCCCCCAAGGCAGACATCAAAAAAATTGGTAGCTTGAGAAGTCTATAGAAAAAGGAGGACAATGTGGTCCAGGAGTCCCAGAGAACCGGAGCAGCAGCAGATGGTATATGTACCCAGTCTGTGGTCCTACAACAGGCTCTGGGTTCTTTGAGACCTGAAGGCAGGGGATCACTTCCTGGTCTTCCGTGCAGCCTTCCCTGCAGCCTTCCCTGGAGGCTGTGGCTCTGGAGGTGGCATTGTGGCAGGAGGAGGAGGAGGATGGGGAGAGAACATAGATGTTCGTTGTCACACATTTCCCCACTCAACCCCTTGTGGATAGTATCAAAAATTATTTGTTCACACTTTCGCCGTTGGCCCTCCTCCATCTGTTGCAAATTTGAGGCTATATAGATGCCATAGGCCTCTGTAGCATCGAGGGGGGATCTGAGGGCCTCATTAGCCTCCTTGATCAGGGCCAGTGCTGCCTCCTCTGCTTTCATGCCCTTCCTGGGCCTTTTGTAGGGAAGGATGAGGGGAGGCACCTGGCATTGCGTATTACTGGGCCCTGCCACCTCCTGGGTGACACTTCCCCCTGCCTCCTCCTGTGTGCCACTAGCCAGAGCCTCGTCCTGGCTGAGGTCATCCTGTGTATGAAAAAGGGACATAGTTTTAGTTTTTTGTTCATCAAACACACAATTTTTAGCTCATGACTGTTGCAAATTTAATGTTAATAAATAGAAAAGACTATCATTGTGAGCCCAGCATTTTTCCTTCCTGTCCTAATCTTTTTTGGTCACTTCTGTCTATTGATATGTGAAACACTTTTTGTTACTTCATTCATTTATTAGCAATAATAACATCTACTTACCAACAATCTTTTTTTTGCACAGATAAATTATGTATAAAAAACCTATACCTGACTCCATCTGGGCTCCTCAATCTCCTCCGGTATGGAAGGCCCAGGTTGGTCCACAGATGCCTCAGCTGTGGTAGAGGGAAGGCTGGAGGGAAGGGGTGCCGGAAGAGTAGAAAGGGATTCCCTGCCCTCCATCTGGTCATCTATAAACCTCATCCTGCTGTAGTACCACAGACTGGGTACATACACCTTATCTGCTGCTACTCCGGACCTCAGGGACTTCTGGACCTTCTGGTACTCCTTCTTATAGGTGCTTCTCAAGCTACCAATTTTTGCTTCAACAAATTTGATGTCTGCATTGGGGACCCGGGTCTTCACAAATTGAAGCAATTTCTCCAGCGTTGCCATCCTAGCTGGTTTATTATGGTACAAGGGGTTTTTCACCTCCCACAGATTTTTCATCTCATGATATTTATCAATGAATTCCCCAAGGAATTCTGGGTCCTTAAATGGCAGCATTATGTCTGCAAGACCAAACAAAATACAAAAATAAACATCTCAGGATAATCTTTCAACACAATATAGGCATCAATCTACATTTAGTATAGGCCGCACATGACTCCAAAAAGTTTAAAATCTTACCTTCGTTGTAACGTTCGTCGTTGTTCGACGTTCTTCGTGGCGTCCGTTCCTCCTTCCTGTGCACACAGAACGTAGTTACGACACACACGTGTTTGAAGCTTTATATACACTGCGCATGCGTGAATCTCCGCCCGCGTCGCCCGCCCCTGACGTTCTTTCTAGAATATTCGCCGCCCAGTCTCTTTCGTTGCAGTGGTAGCGGAACATGGCGGAGACACAGCAGAGCAGTAACGAGGAGGAGGATAGCCCGGAGCCTGAAACGTCACGATGGAGGAGGATATTTAAGGCCTCAAATATGGCCTTTGTGGAGATGTTGGAGATGGTAGACATCTTGAGGAGCAACGACTATGATGGGAATTATGGTCCGTACCCCAACCCAAATATGAGAAAGTCCAAGATCATGAATAAAGTTATGAAGAGTCTGTACAGTAATTTTGGGGTACGACGAACCATGGATCAACTGAGGAAACGATGGTCGGACCTCAAATTAAGGGAGCACGATCAGTACAGGATGGTCATACGCAGTAATCGTTCGTTGTAAACCTCGTTCGTTATCCAAAATACGATGTTTTCACAGATAAATGATTAAATACTTTTGTGGCTTAAATTTTTTTAACATTTATCCAAAAGAGTTTTTAGGACATTGTTGTCTAGATGTGTTTGAACCTAGAAGGAATATCAATCTTCATTCAGTGTAATGTATGTAGAGGACACTCTGCCGCTGTTTACACATCTGGACTCAGGTGCACTAGTGTGGGACACCAGAACAAACATTTTAGGGTCTCAAACACAGGTACTCCAGTGGATACTTTGGGGTGTCTCCAGGTGGGAAAATTATCCAAAAAAGGTAAGTATTCCAGCCTGAGGAATTAAGGGAATAAATCATGTGTTCAGCTTGGAATTCTGCCCAAACAGACAATTGTCCCCCACTTCCAAGCAATGTTTATCATTCATATTTGTTGGCTCAAATATCTGTGTGCTAAGTATACCTTTTGTTTTATTCTCATAGGGGAGCAAAGAATCGGGAAATATCATGTCCCCAGGGACCGCCCATCTCCTGAACAAAGGGAACAGAGGTCACCACCAGATGAGGATGTGGAGGAAGGAGAGGTGATTGAGACCACAACAGGTGAGTGTCTGACACCCCAGATTCAGGTAATCAGACATGTATGCCTGCCTATTTATAATACATGTTTTTTTTATTTTTAGGTGAAGTACAGGTTGTGGAAGAACAGTCACATCATTTCACCCCTGACAGTGCCCAAAGGCTAATCCAGGACATCATGTATTGTAGTCAGGATTTAGAAATGATTCGGAAAAAAACTCGGGATATTGAAGTTAAACTTAAAAACGTCATTGGAAGAATTAAATTTTTTTCCAAAATGTCCAACCTTTTATTTTTGCTGTTTAAAAGTTTACAACATTTTCAAAAGCCTAATTTTGAAGATGCACACAGTATGTCAACATGTGCTATCTGCCATCAGGGGATATCAATGTACGCGTTTTGTGCCTGCTACCCCTTCCTCAAAACTCAAGTCGGTGAGAGGAAGGGGTTGCACCCCCAAAACACAGACATTGATCCCCCATGATGGGAGATAGCACATGTTGACATTAGGCATGGGATCAGGATGTCAATCCCCAGTTTGCCTGAAAATTTGTGTGCATCTTCAAAATTAGGCTTTTACAGGGGTGACTGCACCCCATCTGATGAAGGCAAGATCCACACATTTTGGACAATGTAATGTGTGATCTTGGCTTCAAAAGTTTTTCTAGAAGGGGCGTGGCCTGGACATGGCTGGATAGAGACGTGTCTCGTTGAGCTCCCGGCCGTCTCCCAGCTAACCTGCCTGATAAACCAGCAGTTTAAAAACTATGCACTCCGCAAAGAAGCGGACCTTCAAGGGAAAAGGAAAGGCTTCAAAACCGGCGGGGCAGACCCCCTCTAAGGGAGAAATCGAGCGGCTTTTCCGAGCGTCTCAGGCGAGCACCCCGGAGGCCAAGATGGCGGCGCCACGAGGAGAAGAGGTAGGAGACAGATCTCCAGGCGCTCCAATGTCCCCGACCACGGACTCGGAATACGCCGGCACATACAACGAGTTCCCCACCGATCTCCACATAGAGACAGGAGAACCGTCTCGGGCACCCCTGCGGCTGAGCGGAGTGGACCCTGAGCTGAGGGCACTCCTCCAAGCTTTACCCACCAAGGCAGACATTGCGGTGCTTATTGGCACCGTGGAGGCAGCACACCGCCAGGAAATGAAAGCGGTTAAGGCGGACATATCATCCCTGTCATCCAGGTTGGAAACAGGGGAATCCTCACTAGCCAGCATGGAACAGAGGGTCACAGCCATAGAGAGGACCCAAATAGCACAAACTGAGACACTGACCGAACAGCAGCTACGTATGGAGGACCGGAGCCGCAGGAACAACCTGCGGATCCGGGGCCTGCCAGAAGCCACGGGGACGGAAGATCTGACAGACACGGCCATAGCCATATTCAGAGCAATTGAAGGTACAGACCTCCCAGAACGGCCGGTAATAGACAGAATCCACAGAGCACTGGGCCCCAGATCCACAGACCCCCTGCGACCGAGAGACGTTATCTGCCGCCTGCATCACTATGTTCACAAAGAACAGGTCCTCCGCAAAGCGTGGGAAGCAGGAGATCTGGAGTTTGACGGAGCCACAATAAAAATCCTGCCAGACATCTCAAGAGCTACGCTGCAAAGACGGGCAATGTTGAAGCCACTGCTGGACCTAGCCCGCAGGAGACACACCACTTACAGATGGGGATACCCGCTCTCAATTACGTTCAGGCGGGACCAGCGGTTTTTCAACCTGCGAAGACCAGACGCCCTGCCGGAGCTTTTTGCCTTCATGGGAGCAGAGCCCATCGAAGTACCGAACTGGCTGGCCCTCCTACCAGGAACACAGAACCGACCGCCCTTCTCCAGACAAAGAACAGACTCCACCTCGAGACAACAGAGGAACCGCCGTAGACCGGGGGCAACCTCCCAAGACCCGCCACGAGAAGACTAAGGTACTGTAAATGCCCACTATACTTAGCATCTAATACCCTACTGGAGGAAGCAGTCCTTGTTTTATACGGTGTCCCATATGGTGTTTCATATGGTGTTGTGCCACTGCCCGCAGCTGCTACTCAAGGCTAGAAAGGCCCCAAGTGGAACCAGATGACTCCCATTACCCTGGGTCCCAAGTATCAGGAGCATCCCCCTCCCCCTCCCTTCTCCCCCCCCCCCATCTCCGCAAGGCACGAGGTCCTGCTCACCTCAGAGGGATACCCCTGGTGAAAGACATAGGGGAAATGGCTTAGGCACCTGCTGCCTCCTCCCGATAGCAACAACAACTCCAGGAGGGTGTACAAGGACGGACACAGCAACCCAGCGATCCTCACGGGGCTGAGAACCTACCGCCTCATGACTGAGGAATTAGAACTGACGAGAGGAAACTATTCCCCCGGAGTGAGGTCAGTCATATGTACACCTGAACGAGACATCTGAGGGGAGAGACAATGGAAGGGAAACTACACCTTATCACCGGCACCCCGTGTACATTAGATATGACAGGAGAAGTATGCCGGATCCCGCACAACAGCAAGGAACCACGGACAAGTTATGATTACCCAGAAACTGTGACCTAAATGATAAGTATATAAATGTTATGTATATAAGGATGAATAGACAACTGAAAACACCTCACAGGAGAGACAAGGGTAATACATAATGTAAAATATATACAAAATGACACATGCTATGGATAGAGCTCTGTATTTAGGGAAATGATTAGCCTTGGGCCTTTATAGTGACCGCCCCTATTGGGGGGCTGCTACAAAGGGAAAGGCGGAGACTTTTTGTCTCCAGGGGGAGAGGGGCTCAAGGGATGACACATTAACGTGATCAACAACAAACGAGAGACACAGGGAACTTAGGGAAAGGGACTAAAGCAAGGAGGAATACTAGCTGGAGCCACCTAGAGGACAGTTATGTTCTAGCAGGGCAATGTTTTACACCAGTTAGACTGCGACAGTTATATACATGTTAAAGTTAATTACAAATAAATCTTGAAGGTTTTATCAGGAACCTGTAATGCATAGTTGTACACATAATCTAATAGGCAGAGGGGTGGCGGCGGGGGGCTCACCTTTATGAGCCTTGACCTACCACTCCTCTACATAGGATAGCGCACCTCGACGGGGGACACCTTAATTCTCCCCCATTCGACACGCGCAGATTTAAACCGTTGAAACTAGGGACTAGGTACTAGACCTAGCCCCGACTTGGTAGCTAAATACCAATACTATCTGTCCTCTAGACTGCACTTATTCTTTACCTTTTCTATTGCTGGTACTACACCACTTACCTACCCCTCCCTCTACCCTCAATACCCTACCCCTACACCCCCCCCCCCCCCCCCCCCCCCCCCCCCGCCACTGACTATAATATGTCGGCACAGAAAATTAAAGTAATGTCCCTAAACGTTAAAGGGCTAAACACCCCGGAGAAGAGGCGTATTTTAATGACAGAACTTAAACGAGCCCAAGTAGACGTGGCATTCATACAGGAAACACATTTCAAAGACACCAAGCTACCCTACCTCCGTAATAGACAATACCCTATTGCCTACCACTCTTCTAACCCAACCACCAAATCTAAGGGAGTTTCCATACTAATTTCCAGTAAAGTACCCTGGCAATACCAGGGATCCCAAATAGACCCCACAGGTCGGTATGTTTTTATTAAAGGCATGATGGGGACCGCGCAATTGACATTAGCGACGCTATATGCCCCCAACGAACGTCAGGCCACGTTCCTGGAGGAAACCCTAGAAATACTCCAAGGATTTATGGAAGGTCAATTAATACTAGGAGGAGACTTCAATGCACCCCTAACCCCCTCAGTAGACACTTCACAGGGCAAAACATCGATACCCATCTCCCAACTTAAACGCATGAATAAGGCATTTCATAGACTACAGCTCATAGATGCTTGGCGCCTGCAGCACTCAGGCGACAGGGACTACACATATTATTCCCCCGTACACCAGGTGTACACCAGAATTGACTATTTCATGCTCCCCCATAGTCAACTACAAGCAATTGAAACCACGGACATAGGGAACAGAACATGGTCTGATCACGCCCCTATATTCCTGACATATAACCTCACTGACACCTCCTCCCCCAGGCACAGATTCTGGCGACTTAATGAGAGCCTCCTTCAAGACCCAGAAATTCTAGCGGAAGTCACTAGGGAACTAAACTTTTACTTTACAGAAAATGATCAACCAGACTGCGAGCCAGGGACATTGTGGGAAGCCCATAAGGCGGTGATAAGAGGGACCCTTATTAAACACGGAGCTAGAATAAAAAAAGACCGAGACCTGAAACTGACCCAACTTTTGAAAGACCTAAAAGAGACAGAAGCCAGACACAAACATGCCCCCACCCCAACGCTAGCATCAGACCTAGAAAAGACCAGGAGACTAATTAACAACATACTCCAGTACAGGGCCCAAGCAGCTATTCAGATATGCCGCAGGAATACATACGAATCTGGGGATAAATGTGGGAAGCTCCTAGCCCAATCAGTCAGGGACATCAGACTATCGTCATACATCCCGCACATCAACAGAACGGGGGGAGACAAAGCAGTCCTGCCCAAGCAAATTACACAGGAGTTTCAATCCTACTACACCAAGTTATACAACCTACCGCTAGGGACAGGATCTCAACAAGAAATGGAGGAATATGTTTCCTCTGCAAAGCTCCCGACCCTATCCCAGGAAATCCAGACTGACTTAGAAGCGCCCATAACCATGACTGAACTACAACAGGCAATTAAGCAGATGAAGCCAGGAAAAGCACCAGGACCGGACGGTTTCACCCTACAATATTACAGAACACTGCTACCAATACTAGGACCCCGGCTATTGAAGCTCTTTAATGCATTAGGAGAGGGAGGCACGTTAGCCAGGGATACGTTACGTGCCCACATTTCCGTGATTTGGAAGGAAGGAAAGGACCCAGCGATATGCGGCAGCTATAGGCCCATATCGTTGCTGAACATAGACCTCAAATTATTTACGAAAATCATAGCCACCAGACTAGCAGCACAACTACAACAGCTTATCCACTTGGATCAGGTGGGCTTCATACCCACCAGAGAAGCAAGGGACAGCACGACTAAAGTGCTGAACCTAATACACATTACAAAGACTACTAAGACCCCGTGCATTCTACTTAATACAGATGCCGAAAAGGCGTTTGATAGGGTTAACTGGCCGTATATGTTCACAGTACTGAGAGGTATAGGACTGGGGGAAGTGATGATCAACCGCATAGCTAGTATATACCAAAACCCGACAGCCCAAGTAAAGGCCAACGGAGTCCTATCAGACTCGTTCCCCATCACGAATGGCACCCGACAGGGATGTCCTTTGTCACCCCTACTATACGCTATATCCCTCGAACCCCTTCTTTCCACGATTAGACTTAACCCTAATATTCACGGGGTACTGAACGGACAACAACAACATAAGATATCGGCATACGCAGACGACATGCTTTTCTCAATAACAGACCCAGTGACATCATTACCGAACCTCCTCAAGGAGCTAGAGACATTCGGGAAAATATCTAATCTCAAAATAAACTATAACAAATCGGAGGCCATGGAGATATTAGTCCCAACAGCAGACTTCCAGACCCTAAAAGCAAACTTTAGATTCCGATGGACCACCTCAGCACTGACTTATCTCGGTACTAAAATCCCACCAGACATATCGCGAATATATGAGACTAACTTCCCCCCCCTATTGACGAAGGTAAGAACTCTCCTGGACAAATGGCACAAAGGCTTGCACTCCTGGTTTGGGAGGTGTAACCTGATTAAAATGAGTATCCTACCCAAATTCCTATATCTGTTCCAGGCACTACCAATCAGAATTCCCCCGGCGTATTTCAGACAGGTACAGGCTTTATTCACCAACTTTGTATGGGCCCAAAAAAAACCGAGACTGCCAAGAACCCTGATTACAGCGCCAAAACAGCATGGGGGTCTGGCACTGCCAGACATAAAAAAATACTATCAAGCCATACACTTAGGCAGAATAACAGACTGGAGACGACACCAAGACTGTAAGCTATGGGCCCAGATAGAGCAACGTCAATCCAACACGCCCCTGGGTACGGCATTATGGTGCTATGATGCCCTGCCCTCAAAGATAAAATCACACCCACTGATTGGGAATACCATGAAGCAAGGTAGACGGGCGCTTCTCCAAAATGCCCAAACGACCAAAACATCTCCCATGACGCCTATACTTGACAACCCTAGTTTCCCCCAGGGGAACTCCCCAACAAGTTTCCAAACCCTACGACGTAATAATCAAATACTAGCGGAAAGATTTGTGACGCATGATAGGTGGCCCACTATTGGGGAACTGACAGAACAGGGAGGTAGGTTTGGTCTTCCCTTCTGGAACGCAGTGCAGATCCACCACTTTCTACATGACATCCCAGACCCACACCTATACAAAAGACCGAAGACCTCGTTTGAGGAAATACTGACAGAAAGAGAACCCATGGCACAAGTACTATCACAAATGTACGCCATCCTGTACATGCCCTCCATGCGACCGAATCTGAAATATATAGAACAATGGGAATCAGACTTGCAATGCACCTTCACTGAGACCCAGAGACAGAACATGACCAGTTTGACCCTGAAATCCTCCCTCTGCACTAAAATACAGGAGTCTAATTTTAAGATCCTGACAAGGTGGTATTTAACACCTAGTCGACTGCATAAAATCTTCCCTGAAACCTCAGACCTTTGTTGGCGGTGCCAAAGGGAGAAAGGCACAATGCTACATGTGTTCTGGTCATGTTCTAGGTTAAGGACTTTCTGGAACGCGGTCCGTACCACATCTCAGAAATTCACGGAATTTCAGATCCCAGACGACCCAGCATTCTTCCTGCTGCATGTCTCACCCATACCACTGAAAAAGTATAGGAAGTCCATATTGCGACATCTCACCAATGCAGCGAAGTCCTGCATTCCGACACTATGGAAGCAACAGAATCCACCGACCTTAGCAATGTGGCTAAGGAAAGTGGAAGAGATGAACAAAATGGAAGATCTTATCCTAACATCTCAAGATAAACAAGAAAATTATAGGAAAACATGGGCACTTTGGAACATGTTCATTTTTTCAGATGAAGGAAAATCCCTCCTGGAACCTTGAAATACAAAAGAGCGGAGGCTCACTGAAGATCCAGTGACTTAGTAGGCACCAGCATACCTGGACTTACCAGACAACTCCCTGAGCATCCCCCCCCCCCCCTCCCATCCCCCCCCCCCCCTCCACTGCTAATTTCTGGCCTGAACTTATTCTCACTTCTCCTCTTTCTCTCTCCTTGCTCTCCTTTCTTCCCATACGATCGTATTGCCCACCAGAAGGCCCCCCGGGCTGGACCATTAAAGCACGCCACAAAACTGATAACATTCCCCGTATACACGAGAACCAGGAACCAACGGCACAGGATGTAAAGTAGAAATAATAAGAGATATACGGGTTGTCACCAATTCCTGTTGATAACTGTGATATTATATTGGGAGGCTGCGACCCCCTACGAGACTATATGATTGTATGTATTGTTGAGGCATCGACCTCCTTTTCTTTCCTGTTTGAAAAACTAATAAAAATCTATATTTGAAAAAAAAAAAAAAAAAGTTTTTCTACGTAGCACTTTGTTATGCACCAGAGTTGTGTATTTTATTTTTGGAAACATGGCTGTTTATGTACAGAACCCCAATTTTTGGGGGTGAAAATCCAAAACTTGTTGTTTTTGTAAAAAAAACATGTGAATGTGTACGGAGTAAAAAAATATTTTTTTGCTCAACAATGTGTGCCTTCTTCTTTCAATGATTAATACCATTTTCTTTGTTTTTAAATTGGTGTTTACAGTGACAATGGGTGTTTAGATAATAATGTGCAAACCACTTGGCACTACAAGTGCACTAGGAGACACAAAAAAGAAACACAAGCAGGAAATTCAAAGCAAGATTTTTTAAGATAAAAAAAGGTAAAATTTATTCAATCACTGCCCCGAAAAAGTCTGAATAATTTTGCCGCACTTCCTTGGGGCGCACTTTGGGGGGGCAAGCCAGGACGGGCCGCTTCCAGGCACGTGAGAGATTGTAGCCCAGCGTCAGGCCCAAGTGTTACCACATAATTTGGGTTTGTCCGTTTGAAAAAATTGTGCAAAATGCAACATGCTACCACTATGGTATTCAGTTTATATTCCGCCATATTTATGGCCGCTTGGAACAGGCGGAACTGGCTGGCCAGAATACCAAACGCGTTCTCGACTCTTCTGGCTCTGGCCAGCCGGTAATTAAATACCCTCTTCTCCGGGGTGAGGGTCCTCTGGGGGAACGGTTGCATCAAATGGTTAGCCAAACCAAACGCCTCGTCTGCCACGAACACGAACGTGAGTCCCTCGACATTCTCCTCCGGGGGTGGCAATCCCAAGCCACCACTCTCGAGACGTCGGTAGAACTCCGTCCGGCAAAAGACTCCTCCATCCGACATCTGACCATTCCGCCCCACGTCCACATATAGGAACTCATAGGTCGCCGACACCACCGCCATCAACACGATACTATTGAACCCCTTATAGTTGAAATAGTATGACCCCGAATGGGGTGGTGGGACGATGTGGACGTGCTTCCCATCGATTGCCCCTCCGCAGTTCAGGAAATCCCACCGCTGGGCAAACTGGGAGGCCACAGTCTGCCATTCCTGTGGCGTGGAAGGAAACTGTGGATTCAAACAAGAAAAATATAATTAGTACATTTGAGAAGAAACATTACAAGCAGATTCTACACAAACATTGTTGGCAAACATCAGTATAACATTTCTTGTTGTATTTAAAGGCTAAAATATAAGGCCCACTTATCAGATTCCTCCCCCCCTCTGATGGCCCCTTGTAAATATTTTAGGGGGGTGGTATGTTTTGGACAGGTAACCACCCTCTCCACTACGTAATGGAGTAACAAAGTAATATGTGATAGTTTGGCCAGCCCCTCCTTCATTACACTATTGGCAGCCCACTGGACAGGTAAAAAAAAAGGAAAATGGAAGCACAGTTTTGGATTCTACTATTACTTATCACAATAATAATAGGAGGAGAAGAATTAAAATAGTAGCATTTGAAAGTATTGAGGCAGGCTCTGGCACTACATGCTTGGAAAAATTCATCCATAAATATCACTGTGACAGACCTGGCCGGGACAAGGGCTGTTGGAGGGGACTGAATGCGAGCCTATTGCCTTGCGATTATGGGCCCTGGCATTTGGGGGAACGGTGCTCTTTGGGCTGCATGCCTGGGGACCCCTGGGCTGGCGTTGCTTGGATTCGGGTCCATGCTGGCCCCTACGACACAGACTCTGTATGTGTATTTGGCATATTAGCAAGAGATGCTAATGTCATGAACTCCAGACAGCCTGCCTGTTGTGTAAATGAGTATAGTCTGGCTTGTAGGAGTGTTTCACCTATTGTTGTGTGTGCTAATTAACCCTGCAATTGAATGAAGGAGTCCAGTGTTGATTAAGATAATTAGCTCATGCTAATTAGGTTAGGTGTGAGTCATCTGGCTGTATATATGTGTGTGACATGTCAAATAAAAGTTAATTCCTGATGTACTCCAAGAACTAGTGTTGTCTAATTCTTGGGGGTTCCTATAACCAGATCCATTGGACTCATGTTCCAGGACTTAGGAAGCATTTACGGCGGACACCTTGAGTACAGGATCCGTCACAATGACCACTATAGAGGTAGGTATAATGTGTATTGGGTTTGGCAAAGTCAGCAGATAGAGGATTGGTTGGGGGAGGGGGGTTCAAAAAAGATTTGGGGCACCACTAAACAAAGCCTCAGGCACTTTAAGGACAACTATAACATTTGTACACATTTTAGGGGGTGTTTAGGGTAAAGCATTACAATGGATCTGACAAAATACATTGTAAAGTAACTAGACTATAGGTATATATGGGCCCCAGATAGCATGCTGGGGGGGTTAGTGAAGACAAATATGCATGAAGGACAAAAAAGGAGCATACAAAAGTCCAACATGCATGAGGACAAAGAGGCACAGCATATTACAGCATATTGAAATCCTGGCAATTGGGGAACGATGAAAGAAATACAATACATTAGCAAACAGTAAATACATAGAATGTGATGTTAAAGAATACAACTTACCCTCATATAGTCCTTCTGCAGGACCTGGATGATGGCAGAACAGGTCTCTGGAATAATGATCCCCAGAGCCTGGCCTGTCGAGAACTTGAGGTCCTGAAGGCTTCTCCCTTTCGCTAAGTACCTCAACGTGGCAACTAACCTCTGCTCCGCAGTGATGGCTTGCCGCATGCAGGTATCCTGCCTGGTAATATAAGGGGACAACAAAGACAACAGACGGTGAAAAACGGGGTCCGTCATCCTGAGATAATTCCTGAAATCATCAGGGTTATTCTCACGGATCTCACGAAGCAGAGGCATGTGCGAGATCATGTGGTCACGCTGGAGCAACCAATTCTTGGTCCATGAACTCCTTGCCCTGTTCATGGACCGGGCTTGTGTCAAAGTAAGAACCCCAACACCAAGCCCCCGCACAGCACAAACTCTACGACGAGTACGTACACGTAACATCGCTTCTAAACGGTCGGCTGATCAGAACGGACTAAAGAAAGCACTGATAAACAGCAAGGCCTGAAAGAACGAAATGCACATCAAGCAACGCACGGACAATAAGAACTGAAAATCAAAGCGTACTATATATACCGTATTTATCGGCGTATAACACGCACCGGCGTATAACACGCACCCCAAGTTTAGGAGGACATTTTAAGGAAAAAAGTTTTAGGAGGGAAGTTTAGGGAAAAAAAAAAAACTTACATTTAAGCGTCATTTGCAGCTTGCCCAGCGTCATTGCAGCCATGCCCAGCGTCATTGCAGCCATGCCCAGCGTCATTGCAGCCTTGACCAGCGTCATTGCAGTCTTGCCCAGGGTCATTGCAGCCTTGCCCAGCGTCATTGCAGCCTTGCCCAGGGTCATTGCAGCCATGCCCAGCGTCATTGCAGCCTTGCCCAGCATCATTGCAGCCTTTCCCAGGGTCATTGCAGCCATGCCCAGCGACATTGTACCTTGCCAGCGTCATTGCAGCCATGCCCAGTGTCATTGCAGCCATGCCCAGCGACATTGTACCTTGCCAGCGTCATTTGAAGTCCGGTCCAGGTTTAAATTTCCCGCCGCCGAGACTCTCTGTCGCGCGCGCCGCCGAAAAAGACCGAGGCGCGGCCGAAAAAGACCGAAGCGGCCCCGGAAAAGGCCGAGCCGACTGTTCAGCTCCGCTCGCGGTCCCGCCTCCCTGCTGTTTCCGGAGTGAGCGCAGGGAGGCGGGACTACGAGCAGAGCCGAACAGTCTGCTCGGTCTATTCCGGCGCGGCTTCGGGTTTTTTCAGCCGCAATTCGGTCTTTTTCGGCAGCGCTCGCTATTTTTCGGCGGCGCTTGCCATTTTTGAAATTTTTTTTTTTTTTTAGGGGTAACGGCGTATAACACGCACCCACGACTTTCCCCCGATTTTTAGGGGGAAAAAGTGCGTGTTATAAGCCGATAAATACGGTAAATATATAGGCCGCAAAGACAAACAAATGCAAACTGACTACACGCACTGATAAGCAAATACGCACCGACAAGCACAAACTGTAGAGCAGGAACGATCTGAAGCACAAGTCTGAAAAAACACGAATCGCCTATAGCGAAACTCCTACTAACACGCGATAAACACGAGATCAGCAGAAGGAGCCCAACGGGTGCCAGACATGGTACTGAACTTTCCTTTAATGGTCTCGTCGTACCTGGTGGACGTCACCACGTTCTTGGCGGTCGGAATTTGGTGTGATCGTGTGTAGGCAACACAGCTTGAGCGGAATTCCGTCGGAAAAAACGACACAGTTTTTTCCGGCGAGAATTCCGATCGTGTGTACGCGGCATAAGGATAATATATGGTTGGCTACTGCCTTGTTAAGTAAATATTTAAATGCTAAATTAACCACTTCCGGACCACCCACCGCATATATACTGAGGCGTACCTGTAGTACTTCAGTCCATGCATTAGATACAAGGCAGAACCCCGGTCTGACGGGGAGTGGAGAGAGAGAAAGATCAGCTGTTCCTAGTGATCAGGAACAGCGATTTCTCTATGCCCAGTGAGCCCATCCCCCTGAAAGAAAGCACCTCCCTAGGGAACACTTAACCCTTTGATCACCACTAGTGATTAACCCCTTCCCTGCCAGTGTCGTTTATACAGTGATCAGTGCATTTTTATAGCACTGATCACTGTATTGGTGTCACTGGTCATCAAAAAGTGTCACTCTGGGTCAGATTCGTCCACCGCAATGTCGCAGTCCCGCTAAAAATCGCAGATCGCCGCCATTATTGGTAAAAACAATAAAAAATAAAGTCCCTAAATCGTTCCTCTATTTTTGTTTGTGTAAAAGCTACAGTGTCTACAATATACGCCTATTGCAAAAAAAAATTTCAAACGTATATATAAATATAGCATTTTAAAAATGAAAACCAGCGAATGACACTTTTACTTATTTAGGATGCAGATTGACTTACAGTGGAGCACAGCACTGGACAGGGGAGAGGGAGCTGCCAAAGGTAACTTTTCCTATTAGGCTAGGCGGTCTGAGTGTGAAACCAATCACCAGCTTGTTAATGGGAGAAATAAACTTTGGCAGCTCCTGCCCCGACCTCACCTAGTTCCTTGCCGACTCCTGCTGTATGACAGGGGTGGAGACTGAGAGGAGAATCGGCTCCCGTTCAGTACTCCTGCCCCCCCACCCTTCGATGTGGCTCCATACTCGCCCTCAGCTTATTTCCACTCGCCTAATGTGAGCAGGCGAGTGGAAATTTTGAGGGATGGTCTTATATATATATTTTACTACTTTGACCTCTACACTGCTTGTAAGATAAAGTTGAAAGGCCCCAAAGAAGAGCCAGAGCCATAAAACATATTTGGCAAAAGCTGCTGAACATTAATTGACCAAGTCCTACAAACGAGAGGAGGCCTGGGCCAACGTCTTTAACACTGTATTAAGATGAGTTGGGAGATCCACCGGTAGGAGGACTCTTTACAGACCAAGCCCAGGCACAGATTTATCCCAAAGGCAGAGAACTTTTGGTGTCTTGAAGGGCTACTTGGTTCTCTTGCTTGGTTATCTATACAATGTCTCCCCTTCACTTATGGTAGAGCATTGAAGGTGACTATTTTAACCACTTAAGGACCACCTAGCGCATATATACTGCGGCAGAGGTGATCAAATACCACCAAAAGAAAGCTCTATTTGTGAGGAAAAGGACATCAATTCTATTTAGGTACAGCATTACACGACTGTGCAACTGTCAGTTAAAATAATGCAGTGCCATATCGAAAAAAAAAATGGCCTGGTCATGAAGGCGGGTAAACCTTTCTGGGGCTGAAGTGGTTAAAAACCTAGTTTAGAGATGAGATCTTTTATATATAACCAGGGCCGGACTGGCCTACCGGGATAGCGGGAGATTTCCCGGTAGGCTGGCTGCTCTGGGGCCGCTGTCAGCTAGGATCTGTGAACAGGAGGCGGGGCTAGCTGAGGAATCGAATTCTAGAAGTGGAGGTCCGGAGGAGCACGTGGCTATCGTGCAGCAGGCAGGTCTGTGGTGTGCAGGAGGGAGGGAGCTTGGACACTCACTGTGTGTTTACTGGGCTGTGGACTGATCATTTCGTTTAGCAGGGAACCCACAGCCAATAGCGCTGCTTAGGGGAGTACAAGGGAGGACTTGCTCCTCCTCCCGTCCATCCACAGCCAATCAGCAGGCAGTGTAGCCCTCCCCCGCTCACATTTGACTGTAAGCGCTGGAGTGGGGCTGAATGGGGACGCCAGGAGGGAGATACAAGAAGATATGACTACAACAATGTAAGTTCTGCAGGACTCACAAGTCTGGCTGAATGGAAAAAACAGGATCGTCTGGAGCACAGTATCATGTAGCTGGCCGGCTGCAGTGTCTTCCAAATGTGATCAGGCAGTGTGCAGGTTACCGATCAGCCTCCCCTCCCTTGTGTCTCCCTGGTTACTTTTTTTTTTTATTTGCTAACCTGACCTGCACATTGTCTGATCACACTGATAAGATCCCTGGAAGACGCTGCAGCAGCATTCTATGAGATCAGGGACACATGGCTGGTAACCATTTCAGCCTAATAATCATCTATTTAGCCAGAGCTCCCTCTGTGTGCTGCACAAATTGTTTGTTTTTTTTGGAGGATGTACTGCTGGATCAGGCTAAAAGCTTCACAGCCCCATTAACTGGTTACTGTCCTCCACTAATCCTGAGCAGTTTAGTGTTTGCAAAAAAAATTGTATTTTGGAAATGGGATGTGAAGCCGTGTTCTGTGTTCTGTCACTTGGTTGTACTTTCAAAGTAAAATGACTGACTTGATTTCGCAGAGATGGTTTAAATAGAGTGGAGCAACCCTGCGATACTATATACCTATACACTGAGTTCAGCTTTAAATGTAGTCTCCTGAATCAAACATGTCTGCGATCCCTAACCGTCTCCTGTATCATGTCTGCAGTCTCTGACCCTCTCCTGTAGTATGTCTGCAGTCTCTGACCCTCTCCTGTAGTATGTCTGCAGTCTCTGACCCTCTCCTGTAGTATGTCTGCAGTCTCTGACCATCTCCTGTAGTATGTCTGCAGTCTCTGACCCTCTCCTGTAGTATGCCTGCAGTCTCTGACCCTCTCCTGTAGTATGTCTGCAGTCTCTGACCCTTTCCTGTAGTATGCCTGCAGTCTCTGACCCTCTCCCGTAGTATGCCTGCAGTCTCTGACCCTCTCCCGTAGTATGCCTGCAGTCTCTGACCCTCTCCTGTAGTATGTCTGCAGTCTCTGACCCTCTCCTGTAGTATGTCTGCAGTCTCTGACCCTCTCCTGTAGTATGTCTGCAGTCTCTGACCCTCTCCTGTAGTATGTCTGCAGTCTCTGACGCTCTGCTGAAGTATGGCTGCAGTCTCTGACCCTCTCCTGTACTATGGCTGCAGTCCCTGACCCTCTCCTGTACTATGGCTGCAGTCCCTGACCCTCTCCTGTACTATGGCTGCAGTGTCTGACCAACTCCTGTACTATGGCTGCAGTGTCTGACCAACTCCTGTACTATGGCTGCAGTCTCTGACCCTCTCCTGTACTATGGCTGCAGTCCCTGACCAACTCCTGTACTATGGCTGCAGTCTCTGACCCTCTCCTGTACTATGGCTGCAGTCCCTGACCAACTCCTGTACTATGGCTGCAGTCTCTGACCCTCTCCTGTACTATGGCTGCAGTCTCTGACCCTCTCCTGTACTATGGCTGCAGTCTCTGACCCTCTCCTGTACTATGGCTGCAGTCTCTGACCCTCTCCTGTACTATGGCTGCAGTGTCTGACCAACTCCTGTACTATGGCTGCAGTCTCTGACCATCTCCTGTACTATGGCTGCAGTGTTTTACCCTCTCCTGTACTATGGCTGCAGTCTCTGACCCTCTCCTGTACTATGGCTGCAGTCTCTGACCCTCTCCTGTACTATGGCTGCAGTCTCTGACCCTCTCCTGTACTATGGCTGCAGTCTCTGACCCTCTCCTGTACTATGGCTGCAGTCTCTGACCCTCTCCTGTACTATGGCTGCAGTCTCTGACCCTCTCCTGTACTATGGCTGCAGTCTCTGACCCTCTCCTGTACTATGGCTGCAGTCTCTGACCCTCTCCTGTACTATGGCTGCAGTCTCTGACCATCTCCTGTCCTATGGCTGCAGTCTCTGACCATCTCCTGTCCTATGGCTGCAGTCTCTGACCCTCTCCTGTACTATGGCTGCAGTCTCTGACCCTCTCCTGTACTATGGCTGCAGTCTCTGACCCTCTCCTGTACTATGGCTGCAGTCTCTGACCCTCTCCTGTACTATGGCTGCAGTCTCTGACCCTCTCCTGTACTATGGCTGCAGTCTCTGACCCTCTCCTGTACTATGGCTGCAGTCTCTGACCCTCTCCTGTACTATGGCTGCAGTCTCTGACCCTCTCCTGTACTATGGCTGCAGTCTCTGACCCTCTCCTGTACTATGGCTGCAGTCTCTGACCCTCTCCTGTACTATGGCTGCAGTCTCTGACCCTCTCCTGTACTATGGCTGCAGTCTCTGACCCTCTCCTGTACTATGGCTGCAGTCTCTGACCCTCTCCTGTACTATGGCTGCAGTCTCTGACCCTCTCCTGTACTATGGCTGCAGTCTCTGACCCTCTCCTGTACTATGGCTGCAGTCTCTGACCCTCTCCTGTACTATGGCTGCAGTCTCTGACCCTCTCCTGTACTATGGCTGCAGTCTCTGACCCTCTCCTGTACTATGGCTGCAGTCTCTGACCCTCTCCTGTACTATGGCTGCAGTCTCTGACCCTCTCCTGTACTATGGCTGCAGTCTCTGACCCTCTCCTGTACTATGGCTGCAGTCTCTGACCCTCTCCTGTACTATGGCTGCAGTCTCTGACCCTCTCCTGTACTATGGCTGCAGTCTCTGACCCTCTCCTGTACTATGGCTGCAGTCTCTGACCCTCTCCTGTACTATGGCTGCAGTCTCTGACCCTCTCCTGTACTATGGCTGCAGTCTCTGACCCTCTCCTGTACTATGGCTGCAGTCTCTGACCCTCTCCTGTACTATGGCTGCAGTCTCTGACCCTCTCCTGTACTATGGCTGCAGTCTCTGACCCTCTCCTGTACTATGGCTGCAGTCTCTGACCCTCTCCTGTACTATGGCTGCAGTCTCTGACCCTCTCCTGTACTATGGCTGCAGTCTCTGACCCTCTCCTGTACTATGGCTGCAGTCTCTGACCCTCTCCTGTACTATGGCTGCAGTCTCTGACCCTCTCCTGTACTATGGCTGCAGTCTCTGACCCTCTCCTGTACTATGGCTGCAGTCTCTGACCAACTCCTGTACTATGGCTGCAGTCTCTGACCCTCTCCTTCACTATGGCTGCAGTCTCTGACCAACTCCTGTACTATGGCTGCAGTCTCTGACCCTCTCCTGTACTATGGCTGCAGTCTCTGACCCTCTCCTGTACTATGGCTGCAGTGTCTGACCATCTCCTGTAATGTGTCTGCAGTGTCTGACCATCTCCTGTAATGTGTCTGAAATCCCTGCAGGAGAGGACACACACACTGTACACACTTCCCCATCTGCCACAGCAGAAGTATATTACAGCCCCCAGTCCTGGACCAGTAAAGCGAGAGAATTCTTTATGGTGGGCGCTATGGCCAAGGCACATTTCACATTGGAATCCACCCTCCCCCAAAAGACAATTCATTGGGTGCAACATACATATAGGTGTAAATACATACAGTGTGTATGTGTGGATATAGAGGAGAAGGAATAAAAAAAAAAGGGGGAGGAACAAAGAAAGCGGGTGAGAAAGAACATGACAGATGGATAGAGAGCGATATATGGGGGGGGGGGGGGGGGAAGAGACATTAGGATAGAGAGAGATGAAAGGAGAACAAAGAAAGTATGGTACATCCTAAGAGGTACCATACAGCTACCTTATGCTAAATTATACTGTACGAGCTGAAGGGACTCGGAGTGCTAAATGACAACCCATGCTACACCACTGGGGCTGCTATGAAATTATTTCCAGGGCTGGTTTTTATGCCCAGTCCGGCCCTGTATATAACTGTGTATCGTCAGAATCCTAGGAAAAAAACTTCCAGAGCCAGATTGAGTAGCACATTTTTGGTGCCTCAAGGGCAGTATAGGTTAGGCTGTCTCCCACTTGCTTTTACCAAGATGTAGCAAACTCGCTCCACGTCTAGAAGGAAGGGAGTTCTCTGTAGAGAAGGGTGGGTGAGCTTTCTCTGATGTACTTTATGGAACAGAGCAGAAAGCTTCAAGCCTCACCACTGGCAAGTGATGGCATTGAAACCAGCTGTAGTTCATATAGGGTAACAGTGTATGTAACATACTTCTGACTGCCATACTCCTGACCCCTGCACTCTGTGCGTAACATTCCCCTGACCTCTGCACTATTTTTCATACATACTCTTGATTCCTAAATTCTTTGCATTACACACTCTTGTCGCTACATTCTGTGCTTCTTTGAGACTCTCCCTTGTGGTACTGTAAATAAAGCATTGTTGCAGATACAAAGTGAGTAGGCTCTGTTTTTTTTTTTTTTTTAACCGTACCCCTATAAGCTCACTTCCCCCACACAATTTGGCTAAATCCACCATTTGCAGCGTTGTACTATGCTTGTGCCTTGTTTCTTTCCTCAGAATGCCCAAATGTGCCCCAGGTCTTTCACAATCTTAATGGATTATTCAGAATGGTGGATGGGTGGAGCCATGCAAATCCAATTCTTTACATCTCAGTGACCAACTCTACATTCAGAACCACCTGTGTAGCACAGATGCCGCCTAATATTATCGAGTTGCCGACCGCGCTATAGCCGGTTGACGGCTTCAGTGTGGTCGTCCAGTTCTGGGAGGCCGCAATTGGACAGCATCCCGTGCTGGGCACAGGTGGCGTTCTCTGTAATCACAGTGGCCTCTGGACACTGCTGAACACAGATTGAGGTAAAGTGGCTCTTCACCACGTGATCAGCTGTGTCCAATCACAGCTTATGATGTCAACCGAAGTCGGTTACCAGCTCTCTTCAATGCTCCTTCTCATACTGTCAGTGCATTCACCACTGCTGCCAATCATTGCCCACCAGTGTCTCCTCATCAATGTCACCTATCAGTGAAGGAGAAACATTACCGGTTTGCAAAATTATATAAACAAACTATGAAAGCTTTTGTTTTTTTTATAAAAATGTTCAGTATTTTTTTATTTAGCAAAAAATAAAAATAAAACGCGCTGAAGGATTTGCCCCCTTAATGACCAGGCCATTTATTGCGCTACGGCACTGCGTTGCTTTAACTGACAGTTGCGTGGTCATGCGACGCTGTACCCAAACAAAATTGACGTCCCTTTTTTCCCACAAATAGAGCTTTCTTTTGGTGGCATCTGCGGTTTTAATATTTTCTTGAAAGAAAAAAAAAACGATCTGTGATTTCTAGCGGGACTGCAACATTGCGGTGGACAAATCTGACCCCAAATTACACTTTTTGGGGACCAGTGACATTATTACATTGATCAGTGCATTTTTATAGCACTGATCAATGTAAAAATGATACTGGCAGGGAAGGGGTTAAGTGTGTTCCCTCAGCGTGTTCTAACTGTTAGGGGGTTTGGGCTGGCAGGGACATGACAGAGATCGCTGTTCCCGATGACTGGGAACAGTAGAGCTCTGTCATGTCATCTGTCAGAATGGGGATCCGCCTTGTTTACAAAGGCAGATCCCCATTCTGCCTCTGTACTAGGCGTTCGCAGGTCGCCGGTGCCAGAGCCTCCGTACAGCTAAGGCGATTTGCGCAGGAGAGCCGACCTGCCACTGTATAACGATGGCGGCTGGTCAGCAAGTGGTTAAACACCACTAAAAGAAATCTCTATTTGTGTGAAAAAAGATATACAAATTTAATATGGGAACAGCATTGCATGACCGCGCAATTGTCATTCAAAGTGCGACAGCGCTGACAGATGAAAATTGACCTGGGCAGGAAGGGGGTAAAAGTGTCCAGTGGGCAAGTGGTTGTAGAACCAGCTTTTCCAAACCACATACACTGTGGCGACTGGTGAAGTTTTAGACCCCTCCCGCTTCTCAAAAGCCCCACCCTTATAGAATCCACCCACTCTGTCCCCTGTATTCCACTTGCTTCTACCCATAGTGTCCGGACTCGTATACAGCCCCAGAATCACAGGACAGAGTATAGAGCTCAACATCACAGGGTATATAGATCAGCACCACAGATAGGGTATGTAGATCATCACCACAGATAGTATATATCATCCCCTCCCCACCCCTGCGCGGGTGGCTCGCGGCTGACAGGAGGTCATCTGTGGTGATAATCTGTAATGCGGCACACTCACAGCAATCCCTCCACCCCTCCACCCCCGGCGCGGCTCGCGACTGACAGGAGGACAGGTGGCTTACCATCATAATGGAATATTCTTCTGTAAATAGGCCCCGCTCAGGCTGTGCGATCCATCCGCTAAGAGGCAACGTCACTTCCGGCTTCTCACTGGCACAGAGCAACCAGAAGTGATTACATGGGAAAGCACCGCCCATGTCCTATGGCGGTGCCAATCAAAACATAGACAGTGAAGAATGAGATAGAGATGAACGAATGGAAGCGTTGCGGCGCATAGCATTGCGCCACAATGCAGTACAAAACCCTGCAAATGAAGCGTCTCGTCTGCAATCACGCGATTGGATTGACGTCACGCTTACCATACAGCACTGTGTCCGGCGCCCGAACACGGTGCACTTAAAGGACCTTTTTTTATTTTTTGAAGGGCCTTTATTTTTTTTATTTTTTGTCACTAGCTGTGGGGGGCGCGCCCGTGCGCCCCCTATGGACGGGCCGCCACTGCGCATGCATTCCTACGTTTGGAATAAATGGATCTATAATACAAGGCTATCTGTCTTTTATATAAAGCAGCAGTTTTGGATGTTCAGTTAACTATTGGGGTGTAAACAAATGCTTTTGATGGCTGCCCACTCTCCTGAGTGTCCTAATCCTCTTATTTTTGGGATTTGAGATAGAATGAGACACGTGAATACCTTGTGTGCCAAGTAATAGAATGAGAAAAGCTAAAGGGGAAATTTCTCAGCCTTCGTTGGTCTGGGGCATCTGACTGCAGGTTGTGTAACATTGGCAGCAATCGCTCCGATCACTCGCATCACTGAGTCACTTTTGGAATTAAGCTTACACACTGTCTAGACTGCAGACTGGCATCAAATTTGTACACAGAGTAGCCCCTCCCCCTGGCACTCAGCCACGCCCTTTTATTGTAAAGGGTTCGCTGATAAACACAGAGCGAAATCAGTGAGACCAACAACATCCCTCCGACATGCCCCCCCTCCGCATGCTGGTCCTGATGCTGCTGCTGCTGCTGCTGGCCATCGCTCTGGTGCTTGGTATGTAGAACATTCCATCACTTATATTTCCAACTCTGTGTACTGCTATTTACATTGAATAGAACTGAACTGCAATCAAAAATCGCATGCCAAATGATCAGTTTTTATCTATCCCAAAATGAAGCCTGTAGCACAATCTAATTTCTTATGCAAAGATCTTTGTATTACGCAAATTATATAATATATACAAAAGTTAAAGAATCTATAGTAGAGAAAAGTAATACATGGATATTGGTAATAACAAGGACACATGAATGCACAAAAACAATTCTATTTAGGAGCAAAGAAAAGGTGGCATAAAACCTGCAAAACTATTTTTTTTTTAAAATAGTTTTTATTGTTTTTGGTATAAAAAAAGAACTTGTGACAACAGCATATTAACATATTAACAAGAAAAAAAGCAATGTATAAAAAAATGCACAAAAAGTGCTTCATATTCATTTAGAAAAATAGATTTTTGAACAAAATTATGAATTTAAATTGTCATCAAAGTGGGAACTTAGTTTCAACTAGGTGAAATTTGTAGGAACAATAAAGACCCTATTTTTTTTCTTTATCTAAAGGGTGTATATTTTTAGGGGCTGTTTAGTAACTTTAACTCATGAAAGTGTTTTTTATCCTTGTGTTTTGTTTTTTGTTTTTTTGTATTTGAACATTTTTTGTCCTGTTTTTTTTTTTTTTCTTTGTTTTTAAAAAAAAAAAATTTTCTTTCTGTGAAAAATGTTTAAAATAAGGATTCTTATGAGATGTGATTTTTTTTTTTTTTTTGGCACAAGAACAAGTCCAACATAGTGGAACGGTGCTTCTTTAACCCTCCAGAGCCATCTAAGGCACATTGCACCCTAAGGCCTGATTCACACCTATGCATTTTTTGTGCTTTTTGCATTTTGCAGATTTGCACTACAGTCAATTTAACATGGCTTCCTATGGAACACGTTCTGTAGTGCAAATCTGCAAAATGCAAAAAGCACTTAAAATGCCTAGGTGTGAATCCAGCCTAAGGCTTTGTGTACACATGCTTTGGCGTTAACATACATTAACCACTTAAGCCCCGGACCAATTTGCAGCCAAAGGACCAGGCCCCTTTTTGCGATTCGGCACTGCGTCGCTTTAACTGACAATTACGCGGTCGTGCGACGTGGCTCCCAAACAAAATTAACGTCCTTTTTTTTCCCACAAATAGAGCTTTCTTTTGGTGGTATTGATCGCCCCTGCAGTTTTTATTTTTTGCGCTATAAACAAAAACAGAGCGACAATTTTGGAAAAAATTAGAATTTTTTTACTTTTTGCTATAATAAATATCCCCAAAAAAATATCTAAAAAAAAATTTTTTTCCTCAGTTTAGGCCGATACGTATTCTTCTACATATTTTTGGTAATAAAAATCGCAATTAGCGATTATTGATTGGTTTGCGCAAAAGTTATAGCGTTTACAAAATTGGGGATAGTTTTATAGCATTTTTATTATATTTTTTTTACTAGTATGGCGGCGATCATCGATTTTTATTGTGACTGCTACATTATGGCGGACACATCGGACATTTTTGACACATTTTTGGGACCATTGTCATTTATACAGAAATCGGTGCTATTTAAATGCATTGATTCCTGAGTAAATGACACTGGCAGTGAAGGAGTTAACCACTAGGGGCGGGGAGGGGTTAAGTGTGTTTTTTTTTTTTTTTTTTTTAAACTGTAGGGGGGCGTGGCTTTGGGTCTGACGTCACTGATCGGCTTTCACTGATGACAGGGAACAGCCGATCAGTGTCAGTTGCGCTAGGACCTCTCCCCAGTTACACAGACCTCCCCCCGTTCTTCAGCTCTGTGACCCGATCGCGGGACACCAGCGGCGTTCGGGTCCGCTGGTCCCGCAGCCGCGGAGCTCAGGACCGGGTCGCGGGTGCGCCGGCGCGCGCGCGACCCACGGCTGGGCTCTTAAAGGGCCACGTACAGGTACGTGGTTGTTCCCAGCCGTGCCATTCTGCCAACGTATATCGGTGTGAAGCGGTACTTAAGTGGTTAATACAATAGGATAGTGCAGCGCAAATAAATGATAAAAATTTATAAATAACATAAATATGATAAAATCAGTCCAAGAAGGAATCCAAATATATCCCAGTATAAAGTGCCAGTGCAAAATAGCAGCTTCTAGTGGAAAATGGTGACACAATCCAGAAAAATATCTGTGGGGGTGATCCCTTCACAAAGAGTAAGGATGGCCTCTCACCTCCCTGCTTCGACCTACAATAGGTCACAAAGCAGTATGCAGCTAAGTTAAAACTCTGGTCTCCAACCGTCAGGAATCGATCTCAAACGCAAAAACGACCAGGTCCACAATGGTATCCAGCATACATAAGGGTGAAAAGAAGGGGACAACCTAGTGCTCTCTGTATTGAATATAAGTTTATTGCACAAGTAGAAACATAAGAATCACATTCACATTAGCCTGCACTCAGTCCCGAGTGCCGGCGTTGTAGGTAATGTAATCCAAAATGGCCGCGGGTGACGTCACTCGTGCTACCCTGTCCCTCGTACGCGTTACGTCCAGGTGGAGCTTCCTCAGCGTGGGGCACCTACCCCTTCAAAATGCTTTTTTAGAGCTTTAACCGCTTCTGCCCCGGAAGATTTTTCTCCCTTCCTGACCAGAGCACTTTTTGCGATTTGGCACTGCGTCACTTTAACTGATAATTGCGTGGCCATGCGACGTTATATCAAAACAAAATTGACGTCCTTTTTTCCCCCACAAATAGAGCTTTCTTTCGGTGGTATTTGATCACCTCTGCGGTTTTTATTTTTTGCGCTATAAACAAAAAAAGAGCGACAATTTTGAAAAAAAAAAAATATATATTTTTTAATCTTGCTATAACAAATATCCCCCAAAAATATATTAAAAAACGTTTTATTTCCTCAGTTTAGGCCGATATGTATTCTTCTACATATTTTTGGTAAAAAAAATCACAGTAAGTGTATGTAGCACTAACCCCGAAGGAGCTGCTGGTTTGATTTGGGCTTACCGTTACCTTCTTGACCTCGTAGGTGTCTAGGGGTTTCCCGTAGTAGATGGCCCAAAGAACTGCAGAGACAGACAATGGATCCACTTTGGGATTTTTATTTGCAAAAATAGTAGACAAAAACAGTCTCTCAATATAGGATAGAGGGTATAGGTAGGAAGTTCAGGTACTCTTGGAACTGCTTGAAACTGAATGTCTCTCACTATAAAATCCAGAGAATAGCCACTCACAACTGGATATTACAACCATCCGATAAATCTCCTCTCAGTAGATTTAGCAGCCGATAGATTATTCAGATAGAGCAAAGTCTCTGCCACAGACTTGGTTGTAGAACTTGTAAATGAAAGTCTCTGCCACAGACTTGGTTGTAACTGAAGGATAGATGAACTTAGAGAACCCTCATACGGTACCAGTATCTTGCAGCCGGTCCGGCGATACCGTACGTGTGTGGATTCACCTGGTGTCTTTCAACTTGGCTTCCAGGCTCTTACCGAGGCACCAGCCTTTTTGCGTGGCCCTCTTCTGAAGAGTCCTCCCCCGGTTGCGTTCTCAGTTGCTGGGCATCTCCAAAGACGAGACGGCACCGGACCACCTTAGAATCCTCCTTCCAGTTACTGCGCCTCGGGCTAGCCAGCCCCGAGACTCGGAAATGGATGGATCCGCACCCCAGGCCATGAGGGCTGGTCAGGAGGACCAGGACCAAACAGACAGAAAGATCTTCTGGACCAGAACCCAGAAGCACGTGATCTCAGTACCTTAAGTACCCTCTCCCAGAATTCACAGCAAGACGACACACTCACTGATTGGCTCCGAGAGAGATTGGCACCCAATGCTTCCAACCAGACTGTGTTCTCGTGCTTGCCAGAGGTGACACTGACACCTATGGCCAAGCAGAACACAGTGCAATCCATCCAGACTGGTACTG
This sequence comes from Lithobates sylvaticus, assembly GCA_028564925.1. NCBI lineage: Eukaryota > Metazoa > Chordata > Amphibia > Anura > Ranidae > Lithobates > Lithobates sylvaticus. The sequence continues at coordinate 593,541,029 of CM053027.1, forward strand.
AAACTATAATTTAGAACAATTAACCCCAAAACCCAACTGTGGTTTTAGGAACATTAAATTTACAAAAACATATAGCACATGCTCGTCAGGAGCCCGGCACTACGCGTATATTGATTAGTTTGCGCAAAAGTTATAGCGTCTACAAAATAAGGGATAGTTTTATGGCATTTTTATTATTTTTTTCTTTAAATCAGAAAGAATTTATTGAAATAATAGTAAACATATAGTTCAACAAATCAGGTTTCACATCCAGATATTAGCATAGAAGGTTCAACACATCATTATCACAATCCACTAGTTCAAGGCAAAGTTGCAGTATGTCTTTACCAGTCCCTGCCTCCCCCCTCCCCCCATTCCGCCCTTTTACTCCCACCCCCCTTTAACTAGCTTCCAACACCGTTGGGTGTAATTAGAAGTGTACTCAAAAAAACAAAAGCAACGCTCATACTTTTGCAGTAGGGATCACTCATCTCGTCATGTAAACAGTCTGTCTAGTACCAACTCCACTGGGCTCAGGCCAGGAGTATCTAGCCATGGAGACCATAGGGTATTGCATTTTTCAGGATGACCCCGATGCTGGAAGATATATTTCTCCAACCACAGGGTGTCCCCCATTTGAGTTATCCATTCAGAGTGGGGGGCTCAGTCCCCCTCCAGTTTCTGAGGATGCCTGGAATAGTGCTCTGGCTATTGCTTGCTTAGGAATGTGCTCAATTGAGTGATCGTCCAATATTCCCAAGATGAGTGGCTTGGGGTCCATCGGCACAGCAACCTGAAATGCTTTATTAATGGTAGCAACAACCCCAGTCCAATAAAGATGTAACTTAGGGCAGCGCCACAACAGGTGGATAAGGTCGCCATGGTCTCTGGAACACTTAGTGCATTCTGGGTTTTCTCTGAGACCCATCCTGTGCAGTCTTGCAGGGGTAAAATGTACCCGCAGCACGATGTACAGTTGGGATAAGCGTTGCGCCACATTTAGAGAGCACGTCTTAACCGCCTGTAGTGCCTCCTCCCACTGTGCTTCCTCAAATGCGCCCACGTCTCTTTCCCATAGGGGTGTTACTCTGGCAGGGAAGCCCTCCTAGATGTTTAGAGGAAAGCATGGCATAGCACTGAGATATGAATCCCTTGAAATGAGAGACCTCTGTCATATAGTGGAAGATGGGGGCAGGAGATTGTATCCACAGAGTTCCCTCTGACTGGGCCCTAATCGCATGGTGTAATTGCATATATGGGAAGTACATAGACTGGGGAAGGTTGAATTTAGCCTGTAAGGATGCGAAGGAATTCAGTTTGCCGTCTGAAAAGATATGAGTCATAAGTGTAATACCACATGCTTCCATCTTGGTCCACACGGCAAAGATCGAAGTTCCTCATAGTGTCCATTGTCCCATATGGGCCTAAAACCCATAAATCCATTGATGTCTTGCAGCTGCCTAGCCTTGTTCCATACCTTCCTCATTAGCACATAGGTGAGAAAGAGTTTATTATATTTAGCGTAGGACAGTGCCTCCAGTCCTATAGCCACATTGTTTACTCCCGTAACGTTAAGCAGCAGAGTCGTGGTTGGGTCTGCCCCCCAGCCAGGTTTACCGACTATACGGGCAAAGCCCGAGCAATATGTTGCAGCTGAGCTGCCAGGCAATATATCCAGGGGTTGGGCATAGCCAATCCCCCTCTCTCTTTAGGTCTTTGCAATTGCTCAAGTCTGACCCGCGGAGGCTTATTGAGCCAGATAAAAGATCTGAATAGCGAATTCATGATCCGGAAGATTTTAAGTGGGACAACCATGGTTGTATTATGCAGGATATAGAGGAGCTGTGGCATGAAAACCATTTTTATGAGGTTCACTCTGCCCACTAATGACATCTTTAGTTTTGCCCAAATTTTAGTTTTATCCCTTATTCTGCTTAATAACAGTGATAGATTAAGTGAGACGTAGTCCTGAGGTTGTGGGGAAATCAACACGCCTAGAAATTTAAAGGAAGTGGCCACTGGGATGTTTTGGAGTGTGCCGCCCTGACTATCTGCTGGAGAGTCCAACAACAGTATGGAGGATTTATTCCAGTTGATCACTAGCCCTGAATATGCTCCAAATTTTGTGATAACCGCCATGGCCTCTCGTAGTGATGCCCCCAAGTCCCCCAAAACTAACATGGTATCGTCGGCATAGAGCATGAGTTTCCCATGAATCTTGCTGTATTTGAAGCAGTCGATGGAAGGGTTGGTCTGGATCATGGCAGCTAATGGCTCTATGGCAATGGCAAACAGGAGAGGAGACAATTGGCAGCCCTGTCTTGTACCTCTATATAAGGGGAAGGGCATGGAAACATGCCCAGCCTGTCTGGGCATTTTTATTATTATTATTATTTTTTAGTAATGGCTGTGATCTGCGATTGTTTTCGGGACTGCGACATAAAGGTGGACAGATCGGAAACTTTTGACACTATTTTGGGACCATTGTCATTTATACAGCAAACAGTGCTATAAAAACGCACTGATTACTGTGTAAATAACACTGGCAGGGAAGGGGTTAACCACTAGGAGGGTTAAGTTTGTCCTAGGGAGTGATTCTAACTGTGGGGGGGTGGGCTTCAACTCACATGACAGCGATCAGTGCTCCCAAAGACAGGGAGCAGTGATCTCTGTCATGACACTAGGCAGAACAGGGAAATGCCTTGTTTACATAGGCACTTCCCCGTTCTGCGGCTCCGTGACATGATCGCCGGGAGACCGGCGGACATCGAGTCCACCGGTCTTGCAGGCACGGTCACACTGTACGCGGCAGGCGTGCACGCCTGCTAGCCCAGACTCTTAAAGCGGACGTACAGGTACGCCCATTTGCCCACCGCTGCCATTGTGCTGACGTATATCGGCAAGTGGTTAATGAAGGTTGGCAAATGCCCTGTGTGTGTGTTGGCTTTCTATTTTTTTCAAAAGGAGAAGTGATAATTTAAAAGAAAAGCAAAGCTAACGCTGGATTAAATCTCTTGTACCCCTGCAGGTGTGGTTACGGAGCGCTCTGATAGACTTGTATGGGAGCTTTGGAGAAGCGCTGAGGCAAGATCAAAGTGACAGAGGGTATCATTTTTGAAGCACAGCAAAGCAAATGCATCAGTGTAAACAGGACTTTAAGGCTCCATTCTCACCTGGGAGTTCTGAATCGGGGGCTGAATCGCAGCAAAACACACAACACGTTTGCGATGCCATTATTTCTCTATGGCACCTCAAACAAGGTGCAATTTTGCAGCGATTGTTGCATGACAAATCGCGGCAAAGTCACACAAACAAAATTGCGTGTCACCAAAAGAAGTTTGTTTGAGAAATAATGGCATCGCAAATGCATTGCGTGTTTTGCCGCGATTCTGAATGGCGGGCAGAATGGCAGCGATTCTGCCCGTGATTCAGAATGCCCAGGCGTGAATGGAGCCTAAGTGAACAATTTTTTTTAGTGACAGGTGCTTTAATGGGCATTCACAGTGCTTCAAAAAAAGCATGTCAAACGCCATGTTTTGACGCAAATGTAAACGAGCCCTAAAACCCCTTTTACACAGCTGTAAAACCCCTTTTACACACAGTTTTTAGGTGCATCTGAATTTTTTTTCATTATTATTTATTACAGGTACTTCTATAGTGCTGAAAATTTATGCAGAGCTTTACATATATATTATACAATCTCATCAGTCCCTGCCTTCGAGGAGCTTACAATCTAAGAGCCCTAACTCCCATTTACTGTATACACACACTCACACATACTAGGGGCAATTTAGACAGGAGTTAATTTACCTACCAGCATGTCTTTGGAGTGTGGGAGGAAACAGGAGTACCTGAAGGAAACCCGCACAGGGAGAACATGCAAACTCCAGGCAGGTAGGCAATGTAAGTCTATAGGCAGGTGAATGTAAACTGACATGTCTGTTTACATGTGATTACTTCTAAGACCATCTAGTTGGATACATGTCCGTCTACCTGCCCATAGACCTAACATGGGTCCATTAAGCTCAGGTTTCAGGCTGGAGGAAAAACCTGCAATCATACAGATGCCACAAAAGTGACATCCTTTGCATCCTGTTCCAGTTTAGTAGGGAATCTGTTGACTGTGACAGGTGCCACCCATCTAAAAGGGCCCTAAACACCACCACAAACCACGTTGGATTTGCCCTCCCCGTTGACTTTAATGCATTTCCTAGGAAAAAAGTGAAATGACAAAATATACATATTTTCAAATTTTTTAGGTTAAGGAAAACTTTTTCTTTGGCTCATCCAAATTACAAGCCAAGCATAAAAGTGGAGCCGTCTAAATTACAAACCGAGCAAAAGTGGAGACTCCCAGCTGGAAAGTGGCTGGGTATGACTCAGGAATTAAAATTGCCAAATGTCTGGGCTTTACAGAGATAGTCCTTGGCATTGATGTATGTTGAGGTTTTGGAATGCTGGGTTCCCAGACTTAGTTTAGATTCACAGTTGGCATAGGGACACCCACTAGGGTAGGGTGTAGTTGAGGTCTTAAAGGATAAGTTCACCTTTACGAACATGTTACACCCATTTTCAGGGTGTAACATGTTACAAATCCACTGGCTCCCGCACCTCCCCTGCTCACTGATGTGACAGGCGGTGGGGGGATTGTCGCCCCCCTGTCATACTCTGCAAAGAACGTGGCCATATGGGGGCTCTGCCTGCGTCACTCGTTCACAGAATTCTGTGAATAGAAAACTACAAGGTCCAACAGCCTTTGTGGCTGTCTGCTTGTAGTTCTCAATGACCTACCATGGCACTGTTCAGCGCTGTAGTAGAGCTTTCTTTTGGTGGTATTTAATCACCACTGTGGTTTCCATCTTTTGCTAAACAAATGAAAAAAGACTGAAAATTTTGAAAAAAAACACACCCTTTTTCTTTGTTTCTGTTGTAAAATTTTGCAAACAAGTAATATTTCTTCTTCGCTGATGAGGCTGCACTGATGGGCGCTGATGAGGTTACACTGCTGGGCACTGATGAGGCAGCACTGCTAAGGCGGCATTGATGGGCACTGATAGGTTGCACTGGTGGGCACTGATATGCTACACTGATGGGGCTGCACTGATAATCAGTGCCCTGATTATAAGTGTAAATGTCCCCTGTAACTGGAAAGCTGGTTATCGGCTTTCCTTTCCTCAGACACTGACAGCGCTGAGGAAAGGAAATGCCAATAATCTGCATTTGTTTACATATGATCAACTGTGATTGGACACAGCTGATCACATGGTAAAGAGCCTACATCATCGGCGATGTGCCGTTTCCGGGGGACACAGCGCACTAACGATCACCACACTGCACGCCCCCTGCGCCAGAAATATGAGGCCCTCCTTGAACAAGAGTGCCCCCCCCGACCGTCATTTTACAATACGGGTGGCGGGAAGCAGTAGGAAAGTGGAAGTAAACCCAATCACTTAAGTCTCATATAAGTTTAACGTGTTAACATAATTCCAAAAGTCACTTTCAATATATGGACAAATCTAAAAAATAGGGACTTTAACCACTTAATTACCGCCTCCTGCACATTTACGTCGGCATAATGGCCCGGCTGGGCACATCAACGTACAGGTACGTTGCTCTTTAAGAGCCCAGACCCGGTCCTGAGCTCTGTGACCGTGGCCGCGGGACCCATAGACCCGATCGCCGCTGGTATCCCGCGATCGGGTCACAGAGCTGAAGAACGGGGAGGGGTATGTGTAAACAAACCTCTCCCCGTGCTTCCTAGTGAGGCTGTCACTGATCGTCTGTTCCCTGTCATAGATCAGTGATGTTACACGCCAAGCCACGCCCCCTACAGTATAAAAACACACACAGGGCTCACTTAACCCCTCCCCGCCCCCTAGTGGTTAATCCCTTCACTGCCAGTGTCATTTACACAGGAATCAGTGCATTTAAATAGCACTGATTGCTGTATAAATGACAATGGTCCCAAAAATGTCTGATGTGTCATATGTAAAATATTAATAAAAATGCTATAAAACTATCCCCTATGTTGTAAACGCTATAACTTTTGCGCAAACCAATCAATAATCGCTAATTGTGATTTTTTTTAACCAAAAATTGTAAAGGAAGAATACGTATCGGCCTAAACTGAGGAAAACTATTTTTTATATATATTTTTTGGGGATATTTATTATAGCAAAAAGTAAAAAATATTGAATTTTTTTCAAAATTGTCGCTCTATTTTTGTTTATAGCGCAAAAAATAAAAACCGCAGAGGTGATCAAATACCACCAAAAGAAAGCTCTATTTGTGGGAAAAAAAGGACGCCAATTTTGTTTGGGAGCCACGTCGCATGACCGCGCAATTGTCAGTTAAAGCGACGCAGTGCTGAATCGCAAAAAGGGGTCTGGTCCTTTAGCTGCAAATTG